>OX451736.1:1671317241-1671995176 GCA_948472305.1 Vicia faba | reverse complement strand
TATATATATATATATATATATATATATATATATATATATATATATATATATATATATATATATATATATATATATAACAAAGAAATAAAATTTAAAAAATCACTATATAAATTTAATTTTATTATTCAACTTTATTATGCAATTTCATTATACACACATAAAAATTGTATACTGAAAATAAAATTCATTTTTATGCAAATATAAATAGGAACTGACATTATTTTTTATTTTAATATATGTTTTATTCGTTAAAACAATACTATAAAAATCTGAAATTTTACTAAAATTTAAATCAAAAGAGAATTAAAATCTTAAAAAAAAATGGAAGGGAGATAGTAACATAACAAAGAGGATTAAAAAATAGGAAAAAATAAAAAAATAATTAGTGACTGAAATTTTGGTCTCTGATTTGTATATATAAATTAAATTTTATATAAAATTTTTTTTTCGTGACCGAATAGGTAGTCACAAAATTGTAGTCGCTAAATCGATGGCTGATTTATTTTAATGACCGATTTAGTGACCTTTTAAAATTGACTCATGAAAATTAAATTTTGGTGGCTAATTCGGTCACTACAGTGACCAAAAATTTCCGGTCACAAAATCGGTCACTAAAAGCGATTTTTTTAGTAGTGAATGGGCGTGTGACCGTGGTGATAAGCTAGGTAGTGTGCTACGTATAACAACGATTGAAGAAAATAATCATTGTGAAATAATTAATAGGTCCTAAGTTTGATTTTCAACAATGCTATTCTTAGATTTTATTATTCTGGATAACGCTTTACTTATAACAATGGTTGTATTAAACAACCTTTATGATATTATTTGTTTTTCTAATATATATATTTTTATTTTACAGAATTCCCAAATTTTTAACCTAATTATTTCTGAATCGTATCATACTAGAAACAACAATACATCCATTTGTGAATTGAATTGGATCAAAATTGTATTACATCAATGACGAAATTCTATTAAGAACAAAAAATTGTATATTACATCAAAACCAAAATGACACTAAACAACCTACGATGTGCACCTTATTACATCAAATAGTAGTATCTTGGTGTCTTGACTTTAAACACTTATAATTTCAAATAATAATAGTTGTTAGTAAATAACCTTAGAAATTATAACTTACATTAAGTTATGAATGAAGAATATAAAATACTTATTTGTTAACTTTTCCATATGTCTTCTTGATGATCGTTACGAATAATATGCACATCATCTCTATCAACTTCTTCATATGAAGTAGGAACTTGTGTTGTGTAAGAAGGAGAATGGAAGGAATATCAAAACTTTCATCACTATGAGGAGTTTGATTTCTTTGGAGAATAATTGACCATCTCTTCAATAAATCTGAAGGGTATGTCACATAAAAAAATTGTTTTGCTTGAGTAGCCTTGATGAATGGTTCAGTCATATAAGTTATCTTGCCAAGGTCAACACGTATGAATCATAACTCATCAGTTTGTACACCGTTTTTATTGGTAATCCACTTGCATTTAAATAAAGACACTTTGAAAATAACATAATCAATTCTCAAAATCTCCTCAATGATATCATAGAATACGGTAGTTGTCAAAATATGATTCTTATCTTTCGAACTAGAGAAATACATGAATTCAGTCTCAATCATAACCCCACTATTTTTCATTGTACTACGATCATCTTTTGATTTTGTATAAAAGGAATAATTAGAAATATCGTATGCCATCCAAGTCATCACAGTAAATTTTGGCATGCATGACAACCATTTAATTGTCTCGAATGCACTATCATCATTAGAAATCTTCTTATCAAACCAACTTATAAATTTCTTGTTATGTTATATCAACAACCACTAGTTATTCATTAAGGGATTTTTTTCTTTATAATTGTTTTATGAGTATCTATGTAAGGTTAAACTTCACTAAGATTATTCAATATATAGAAATGTACTTCAAGTACTACATCTCGAGCCATTGACTTAACATTTAAACCTTGAGTACCTTTCAATAATCCAAGCTTCTAGTCGGTGATGATTCTTCATATATCCTTTAAAGATCTTCATGTATATCTCTACTGGATACATCCACCTTAAATAAACTAGACCATAAAATCTTATTTCTCTGACTAGATGAACAAGAAGGTGAACCATAATGTCAAAAAAATGATGGAGAAAAATACATCTTCAATTGACACAAGATTATTGCAACATCGTCTTCTAGTTCATCTAATTCTTTTAAATCAATAAATTTATTACATATAACATTGAATAATAAGCACAATCTGGTTATAGTTACTCTTACATTTTTAGAAGGGTGCCACAGATAGCCACTAGTAAAAGTTGTTGCATCAAGACATGAAAATCATGAGATTTTAAGCAAATTAACTTGAGATCTTTCATTGATACAAGTTTCTTAATACTTCCCGGGTAACCTTGAGAAGCTTTGATACCATGCAAACACTCGTAAAAACTTTTATTTTCCTTTTTAGATAGAGTGTAACATACCAGAGGCAAATAAGTTATTTTTCCTTTATCTTCTGGAGCCAACTATTGTCGTATACCCATTTCCACCATATCTAAATAGGAATTCTTATTATCTTTAGTCTTGCTCGAAATGTTTAGAAGTGTTTCTATCAAACTATCACACATATTTTTCTCCACATGCATAACATCAAGACAATGTCTTACATCGAGGCTAGACCAATATGGAAGATCAAAGAACATCGATCTCTTTTTCCAAATATTTCTCTCAGCAAGACCTTTTTTATTATTTCAAAAGACAACAGTAAGGTTTTCTTATTGTTGATAAACTTTATCTCCAGTTAAAGGTTTAGGAGTGATTTTAAACTTCTACTCTCCATTAAAAGTCTTTCGCAATCTACGATAAGGATGATCGGGTTTTAGAAATTTCCGATACCCAAAGTAAATGGCATTTTTTTCCAAATTCAAGCTGGTGAAAATAGATATTAGATTCATATATAGGACACACTTTATATCCCTTGACACTATATCCAGCCAAATTACCATATGCAGGTAAGTCGTTGATTGTGCAAAGTAACATTGCATGCATCTTAAACTTATCACCATAATATGCATCATCAATGTCAACACCTTTATCCCAAAAAAGTCTTAAACCTTCAAATAATAGACTTATATAAACATCTATGTTGTTTCCAGATTGTCTTGGTCCATAAACCATCATACTTAACATCATATACTTGCACTTCATACTCAACCAAGGAGATAGGTTATAAATCCTGAGAAGAACAAGCCACAAAGAATGGTTAGTACTCATATTACCAAAATGATTCATTCCTTCAGTGGAAAGCTTAAGCCTAAGGTTTCTTGGCTCAAGACCAAAATTCAGAAACAATGAATCAATCTTCTTCTGTTGCAAAGAATCAACTACATGGCGAATGTTTCCATCACATTTTCTTTCAACTACATGCCATCTAATATTCTTTGTGTCATTTTCATTATAAAAAAGTCTATTGAACCTTGAAATTATTGGCAAGTACCATAACACTTTAGCATGAGGACGCTTCTTACTAACATTGTCATTGTCATCACCATTGTTGTCCTTCAACTTGTAGCGCGACTCACCAGTTCTGGACATTGATCCAAATTCTCATACTCTTTTTTGTATAATATGAAATCATTAGGGCATGTATGTATTTTATTATACTCAAACCCATTGGATACTATATCTTCCTGGCCTCATAACAATGATTCAACAAATTTTTATCTTCTGGTAGCATTTGTTTCAACAAATCAAGAAATTATGTGAAACTTTTATCCGACCACCCATTTTTTGCCTTAAGATTAAACAATTTTGACAACACAGATAATCGTGTAAAAATTGTGCACCCCTTTTATAAAGGTGCATCTTTGTCACTGCATAAAGTATCATAAATATGGACTTTCATATAAGACGATTCTCTAATATCACAAATCATATCTTCTAGTCTATCATTTATATCTTCATCAACTTCATCCATTTTTGATGTCGCATTTCAATTTTTATCCACTTCTTTATGCCACATCCATGTTCTATAATTTTGACATATTCCATTATAACATAGGTGTTGTAATACTTCTTCCTTTGACAATTTTTTGATATTCCCATAATTAACACAATGACAATAAAAGAGACCATTATTATCGGGAAGATTTTGTTTAGCGTATTCAAGGAATTCAAGAACTCCTTTATCATACTTCGAACCTAATCTATCAGCTTTCATCACTCTAGGATCCATAAAAAATTGTGAAATTTATATCAAAAGACTAATGTGAATGGTTCACTAATGCTACACACAACATACTAATATTATTATATGCATATGCATATCCATCACAACAATATAACATTTAACAACACTAAAACCTAAAGCATATTCATAAGTACAAATAAAATTCATGACATCAATCAAAAACCCAATAATTTCATTTGTAATCACACTAAGTCATAGTCATAAAATATAAATAAAACATGAACAGGGCAACATGAACAATACACATCACAATATCAATGCCGAAAATGTTGATTCATGAATTGCAACAAAAACCATCATCATTTATGTGTTAAAAAAACTCAGTAACCCTAGTGGAGAACTTAAACATTCAGAAAGTTGTACTACCACTGCTAACCATAGCGAGAGAGATAGAGACTAAGAAATGAACAACGAACACATAATGATGACGTTTCGTGCTTCAAAGAAAATGAAGAGACCAAGAAATGATATTCGTTTCCAAAAATGAATGAAATGGTGAAAATTTCGCTATCGTTGTCGTCTCGTTTTCTAGGACACCCTTGTATGTTATGAACAAAATAAAGAACATGTTATGTTTTTATTTGGTTGGAAAGAATTTCACGATTTCAAAAAACAATCGTAGTGAAATATGGAACATATAACCATGGTTGAATGAAACAATCATAGTTGTTATACTTTCAATTTTTATGTTGATGCTGAATTTCGAAGCTTGTCACCCAAATTATATGACCATGGTTGTTTTTAGGAACCATGATGAAAAGTTTTTTAATAAAAAAAATCATGCGTGTTAAAATTGAGATATTACTACGGTGACAAAATGGTTGTGATAATATAGTATTACTGAAGGTATATTTTGTAGTAGTGGAAACAATATTTCAACATATATGTATATTTGACAAGTGCCTCCAAACACAAGAGAGGGAGGGGGTAAATTGCGTGGCTTTGAAAAAGGATGCCCAATTACTTTGTTTTGGTATAAAAACTGTTCAATTTTTTTTTAACTTGAACAAATAGTAAGCAACAAAATAAATAAATAGAATAATTTAGAGTGAAGATGAGATGAAGGCTCGATGAAAACAAACACATAGAAAAAAAGATAAGGGATAAGAATATTGCACCTAATATTTCTAGAGTTTTAGCCTAACCACTTGACCTACTCTTCTCCGAAAAAATTTACTCTTGATATTTTCCACTATAGATGTGGATTTTTCATAGGTTATGCCCACAAACCTTCTTACAAATAAACTTGGAGTTTTTACACTAGCTATCCTCCAAAAATAAATACGAGATTTTATATCAGGACAATCTCGGAACCAAATGTGAGCTTTTACACTAGGTGAAGTTCACGAACCAAATGACAATATTAATGGAGAATCTCAAAAACTAAATGAGAGCTTTTACACCAAGCGAAACTCACGAACCAAAAGGATATTTTCATAGACAATCTCACAAATCAAACAACATTTTCTCACAAGGTACATTCCATAAGAGATAAGATCTTCTTGCATAAATTATAATATAACCCTAACACCATAATGCATAAGAAAAGCCTTATTGATATTTTTCACTTTTGAAGTACTAAGGCAATTTTAGTGAAATGAAAGAAAGGAGAAGAAAATGAGTAGAGAGTGATAAAGTAAGTCAAAATATTCTTTTCTAGAGTAATTTGAAAGTGATGGGAGTCCTTTATTTACAGAGGAGAAATTTGGCTCAAAAATAAAAACTATCCATGAGCTTTTTAATGTTAATGATCGATTATGCATTAGGTCTAATCGATTATGTGATTTATAAAAACGATATCCTTAATTCCAAAAACATAAAGCCTACAACAGCTAGTGTCCTAATTAATTAGGAGTATTCTTAATCAGTTAAGGAGCTTTATGTCTTTCTTTAATCGATTGGCTAAGGGGCTTAATCAATTAGGCAGTGTATATATGCTTGCTAAATGTTTAGGAACACCCTTTATCAATCTCACAAGCACTTTCATGGTTTCTCTAAGGGTTTTAAGGAATTTTATCCAATAGAGAAGTTAAAAACACTTTTAGGTGAGTGTATTTATTGGCTTAATTTTAAAACTACTATAATATCTTTTGCAAAACTCTTATCATTAAGATATGGACCAGGTGAGATTTTACACTTCCTCTCTTCTATATCTCTAAAGCTTCAATATCATTTTCTTTATAAATTAATGATTTATCACTTCGTATGGGATTTAACTTATTCTGTCTAATAAGGGTTGATGAGGCTTCTAAATAGACACCATCATTGGAGAAATTTTCTTGACTGAAGATTATCAAGGGTTCCACCAAACATCATTTGCCATTAGGCGTTGTCCTTAAGATATTAGTTTTGACACCTTGCTCTCTCAATCATAATAACTTGATCATCACTTCAGATGAAGACTTCAACCCATAGTGATGTCATAATCAAAACAATATAGTTAAACTGACTATTGCAGACATTATACATGTATGAACATATATTCATATTCTCCCTCTGATGATGACAACATATCTTTCAAGGAGGTAGACAAATAAAAAAAACAAAGGTAAAGGTTTGGAGTGGTTAAACCCCTCTTCACAAATATAGAGAGTATACCTTATTCCTTCTGAGATATACTTTTCGACCTTTGACATTATCAAAAAGGCTCAAAAGTTATAAATATAAAATACATCCAAGCATGTAGTTCATATAAGAGAAATAACACATATATCCAAAAAGGAAATTTTGCGTTAATTATAAAGAGAATTTAGATACAAAAAGGAAAGTGCTAGATACATAAAGAAAAGTTGGAGATAAGAGACGATAGAAAAAATAAAGCAAACAAGCAAGGAGTACTATATATGTCCTCATCATCGTCATTGAATAACTCTGATGGCAGCTTAATCTGAGCAAGTTTACGTTCCAGAAAGCTGATCCTTTTGTTGGTCCTTCTTTGTTCTTTGATGATTGTTTGGAGGAAATCTTGGGTTATAGGAGTCCGCAGGATGTCTTAATCAAAATCCTGTAGAGTTTACGGGCCTGTTTATTGATGTTCTTATTACTGAGCGTGTCGTTCTTGAATGGATCTTATGTTCTTACGAGGCTTTTGAGATGACACTCCTTTATTAATATCAATATTCATTAGTCTTGCCACAACATTTCCTATCCCGACAGAGTTATTCTTTGATTCCCCGTCCTCAATATTAAAGCCCATTTTCTCTGAGACTTTTGATACCAAATGACCATATGGTACCCATAGAACTCCCTTTATTTTGCTCGCAACCATGTGATAAATCACTATACTTGCCCAGCTTGTCTCATCTATTTTTGCCAGTAATCAAGTAATGACAAATATCCTAAATTGTGTTTTTTAGGGACGAGAATATGGTTTACCAAATAATAAATCAGGGGAATATTTATGCACACACTGCCCATAAGAAAAGGATAAGAAATAATAGAGTTTGGATGTTGAAGGAAGGAAAAAGAAACAGAAGAAGTAAATTCCTCACTTTGATCAATTTCACTGTAGTGAGAACCAGAGTAAGGAAGATTACATATCTCAGCAAACTCTTAAAGGCACAAAGATATCTCAAGCTTCATAACTTTAAATGTAATAACACCATTTGCATATTTGAGATTGGCAAATAACAACTTTACTAGAGTTTGATATACCTCCATCGGTGCATCGCAGATAAAACTTCTCATATTTGAATTTTCAAAAATCTTGAAGAATTCACAATCCGTGAAGACACTTACCTCAAAAAAGTAGGAAGACAAGATCTCTTTGGTGGAAAAATCCCTATTTTATTTATTATCTTTCTCCAGGGATGAGAATTCTTCTAAAAAGTATGTTGGAGCAGAAGAGCTGGTTGATGTTTTGACTCTCTTTGTTCTCATGATAATGGATAAATACCAAGAGTAAAACTCACACGAGTTTGCAAAAATTTAATAACTAGAGATCAAGAAGAAAAAGAATAGAATGCAAGATAGATGAAGAATTAAGAGGGACAACTTACCTTTTATAGGCTGATTATAATCAACTATTGCATATTCTAAACGATTTGAGCAATTAAGGCTTCAAGTCAGAATGATTGATAAAGGCACACTCTAATCAAGGTCATAATCAATTAAGCTATTAGGATTGATTGATTATGAGGTGAGAAATTTGAATTCAAAAATCCCCTAATCAATTAGACCTATATGGTAATCGATTATGTAGTCTATTTTCAGTCTCTTTACTCTTTTTGGGCCTTAACATGCACTTGTTTTTTCTATTTTGCTCATGGAACCCATTTTCTTTCAACATTTCACCCTTTGCCTAAATTTTTTTATTTTTGCACGGAAAACTTACAAAAGTAATTTTAACTCAAACAAAAAAAAAATAGTGATAAGACATTATTAGTAAGCATAAAAAAACACCATTTTCTAGAGAATTAATCAGATTTTTCCAATTTAATCTCTACCAAGTGTTTTACCTCAAAAATGTTAATATATCTTGATAAACCCCCTTAGTAAGGAATGAAAAAGCAATGTTAGTTTTCCATCTCTACAAATTTCTTGATATGAGATTTGGCCAAAAAATCCTCAAGGGTGACACAATCATCAAAGATCCTTAAACTCCCTAATCATCAGAACCATCACGACTGTTGAGAAAAACCATTAACCCCAACAAGTAACAACTTGATAAAACTATATCTGGATCATCAAACACCCCCCCAAAATAACACCTTTCTCTTGTATACTTAAAGTATACACATGATTTTCAAAACTTTATTAAGTTTTCATTTAGCTTCTCCAAAGATGCAACATTTTCCTGCAAAATAAATCAATCGTTCACCTTTGGTACTCAAATCTTTTTGGGTCCTGAATTGTTAGGGGTCTTAAGAGGTTTAGAGTTATTTTCTTTGGACCATCTTAAATCATTTCACTTAGCATAACAATATGAATTATGGTGGTTAAGATCTCGATCTTAAAATGTTATGATTTTGCAATCTCACTCATCTCCAATAATCTCGATCTTAAGTATAATCGTGCGTTGTAGCCAAATTATGGGGAAAATCTAAAATCCTTGATTTTGTGCAATTTTGGCCAGTTCTGGCCATGATCGAGTGTTTTCCAGCCATCACCTTTACAAATTGAAAAGGATGACAAGATGCATATGCTATAGTTTGACGACAATGAATACGCAACATTTTAACTGATGAAGTTTTAGTTTTAAAACTTAGAGAATAGTCATCTCAGTTGTAAGATTTGTGTTAAATAATGGACTTATGATAAACTAGGTAATGAAATAAACATCTCTAATGTCTAGCAAAAATTTTATGTGGTAGTAATTAAGTATAAAAACTTGATCATACAAAATAATATGAAAAAATGGCCAGTTTTCTACAAATACACTTGTCTGCCTAAATATCATATAAAAATACTTTAAATATTTATTATTATGTTCTCGTTTTAGTAGAATTTTGCGATTCTTTTACGAACTTGCAATATCCTCTCGATCTTATGCGAGATCCCGATCTTAACAATCTTACGAAAACTCTAAATGACCGAATTTATTATAAAAATTGCACTTAAAAGTAGGACGATTGAATTTCTTCCTAGCATGACAAATATTTTTAAATGATCCATTAGAGTATGTTTGGTTGAGAAAATTAGAATTTTTTAAGGAATTTAAATATTAAGCAGTTCAAATGATTCAATTAAAATTCGTTTATTTCTAAATTCTTTTGGTTGAAAATTAAGATAAATCATTATTAGATTTTTGGGGTCACTTTTATAAATTTTAAAGTTTTATGGTCAAATTTTAAATTTTAAAAATAAGTACTAATTTTCAATTTTTAAAATTTAAAGAGACCAATTTGTAAAATTTGAAATTTATTAAGGACTATATTATAATTTTTGAAAATTTTGAAGGTCAATTTTAAAATTTTGGAAAATATAAGGACCGACTTACAAAACTTGAAATAATAACATTAACTATTTTGACATTCAAATTTTAACTCTATGGAGTATGAGAGAAATTTGATATTCTTTCATTTTGGGTGTTATTTTAAAATCAAAAAATTTAACTCAGACAAAATATTTTATAAATTTCCATCATTTTAACAATGAACGTTATCCTAACAATCAATTTTGTACAAATCATTTTATAAATTTCCTTAAAACGTTACATTCTCTCATTAAAATGATTCATTCAAACACACTCTTAGGTTTATAACTAAATATTTTTTTATCATATGAAATTCTTTGAATAACTTTGTGTTTTCTATTATTGTTCTAGATTGGGCCGACACTTGCCCCATCGTTGGGGAGACCCAATCCAGCGCCTTTATAAAGACCCAAAAGCATGCAGCCTAAACTGAGGATCTTTGGGAATTTCCCCACGTGTCCACTAGAAGAGCATGACCCACGTGTCCACAACGTCATTATCCTGCTCTCTGAGAAGAACGGGTCCAAGTTCTCTACTTTCTCGGGGCAATTGACCAGGGAGAAGGCCACGTGTTGAACTTCATACACCCGTAAACCCTGACAGTCTTCATTATTGAGCCTCACTGTGGCCCAACACTGAAGACCTTGTCCCAGGCTCCTAGCGCTGGAGGCCATATAAACCCTCTCACTTGATAAGGTCAACTATTCATTCATTCACTTATGCTACCTCATGTATGTTACTTACACTCTGATTGTATAGACTCTTACTTTGGCATCAGAGTATGTTGCAGGCACCCCCCCACTTCACGTTTAATCGCTGCTTAACTTAAAGCTCGTGGGACTTGACGATCCCTTATGATCAGGTAGGATCAATGGCGCCATCTGTGGGAATCTTCTTTCCCATCTTTCACTAACTGAAGATCAAAGTAACTTTTTCTCAACCTTTGTCATGGATAACCAAGCTATCAACAATGACCAGAACGTTCACTTTTCCGACACCGATAACAATAATAACACGGCCAACAACAACAATGTTGTCTCCCCCGAGCAAGTCCCCCGGGACGGGATGACCGCATCTTCCTCCACACGCTTACAAGCATGCAACAATGCCCACCATCCCCAAAAGAATTACGAGCCAGTTGTGTATCAGGAGATACCCGTTCCCGAAAAAATTGACGCCACGACCATAGCCCTATTCATGGCGATCAACCAGAGGAATTACATGATCTTCGCGTAGGGTGAGCACCTGATGATGTTGGAACAAACTTGTCGGTCCCCTAAAAAGCACCGAAGACCTGATTCTCAAACTCCACCTCCCTGATGGAATGAGGACCGCTCTCGATCTCCCCTGCGGAGACACAGACGGGACGGTTCTTAGATCTTAACTCCCTGCCGTTATGGGCAAGGTCCTGCATCGGAGAGAACCTAGCGCAAAGCTGTAAAGAAACGCGGTCACACCTCTTCGTGCAAAGAACGACGACCTCTTAAAAAAAAATATGTGCGAAAAAGAGAAGAAGTCTCGGCCGAGGAACCCTCCCTGTGACCAAGAACGACCCTACTATCGGTCCCCTTCTCGCTCCCCAAAAAGAAGAGACGAAGACGACCCACATGGTCCGCTGTCCCAGGCCATCATAGAGGCCCGTATTCCTAAAGGGATGGAGAATCCTCCCCTTCTAAAGGAATACGACGACATTGCTGACCACGTCGACCACATCGACGGCTTCGAAGCCATGCTTCACTATCACAATGTTAGGGGCCTCATTAAATTGATATTGTTCCCCATGATGTTGAGGCCATGGATTGGTATAAGAGCCTACCCCTGGGTTGGTCACCTCGTGGAGGAATCTGAAGAACCAATTCATCAATAACTTCACTGTATCTCATCGGCACCTGAAGACTGAGGCCACCCTCGAGGAAATCTTCCAGAGAAGTGATGACACCCTTAGAGAATACATTGATTGGTTCAATCACAAGGCCATCCAGGTCCCTTGCGCCAATCACATGAAGATATAATTGCTCGAGAGGGGGCTTCTCTCGAGCATCGAATTTAGAAAGGCTGTCAGTATTGAGCCTCCCAGGTCTTTTGATGCACTCCTCAAAAAAGACCAGGCGTACATGGACTACAAGGAAAAAGAGGCCACCAACAACGCCCGTGATTCGAAGAACCGCGGACCAACTAACATCCCGTGGCACAATGATGCAGGCTCTTATCAAAGAACAGGGGAGAAGAGAATGGGGGAGAAGCCTCGCGACCCCCGCAAGCACAGAGGACCAGCCAAGAGGTTCACTGAATACACCCCGCTGACCGCTTCCCGTGAGCGTATCCTTACAGAGTGCTCCAATGCTGAGTTCAAGGATGGCGGAGTCAGGAATCCTCGACCCACCCCTGCAAAGCCCGGGGCCGACAGAACAAAGTATTATCAGTACCAATGGTTCCATGGTCACTTGATCGAAGACTGCACCCACCTGAAGGATTCCATCGAGACTCTAATCAAGGTAGGGAGACTCGAGTAGTACAAGAGGAACGACGCCCCTCACCGAGACACCCGTGAGGTTAAAGAAATTGGGGAGGATGTCCGACCATCTGATGACTCTAGTCCCCTCCAGGTAGCCTTATGCATCTCAAGGCCCGAGGACTTCCACATCCCCGACAGCCTTGAAGATGACGAGCCTTTATTCACCCACAACATATGGGAGAAGTTTCCCTCTGCCATTGTCATATATAACGGGGGATTCACCGACATCTCGGTAAATTTAACAAAGAGGAAACTCAACGAGCTGGTGGATGCAGTCCCGATCCAGGCTGTAACCTTGAAAGATTCAAGAGAAAATATGAGCCGGTCACTTCTTTCTCAAGTAGCTGCCCGGTGGAGCCTCCAACTCCAGCATTCCTCTACTGGTGAGAGAAAATATGGCCAACTTTGATATACATCGCATCTTGGTAGACGAGGGTAGTTCTGTCGTCGTCATGTACACCCACCTATTCCTCACCCTACAGCTCGACGATACCCACCTATCACCATACGTGGGGTCCGACCTGCAAGGATTTAACGGTTTGACCTGCAAGCCATGGCGTTACGTCGAGATGTTCGCCACATTCAAATAAGAAACTGCATCCTGACAGGTGAAAGTGTGGTTTCTGGTGATCGATTTCCCATCTCTCTACAACTGCATCCCGGGGAGACCAACACTGGCCGAGATAACTGTCGTACCCTTCACGGTGAATTTAAAGATGAAGTTCTACACCAAGAGGGCCCATGTTGTTAACATCCATGAAGACATATCAGCTGCCAAGAGATATTTCAACGCGGTTTCCAAAGGGAAAAAACATGGTCAACACTGGGCCACGATCTACTAAAAGAGAAACCACCTCGATAACAGCGGCTACCTCAGTGGACAAACCTGCTTGAGTTGAAGAACAACAAGCTCCACCAAAGGTCGACTCTATTGACCTTGACACCCGCTTTGACAAAGATGAAATTGAGGCCCCCAATAGCAAACATGATCCTCTCTGACCCATCCTAGACAGAGACTTCGAGTTCATCCCCCTCGGAAAATACTCGAACAAAGGTGTGAAGATCGATGTTAGACTCCCCGACCTCACGAGGAAGCAACTTAAATCCTGCTTGAGGGAGAATGCTAACCTGTTTGCGTGGAGCACCGTAGAGATGCTCGGACTCGACCATGAGGTTTCTTGTCACCAATTTATTGAGGATATAGCCGCTAGGGAAATAGTACAACATAGGCGTAGGCAGTCTTCTGAAAAAGCGGAGGCTGCTGAAGAAGCTGTAAAAGATCTCCTAGAAGAAAATTTTATTTTTGAGGCCCGATATTTAACCTGGCTCTCAAAGGTTGTACTTGTTAATAAAATAATGGAAAATGGCGTATGTGTGTTGACTATACTGATCTCAACCAGGCATGTCCCAAAGATTCATTTCTTTTACCTAATATCGACATGCTGGTCGACAACTCGACCGACTACAAAATTTTATCATTTATGGACGCTTACTCGGGCTATAATTAAATTCCCCATGATGATGAGCGACAAACATTGCACTGCCTTCATGATCGAGTCGGGCAATTACTACTACAACATAATCCCTTCGGCCTAAAAAACGCTGGGGTAACATACTGGAGGATGATGAACAAAGTCTTCTGCAGTGAGATCAGGGACATGCTCGAGGTATACATGGATGACATGATCATCAAGTCCTGAGCAGAAAGTGACCATGCTTCCCACCTCAAAATAGTTTTCAACCAAGCAAGGCGATATAAGATGAGGTTTAACCCATAGAATTACACTTTAGGGGTCAAGGCAGACAGATTCCTCGGTTTCTATCTAATCGAATAGAGAATTGAAGCCAACCCCAACAAATGCAGGGAGTTCTTCGAGCTCCCCACTCCTAACTCGAAATAATACATACAAGTCTTGAACGACATGCTCACCTTCCTGTCCGGCTTCGTGGCAAAGTCCACACAACACACACTTCAATTCTTCAAATTCTTGCGTAAAATGGCAGCGTTCGAGTGGACCGAGGAGTGCGAGCAAGACCTCCTCCACCTCAAATGAGCAATTTCATAACCACCCGTGTTATCATGACCAGAGATCGGGGAAACTTTGTTCCTTTATCTAGTTGTCTCCATCGAGGCCGTAAGTGTGGCCCTCGTCCGCGAGACCCTAGACGGGAAGCAACCAGTGTACTTTACTAGAAAAGTGTTACAAGGCTCTGAGTTCAGATATCAACAAATTGAAAAGGTATCCTTAGCCCTCATCAACGCGGCGAGGAGACTCGGATATTACTTCCCGACCCACATAGTCTTCGTGCAAACATACCAACCCGTGAGATAGCTCCTAAGTCGACCAGACATGGTCGGTCAAATGCTGAAATAGTCCCTAGATCTTTCGGAGTTTGGCATTCAGTATGAAAGTAGGAAAGCCCCTAAAGCCCAAGTGTTCACCGACTTCGTTGCGGATATGACCACCCAGAAACCCCCTGCGGGAGGGAAACACAAGTGGACCATCTTCATGGACGAATGGTCGACAGAAAGCAGAGCAGGAATCCTCCTCGAAAATGAAGAGGGTGTTATGATCGAACATTTGCTCGCCTTATCGTTTCCTACGTTGAACAACCATACCGAGTACGAGGCCCTTCTTATAGGATTAAGGATGGTCAAATACCTAGGTGCCTTAGAAGTACACGTATTCACAAACTCCCAGCTCGTCGCATCTCAAGTTCGAGGAGAGTATAAGGCCAAGAATGATAGCCTCATCAAATACCTGAACCTAATAAAAAAAGGATGAAGAAGTTTGACCGGGAGAAATCAAATATGTACCCCGTGAACAGAACACGCGAACCGACATACTATAAAAACTCGCGAGCACAAAGAAAAAAGGTGGGAACAAATCTGTTATTCAAGAATCCATTTCTCGTCCGAGTATTGAAAAACCCACTGCGTCAACCAAGGTGAACGCCATCGGGGATAGTTCGTGTTGGATGACCTCGGTATTTAATCATCTCACAAAGGGAGAGTTACCCACTGTGATATAGTGGGAGAACTGACTTTGATTTGTTTTACGTTTGTGTTCGTGAATGTTGCGGTTTAGCAAGAGTCACCATAGACTTTTATTTTATCCAAAAGGAAAGGTGAAAAAGCACAGGAAAGACCTTTATAGATGTTTTCTTGAGTTTGGGGGGTAGATTATGAAAAGGGAAGGTGTTAGCACCCTTTTCATCCATGGTTTTCCATGGGCTCTTAGTTACTCGCTAGATCACTTGCATTTGTTTTGACAATGTGCTTGTGGTGTGGGCTTTGAAAGTGTTTTGAAAATATCTTTGTAATGGTTCTTATTTCTATAAGAACGTATACAAAGTTTTGTTTCGAACGATAGCTAAAAGACGTGTTTGTGGAATGTGTTTTGGAAAGTGATTTTCGAAAAGATATTTTGCAATGGTTCTCGTCTCTATAAGAACGTATACAAAATGTTTTATCTTTTGGAAAATATTTTGAAATGAGAGTGTTGGTGTATAAGAGTGTTTTTGTTGTGAGCAAGAGAGTAACTAGGAGCGAATCTACCTACTCGAAAGGTCTTAATCGTTCTTTTCCTCCTCCTTTAGATGTGGCTATCTTACCATTGTTTTGGTAAGAAGCCCCATCGTTGGATGTGAAGGGACGGGTGTGGGACGTTTATATAGTCATAGAAAGCAACCTATGTGATGTTTTAGCAATGTCATTTTAGGGACTAGATCGTTTTACCGGAGGCAACATCGAGGGTCATCGAGGGACTACGATCTTTTTTATCGAAGGGTCTTTGCTAAAACGTCCCATATTCGAGGGACATGACTATTTTCCAAAAGGCAACAAAATGAGATTACCTTAGAGACGCTAGTGTGCAAGTGTGTTAGTTTGCATGCATTTTGTCTTGTATTTGAAAGGTTATCTATTTGCTGATTTTATCTTGCCATACATCCTAATTACTAGCAATAAATGAAAGCAAGTAAAAATGTGGGAAATAAATCCTAAGTTATTACATCACTTTACGGGGATGAGGGTACAAATTTACAATGGGGATAAAGTGGAAACTGAAATATTTCAATCATATCGAATAATAATGAAAACAATGTGAAAACAGTGCAAAACAAATGAAAAAAATGCATTTTAAATTGCTATGTGTCGACTCATGCTGTTATGCATCAACACGTAGCTTTTCCTTGCCCATGTAAAACAAAATCAGCTCAGTATGAGTCGACACATAATAGGATGCGTCGACTCATACACCTTCTTGCATCGACGTGAAACGTGTATGTATCGACTCATAGACTTTTCCAACTTCTGTTTTGTAACCTGAAATCAGTATGGGTCGATGCATGGGGGTTATGTGTCGACTCATACCCTGTTTTTCCACTAGGATGAGTCGACACATGAGGATATGTATCGATGCATGCTGTATTTTCCTGTCTTAAACATTTTTTTACTGTCCATACATGTCAGTTTATAGGATATGATTGATAAACATAAACGACAAATGATTAGATAAGCCTAAACAATGTGCAAAATGACTAGTTTAAAGGGGTAATAAAATACTACATCTTATCTTCAAAAAAAACAAATCATTAATGATGTATGAAAAGATATCAAGTCAAGAAGACTTACCTTTGGGCTGCACTGGCTGTTTTAGATTTAAATGCTTTTCCAAATGCTATGATGGCCCTGATGAATCTCCAGAAAGCTGCTCCGGACTATTGAAACTAAGTTAGGTTGTACTGTAATGTTTTTGGTGTTTTGAGGGTGGAGATGATAGCACTACAAGGATTGTTTTTATGTTTGGACAATCTTTGTATGTGATGAGGTGTTTGGCTTATGGGGGAGTTTATATGGTGGAGTAATGGGTTGGGGTCTTGTTTTGAATAAGAACAAAATTGGTTTTTGAATGAGTCAAGATTACAAAGAATGTTGTTTTTCTGCTCAACCAAAACTCTCTATCTTCTCTCTGGAAAAATGCTCTCTCTCCAAAAAATCCAACACTTATGTCTTATGAGACAGTCCTTTTTGTAGACCTTTGACTGAGGTTTAGGGGGGAAACCAAACAAGTCATTTGAATTGTTTTTGCCTACTGCCTTGATACTTTCTTCACACAAATTTCTTTTTTCATTTTGGTGTAATCTTGGGGCTGTTATGATGCAGGTTTGGGCAGACTGCATGGAGCAGTTTTGGACTGTATAGGACAACATAGCACAAGGTTTCTTGTGGGGCAGCAATGGAGCAGGTTTTGGGTGTTGTGGCAAGGTTGCATAACACACTTTGTTCAACTTGGACAGTATGATTTGTAGCATGAAACAAATTTGGTCTTGTGAAATATTTTATGCACATTATGTCAAGGGTAAAAATATTGTGGCAAGGTTTTGAGAAAATTCAAATAAGACATAGTTTTAGAATTTGTAATTTTGCAAAAATGCCTCTTTGTAATAACTTGAACTTGCATCATCTTGAATTATTTAGAAATGTAGTAAAAGATGTCATGAAGTAAATGAAATTAACCAAGTATAGAAAATACTTAGAAAAATTTCAAAGTCTTGCAAAGTTGAATTTTGATTCTCTTGATTTTTGATGATCAAATTTCATATTTTTGGATGTCTTGACATAATGTGATTTTTGGGACTCAAATTTGGTCAAAAAGTCATAGTTTGACTTTTGAGCGTCCGGTTGACTTTTTTCAGCCGAAACTCCGATTTTTCTCATTTTGCCCCCTTTTGATAATTTGAATGATTCTTCTTAGAAAATTGTGATCTGAGGTTTGAAATTTGACTGAAGTAATTCTAAGAATCCAGGATGGTCCCTAGAGACATGAGAGGGAAAATTTTAGGGTACAACAACTACCCCTGTTTAGTCTTCTTAAACCTGAAGAGTTAGATTGGCGAACCTGTCATTCGTGACTTTGAAGGTGGAAGATGATTGAACACTAGAGTGCCCAGAAATTTACACTCGATGATATGGCGGTTGATTGTGCAGGGAACGGGCTTAAAAGATTCCATTTGGAGAAATGATGGAGAGTTGTCAGAGATGGGCTTGTAGATGCCATCCAGAAAAGATTGGTTGTATAAGGGATTCCTTGGCGAGAAATCTTGTATCTGCTGTCGAGGAGGACTTCACCGGGGAATGTTGGTTTATGTTCGAGGAAGTAAAGTCTAGGAGCTTCAGTTTTCCATTACTCTACTGGGAAATTAACTCCTGATTGAGGAAGTGAAAGTAGAATGTACACCCGGTCAAGGTCCAGGATGTACAGTAACTCGCTTGGGAAATGTAAAATCGATCGTATCTGACCGGGTCCAGGCCTCACAATGTTTTAACCTGTTGTCTGGAGATAAGGGAGAAGGAACCTGAATAGTAGGGTTACTTCGAGATGAAATCCTGAATAGAAGGGCTTGAGAAGGAACCTGGATAGCAAGGTTACTTTGAAATGAAAGTCTGAATAGTAGGACTAAGAGAAGGAACCTGGATAGTAGGGTTACTTCGAAATGAAAGCCTGGGTAGTAGGGTTGTGAGAAGGAACCTGGATAGTAAGGTTACTTTGAAATGAAAGTCTGGATAGTAGGACTAAGAGAAGGAACCTGGATAGTAGGGTTACTTCGAAATGAAAGCCTAGATAACAGGGCTAAGATAAGGAACCTTGATAGTAGGGTTACTTCGAAATGAAAGCCTGGATAATAGGGCTAAGAGAAGAAGCCTTGGTAGTAGGGTTACTTCGAAATGAAAGCCTGGATAGTAGGGCTAAAAGAAGGAACTTGGATAGTAGGGTTACTTCGAAATGAAAGCCTGGATAGTAGGGCTAAGAGAAGGAACCTGGATAGTAGGGTTACTTCGAAATGAAAGCCTGGGTAGTAGGCCTTGTGGGAAGGAATCTGGATAGTAAGGTTACTTTGAAATGAAATCTTGGGTAGTAGGGCTTGTGGGAAGGAACCTGGATAGTAAGGTTACTTTGAAAGGAAAGCCTGGGTAGTAGGGCTTGTGGGAAGGAACCTAGATAGTAAGGTTACTTCGTTTGATCATGTAGATTAGTTGACCCGTTTGATTTCGGGAACTGATTTTCCTTTGGTTGCTTGTAGATATGACATGTATAACTGCTGGAGTTGTTGGTGATAACTGTCTTTCTTGAAAAGATAACAGGGTTAGTTATACGCGATGCATGAAATGCGTTGTGAGATGATGTTCTCAAAATAAGCGAGATTATGCGATATGTGATATGTATGTGCATGACATGATGTATGAGCATGAGATATTAGTTGTGAAATATCCGGGTCTGGGAAAATAAATCCCTGACTGCTGCTGGAGAAAATAAAATTTCTAACTGTTGTAGAGAAATATGGCCTTTCTACTTCCGTTGGGGATGATGAATGGAAGTGACTGTACTTCTGTCAGGGGAAATTCTGTTTGAGAATAACTCTGCGGGGAACAACTTGGAAGGTGAAGAGATACTCTGTTGGTAGACCTGTTGATCTAGAGAAAATAAACTCAGCTGGGGATGAAATTTACTGACTCGCCCGCGATTATGAACCTCGGCTAGGGATAGTGAATGGAAATGATTGTGCCGGAGATTTATTCCTTTGTTGTTTGTGAATAGTTTGACAAGGAGAGACCCTATATGAGAGTAACTCTGCGAGAAGAATGACTTTGTTGGAAGGTGGACTTCTGATAGTTGAATTAATTGGCTCTGTCAGGGATTGAGCTCCTGTATCCAGAGAAATAAACTCTGCTTGGGGAGTTGGAATTTTATGATGATCCACTCGTGATTATGAAATTTGGCCGGGGGATATGGATGTCAGGTTTCTGGGCGACCCTGGCTGGGGAGATTACTTCCCATTCTGAGAGAGCTGATATCAAGGCTTTGATTACCTCTACTCCGTGGGGAATACAGATGTTACAAGGTCATATATATTTGATGACTGTGCTCCAAAACTGTCTCTGCTCTGGTACCTGCTTGATAGGGCAGCTGTCAAATTTGACGTTCTAGTTTTTCGTTCCTGTTTTCTTAAATTATGAGCAACTGTCTTTCTTTCCTTATGTAAATGTTTGTGAATGGAAATCATATTCAAGTGCATATGTTAAGAATAAATCATTGGACGTTCTTGCAAAAACATAACAAAAAGAAAAACAAATAGTTTTGTAAAATGACTTGTATTATTTGTTGAAGTTGGCCCATAACAGGCGTTTTTGTACAAGGAAGCTGACACTCTAGTAAGAGAACACCGTCGTAAAAATGAAAGACATACAATATTGTGTACAACGAAAAGAAAACAACTATGTGCAACAATCCCATTGGGTTTCAAATCTTCTATTGCCACTATGCCCTCAAGCGTCTCCTCACTTTGCTGCTTGTCCGTAGCTGATTAGATTGATTGATGCCGTTTGAGCTTGGAAGTTGATACTGAGGTCAGATCGCAGGGTGATCCAATGGGACATAGTGATACGCTTTTCATCCCTAACTTTTTCCTGGACTGCCCTTTCGGGTTTTCGGTCCACCGGGATACCCTTTTTTGCCCAAGTCGCCTTTTTAGGTTTTCGACTTGCCGGGTGTACAAATTTTTTCATTTTCATCCCTTATTTTTGCCCGAACCCTTTTGGTTCGCCGGGAAGCCCTTATTTTTGCCTAGGCCAGTCAACCTAGCAGGTCTTTTATCATGCGTAGTATCTTTTCACTATGTCCGCATGTATAGGGTGGGGAATGTCGTCACCGTCCATGGTGGTTAGAATCATGGCTCCACCTAAGAAAACATTTTTTTTACCATAAATGGCCCTTCGTAGGTGGGAGTCCATTTTCCCCTGGGGTCACCTTGCGGTAGTGTGATGCGCTTGATCACCAAATCCCCGACTTGATACTCTTGACGCCTGACTTTCTTGTTAAAAGCCTTGGTCATTCGCTTTTGATACATCTGACCATGGCAGATAGCAGTAAGTATCTTCTCATCGATTAAGTTTAACTGATCAAGTCGAGTATGGATCCAGTCGTCCTCGTTCAAACCCGCATCCTTCATAATTCTGAGAGAAGGTATCTGGACTTCGATGGGTAGGACTGCCTCCATGCTATATACCAGAGAGTAGTGTGTTGCTCCTGTCGATATCCGTGCTGAGGTATGGTACCCATCTAGAGAAAATGGTAACATCTCATGCCAGTCTTTGTATGTCACTGTCATCTTCTGTACAATCTTCTTGATGTTCTTGTTAGCTGCTTCAACAACGCCATTCATCTTCGGACGGTAGGGAGAAGAGTTGTGATGCTGTATCTTGAATTGTTTACAGAGCTCAGTGATCATTATGTTGTTGAGATTCCTACCATTGTCAATAATAATCCTCTCTGGTACACCATATCGACATATCAGATTGTGTCGGATAAACCACGCTACGACGTTCTTGGTTACTATGGCAAAAGAAGTTGCTTCAACCCACTTCGTGAAGTAATCAATGGCTACTAGGATGAAGTGATGTCCATTAGAAGCGGTGGGCCTAATTTCTCCGATCATGTTGATTCCCCACATTGCAAAGGGCCACAGAGCTGTCAAGACGTTCAAGGGGACGGGTGGCACATGCACCTTATCAGCGTAGATTTGGCACTTATGGCAAGTTCGAGAGTGCTGATAGCAATCGGCTTCCATAGTGGACCAGTAGTATCTTGCCCGTAGGATCTTCTTAGCTATGGTGTGTCCACTGGAATGGGTTCCGAAGGTGCCTTCATGTAGATCTGTCATGATCCTCTCTGATTCGCCCTTGTCTACACACAGCAGTAAGGTGGAGTCATGGTTGCGTTTATAGAGGATTCCATTACTGAGGAAGAATTTTGCAGCGAACCTTCTCAGAAACTTCTTATCGTTGATAGACGCCCCTTTAGGATACTCTTGAGCCTCGAGATACCTTTTGACTTCGTGAAACCAAGGCATGTCTGTTACCACCTTAATATCAATCTCACAGTAGTGTGCTGGTTCATTCAATCTTTCAATGGTGATTCGGGGAGCTTCGTTGTCCCACCGGATTTTGAACATGGAAGACATGGTAGCTAGCGCGTCCGCCAACTGGTTCTCCTCTCATGGGAAATGTTCGAAGGTTACCTCCTCAAAGTGTGGGAGCATCGTCAGTATGTGTTCTTTGTAAGGAATGAGATTCAAATGCTTCGTATCCCATTCGCCTTTGATTTGACTTATCACCAATGTAGAATCCATGAATACACTTAGAAATTTGATCCTGAGGTCAATAGCAGCTCGAAGACCCATGATACATGCTTCATACTCCGCCATGTTGTTGGTGCAGTTGAAACATAATCGGGCAGTGAACGGAGTATGACAACCCTCAGGAGATATGATTACAATGCAAATATCGTTACCCAGTGCGTTTGAGGCTCCATCAAAACACATAGACCATCGGGATCCTTCTTCAGGTCCTTCATCTGGTCCAGGTTCTTCCCAGTTGGTTACTGTTGTACCCCAAAATTTGCCCTCCCATATTTCTCAAAATATTTCAAGAAAAATTTACAAGTCCAACCTGGCGCGTCATATTCAGGTGTTCTTTCACCAAGATATCTCTGATAACGTATTCTCAAATTCAGGTTCGGCTCAAGAGTCAATTCTTTAAAGAAGGTATCCGAATGTGCGAGTTTTCTTGAAGAAATATGGTGAAAAAGTGTGCTGAAAGTGCAGTTTTTACGCGCTAAAAAATTCATAACTTGAAGATCGCGACTCGTTTTGAACCCGTTCCGGTGGCCAAAATTCCGTCTTGACATTATCTACATTTTCATCTCTCACGGCTGGAAGCCAATTTCGATCAGAAGGTCTTCAAAAATGTGGATTTATCAAGTATTTTCATACAGAAAATTTGTGACAAGTTTATTTGCGTCATGTTCAGAAAATCATAACTTGGTCGATTTTCATTGTATCGAGCTGGTTCTGGTGCCAAAATTTCACAAATTGAGTTGGCTACATTTTCACATAAGGTATTGAGTTCAAACGGTATTCAAAAGGCCTTCGTTTTTTGCTCATAGTGCGTGACACGCTGAAAATCCTGAATGCTGAATATTATTTCATCTGAGCCGAAACTTCGAAAATTCATAACTAGGTCAATTTTTATCGGATTGGACTCATATTTTTACACAAGGTCACTGACTCATAGATCTACAACTTTTCTTCAAAAGTCGAGACCAAATTATGCACCGATCAATACCAGTTTTTTATTGAAGAACGTGTCAGAGTCGACACTGGAGCCCAAAATAAGTTTGTCTGAGCTGAAACTTCAAAAATTCATAACTAATTCACCGTTTATCCAATTGAGCCGATTTTCGGACAGGAGTTAGTTATCGATGTCGGCTATATTTTGTTTTCACATTTCAACTTCAAAAATTGCACTTAAGTCCCTGCGATTTAGCCTGGAAAGTGACGAACTCAAGTGAACATTGGAGGCCCAATTGCACATTCAAAGCCCATTTTCTTTACCCTAATTTCCATTATATAATCACCTTCTTTTCACACAAACCAGAGAGGAGAAAAAAGAGAGAAAAAACCTTGCCACAACACTGTTAGAATATCAAATTCTTTCAATAACCCTAAAACCTTGAAATCCTTATTACAAATCCCTCTCTCACTACAAACAAGCCATCACAGTTACAAACCAACACCTCACTACTTCTTCAGTAAGGGTAAGGCTGGCTTGATCTCCATGATCCAAAAGGCATAAAAGCATTCATGTCACTAATTTTCCAGTAAGGGTAAGATTGATTTGATCTCCATGATTAAAAGGCTATAATCATTCATACATGTCATATTGTGCCTAAACATTAAATTTCTTTATATATTGACTTTATTTGCATTTTATGATTTTATTTAATGTGTTCATGAGATTCAACACTGCAGATTTAGACAGGATCCCATGCAGGAAGATTAAGGAACGTTGAGGCCAAAACACAAATGGACAAAAGCCAAAAGCCAAATGGCCAAAGTAGAACAACTTATGCATGACATCAATACATGGCGAGGCAGACATCTCGAGGAGGTTAAGGAACGTTGAGGCCAAAACACAAATGGCCAAAAGCCAAAACACAAATGGCCAAAACAAAACAGTTTACACATGACGCCAATAACTGTTTCACCCCTCCAATCAGGCTCGTATACTCCTAAACTCTCTCTCTATTTGTATTATGTTCCTTTAATTAATTAATCGTTATTATTTTTGTTAATCACTAACCAATTAACATTTTTTTTCATAATAAAATTCAGAAAACTAACATTTTTAGTATTATTATTATTTAGTAATTTCACTATTAATTATTTTTTGTAAATAAATTCTAACAAATTAATTTAGTTTAATTAGGTTTAATTTTGGCTTTTTCATAATAAATAAAATAAATTAGAATTAGGTTTTACTAACTTTTAACTTTATTTTATTTTATTTTTATTTTTCATTAAAGACATTAAAAAACCAAAAATACTTTTTTCTTTTATTTAAATAATTAGTTTTAGGTTTAATATTAATTAAATACAAAAAACACAAAAAAATTTCCTTTCTTTAAGTAAATAATTAACTAGTCTTAATTTCAAAAGGGTCCAACGCCCTCGGACATTCAACTTTAATTCTTTCGCGCATTTATTCTTATTTTTTCTTTGCAAATATTATGTAATTGCTCAAGCCATGTAATAGTAATTAGGTCTTTTATTTTCCGCATTTTTATTAAAATGGGTCTTTGTAATTTGGCGATGTATAGACCCGCGCCTTGTAATAGCGTAGGACTTTACTTTCCGCATTTAAATTTCCGCACTTTTAAATTCTAAACTTTGCATGAAAGAATGTATGGCCTAAATTAAAAACAAGCGTAGATCACCATGATACATGTACAAGATAAAACATAACATGAAAATAACACACAAATCCACACACCACTCTTAGGGTACGCCTCACTGTTGCCTTGCCTTCGAAACGTGGTCGTCGAGTATAGGACGTCTTAGTAAGTCCTTATGTCCATTGATCCCGTTGCCTCAAAACAAGTTGCCTCGAAACGGTTGCCTCGGAATAGTTGCCTCGAAACGGTTGCCTCGGAATTAAAAAGGATCAATGGCATAAGGGTAGCTTCTAAGGTGTCCTACTGTTGCTCTGGTGACCACACTGTCCCTACAAACGAATTGACCCGAACACCTCCAACGGTGGTGCTACCTATCTCTCAATGGTGGGATGGCACTACCTTAAGGACATTTACACAGCCTAATTCCTTAGGGTAGGTAGATGACTCGTAGATACTTGCTCTATTTCAAAAACAAATCAAAACTCTTTTCACACCGACACTTTTCAAAAAGCTTTCAAAACAATTTTTCAAACACTCTTGAGGACTGATACAAGAGTCATTCCGAAACTTTCAAAGAAACTTTTTAAAACCCACTCACAATTGAAAAGCAAAACATTTTGAAAACACAAATGAGCAAGTATCTAAGAGCCCATGGATAACCATGGATAGAAAGGGTGCTAACACCTTCCCTTTCTATAAATCTACCTCCCGAACCGAGAAACTATCTCATAAGGAATTTTGCTGTGCTTTTGTCCTGTCCATGTTGGAGAAAATAAAAGACGGTGGCGACTCTTGCTTCCGCGACATTTCGTGAACCAGTGTTAAACAATCAGTTCCAGATCCACCGATCACAGTTACTAACATGATATTCTCATCCGAGAACTAAAAATTCATGGACGGGTAGTCATCCACGGCCTGATGAGCCAAATGATCAGCCAATACACTCCCCTTTATTGCTTTTTGGGTTGTATATTGTATATCATGTTCAGTTAAGACCATTTGCCACCTCTCTATTCTTCCGGAGAGAGCGGGCTTCTCGAAAATGTACTTGATCAGATCCATCTTTGATATCAACAAGGTAGTGTGAGTCAGCATATACTGTCTCAGTCGGCGAGCAGCCCATGCTAAAGCACATCAAGTTTTCTCGAGCAGTGAGTATCTTGTCTCACAGTCGATAAACTTTTTGCTAAAGTAGTAAATTGCGTGCTCTTTTTGACCAGACTCGTCATGCTGCCCCAGCACACACCCCATTGAATTGTCTAACACCGTCAGGTACAATATCAAAGGTCTTCCTTCAACTGGAGGCATTAGAATTGGTGGTTCCTGAAGGTATTTCTTGATTCTTTCGAAAGCAGTATGGCATTCATCATTCCACTTTACCACTTGATCTTTCTTCAGAAGCTTGAAGATGGGCTCACAAGTAGCAGTTAGATGTGAAATGAATCGGGCAATGTAATTCAGGCGTCCCAAGAAGCCTCTTACTTCCTTCTCTATGCGGGGAGATGGAATTTCTTGTATAGACTTTACCTTTGCGGGGTCTACCTGAATACCTTTGTCACTGACAATGAAACCCAGAAGCTTACCGGACCATACCCCGAAGGTGCACTTGTTCGGATTCAACCTCAGCTTATATATCTCCAACCTGTCGAACAGCTTTTGGAGATGATCAAGGTGCTCTTCCTCAGTCTGAGACCTGGCTATCATATCATCAACATAAACTTCGATCTCGTGGTGAATCATATTGTGGAACAAAGCAACCATGGCTCGTTGGTAGGTTTCCCTAGCATTCTTCAACCCAAAATGCATCACCTTGTAGCAGAAGGTGCCCCACTGCGTGACAAAGCTTATCTTCTCCATGTCTTCAGGAGCCATTTTGATCTGGTTGTAGCCAGAGAAACCATCCATGAAGGAGAAGATTTTGTGCTGCACGGTGTTGTTAACCAGAACATCGATATGGGGAAGCGGGAAGTTATCCTTGGGGCTTGCCCTATTCAGATCTCTGTAATCCACACACATTCGTACCTTGCCGTCCTTCTTAGGTACCGGAACGACATTAGCAACCCACTGCGGATAGGAGGTGACAGCTAAGAACCCTGCGTCGAACTACTTCATGACCTCTGCCTTGATCTTCTCTGACATTTTAGGGTGCCAACGGCGGACCTTCTGTTTAATCGGCGGGCAGTCTTCCTTATTCGGAAGGCGTACCACAATATCAGTGTCCAAACCAAGCATGTCTTCATAAGACCAGGCGAAGATCTCAATGTAGTCGTGCAACATCTGTATCAACCTTTGTTTGACGCTAAGCTCCAGATTTGCACGTATTTTAACCTCTTTTCTGTCTACCTCTTCACCCAAGTTTATTGTCTCAACTAGCTCTTCATGAGGCTGTATAGCCCTCTCGTCCTGTTGTAGCAGTCTAGCAAGTTCTCCAGGTACCTCACAATCGTCCTCATCTTCGTCCTAGACTTGGTTGATCGGATTTTCGAAGTCATAACTGGAAATAGTAGGATTTTTATCAATGGGATCCAGAGAGGATATGGATATGCAGTTTGATACGTGAGTGTGTGTAAGAGCATAACTGTATTGATAAAGCAAAGGCAGAAAAGAAAAACAGAGAGTGCAAAATTTGATGCAAAGAACATCCAATGCTTCATTGATGATATATGAGATGACATATAATAACCCTCACAGATAGAACCATTATGCCTCGGGTAAGACACAAGGCCGTAACGTTTAAAATTGTTTATTACAAACTTAGAAAACAAGTAAGACAATTACTGCGGAATAAAAGAAACTGGTATGAAATCTCTGGCCATCCAATTGCTCGGTCCACCATCGATAGTTGGGTAAATCCAGCTGTCAATATCAAAGTCTTCCTCACTGTCTTCAATAGCATTGACCCCTCGATTGCTGATGCATAGGGGAGGTCCTTCAACTCGAGCGCGTCGAATGGCCCTCTGAGCCCCTGAAGTAAAGCCTAAGCCAAACTTGTCAGTTTTGTGAATAAATTAAGGGAGCTGTCCCCAATTGGTATTCCTTCTTTCTTCATTTACTTCTCTAGCGTCTTTGAGAGAAGCCATCTTCAGAGGAGGTTTGGTTATGGTAGCGGTCTCAGTCGACGCCAAAATCTGGGGAACCTCATCAAAATTCTGACAAGGAGTTTCGATAAATTCTCCGTCCATCTCTACGTACCTGAAGGAGTTCGGGTGGCTCACCATATACTCCTTTTCGCCATGCACAATAACTATCTTCCCCTTCACCGGATACTTCAACATTTGGTGTAGCGTAGAAGTAACAGCCCCAGCTTCGTGGATCCAAGGATGACCCAACAAACATGAGTATGATGGCCTGATGTCCATCACATAGAAGGTGGACTCAAAATTTTGAGAGCCTATCTTGACAGGGATGTTCACTTCCCCATGCACCATTCTTTTCGACCCATCAAAAGCCCTTACCACAATGTTACTAGGCTTTAAAGTCAATCCCTCGCAATCCAATTGGTCCAACGCCTTCTTGGGCAGAACATTCAGCGAAGACCCATTGTCTACCAACACATGAGCCATAGTGGTGCCCCTGCATTCAATCGAGACATGCAGAGCATCATTATGCTTTCTCCCCTTCGGTGTTAAGTCTGCATCTGAAAAACCCAGCCCATTGTCAGCAGTCAGTCTAGCCACGCAATCTTTAAATTGATCAGCTGAAGTCTCTTGCGGCACATGCGTAGTTTTGAGAAATGCAATCAAAGCCTTCGCATGGGCTTCGGAGCACAACGACAGGGATAACATGGATATCTTTGAGGGGGTCTGCCCCAGCTGTTCGACCACATTGTAGTCACTCTTTTTAATTATTTTACAAATTTCCTCTATCTCTTGCTTAGAGGCTTCCATAACAATCTTTTTAGGTTCCTTCGTCCGGGCAGACTCACCTACATCTTCTTTGCCTCGAGTCTCAGATGACTTATCGGCAGGGGTATCATCTAGAGTAAGGATAAGAATAGTGTTGTACCCCAAAATTTGCCCTCTCATTTATCAATATTTTTCTCATAAGGTTTCTTTGACTCAAGACTGGATTAGGGTTTGGTCAGCTCAAGACATCTCACCTTGCAGTGATAACCCAAAATTAGGGTTTGAGTTTGCACAAGGATTTTTGGACTATCAATGCTTCATATGACTTTCAAATATCATTATGGACCCCTAAGATCACTCATGACAAGTTTTAAGCCTTGAACCACACTTTTACTCAGTCAATTGGATAATTGAACTAAAAATCAGCTGTATTAGGGAAAAGTCAACCATGGCCAATTTACAGTCAAACTTCACAATTTTTGATCCACATCAACATTTTAAACTTATATGTGTCATTTGGTCAAGTTTGGATCACAACTCCTCAAGAAATTTGATCAAATCACCAAAAGGGCAAAATGGTCAAAATTAGGGTTTTTGACTGAGGAAGGGAAATTTCTGGTTTTTGACCTAGAAAATGACCAATGGAGTTAAGGCATGATTCTAAGGGTTCAATTGCATCATATTACATGGCTCAAAACATCTCAATTTCATTGGATTGATAGATGAAATTTGCAGTCAACTGTACACTGAAAAGTCAAACTTTGACTTTTTGGTCAAAATCAAGTGCCAAGGTTCATAATTCATCAAAACATGTTAAAATGAGAAACTTGTTCATCAAGAAACCCAAATTTGAATATTAGAGTTTAAATTTGAAAATTTTCTTAACTTAGAAATTTTCTAAGTATAGAAAATTTCTTATTTTTTCTCAACTTTAGGCCATGTTTTCACCATGATGCATAATGATTCAAAGAAAGTTCCCAACATGAAAGTTGTAGACCTCCATGAAATCTACAACTTTTCTTCACACAAGTTTCCCTAAAGATGATTGGATCTCAAGATATAAATTTATGAATACATGGTCATGAACTAAATAACTTAGTGAAATTTTGCCCTAGTTTAGGCAGGTTTTGGACTCAACTTCATGGCCATTTTTCACCTAGTTCCAAGAGGTATCTCAAAATTCATTTCAAAGATGAGTTATAGAGAACATTGAAATATTTCCAAAATTTCCAAGAACTCCTCAAGATCATTTTTGAGTAGGGAGAATCGAAGAGATGAAGTTGGCAATTTCTCACTTTTTGTCCAAGCCATTTCATGAAGAACAAAGTTGCAACCAGTACCTATGCTGCCTAATCCATGCTTTACAGGTCCCAAACGTGTTCCTCACTCCTTAATTAAATTCTTACTCAGTTGATAAAGCTTTGATCCATGCCTTAGAACCATTATCCAACTTGCAATTCCATTTATGGCAAAAAATGACCATTGCCATTTTGAAAAAGATCAACTTTTGCAAACTTTACAATCTTGAGCATTGGACCTGTCCCCTTGGCACATACAAGTCTCATAAGTCTAAGGCAAATTGTACAAGCTGATACCAACCCTAAGGGAGCCAGTACAAGCATGTAAAGCTTTGTCTTATCACTTTACTTCAAATACAATAAAAGTGGCAAAAAGGCTAGAACGAGCACAACTGTTAGAGGGTTGACATCAAACCAATTCTATACTAATATACAACATAACACACGATTAGAAAAAACCTGAAACACTCCCAACCATAAAAACACCAAAAATCTGTCCAAACCTACAGTTTTTGCATAAGCATACCCATCTTCCATTTGGCTCGTGCGTTTTAAGTTTTAATCATTCAAACATCTTACATACTTAATATCAAACCAATCCAAGCCTTCATCCCTGTTCTATAATCACTTTTCCACCATCTGCCATTGTTGATTTTAGAGCTTGCAGTTTGACTTGGCCATGGAGTTTCAGGTACTTTTAGAGCAAGGCAAAGGTTGGAATACATTCAGGGAAGTTCAAGGAAGCTCAAGCAAGCATCAGGCCTCCATCAAACTCACTCCAGTTCCATCCATGATTCCAACTGAAGGAGGTAAAATCTCAAACTCTATCTCCTTGTACAGGCAACCATAGGCCATGATCTGTGAATAAAAAATGTAGCTTGCATCATAACGAAACTGTACATATCTTTATCTTGCATTGATTTTACTTGAGCTGAAAGAATTTGGAACTTGAAATTTCTGAAAATATTAGGTTAAAATTTAGGGCTGTTAAAATTCTCTTTGATCTTTAATTGTTAGTTCACATAACTTACATGGTTGGAATCGTGAGTTCAAATACTACAACTTTTATGTTATGAGTTTTCATTTTCATGGAAGTATGAGAGAGTTACAGGATGTCTGGCCAAGCTTGAGGAAGAAGATGAAGTACAGGGCAAGGACTTGTTCTGGGTTATATTATTTTTGCTTTCCATAAGACAATGGATGTATAGCCACCCCAGTGGTAAAGTAGCGCGCTGGTGAGACCCATGTCCTGGGTTCGAACCTGGGCGCGCTACTTTTGTCTTTACATTTTTCATCTTTTCAGTTTTTGACTTTTTTTGCAGGTTTGGGCTTCATGTGTGGGCTTTAGTTTTTTTTTCTAACTCTCACCATAGTTTTGCTACATCACCCCCTGGCCCAATTATTTCCATACATTTTTATTTATTCATTTTTGTTTTCATTTTTGTTTATTAAATATTTCTTTAATGCATAAAAATCCCAAAAAATGTAAATTTCATAATATTACATTTTGTTTTATTTTAGTTTATTTTTCACATAAAAATATATTTTATTTTAATAGATATCATATATTTTCTTAATAAACTTGTAAAATATAATTTAAACATATTTAGTTTAATTTATTTTTTTATTTTTTTATTTCATACTTATAAATATTTATTTTTGCATATATAAAAACTTTATCTTTTTATACAATATTATTTATTATTTTGATATATAAAATACATGAAAAATAATGCATATGAACTTCATTTTCTTTTAAAATAGAAATTAGGGTTAAGAACCCCTTTTGAAAATTAATTTCTTTTCCTTATTAATTTTAGGTTTAGATTAAATTTTCTTTTACAAAAAAAGACAAAAAAATCCTTTCTTATATGTACATTATATTGCATCTTTAAATATTGTATTATTTATTCAAAAAATCCGTACAAAGTTGATTTGGTTGTAATAATTTATTTAGCTTTATATTCTTGCAAATCTCCATTCAAACTTGTATTCCCCCCTCCCATAAATTGTTGTAATAGCTTAGTAATATTTACATTATGCAATTTATCGCTTTATATGCCATGATTAGTAATCAGGGTTTGTATGACAAGATCAAAACAAAGCAAAATAGAAAACCCTAAATACAAGACAAAATCAAAGCATGAAAATGACACATTTGCACACAAGCATCCTTAGGGTTTCTCCACTTGGTTGCCTAAAACAAAAATATCCATATTACGCATGCGAAGTATCTTGGCAAAATAAACAAATATAAAGATCATAGTCCCTCGATGACGCTATTCAAAAGTTGCCTTACAAAATGATCTAGGTCCCTCAAAATGCTAAGATACTTTGCAAACATTGCTAATCATGGTTATACGATGACCCACGCCCGTCCCGTTACATCCAAAGATAGGGTTGCTTACCAAATCAATGGTAAGACAACAATGTCAAAGGAATAGAAAATGTACAAGAAAGACATTTGAGTAGGTAAATTTCTTCTAGTTGCTTGCTCCACTTCAAACAACTATCCTTGATATTTTCCAAAATAAACACACACATTTCAAAACACTTCCAAACATTGAAAATATTTTCAAAAAAGGATAAACATCTTTGTATACATTCTTACGAACGAGAATCATTACAAAGATTGCCTAAACGAATGACCTCTTTTACAAAATACTTTCAAAACCACACCAAACACAATTTCAAACAAACAAAAGCAAGTGATCTAAGCAAGTAACTAAGAGCCCATGGAAAACCATGGATGAAAAGGGTGCTAATACCTTCCCTTTTCATAATCTACCCCCCGAACTCAAGAAAACATCTCAAAGGTCTTTCTTGTGCTTTTTCACCTTTCCTTTTGGATAAAAGAAAAGTCGGTGGCGACTCTTGCTAACCGCAACATTTGCGATATAACGCAAAACCCTCAAGTCAGTTCTCCCACCGTATCACAGAACTGGCGACTCTGTTGGGGACAATTATAAAAAGTGGGGTTACCTTAGGGCTAGATCACATTTATTTGCTTACATTGTTTGATTTGTTTGCTTTACATTATGGTTCTTTGTTTGAGTTTGAATCCTCTACCCGGATTTGGGAAACATTATAGGTAAATAGCAATACGTTGTGGAAACTGTGCGGGGTATACCGACATGGTCTAAGCAATAGCTATGTTAGTGTGACATATTTGTGGGTACCGATAGCCTTTGAGTCAATCAAAGAGAATACGGGGCCGCTGAGTGATGTCATGAAGCACTAATGAACTTCTAGAACCCTTTACTTGCCCAACTTGGCCTTTTAGGATGTAGTGAGATGATCGGCTTTGGTGCAGCCCGAAGTTGGTAGATACTCGATACTACACTCATTGAGGGTTGGTTTCTTGGGATATTTTGGTCGCCATTAAAGAGGCTTGAGCTGAAACAATGACCAAGGAAACAATCCAGTGATATTTAGCTTCTTAGAACCCTGTTACTATTATTAGGACAGGTTGAGCCAACTAAACTTCAAGAGGGTACTTACCTATAAAACCCCATGCAAGCCTAAACTAAGAACTTGTTTGTTTTGCTTGTATATACATACTTGTACATAACATCATGGACATCATGAACATCATATGCATTCACTAACCATTTCAAGGATTTTGAAGATTCATCTTTGTTCTTGTTTTGTAGGATATGGATTCACTTCGCAGGAAAACTATCCAAATCAACCTTGTAAGAATTCCTCCACAACTCAAGGAGCTAGCTTAAAGGATCCCTGAGAATTCTCCATTCATCGAGAGACTTGGTCATCTACTCAACTTGGTCACCTCCAACACAGAGGAAGATATGATGAAGGTGCTCTTCCAGTTCTTTGATCCTTTGCATCATTGCTTCACATTTCCCAACTATCAGCTTGTACCTACTTTGGAAGAATTCTCTTAACTCTTGAAGATTCCTATTCTAAATCAACTACCTTTCAACGGTACGGAAAGAGATCTAAAGCCAGAAGATATTGCTCAAGCTCTGCACTTGCACTCATCTGATGTCACAACTCATTGGGAAACTAGAAGTGGTGTCAAAGGCTTCTTAGCAACGTTTCTGTTTGAGAAGGCTCAAAGCTGTTGGAATTCCTTAGACTTGCAAGAATTTGAGGAAATTGTAGCTCTTCTTATCTACGGGATGGTCTTGTTTCCCAATCCTGACCAACTCATAGATGTGAGTGCCGTCAAAATCTTCATGTCACGCAATCTGGTGCCTATATTGCTAGGGGATATCCTGCATTCTTTTCACACTCGTACAATGAGGAAAAGAGGTGTCCTTATGTGTTGCACTCCCCTCATGGAAAGATGGTTTATTTCTCATCTTCCCCAATCAGTCTTAAAGAATGAGCAAGGTTTAAGGTGGCCACAAAGGTTAATGACGCTCAAACATTCAGATATTCATTAGTGCTCTCGATCCAAAGAGAATGTTATCATTGTTGACCGTTGTGGGGAATTCCCTAATGTCCCTCTACTTGGCATTAGGGGAGGCATCACCTATAACCCATGCTTGGCTCTAAGACAGTTTGGTTATGCCCGAAGGGATGGCCCACATGATATGCTGATTCAAGGCTTGGTATTCGACTACAACAACGATGATCAAGGTCTTCGCCAGAGATTCATCCGAGCTTGGAGGATGCTAAACAAGGTGGATAGCAAGACTTTGGGACACAAGAATTCCACCCCGCTTGAGCCTTACCTCAAGTGGGTACGAACCCGCGCTCAAAGTCTTATGATGCGTTATCCTTCCATTCTCCCGGTGATTATTGAGCCTGTTAAGGAAGGAGAAGTTCCATACACTATCCTACATCTTGACATGCCCACATCTCTTGAAGACCTACAAAGAGATTGGATACAGCTCAAAGGGGAGCGAGATACTTTCGAAGCCCGATTCTACACAAGCGAGAAGAAGGTTTTGGAACTCACTAGGCTACTTCATGAGGAGCAGACTCTAAACACCTACATAGCACCAAAGAGGATGCATACTATTTTTTTTATCTTAGAGTGTTGTATTATTTTGCCCAAGGGGCATTGATGTACTCAAACTCTATCTTATTAATATAATGTGTGTTTCTTTTTTTTTGTTTAAAACGAACTTGAATCTTTTAAAATCCTTTAAAACATTACATGTGCACATATCATTCATCATAACATAAGCAAGTCTTTTGCAATAAGTTTCCTCATCTCCTTACTGTTTATTTCAGTAAGATGGATCTCGAACAGACTGTCAAAGATCTCCAAACTCAAAACATGCATTTTCAACAGTTACTCACAACCATGGCCAAAGGACAATAGGAGCTGAAGACTCTATTGGAAAAATAGAAAAAGAAGAAAGAAAAGAAACCAACTGGTGTTGTAATCATGGGGATAAGGTTTCAAGGGCAAACTAGGAGAACCTTGAATTTCGCAGCAACATCTGATAAAGGGAAAGGGAAAGAAACAACAGTTCCATTAGACTCCGAGGAGGAGGAGGAGGAAGAGGAAGACTACTCTGAGGAATAGTACCCTTCGGCTGATGATAAGGACAGACATCTTGAAGAGCGTTTGAACGCTATGGAAATACAAAGGGTACCAGGTCTAGATTTTGAAGAATTAGGGCTAGTATCGAGAATTGTGATCCCACCAAAATTCAAAGTGCTGTTGTTTGCAAAATATGATGGGGGTGTCATTTCCTAAAATGCACCTCCGATCATACGTGAGAAAGATTCAGCCGCACTCTGCCGATAAAGACTTGTGGGTCCATTTTTTCCAAGATAGTTTATCCGGAACACAACTCGATTGGTTTTACCAATTAGAAAGGGTCGACGTCTACAACTGGGAAGATCTTGTCATAGATTTCTATATACAATACCAGTATAATGCAGATTTGCGCCTACCCGTATTCAACTTCAGAATATGGCTATGGCTTCAAATGAGGGTTTCAAAGATTACGCGCAGAAATGGAGAGATCTAGCTGGAAGAGTGCAACCCCCTCTGTCTGAAAGGGAGTTGGTGGATATGTTCTTAGGAACTCTGTCGGGCCCTTTCTTCAACCATTTGATTGGGAGCTCATCTGTTGGGTTTACTGAGTTAATGTCATACGGTGGGAGAACTGACTTGAGGTTTTGCGTTTGTGTTTGCAAATGTTTTGGTTTAGCAAGAGTCACCACCGAATTTTTATTTTATCCAAAGGAAAGGTCAAAAAGCACAGGAAAGACCTTTGAGATGTTTTCTTGGGTTCAGGGGGTAGATTTTGAAAAGGGAAGGTGCAAGCACCCTTTTCATCCATGGTTATCCATGGGCTCTTAGTTACTTTTTTATATCACTTGCTTTTGCTTTTCAATTGTTTGAAATGGTGCTTTGTGTGTGGTTTTGAAAATGTTTTGAAAAGAGGCCATCATTGTGGCAACCTTTGTAATGATTCTTGTTTGAATATATACAAAGGTGTTTGTCTTTTGAAAAGATGTTTCAATGTTTGAAAGTTTGTTTTGGGAAATGTTTTGAAATTGTGTGGTGATGTGTTTTTGAAAATAGCAAGGATGTTTGCAAGTTTTGATCAAGTAACTAGGAGCATCTACCCTATCTACTCAAAGATCTTTCCTACACATTTTTAACCCTTTTGACAGTGTTGTTTTACCATTACATTTGGTAAACAACCTTGTGTTTGGATGTTAAACGGGACAGGTGCGGGTCATCGTATAGACTGTGATAGCAATTGTGCCAAGTATCTTAGCAAATTTTTGGAGGGACTAGATCATTTTGTATAGGCAACCAAGATAGCGTCATCGAGGGACTATGATCTTTTGTTTTGTTTTTGTTTTGCCAAGATACTCAACATGCATACCATGGACATTTTAAAGGCAACAAGTGGATGAAACCCTAGGGGTGCTTGTGTGCATTGTGTTATCATTTTCATGCATTTTATGTCTTGTATTAGGTCTAACTATTTGTTTTGATTTTGGATATTGCATACAAACCCTAATCTCTATCATGGCATATTTGAAAGCTATAAAATGCGTAAAATAAATCTACGCTATTACAACATTGATATGGGGAGGAGGGATACAATTTTGAATGGGGAGTATTTGCAAGAAAATAAAGTCCTAAGATTAACTATTACATCCAAATTGAATTCTTTGTATCAAACAATAAATGAGCAAATATTTAAATGGATAATTAAATAAATATTCAATATATTATAAATATGCAAAAAGAAAAGTTTTTGTTTATTTTTATGTATGTAAAAATAAAAATATTTAATGTATTAAAAAAAAAGAAAATAAAAGGTATTTTTGTTAAGGGTAAAAACCCTAATTTTTGGTTTAAGAATATGCATATATTATAATATTTGTTTATGTATAATAAAATAAAATATATACAAATGTCAAAAAATAAAAATATGTTAGAAAAAAATATTATTTAAATATATAAATAATAAAAATAAAAATATAATATTTTTATGTGTTATTTCCAAGTTTTTTATTTAAGAAAATAAAAGTATATACTATTTAATAATTATTTCTATGTCTAAAAAAATAATAAAAATAATAAAATAAAATGTGGAAATTTATAAAAATATTTTTGGTATTTTTAATGTTTAAGAAAAATAAAATAAAGTCAGAAACTAAAAATGAAATTCAAAAATCTAAAAATATAAAACAATGGGCCAAGGGGGTGTGAGAAGTAAGTCAGGGGTGTCAATAGTGAGAAATAGCCAGGCCCAACCCAACTACTTCATCTTCAACCTTCGTTCAAACAAAAACGCGTGTTTCCTGTACAAATGTCCAACTCCTGCATACGTGCTCTAAAGCAAAAACTCACAACATGAAAGTTATAGCATTTTTCAACACGATTCCAACCATATAAAGAACTTAATCTAACTCTCAAAGACCAGAGAGAATTTCTCTGTCCCTAATTTCTAACCTAACTTTTTCAGAAAGTTCATCAATCAAATTCTCTTAACACAGTTAACTTAAATGAAATCTATGCATATGTACAGCTTAAGGGAAATAAGTACTACATTTTTTATTCACAAACCTAAGCCTAATGATTCCTTAATTGAGAGATAGAAAGTTGGAAAATACCTGCTTCAGTTGAACACGAGTATGGCAATGTAGAGCTTTTCAGTGAGGCCTGAGATGCTTGGGAGCTTGCTTGAACTTCCTCTGACCTTCCCCAATGCTTAGTTTGCTTTGAACTTGCTTGAACAAGCTTGTAGAAGTCAACCTGCACAAGCTGAATTCAAGAATGGTGAAGCTTGAAAACAAGGTTATAGTCACTGGCTAATGGTTGGGATAGCACAGGTGGGTTGTATGGAATGTATTGGAAGAGGTTTGGGGGAAAACGCACGAGTAGTTTGTGGTTTAGAAACAAAAATGCAGAATCTGCCATGTTTTGCAAGAAGAAGGTGTTTTTGTGTTTTGGAAGGCTTGAGGGTTGGAGAGCTCGTGTGTTGTACCCCAAAATTTGCCCTCCCATTTCCTCAACATTTTCTCATCACAAGACCCTCGAAACTCAAGTTCCAGTTAGGGTTTCCTCTGCTCAAGACTTCTCCTTGCACTGTTGACCCAAATTAGGGTTTGTGTTTGCACAAAGATATTTTGACCTAAAATGACCAAGATGACTTTCATGCTTCATGTTGGACTCCCAAGTTTATCCATACCAAGTTTTAAGTCTTAATTCCAAATTTTGCCCAGTCAATTGGACAGTTGACCTAGAAATCAACTCTATTGGGGAAAAAGTCAACTGTGGCCAATTGATAGTCAAATCTCATGAAAATTGACCCACATCAACATTATGAACTCACATGGACCATTTCACCAAGTTTGGATCACAATTCCACAAGAAATTTGATCAGATCACCAAAAGGGCAAAATGGTCATTTTTAGGGTTTTGACTGCACAAAGGCAATTTTTGATTGTTTGACCTAGCCAATGGCAAACCAAGCTCACATATGGACTCAAGGACCCCATGGAATTGTCTTGACATACTCAACAAGTTCAAAAGATCCCAAATGCACAAGATTGACAGTTGAATTTCCCAGTCAATTGATCAAATTTGACTGTATACTGAAAAGTCAAACTTTGACTTTTTGGTCAAAATCAAGTGTCAAGATTCATTTTTCATCAAAACATGCCAAATCATGAAACTTGTTCATCAAGAAATCAAGAATTGCAAATTAGGGTTTGAAATGAAGATTTTTCATAACTTAGAATTTTTCTAAGTTATAAAAAACCCTAATTTTTTCCTAACTTTGTCCCACTTTCTCACCAAGATGCATTTGGATTCAAGGAAAAGTCAAAACATGAAAGTTGTAGTCCATTGCAAAATCTACAACTTTGATTCACAAAGTTTCCTCAAAAGAAGCTTGTAGCTCAAGTTACAATTTTTGGAACAAGGGTACCAAACCATTCTTAACTTAGAGAAATTTGACCTATTTTAGGCAGGATTTTTGCCTAACTTCAAGACTATTTTTCACATGCTTCCACTTGGAATTTCAATTTTCATTTCAAAGATGGATTGTAGTACACATTCCAAGCTTTCCAAAATGTCCAAGAACTCATCAAACAACCTCATGGTTAGGGAGAATCGAATTTGGCAAGTTGGGAAAAACTCACTTTTGTTATGACCAATTTACATGTTCATACACTTGTGCCATTTTGAACTCAGCTTGCATTCCTTGATTACAGGTCCTATATCCCTTTTGCACTCATAAATTTAATGCTAACTCATTGTGCCAAGACCTTATTTTGTGTGTTCAAGCATTGTATGCAAAACTAAGCCATAAATAGAAAAAGCATAATGTCCATTTTTGCAAAAGTAGAACTTTATGTCAATTAGCAATCCAAGAAAGTACAGTGCAAATCCTTTTGGCACAAGTTTATGAACAAAACACAGTGATCAAGGGGAAGGTTAGCAGCACATTAGGGGGGCCTCTATCAGTCTAAAACTCAAGTGGACACTTTGTTGCTTAAAGTTGAAGAAACATAGCATAACAACACACAACTCCCATTCCTGTGAACCAGAGCTTAAGCAAAGTTATCAAACACTTTCTAATCATCAAACCTAAGCTGAAACACGAGCCAACCATCTCCATTGCCTTCTCAAATACAGAATCACCCTAAAACTGCCCAAACAGGGTACCTGCTGCAGATTGAGTTCCATAACTCAATCCATTCATGCATTCTTGCTAAAACCACTTCAAACATATCCCACATTATCCCTTGAAACTATTCCAAGCCTCAAACACGACCTGTAACACTCCCAAGCAACATCACCATTTTCATTTTCTTGTTTTGCAGTTGAAGTTCCATAACACGATTCACTTGGTTTCAAAGCAAACTAAAGCTTGGAATAACATCCCTGGACATCAAGGAAGCTGTACCAACCATCACCTTGCATTGAAAGCACCTCCATCACCAGATACGATTCCAACTGAACAGGTAAGTTCATGAACTCGTATCTCTCTATCCAGGCATTGTTAGCTTTAGGTTTGTGAAGAAATTATGTCACATTCATAGCCCTGAACATGCTCATGTAATTAGTTTTCATTTATGTTATGTGTGGTATGAGAATTTTATGTCTGAACATGGAACAAAAACTAGGTTAGGAATTGGGGGAGAAGAAATTCTCTCTCATTTCTGAGAGTTAAATCATGTTCTTTATATGTATGAACTCGTGAGATGATGCTTTACATTTTTTGTGTTGTGAGTTTTCATTAAAAGTCCAGGAATCAGGATGTTTGAATCCATGTACCAAGCGCGCGTTTTTTGAACAAGGTTTGCTGGAGGTTGAAGAAGATAGGTTCTGGGCTGGGCCTGGAATGTTTTTTCTTTTTGCACCTTGCTTTTACTTTTGAACCCCCCTGACCCATTTTGATTTTTACTTATCATTTTCCATTTCTTCCTTTTGATTTTATTTCTATATTTTATTTAAGTATGAAAAAATATAAAAAATTATTTTTTCCACAATTTTTGCATTTATTTTGATATTTATTAGTCTTTATTTAATTTTTGTACATAAATAAATACTTATATACTATTATTTAAAATAGCTAAAAAAAATAATACAAACATATTTTTCTGACTTTTATTTCATATTATCTCTTAAAAACATTTTATAATAAAAATATACTTTTTTTATAAATATTAAATATTATTATTTTGTATATATTCAATATATTGGGTAAATAATACATATATATATATATATATATATATATATATATATATATATATATATATATATATATATATATATATATATATATATATATATATATATATATATATATATATATATATATATATATATATATATATATATATATATATATATATATATATATATATATATATATATATATATATATATATATATATATATATATATATATATATATATATATATATATATATATTAGTATATTTAGGATTATAAAAATACAAAATATATACATTTTTATTTTTATTAATATTTAATATTAAAAATACCTTTTGACAAATATACTTCTTTTTTATTTATTTTTTGTACATAACTAATAAATATTGCATATGTTATATAATTAATACATTTTGTTTAACAAAATTAGGGTTTTACCCTAAACCTAAAAAATCCAAAAATTAAACCTTTTTATTTTTGTTTATTTGACATATAAAAAAAACATTTTTTTCATACATATAAAAATCATTTTTTGCATTTTGCATATTTATCTCATTTTTGTAATTATTGTATATTAAATAATTTGTATAATTCAATTTTGATGTAATAGTTAGGTTTAAATTCCTTGTCAAAATACCCCCCATTTGAACATTTGTACCCCCCTTCCCATATATTGTGTTGTAATAACTTAGGAACTTTATTTTTCGCACTTTATTGCTTTCTAAATATGCCATGTTAGAATTAGGGTTTGTATGCGAATCAAAAACAATAAAAATAGTTTGACCTAAATTCAAGATAAACAAGCATGAAAATGGACAACACCAATCACACTTGCACCCCTAGGGTATTCCACTTGTTGCCTTCAATAATGGGCCATATTGCATGTTAGGTCTCTTTGGGCAAAACAAAAACAATTCAAATGATCATAGTCCCTCGATGACGCTTTCGAAAGTTGCCTAAAAATGATCAAGTCCCTCCAAGGAAAAACTGCCCAAAGATACTTGGCACCATTGCAATCATGGTCTAAATGATGACCCGCGCCCGTCCCGTTCACATCCTAACACAAGATTGTCCACCAAATGCAATGGTGGAACAAAATTGTTAAAAGGGTTAAAAACATAGGAGAAATCTTTGAGAAATTTAGGAGTAGACAACCTCTTAGTTACTCGAATCAAACTTGCAAAACAAAACACTTGCCTATTTTCAAACCACACATCACTACACTTTCAAAACAACTTTCAAAACAACTTTCAAAAAACAATGAAAACCTTTTCAAAAGACATACACCTTTGTATACATCCCAACATAGATCATTACAAAGGTTGCCACCACATTGGCCTCTTTTCGAAACATTTTTCAAACTCACACACACAAAGCACCATTTCAAACAATTGAAAATTAAGGCAAGTTGATCTAAGCAAGTAACTAAGAGCCCATGGATAACCATGGATAGAAAGGGTGCTAATACCTTCCCTTTCTATAATCTACTCCCCGAACCCAAGAAAACATCTCAAAGGTTTTTTCTGTGCTTTTTAAACCTTTCCTTAGGATAAAATAAAAAGTCGGTGGCGACTCTTGCTCAACCGAAACATTTGCGAAAACAAACGCAAAACCTCAAGTCAGTTCTCCCACCGTACCACAGAACTGGCGACTCTGCTGGGGAATAAACTTAAAAGTGGAGTAACCTTAGGGCTTAGATCACCTTTGTTTTCAATTATTTGCTTTGTTTGCTTTTATATTTGTGGGCTTTGCATCGGAGTTTCATAGATCCTAACCCGGATATGTGGAATACCTTTTTATGTAGCATAATCTGTGTGGGACCTGTCCGGCGTAGACCGACATGGGTGAAGCAGTGGCTACGTTGGCGTGGCACCTTGGTCTGTACCGATATCCCTTGTGTTGTAACGAGGAGAATATGGGTCTTCTAAGGAGTCATTAAACACCAACCGACCTTAGAACCCTAAATTGACCAAACTTGGCCATAGAACAGTAGCAGTATGCTACACTCATTGAGGCTAAACTCTCGCGATGGTTCTGGCTGCAAGAAAAGATTGCGATGCTAGAGTTATGACCGATTGAGGGTAGTCAATGATTTGAGATCCTCTAGAACCCGGTTACTTTTGATAGGACAGGTTTTAACCAACGAAACTAAAAGAGGGTAATACCTAAACTTCATGCTGGCCTAAAACTTAAGGGTTGTCTTGTGTGACTTGTGTGCCTTATCATGCTTGCCTTTGTGAATACTTGTGGTGTGCTTCATCATAGCATCATACCATCATACCATTGCATGCATCCTGTATAAGGACTGACCCATTTCAAAGACAAAAAGGTTTCATCTTTGCTCTGTTTTGTAGGACATCATGATGTCCGTGCGTAGGAATACTATCCGGCTTAACTTTGTTCAACCACCAGCTTTGCTCAAAGATTTGGTTGATAGGATTCCAAACACTACTTCCTTCATCAAGAGGCATGGTTCTCTCCTTGGTTTGATCACTTCAAAGTGGGACCAACAACTGATGAGTGTCCTGACCCAGTTTTATGATCCCCTGTATCATTGCTTTACCTTTCAAGACTTCCAGCTGGTCCCTACCCTGGAAGAATTCTCTGCTTTGCTTGGTATCCCTGTGTTGGAACAAACTCCATTCACTGGTTGGGAAAAGACTCCTAGGCCTGAAGAGGTTGCTGCAGTTCTCCCCTTGACCAAAGAAGATGTATTGGCTAACTGGGAAACTAGAAGTGGAGTTAAGGGCTTTTTGGTCAAATTTCTGGTTGGCAAAGCTAATGATTTATGGAATGACTTAGACTTCAAGGCGTACGAAGACATTCTGGCTCTTTTAATCTATGGTCTGGTATTGTTTCCCAATCCTGACACCTTTATCAGTATCTATGCCATAAGGATCTTCATGTCTCGGAATCCTGTACCCACTCTTTTGGGTGATATCCTGCAACAACTCTATGCTCGTACTGCCCGAAAACGGGGAACTCCGTGGTGTTGTGCTCCTTTGCTAGTGAGGTGGTTTATTTTGCACCTTCCTAAGTTCGTGCTGAAGAATGAAGAAGGAAAGGGTTGGGCTCATAGGTTAATGTCTCTCACTGATAGTGACATCACTTGGACTCTCAGAGGTTTGGATGAGGTAGCTGTTATTGATCGTTGCGGAGAATACCCTAATGTTCCATTGATCAGCACCCAGGGAGGAATCTCTTATAATCCATGTTTAGCTCTCCGTCAGTTTGGAAGAGCCAGAAGAGTGGGGCCTCATGAGATGTTGGTTCCTCACTTCCATTTTGAATTTCAGGTAGAAAGTGACAAACTACGCCATGGATTCATTAAGGCTTGGGACAGAATTCACAAAGCTGACCCACATGAGTTGGGACCAAAGACTTCTCTACCAATGGAACCCTATTGCAGATGGGTCCGCATCCGTGCTCAGAAGTTAGGTATGCCGTACGAAGCTGTCAGACCTGTCATTCTTGAATCTCCTGATGAAGATGGGGTTCCCCCAACTGTCCTCCCTCCTCAGATACCCACTGATTTTGACACACTGAAGAGATCTTGGGCGCAGCTAAAGGAAGAACGGGATTTTTATCGGGAAAAGTTCAACGAACAGGAACGGAAGATCCAGAGGCTGACTAAACAATTGGAGGAGGAGCGGGTCCTGAATGACTATATCCATACTGAGAAGAGGAGGCCATGGGAGCATTGATGGGCTTTGAATATTTACTTTTACAGCTTTTATTTCCTTTTCAGTATTTTTCATTCCTGTAATGCCTAAGGGCAAGTTGTTGAACAATTTAAAATTTGAATCTAATGAAGTGTGTTTCCCTTTTTGTCTACAAAGTTGAATCTCGTTTGTCTTTGAAAACATAAAACATACGCATCTCATTGTACCATATGCATAACAGGTACCCTTTTTTCACAGGTTGCTTAATCTTCTTCGCTGTTTATTTGAACAGTCATCATGAATCCAGAATCATCCAGTGAGCAAGCAATCAAGGCCCTTCAGGCCCAAAGTGCCCAGTTTCAAGAAATGGTCATGAGCCTGGCCCAAGGTCAACAAGAGTTGAAGTCTTTGCTCCTAAAGAAGAAGAAGAAGAAGAAGAGGACCGCGTTGTTCAATACTGGACGCAGGTTTGGGAACACACTCCATAACGAGGCTGATCCAACTACTTCCTCTGCAGAGAAAGACAGTCCCCAAGGGGGAGGAGCTCCTAGTCCTGCAGTCTCTGACAACGAGACGGATTACAATGACGAACAATACCCTCCCGCTTCTGACAGATACATGCAATTAGAGGACCGCTTGAGTGCCATGGAGATTCAAAATGTGCTGGGGCTGGATTTCGGAGATTTAGGGTTATCTTCTGGGGTAGTAATCCCGCACAAGTTTAAGGTGCCTGCCTTTGCCAAATACGACGGGGCTTCCTGTCCAAAACTGCATCTCAGGTCGTACGTAAGGAAGATCCAACCTTACACGACAGACAAAAATCTTTGGATCCACTTCTTCCAAGATAGCCTTTCGGGGTCACAGCTTGAGTGGTTCTATCAGCTAGATGGAACCAGTATCCGACATTGGGAAGATTTGGCTACCACATTTTATAGACAATATCAATACAATTCTGATCTCGCTCCTACGCGTACCCAACTTCAGGGTATGTCTTTAGGAACGGGCGAAGGGTTCAAAGAATATGCGCAAAAATGGAGAGATTTGGCTGGCAGGGTGCAGCCTCCATTGACTGACCGTGAGCTGGTTGACATGTTTCTAGGGACCTTGTATGGTCCATTCTTCAATCATCTGGTTGGTAATTCCCCCGCTGGGTTTACGGATTTGATCCTGACGGGTGAAAGGATAGAAGCTGGCATCAGGTCAGGAAAGATACAGAAGGGTGCTTCCGCAAGTACTGAGAAGAAACCTTTCAAGAAGGAAGCTAGTACCGTCTATGGTCCTAGAAGACAAGTCAAGCCAGAAAGCCGCCAAGCCGTCAATGCCTTAGTGATTTCAAAGCCTGTTGCTGCTCCTCAGCAGTACAATCAACAAAGGGGTGAGAGGCCCAAGAGGCAGTATACTCGGCTGAGTATGACCTTGTCACAAATCTTACCGCAACTGCTATCAACCAACTTGGTGACCACCAAAGAGGCTCCGAAGGTCGTGAATACTGCATCTCCTAAGTATAACCCAAATGCCCGTTGTGCTTATCATTCTGATAGCCCCGGGCATACTACTGATGATTGCTGGGCCCTGAGAAATAAAGTTCAAGACCTTATCAACGCGAAGGAAATTCAGTTTGAGGCGCCTGAGAGGCCAAATGTTGTAACTGCTCCTATGCCCCAGCATAGAGTAAATGCCATTGAGGAAGATTTGTATGCTGTTTCGGTGAATGATGTTGCTACCCCTCTATTGACTGTTAAGAGGAACCTACTGCTAGCCGGTTTATTTCCGGGTTGTAGCAAGGGTTGCCTCCTGTGTGCTGTTATCCCTACCGGTTGTCCGCTGCTGAAATCAGGCATCCAAAGCCTGATGGATAGCAAAGAAATTCTGTTCAAGAAAACTGTTGTTCCATTTGTTTCCGCTGAAGAAGTATCTGTCGTCACAATTTTCAATAATCCTACCAAGGCTCTCCCAAGGAAGCCAGTCAAAATTATGTCTGTTGCACCCATTACCATTACTGTTCCGGGGCCCCTCCCCTATGAATCTGACAAGGCTGTCCCATGGCACTATGGGGCAGACGTGTATGTGCTTGGAGTGAAGCAAGAGTTCAACACCGGTACCAGTATCAGTAACATCACTGGTCTCTCCAAGATTACTCGCAGTGGCAGGCTTTTCTCGCCTGACATTGCGCCACTAGTTATCTGAAAACCTCTTATCATCACACCCGCAAGTGTGCATGTTTCAAATCAAATTCCTGTGTCTACTACTGCCGCCGAGTCCTCTGATGCTCGGGGCAAAGAAGTTGCTACCGATTTGCCTGCCCGGACGGAGGCACCAAAAAAGACCGCTGTTGAAGCCTCCCAGCAAGAGATGGAGGAAATCCTTAAAATCATTAAAAAGAGTGACTTCAATGTTGTTGAACAGCTGGGGCATACCCCCTCCAAAATCTCTATGCTATCATTGCTGCTGTGCTCAGAGGCCCACGCCAAGGCCCTGATTGCATTTCTAAAAACGGCTCATGTGCCGCAAGAGACCTCTGCAGATCAGTTCACTGACTGTGTGGCTAATTTGACAACTGACAATGGTTTAGGGTTCTCGGATGCTGACCTGACCGCCAAAGGAAAAAACCATAATGATGCCCTGCATGTCTCTATAGAATGCAGGGGAACTACTCTCGCACACGTGTTGGTGGACACCGGTTCTTCCCTGAATGTATTGCCCAAGAAGGCCTTAGATCGGTTGGATTGTGAGGGCCTGGAATTGAAACCTAGTAACATCATTGTTAGAGCCTTCGACGGTTCTAAGAGGATGGTGCATGGTGAGGTAGACATTCCTATCCGTGTGGGTTCCCAAGTCTTTGACTCAACGTTCTATGTGATGGATATTGGTCCATCTTATTCCTGCTTGTTGGGTCGACCCTGGATTCACAAGGCTGGGGCAGTAACATCCACTCTACACCAAAAGCTCAAATACCCTGTCAAAGGGAAGATTGTTACTGTGCAGGGTGAGGAGGAATACATGGTTAGTCACTTGAATTCATTCCGGTATATCGATATGGACAGGGAGTTTATTGAAACCCCCTTTCAACATTTTGAGGAGGTTCCTCCAACGTTGGCGTCAGCTGAGACAGTGGTTGAAGAAGACTTTCCTCTGAAGATGGCTTCCCTGAAGGATGCCCGGGCAGTGATTGAGAAAGGCAAGTGCGCAAACTGGGGTCAACTTCCTGACTTCACTCAGAAGACCGACAAGTTTGGGCTGGGCTTCACTGCAGAGGCTCAGAAGGCTGTTCGCAAAGAAAGGATCAGAAAGGCTCCGGTGTTTATCACCAACCCAAAAGTGAATGCTATCGAGGAGGACGTAGAGGAAGCAGAATTTGACAGTTGGATCTATCCAACAACCAGCAACGGACCAAGCAACTGGACGGCAAAGGATTTTACACCTATTACAATTGTCACGCAGTAATGAACTCTTTTGATTTTCAATTTGTAACAAACAATATGTTGAAACTTTTATTGGCTCGGTGTCCTACCCGGTGCACCGTGGCTCCATTTGTGAGGGCTTTTTGTATGACATTTCCATATATCATTAATCAAAACATTGGACGTTTGTTGCATTTCAAATCTTGTGCTCTTTTTCTTTCTGTGTTATATATTGCAAAACAGCTATATTTACACACACTCACTTATACAGGTTCCAATCCACTCTGGATCTCACTGGTAACAGCTCTGCTACTGCCAGTTATGACTTCGAAAATCCGATCAACTTGGCCGAAGACGAAGGTGAAGATGATTGCGAAGTGCCTGGTGAACTCGCAAGACTGCTACTCCAGGAAGAGAGGGCCATTCAGCCGCGCGAAGAGCCAGTGGAAACAGTGAACCTGGGTACTGAGACAGATAGAAAAGAAGTCAAGATTGGTGCCAATCTAGAGCTCAGCGTGAAGCAACGATTGATCCAGATGTTACATGATTACATGGAGATCTTTGCTTGGTCTTACGAAGACATGCCTGGTTTGGATGCCGACATTGTGGTTCATCACCTGCCTACCAAGGAAGACTGCCCTCCGGTAAAGCAAAAGGTCCGCCGTATGCATCCAGAGATGTCCGAAAAGATCAAAGTTGAGGTTATGAAGCAATTCGATGCCGGGTTTCTAGCAGTGACTTCTTACCCTCAGTGGGTTGCCAACATGGTGCCAGTGCCGAAGAAGGACGGTAAGGTCAGAATGTGTGTCGACTACAGGGATTTGAACAGGGCAAGCCCCAAGGATGATTTCCCTCTGCCTCACATCGACGTTCTTGTTGACAATACTGCTCAACACAAGGTGTTCTCCTTCATGGATGGTTTTTCAGGGTATAATCAGATCAAGATGGCTCCCGAAGATATGGAAAAGACTACCTTTGTCACTCAGTGGGGCACCTTCTGCTACAAGGTCATGCCATTTGGGTTGAAAAATGCTGGGGCAACCTACCAACGTGCCATGGTTGCTTTATTTCATGACATGATCCACCATGAGATTGAAGTGTACGTCGATGATATGATTGCAAGGTCCCAAACTGAGGAGGAACACCTTGACCATCTGCGGAAGCTGTTTGACCGACTGAAGTTGTACAAGCTGAGGTTGAACCCAAACAAATGCACCTTTGGGGTGAGGTCTGGAAAATTGCTAGGTTTCATTGTAAGCGATAAAGGTATTCAGGTGGACCCTGTCAAGGTGAAAGCCATACAAGAGATGCCGACTCCCAAAACAGAGAAAGAAGTCAGAGGTTTTCTGGGACGACTGAATTACATTACTCGATTCATCTCACATCTAACTGCTACCTGTGAGCCAATCTTCAAATTACTGAAGAAAGATCAAGTAGTACATTGGAACGATGAATTTCAGGCCGCTTTCGAAAAAATAAAAGAGTATCTCCAAGAACCACCCATTCTTATGCCACCGGTAGAAGGGAGACCTCTAATACTATACTTGACAGTACTTGACAACTCAATGGGGTGTGTGCTGGGGCAGCATGACGAGTCTGGCCGAAAAGAGCACGCTATTTATTACCTGAGCGAAAAGTTTACCGACTGTGAGTCTCGGTACTCACTGCTCGAGAAAACTTGTTGCGCACTGGTATGGGCTGCTCGCCGGCTGAGACAGTATATGTTGACTCACACTACTCTGTTGATTTGAAAAATGGATCCAATCAAGTACATATTCGAAAAGCCTGCTCTGTCTGGAAGGATAGCAAGATGGCAAATGATCTTGACAGAATATGATATCCAGCACACGACTCAAAAAGCAATCAAGGGAAGTGTACTGGCAGATCATTTGGCACACCAACCTGTGGACGATTACCAATCATTGAACTTTGAATTTCCGGACGAAGATATCATGGTAGTAACTGATTGTGAAGTACCCGGACCGGATGAAGGACCTGAGGAAGGGTCCCGATGGTCTATGCATTTTGACGGAGCCTCGAACGCTTTGGGTAATGGAATCGGCGCTGTAATCATATCCCCCAAAGGAACTCATACTCCGCTCACCGCCCGGCTGTGTTTCAACTGCACCAACAACATGGCAGAATATGAGGCATGTATCATGGGTCTTCAAGCTGCAATCGACTTAAGGATCAAGTTTCTGAGTGTCTTCGGAGATTCCGCTCTCGTGATCAATCAGATCAAAGGCGAGTGGGATACGAAACACCCAAATCTTATTCCTTACAAGGAGTATGTGTTGACTTTGCTTCCCCACTTTGAAGAGATAACTTTTGAACACTTCCCAAGAGAAGAGAATCAGTTTGCGGACGCACTAGCTACGATGTCTTCAATGTTCAAAGTCAAATGGGACAATGAGGCTCCCCGGATCATTATCTGGAAGTTGGACGAACCTGCATACTGCTGCGATCTTGAGGCCGAAGGGGTAATCGAGAAACCCTGGTATCATGAGGTGAAGAGGTACTTGGAAGCTCAGGAATACCCTGAAGGTGCGTCTGTCAACGGTAAGAAGTTTCTGAGAAGGTTTGCGGCAAAATTCTTCCTCAGCAGCGGCATTCTCTACAAACGAAATCATGATTCAACTCTACTGCGTTGTGTAGATAAGAATGAAGCAGAAAAGATCATGGCAGAGCTGCATGAAGGTACATTCAGAACACATTTCAGTGGACATACCATGGCAAAGAAAATCCTCAGGGCAGGATATTTCTGGTCCACAATGGAAGCCGACTGTTACCAACATTCTCGAACTTGTCATAAATGCCAGATCTATGCTGATAAGGTGCATATCCATCTGGTTCCTCTGAACATCCTGACGGAACCTTGGCCTTTTGCAATGTGGGGCATTGATATGATTGGCGAGATCCGACCGACGGCATCCAACGGGCATCGCTTCATCTTGGTAGCGATTGATTACTTCACGAAGTGGGTAGAAGCAGCTTCCTACGCCACGGTAACCAAGAGCGTCGTGGCACGTTTCATTCGGCATAACCTGATCTGTCGGTACGGAGTCCCAGAAAGGATCATTACGGATAATGGTACCAATCTTAACAACAAGATGATCACTGAGCTCTACGAGCAATTCAAGATACAACACCACAACTCTTCTCCTTATCGGCCGAAGATGAATGGGGCTGTAGAAGCAGCAAATAAGAACATCAAGAAGATTATGCAGAAGATGATAGTGACCTACAAAGATTGGCACGAAATGTTACCATTTGCTATTCATGGGTACCGTACCTCAGCAAGGACGTCAACCGGGGCAACTCCTTTTTCCTTGGTCTATGGCATGGAGGCAGTCTTGCCGATTGAAGTCCATATACCCTCTCTCCGAATAATAAAGGATGCAGGCTTGAGTGAAGATGACTGGATTCAGACTCGACTTGATCAATTAAACCTAATTGACTAAAAGAGACTCACTGCTATCTGTCATGGTCAGACGTATCAAAAACGGATGATCAGGGCATTTAACAAGAAAGTCAGACCACAAGGGTATCGAGTTGGGGACCTGGTAATCAAACGCATCATCCTTCCTCAAAGTGATCCCCGGGGCAAATGGACCCCTACATACGAAGGGCCATTTGTGGTTAAACATGTGTTCTCAGGAGGAGCCATGATTCTAACCACCATGGATGGTGACGACCTTCCTCACCCCGCCAATGCAGACATAGTAAAAAGATACTACGCATGAATCAAAGACCCGCTAGGTTGACATACCTAGGCAAAAATAAGGGCTTCCCGACGAACCAAAAGGGTTCGGGCAAAAATAAGGGATGAAATGAAAAAAATCTGTACACCCGGCAAGTCGAAAACCTGAAAAGGCGGCTTGGGCAAAAATGGGTATCCCGGTGGACTGAAAACCCGAAAGGGTGGTCCAGGCAAAAGTTAGGGATAAAGCGTAACACTATGTCTCATTGGATCACTTTGCATCCAGAATTCGGCATCAACTATCTGGCTCAGACTTTGGCATCGATCAAACAGCTTCATTTTCAACTAAGCAGCAAAGTGATGAGACGCTTGAAGACATAAAGGCGATAACAGAGTTGGAACCCAGTGGGAATATTATGCACATAGCTGTTTTGTTTCCTTTTCAAAATTGTATAAACTTTATGTTATTCGGCGGCGTTCTCTTACTAGGACGTCGGCCTCTTGTACAAAAAACGCCTATTTACAAGCAAATTTCAAAATCAATACAAGTTCACTTTTCCAAACAAATTGCCAATTGTTTTTCCTTTTTCTGTTTTGTCTTGCGAAGAACGTCCAATGTTCATTTTTGATATATGCATTTGACATTAAATTGCTAATTCATAAATACTTGCATATGAAACAAAAGACTAATTACAGGTGACATCAGAAGTATCGGCAATATAGAGTTGTCCAGGCAGTCTAGTTGCTTTGTCCGCCAAGGTACCAATGTAGATTCAACTGAAGAATGTGACCAAGTTATCTTAACTCCCCACAGAGTAAGACAAGAATCAGCAATACCCTCACAAGGAAGATTTAGTCTATCATCAGCCCTATAATAGACACCCTGTTCCCCTAGCAAGTCAGCAATACTCTCCTCCAGAAGAGTTGGTCTACGGTCAACCTAAAGGAAGTTGGGTAGCCCCAGAAGATATCAACATTCCCCAGCGGAGTATAGGCATTCATCAGCAAGCATCCCCGGCAGTCTTGATCTAAGATTGTTCCCCGGCGGAATACAGACACCCCAGTGGAACCATTTACCAGTACAGTCTGAAGGTTTCCCCAGGAAAGTGGAATTCATATCCCCAGTAGATTCTGGAAGCTCGTCCCCTGTAGAGTACGGACGTCTCTCTCGAGCTTTGTACAAAGTTATTCCTTACAAGGGCTTATAACTGGGTTATCCTCAGCTAATTGCCACGGAAGATCGCCCTCGGCGAAGTTCTTTCAATCCCCAGCGGAGTTCATCGAAGTTCCCCAACATAACTTATCAACAGAATCCCCAGCGGAGTTTAACATTGTTATCCTCAGCGGAGTCCATCATTGAAATCCTCGGCGGAGCTCCCATCAAACTTCAGCGAAGTATCTCTTCCCACAGAGTAATTCCCCTCAGAGTAATCTCTCCAACAAGTTTATTCCCCAACGGAGTCATCTTCTCCTACCGGTGTATTCTTGCTCAACCATCATCCCCAGCGGAAGCAAAGAGCTCTACTCTTCAACGTCAGCCCAGGATTTAATTCCCCGGCCGGTCGTCAAGGATTTATTTTCCTAGACGAAAATACATTCATAAACATTTCACACATCTTGTTTACATACATGATAAAGTGCATACAACACTATCTCATTTTGAACATCATGACATCATGCATTTCATACATCATGACATTGCATACAACTGATGTTTTGCCTTTTCAGGGAAAAAGACAACCCAAAAGACAACTACTTTCAACTGTCACAAATCCAGATTCGATTCCTGTATCTAGCCAGGGCACATCTGTGAGTGATCAGTTTCCAGATTCGATTCCTGTATCTAGCCAGGGCACATCTGAAAAGTTTGAAGATTCGATTCCTGTATCCAGCCAGGGCATATCTGTTGACGACTATTTCCAGACTCGATTCCTGTATCTAGCCAGGGCACGTCTAAAGAGTTTGAAGATTCGATTCCTGTATCCAGCCAGGGCATATCTATCAACTGTCACAATTCCGGATTCGATTCCTGTATCTAGCCAGGGCACATCTGAAGAGTTCGAAGATTCGATTCCTGTATCCAGCCAGGGCATATCTGTTGACGACTAATTCCAGATTCGATACCTATATCCAGCCAGGGCATATCTGCGAGCAACCGATTGTAGATTCGACACCTGTATCTAGCCAGGGCATGTCTGCATGAAGAGATTGAAGATCAACACCTGTAACAAGCCAGGAAAACATCTGACTTTCTCAAAATACACAAGTTCTCGCTAAGGAATCTCTTATGCGATCAACACCTCCAAATGGCATCTATAAGCCCATTCCCGACAAGATTCTGTCACGCCTTTAGATGGCATCTATAAGCCCATCTCCCTATCCACCATCTCTCCAAATGGCATCTATAAGCCCATTCCCGACATCACATTTGCTGATACTCCAACATGCGAGTGCAAATTTTAGGGCACTCTAGTGTCCAATCTCCTTTTACCCTCGAGTCACGAAAGGCAAACTTGCCAATCTAACTCTTCAGGCCCAAGAAGATTGAACAGGGGCAACTGTTGTACCCCAAAATTTGCCCTCCCATTTCCTCAACATTTTCTCATCACAAGACCCTCGAAACTCAAGTTCCAGTTAGGGTTTCCTCTGCTCAAGACTTCTCCTTGCACTGTTGACCCAAATTAGGGTTTGTGTTTGCACAAAGATATTTTGACCTAAAATGCCCAAGATGACTTTCATGCTTCATGTTGGACTCCCAAGTTTATCCATACCAAGTTTTAAGTCTTGATTCCAAATTTTGCCCAGTCAATTGGACAGTTGACCTAGAAATCAACTATATTGGGGAAAAAGTCAACTGTGGCCAATTGACAGTCAAATCTCATGAAAATTGACCCACATCAACATTATGAACTCACATGGACCATTTGACCAAGTTTGGATCACAATTCCACAAGAAATTTGATCAGATCACCAAAAGGGCAAAATGGTCATTTTTAGGGTTTTGACTGCACAAAGGCAATTTTTGATTGTTTGACCTAGCCAATGGCAAACCAAGCTCAAATATGGACTCAAGGACCCCATGGAATTGTCTTGACATACTCAACAAGTTCAAAAGATCCCAAATGCACAAGATTGACAGTTGAATTTCCCAGTCAATTGATCAAATTTGACTGTATACTGAAAAGTCAAACTTTGACTTTTTGGTCAAAATCAAGTGTCAAGATTCATTTTTCATCAAAACATGCCAAATCATGAAACTTGTTCATCAAGAAATCAAGAATTGCAAATTAGGGTTTGAAATGAAGATTTTTCATAACTTAGAAATTTTCTAAGTTATAAAAAACCCTAATTTTTTCCTAACTTTGTCCCACTTTCTCACCAAGATGCATTTGGATTCAAGGAAAAGTCAAAACATGAAAGTTGTAGTACATTGCAAAATCTACAACTTTTATTCACAAAGTTTCCTCAAAAGAAGCTTGTAGCTCAAGTTACAATTTTTGGAACAAGGGTACCAAACCATTCTTAACTTAGAGAAATTTGACCTATTTTAGGCAGGATTTTTGCCTAACTTCAAGACTATTTTTCACATGCTTCCACTTGGAATTTCAATTTTCATTTCAAATATGGATTGTAGTACATATTCCAAGATTTCCAAAATGTCCAAGAACTCATCAAACAACCTCATGGTTAGGGAGAATCGAATTTGGCAAGTTGGGAAAAACTCACTTTTGTTATGACCAATTTACATGTTCATACACTTGTGCCATTTTGAACTCAGCTTGCATTCCTTGATTACAGGTCCTATATCCCTTTTGCACTCATAAATTTAATGCTAACTCATTGTGCCAAGACCTTATTTTGTGTGTTCAAGCATTGTATGCAAAACTAAGCCATAAATAGAAAAAGCATAATGTCCATTTTTGCAAAAGTAGAACTTTATGTCAATTAGCAATCCAAACAAGTACAGTGCAAATCCTTTTGGCACAAGTTTATGAACAAAACACACTGATCAAGGGGAAGGTTAGCAGCACATTAGGGGGGCCTCTATCAGTCTAAAACTCAAGTGGACACTTTGTTGCTTAAAGTTGAAGAAACATAGCATAACAACACACAACTCCCATTCCTGTGAACCAGAGCTTAAGCAAAGTTATCAAACACTTTCTAATCATCAAACCTAAGCTGAAACACGAGCCAACCATCTCCATTGCCTTCTCAAATACAGAATCACCCTAAAACTTCCCAAACAGGGTACCTGCTGCAGATTGAGTTCCATAACTCAATCCATTCATGCATTCTTGCTAAAACCACTTCAAACATATCCCACATCATCCCTTGAAACTATTCCAAGCCTCAAACACGACCTGTAACACTCCCAAGCAACATCACCATTTTCATTTTCTTATTTTGCAGTTGAAGTTCCATAACACGATTCACTTGGTTTCAAAGCAAACTAAAGCTTGGAATAGCATCCCTGGACATCAAGGAAGCTGTACCAACCATCACCTTGCATTGAAAGCACCTCCATCACCAGATACGATTCCAACTGAACAGGTAAGTTCATGAACTCGTATCTCTCTATCCAGGCATTGTTAGCTTTAGGTTTGTGAAGAAATTATGTCACATTCATAGCCTTGAACATGCCCATGTAATTAGTTTTCATTTATGTTATGTGTGCTATGAGAATTTTATGTCTGAACATGGAACAAAAACTAGGTTAGGAATTGGGGGAGAATAAATTCTCTCTCATTTCTGAGAGTTAAATCATGTTCTTTATATGTATGAACTCGTGAGATGATGCTTTACATTTTTTGTGTTGTGAGTTTTCATTAAAAGTTCAGGAATCAGGATGTTTGAATACATGTACCAAGCGCGCGTTTTTTGAACAAGGTTTGCTGGAGGTTGAAGAAGATAGGTTCTGGGCTGGGCCTGGAATGTTTTTTCTTTTTGCACCTTGCTTTTACTTTTGAACCCCCTGGCCCATTTTGATTTTTACTTATCATTTTCCATTTCTTCCTTTTGATTTTATTTCTATATTTTATTTAAGTATGAAAAAATATAAAAAATCATTTTTTCCACAATTTTTGCATTTATTTTGATATTTATTAGTCTTTATTTAGTTTTTGTACATAAATAAATAATTATATACTATTATTTAAAATAGCTAAAAAAAATAATACAAACATATTTTTCTGACTTTTATTTCATATTATCTCTTGAAAACATTTTATAATAAAAATATACTTTTTTTATAAATATTAAATATTATTATTTTGTATATATTCAATATATTGGGTAAATAATACAAATATATAATTAGTATATTTAGTATATTTAGGATTATAAAAATACAAAATATATACATTTTTATTTTTATTAATATTTAATATTAAAAATACCTTTTGACAAATATACTTCTTTTTTATTTATTTTTTGTACATAACTAATAAATATTGCATATGTTATATAATTAATACATTTTGTTTAACAAAATTAGGGTTTTACCCTAAACCTAAAAAATCCAAAAATTAAACCTTTTTATTTTTGTTTATTTGACATATAAAAAAACATTTTTTTTCATACATATAAAAATCATTTTTTGCATCTTGCATATTTATCTCATTTTTTTAATTATTGTATATTAAATAATTTGTATAATTCAATTTTGATGTAATAGTTAGGTTTAAATTCCTTGTCAAAATACCCCCCATTTGAACATTTGTACCCCCCTTCCCATATATTGTGTTGTAATAACTTAGGAACTTTATTTTTCGCACTTTATTGCTTTCTAAATATGCCATGTTAGAATTAGGGTTTGTATGCGAATCAAAAACAACAAAAATAGTTTGACCTAAATTCAAGATAAACAAGCATGAAAATGGACAACACCAATCACACTTGCACCCCTAGGGTATTCCACTTGTTGCCTTCAATAATGGGCCATATTGCATGTTAGGTCTCTTTGGGAAAAACAAAAACAATTCAAATGATCATAGTCCCTCGATGACGCTTTCGAAAGTTGCCTAAAAATGATCAAGTCCCTCCAAGGAAAAACTGCCCAAAGATACTTGGCACCATTGCAATCATGGTCTAAACGATGACCCGCGCCCGTCCCGTTCACATCCTAACACAAGATTATCCACCAAATGCAATGGTGGAACAAAATTGTTAAAAGGGTTAAAAACATAGGAGAAATCTTTGAGAAATTTAGGAGTAGACAACCTCTTAGTTACTCGAATCAAACTTGCAAAACAAAACACTTGCCTATTTTCAAACCACACATCACTACACTTTCAAAACAACTTTCAAAACAACTTTCAAAAAACAATGAAAACCTTTTCAAAAGACATACACCTTTGTATACATCCCAACATAGATCATTACAAAGGTTGCCACCACATTGGCCTCTTTTCGAAACATTTTTCAAACTCACACACACAAAGCACCATTTCAAACAATTGAAAATTAAGGCAAGTTGATCTAAGCAAGTAACTAAGAGCCCATGGATAACCATGGATAGAAAGGGTGCTAATACCTTCCCTTTCTATAATCTACTCCCCGAACCCAAGAAAACATCTCAAAGGTTTTTGCTGTGCTTTTTAAACCTTTCCTTAGGATAAAATAAAAAGTCGATGACGACTCTCGCTCAACCGAAACATTTGCGAAAACAAACGTAAAACCTCAAGTCAGTTCTCCCACCGTACCACATCGTGCTTCTGACTCAAGGCAATATGCAAAAGTTGTTTGGAAAGGTTACGACACTTGGTTTTGACAAAAACAAGAGTTGTGTGATTTTGGCAAGTTGACTTGTTTTTTAAGAAAGGTGTGAAGTGACCAAGCAAAGAGCCTGTACATGCCTCCTTCCTATGCTGCAAAAAGTGGTTGTCCTTTGCCTAAGTTTATGGAACTTGTTTGCTGCAGAGAGAGGGGTTCAAGGCTTAAGGGAAGCAAGTTGACATAAAGTTGCCTTTATCAAAATGGCATAGTTAGCTTTTTGCCAAAAATAGATTAAACCCTTGTGTAAACTTCCAATAATCAGAATAATGTCTTAAACTAATGAGTTTGCATTCCATTTTGAGTGTGGAAGAGTTTAGAGACCTGTAAGCAAGTACAAGTGAGGCTGGACAGAGTTTGCAACTTATGTCAACATGAAAATGCTATGGATCAAAAGTGAGTTTTTGCCAAATTCAAACCTTCGATTCTCCCTAACCATAAATAATTTTGGAGATTTCTTGGACATTTTGGAAATCTGGTAACATGATCTACAATCCATCTTTGAAATGAATTTTGAGATTCCAATTGGAACTAGGTGAAAAATTGCCATGAAGATAGGTCAAAATCCTGCCTAAACTAGGGCAAAATTTCACTAAGTTAAACGTTTCATGGACCCTTGTTCCAAAAATAATAACTTGAGATACAAGCTTCTTTTGGGAAAAATTTGTGAATAAAAGTTGTAGATTTTGTGGAGTACTACAACTTTCATGTTGGAAGTTTTGTTTGAATCCAATTGCATCATGGTGAAAAAGTTGGGCAAAGTTGGGGAAAAAAAAGAAAATTTCATAACTTAGAAAAATTCTAAGTTATGAAATTTTTCAATCTTAAACCGTAATTTGCAAAATTAGGTTTCTTGATGAACAAGTTTCATGTTTTGACACATCTTGATGAAAAATGACCCTTGGCACTTGATTTTGACCAAAAAGTCAAAGTTTGACTTTTCAGTGTATAGTTGATTTTTGATCAGTTGACTGGAAAATTCATCTGTCAATCCAATGCAATTGAGATCTTTTGAACCTTGTGAGTAGGTCAACATGATGCCATCGAATCATTGAATCCATGCTTGAACCCAATTTGCCATTGGCTAGGTTAAAAGTCAGAAATTGCCCTTCTGTAGTCAAAACCCTAAAAATGATCATTTTGCCCTTTTAATGATCTAATCAAATTTCTTGAGGAGTTATGGTCCAAACTAGATCAAATGGTTCATATGAGCCTATAATATTGATGAGGATCAAAATTTATGAGGTTTGACTGTAAACTGGCCACAATTGACTTTTTCCCCAATTCAGCTGATTTTTAGGTCAACTGTCCAATTGACTGGGCCAAAATTTGATTCAAGGCTTGAAACTTGGTATGAGTAATCTTATAAGTCCAACATGAAGTATGAAAGTCACATGGGGCATTAGAGGTCAAAAATTCCTTGTGCAAAATCAAACCCTAATTTAGGTCATCAGTGCAAGGAGATATCTTGAGCAGAGCAAACCCTAGCTTGGCCTTGAGTTCAAAGAGTCTTGTGAGGAGAAATCTTGATAAAAATGAGAGGGAAAATTTTGGGGTACAACAGTTAATTTTAATCGGAGAGAGGGTGGAAGCTGGTATAAAAAGTGGAAAGATTCAGAAAGATTCGTGTGCCTGTACAACTGTGAGAAAGCCTTTCACTGGGAAGAAGAAGGTATCTACTGTTTATCCATAAAGGAACCAAGGGAGAGCTGAACGCAGACAAATGGTCGGGGCTGTTATGATCCCAAAGCTTGCATCTGATCAACCAAGGAGTAATCCACCGAGGGTGGAAAGGCCAGTCCGACAATTCACCAGAATTAATATGACTTTAGCCCAGATTTTACCATATCTGCTGAAATCTAATCTAGCAAATTTAAAAGAAGCTCCAAAGAATCCCAGCACGGCGTCCCCTCATTATCATCCAAATGCCAGATGTGCATATCATTTCGAAAGCCCGGGTCACGACACTAACAACTGTTGGGCTTTGAAGAACAAAATTCAAGACCTTATAGATGCAAAGGAGATTGAGTTTGAGGCACCCGAGAAACCAAACTTCATCTCCGCTCCTATGCCTAGGCTTGGTCATAACGCTAATGCTATCGAGGAAGATTTGTTTGTTGCTACAGTAGATGAACTCTTGACTCCGCTCCCGATCATTAAGATAAACTTGTTGAAAGCTGGTATATTCCCAGGTTGTAATAAAGACTGTCATCTTTGCTTATCCTCACCAACTGATTGCCCTCTGTTGAAGACATGCATTCAATGCTTGATAGACAACCAAGAGATTTTGTTTGAAAGTGCTCCTGTTTCACCTGTTCCTGTTGAAGACATTTCAATCATAACCATCTACGCCAATTCTTCCAGGGTCCCCAAAAGACCTGTTAGGATTACATCGGTTCCAAAGACTACTCCTCTTATAATCACAATGCTCGGGCCGGTCCCGTACGAATCAGATAAAACAGTACCGTGGAACTATGGTGGAGAAATCTACTACCATGGTATCAAACAAGATGGGATGACCGCCGAAGAAGTGAGCTCCGAAGAAGAAGACTCTGACATTAGCAATATTGCCGGAACCAATAAGATTACTCGTAGCGGTAGAATCTTCTCTCTTGAAATTGCCCCTCCAAAGGAAATTTTTGGACCCGTGGTTGTTCCAAAGGTTACCTCCATACCAATAATCATATTTGCAAGTGCTCCTACCGACAAAGACGACACGACCCCTGCTGTTATCCCTACCAATACCTCTACTGCTGAAAATCAAGGAAAAAGTATTCAAGAAGAGCCTGTCCGGACGAAGGCTCAACCATTGACTATCCCTGAAACCTCCAAGAAGGAAATGGAGGAGATCCTGAGAATAATAAAGAAGAGTGACTATGACGTGGTTGAACAGTTGGGGCAAACTCCCTCCAAGATCTCCATGCTAGCATTATTGCTGTGTTCTGAGGCACATGTGAAAGCTCTGGTGAAGTTTCTGAAGACAACCCATATGTCACAAGAGACATCTGCTAACCAATTCCAAGATTGTGTGGCCAGTTTGATAGCTGATAACGGCCTAGGCTTCTCTGATGCTGATTTGACACCAAAAGGGAGAAAGCACAACGAGGCGTTACATGTCTCTGTGGAGTGTGGAGGAACAACTCTGGCCCATGTCTTGGTGGACACTGGCTCATCTTTGAACGTTTTACCGAAGAAAGCTCTCGACAGGTTGGATTGCGAAGGACTGACATTGAAACCCAGTAACATAGTTGTAAGAGCATTTTATGGCTCAAAGAGGATGGTCCACGGGGAGGTGGACATCCCCATAAAGGTGGGAACTCAGACTTTCAACTCAACTTTCTATGTAATGGACATCTGCCCCTCTTACTTATGTCTGCTAGGGCGGCCCTGGATCCATAATGTTGGTGTTGTCACCTCTACACTACACCAGATGTTGAAGTACCCGGTCCATGGGAAGATTATCACTGTCCACGGAGAGGAAGAGTACATGATTAGCCATCTAAATTCTTTTCGGTATGTGGAGTTGGATGGCGAGTTCATTGAAACTCCTTTTCAACATTTCGAAGAAGTCTCTCAAGAGGTAGAAGTAACCAAGACGATATCCCAGATCCCCAAGATCACAAGACCTCCTCTTCGGATGTCATCTCTAAAGGACGCCAAGGCAGTAGTGGAGGAGGATGGATGCACCATCTAGGGGAAGCTTCCAGACATTCCGTATAAATCTGACAAGTTTGGCTTAGGGTTTACTTCAAATGCTCAGAAGGCTTTGCGCCGTGCCCGTGCTGGAGGGCCACCTCTGAAGATTAGCAACCAAGAGGTCAACGCAATGGAAGATGATGAAGAAGATGACATCTTGGAGGATTGGATATTTCCTAATGTCAAGGGAGGACTTCGCAATTGGGAAGCCAGAGACTTTGTCCCAATAACTTTCATCTCTCAATAATTTATCTTTTACATTTCTGTTGGACTTGTAATATTCACAAACAATTCGCACATTAAAAACCTTGTGTCTTACCCGAGGCACAATGGTCCATTTGTAAGGGTTTTTATTTTATCTTCATATGACATTCAATGAATCATGGATGTTTTTCCACATACAAACCTTTTGTGCTCATTGTCTTTCTTTTACATTTTATTGCTTATAAATGGCTATACCCTTACCGACACCCACACTCACAAATGCAGGTGCCCCTCCATTCCGGATCCCATGGGTAACGATACTGCTATGGCCTTTAGTGACTCTGAAGATCTAGTCTACCAAGCCGAAGACGAAGGTGAGGAAGATTGTGAAGTACTAGGGGAATTGGCTAGACTACTACAATAGGAGGAAAGAGCTATTCAGCCTCATGAGGAACCGTTGGATACAATCAACTTAGGTACCGAGGAAGATAAAAAGGAAATCAAGTTGTGTGCCAATCTAGAGCCGAGTGTCAAGGAGCGTCTAATTCAGCTATTGCATGATTATGTTGAGATCTTTGCTTGGTCATACGAAGACATGCCAGGACTTGATACAGACATCGTGGTACATCGTCTTCCCACAAGAGAAGACTTTCCACCAGTAAAACAAAAAGTCCGCCGCATGAGACCTGACATGTCAGAGAAGATCAAAGCGGAAGTCATGAAACAATTCAATGCTGGATTCTTGGCTGTCACTTCTTATCCTCAATGGGTTTCCAACATTGTTCCCGTGCCTAAAAAATACGGCAAAGTACGAATGTGCATGGATTATAGAGATTTAAATAGGGCCAGCCCTAAAGATGATTTTCCACTTCCCCACATCGATATCCTGGTTGACAATACTGCCCAACACAAAGTGTTTTCCTTCATGGACGGATTCTCAGGTTATAATCAAATCAAAATGGCACCGGAGGACATGGAGAAAACTACATTTGTCACACAGTGGGGCACATTCTGTTACAAAGTGATGCCATTCGGACTGAAGAATGCTGGGGCAACCTATCAACGTGCCATGGTAGCTTTATTTCATGATATGATACATCATGAGATAGAGGTCTATGTAGATGACATGATAGCACGATCCCAAACTGAAGAGGAGCACCTTGATCATTTTCAAAAATTGTTTGAGAGGTTGAAGGAGTACAAACTAAGATTGAATCCAAACAAATGCACATTCGGAGTCCGGTCCGGTAAACTCTTAGGTTTTGTTGTCAGCAACAAAGGCATCGAGGTTGATCCTGCTAAGGTTAAAGCGATACAAGAAATTCCTGCTCCTCGTACTGAGAAGGAAGTCAGAGGATTCTTGGGACGCCTGAACTATATTTCCAGATTCATTTCTCACCTAACAGCTACTTGTGAACCAATCTTCAAACTCTTGAAGAAAGATCAAGTAGTCAGGTGGAATGATGAATGTCAGATTGCTTTTGACAAGATCAAAGAGTACCTACAAGAGCCTCATGTTTTGATGCCACCAATCGAGGGAAGACCACTGATCATGTATCTTATCGTTTTAGAGAACTCAATGGGGTGTGTATTGGGGAAGCATGACGAGTCTGTCCGAAAAGAGCACGCTATTTATTACCTGAGAAAAAAGTTTACCGACTGTGAAACTAGATATTCACTGCTCGAGAAAACTTCATGCGCTCTGGTATGGGCTGCTCGCCGGCTAAGACAATATATGTTGACTCATACTACTTTGTTGATATCTAAGATGGATCTGATAAAGTACATCTTCGAAAAGCCTGCTCTGTCTGGGAGGATAGCTAGATGGCAAATGATCCTAACAGAATATGACATACAGTACACTACCCAGAAAGCTATAAAGGGAAGTGTGCTAGTTGATCATCTTGCTCATCAAGCTGTAAAAGATTATCAGTCCATGAAGTTTGAATTCCCGGATGAAGACATCGTGATATTAGACAACTGTAAAGAAATCAGACCATATGACGGACCTGAACAAGGATCCCGATGGACCCTGTTCTTTGATGGGGCATCCAATGCACTTGGTAATGGTATTGGCACTGTACTCATATCTCTGGAAGGGTGTCATACTCCCTTTACTTCTAGACTTTGCTTCAACTGTACGAACAACATGGAGGAATACGAAGCATGCATCTTTGGTCTCAAGGCTGCCATAGACTTGGGAATCAAATCTTTAGATGTGTTTGGAGATTCAGCTTTGGTCATCAGTCAGATCAAAGGAGAGTGGGACACTAAGCACACAAACCTTATCCCCTACAAAGAACATGTTTTGACATTGCTACCACATTTTGAGCAGATTACCTTCGAGCATTTCCCGCGAGAAGAAAATCAGCTAGCAGATGCTCTAGCCACAATGTCATCTATGTTTAAAGTTAATTGGGATAACGAGGCTCCCCAGATCACCATTGAACGAATGGATGAACCAGCACATTGTCACGAGATTAATACTGAAGAGGTAGTGGACCGACCTTGGTTTCATGAAATCAAGAGGTATCTCGAGGCTCAGGAATATCCAGAAGGCGCTTCAACCAATGATAAAAAGTTCTTAAGGAGATTCTCTGCTAAGTTCTTCCTGAGTAATGGCATCCTGTACAAACGCAACCATGACTCCATTCTGCTCCGATGTGTGGATAAGATTGGGGCTGAAAAGAACATGGCTGAGTTACATGAAGGTACTTTTGGCACTCACTCCAGTGGGCATACAATGGCGAAGAAAATCCTACGGGCAGGTGTTGTACCCCAAAATTTGCCCTCTCATTCTTCAGGAAATTATCCTGGATTCTCAGAGTCTCTCTGAAGCAAATCCAAGTCCTGAATTATCATTTCTTCCCAAGCAAACCATTTACAAAAGCAAAATGATCACACAAGCTCTAAAGGCAACGCTTTTACCTTGAAAAATTAAATTCTAAACATTTGGAATTTTTCTCTAAAAATGGGTGTTTAAGAAGAAAATAGCACTTCAGAACTTCTGGACCAACCTCCATACAGAAACGGTCAGAAGTTGCAAGCTTGGCTCAATGCAGTCAGAAGTTGGCTCTTCAGCAGCTACATTAACTCAGTTAAAGGTTGCAAACGTGGTTCAACACGTAAGCCTCAAACAGAACATGGCTCTTTCAGTAGTTACACAAGTTCAGCCAGAGTTTGCTAGAGGAATGCAAAGGAAGCAAAGAAGTCTAAAGGCTCCTTCAGAACATGCTGGAATCAGAAGATGAAAGGGTCAGAAGAGTGGGTGTTACACCGACACAGAATCTCTAAGTCCAGGATTTCCAGAAGCAAATCCAAGGAACATGTTAGAAAGTCAGGAGAATCCCCAGAATTTGCTGAGACAACAAGAGGCCAAGATCAGACCTTGGTTCACGTTGTTTTTGGTAAAACAGAACTGCTGGTTCAGGTTTTCTCCTATTACAAGAATTTTGGTGTTGATAAGTCTCATCACCATTTAATGCTCATTAATGCTCCCAACCACTCCTGAACATTCATCCAAGAGGTCTCTTCACGTGTGGCTTGGTAAACACCTTTATGCAGGCTTAGGCATGGGTCTACGCGCCACCTTCCACCTATAGAGGTCACTTCTCCTCAATCCTTGCCTGTTGTTCCAGCCTAGGCTGAAAAGCTGTGCCTTATCACAACTTTCCATGAACTTCTTTAAAAAAAAACAATTTAACCTCTATTGGCATCTTTAACGTTCAAGAATCCACAAGAGCTTCGCCTATAAATAGAGCACCATTGACCACTAAGAGGCGGTCCAGAAACCAGAAAAAATTGCTAGAAGAGAAACATAAATTTTTAGCAAGAAAATACTTTGAAACTCTGTCAAAAAATCTTGGTGTCTCAAGAGCCTCAAACATAACTTTGAATATCCTGTCTCAAAACCTCATTTATACCCAGATTGCTTCTTGATTAAAGAAATACGCCCCTACAGCTTCTGACCACATATACTCTCCATCCACCCCTTCAAAAAAAGAACCTGTCCAGAACACCATAAGAGCTAAAAGCTAGCTCTCACTCACAAACTTTTCAAACAGCCAGGTAAGCACCTGCTGACCTTCATCACGCTACTAAGCATCATCATCTTTGCATGCTAAAATAAACATAATGTAAATATCATGTTGCTGCTGTTTGCGTTCTGAGGATTTTCATACCTCATAATGTTTGAGTAGGAAGTAAATCAGCGTAGAACCTGCATGTGACCTTGTTGGTTCTGTCTCCTAAAACACTTTGACATTTGCTGAAGTTGTCCCAAACATGTTTTCTGTTTTGTGGAACAATAACAAAACTGCAGATGTTCTGAATAGCACAGGGAGAAGCCAAGAGCTGACTTTGACGTTAGCACATCTGAAGCCTGTTCTGCTGTCAATAATATCAGAACTTCTGAAGATTATTGTATCTCCAGTAGGATCAAAATTCTGATATCCCCACTAACAAATTTTTGTCCTGCAGCGCATGGGGGTCAGAACTTCTGATCTTCCCACTAACAAGTTTCTGTTTTACAAGTGCCAGAGTCAGAAGTTCTGACTCATACAGTTTAACCAAAAGGTTGATAATCTGGCAGCAGGCCTGAGTCAGAACTTCTGATGGCCTCTCAGCAGCGCGCTGGCTCTCTCTCTCTTTCTCTCTATCTTACCTTTGTAATTTTCTTTTCTTATCTATTTTTCTCATTGAACCACCCCATGTACAAATATGTATCCCCACCCCCTAATTGCTGTAATAGCGTAGGATTTTATATTTCTGCTTTTTATTGCTTTCAAATATAAATGCTAGTAATTAGGATGTGTATGGCAAGATAAAATCAATGAAATATAAAATCCTAATTCAAAGATAAACTCTTATATGCAACAAAACACACTTGCACACTTACACCCCTAGGGTTACATCCACTTGTTGCCTTCAAAAATGGGACATGTTTGCATGTCAAGTATTTTGGCAAAACAAAACAAAACAAAACAAAAACAAACAAAATGAACATAGTCCCTCGATGACGCTATCTAGTTGCCTAAACAAAATGATCATAGTCCCTCAAGAAAATCGCCAAAATACTTGACACTATTGCTTTCATGGTCTATACGATGACCCGCGCCTGTCCCGTTTACATCCTAACACAAGGTTGTTCACCAAATACAATGGTGAAGTAACACTGTTAAAAGGGTTAAAAACATAAGGAAAGATCTTCGAGTAAAATAGGGTAGACAACTCTTAGTTACTTGATCAAACTTGCAAACAAACATCCTTGCTATGTTTCAAAAAAAAAAACACACATCACAACACAATTTCAAAACAACTTTCAAAAAACATTGAAAACTTTTCAAAAGACAATACACCTTTGTATACATTCAAACAAGAATCATTACAAAGGTTGCCACAAATGGCCTCTTTTCAAAATATCTTTCAAAACCACACACAAAGCACCATTTCAAACAATTGAAAATGCAAAGCAAGTGATCTAAGCAAGTAACTAAGAGCCCATGGATAACCATGGACAGAAAGGGTGCTAATACCTTCCCTTTCTATAATCTACTCCCCGAACCCAAGAAAACATCTCAAAGGTATTTCCTGTGCTTTTTGACCTTTCCTTAGGATAAAATAAAAAGTCGATGGCGACTCTTGCTAAACCGAAACATTTGCGAACACAAACGCAAAACCTCAAGTCAGTTCTCCCACCGTATCACAGAACTGGCGACTCTGCCGGGGAGAAAATCTTTAAAAGTGGAGTAACCTTAGGGCCTAGATCACCTTTTGCATGACTAATTGTTTGCTTTGATTGCTTTACATTTTGGTTCTCTTTTTTGGGCTTGAAATCCCCCACCCGGATTTGGGAAACATTCATAGATAGCAATACATTGTGGAAACTGTGCGGGGTATACCGACACGGTTGAAGCAATAGCTATATTAGTGCGACATATTTGTGAGTACCGGTAACCCTTGAGTTCAATCAAGGAGAGTACGGGGCCGCTGAGTGATGTCACTAAGCACTAATTACCTAGAACCTTACTTGACCATCTTGGCCTTTTATTAGGGGTAGTGAGATGACCGGCTTTGGTGCAGTCCGAAGTTGGTAGATACTCGATACTACACTCATTGAGGGTTGTTTTCTTGGAATATTTTGGTCGCTAGTTAAGTGGCTAAACCAAAACAATGAACGTGGAAAACAATCCAATGATATTGAGCTCCTTAGAACCCGGTTACTATTTAGGACAGGTTTTAAGCCAACTAAACTCAAGAGGGTACTTACCTATGAAACCCCATGCAAGCCTGAAACTAGGGTTTTATGTGATTTGCTTGTACATGTGTTTGTGGATACATCATGAACATCATAAAGCATCATATGCATCCACTAACCATTTCAAGGGTTTGGATCTTCATCTTTGTTCTTGTTTTGTAGGTCATGGAAACTCTTCGCAGGAAAACTATCCATGTCAACCTTGTGAGAATCCCTCCTCAACTCAAGGAGCTTACATCCAGAATTCTGGAAAGTTCTCTATTCAGTGAAAGACATGGTAGACTGCTCTGCCTAGTCAACACCAGCATTGAAGAAGACATGGTGAAAGTGCTGTTCCAGTTCTTTGACCCCCTTCACCACTGTTTCACATTCCCCGACTACCAGTTGGTGCCTACTTTGGAGGAATTTTCTCAACTCCTGAGAATTCCTATTCTTAATCAACTACCCTACAACGGTACGGAAAAAGAGCCAAAGCCTGAAGATGTTGCTCAAGCACTACACTTGCAACCATCTGACATCAAGGGGCATTGGGAAACTAGAAGTGGTGTCAAAGGCTTCTTGGCAAAATTCTTGTTTGAGAAGGCACAAGAGTGTTGGAATTCTTTGGATCTGCAAGCCTTTGAAGAAATTGTGGCACTCCTCATTTATGGGTTGGTCTTGTTCCCAAATCCTGACCAACTTATAGATGTCAATGCTGTCAAGATTTTCATGTCAAAGAATCCCATACCTACATTACTTGGGGACATCCTACACTCATTTTACACATGAACAATGAGGAAAAGTGGTGTTCTCATGTGCTGTACTCCTCTCCTAGCAAGGTGGTTTATTTCGCACCTTCCACAATCAGTTTTGAATAACGGGCAGGGTTCAAGGTGGTCACAATGATTGATGACCCTTACGCATTATGATGTACATTGGTGTTCTCGGTCTAGAGAAAATGTCATCATCATCGATCGTTGTGGTGAGTTCCCTAATGTTCCATTACTTGGCATTAGAGGAGGCATTACCTACAACCCCTGCCTAGCTTTAAGACAATTTGGATACGCTCGGAGGGATGGCCCTCATGACATGCTAATTCCTGACCTAGTTTTTGACTTCGACAATGATGCACAAGGACTTCGCCAAAGATTCATCAGAGCTTGGAGGATGCCTAACAAGGTAGATAGCAAGACACTGGGGCACAAGAACTCCATCCCTCTTGAACCTTACCTCAAGTGGGTACGAACCCGCGCCCATAGTCTTATGATGCCTTACCCTCACATTCTCCCTTTGATCAAAGAGCCTGTTAAGGAAGGAGAAGTTCCATACACCATCCTACATCCTGACATGCCAACATCATGGGAGGAAATGCTGAAGAGTTGGATCCAAATCAAGGAAGAAATGGATACTTTTGAAGCCAGCTTCTACCCCAGTGAGAAGAAGGTTTTGGAGCTTACCCGGCGACTTCACGAGGAGGAGACCCTCAACACTTACATCGCACCAAAGAGGATGTGCAACGTCTTTTTACCTTAAGAAGTTTTTGTAATATTTGGCCCATGGGGCATTTATGTATTGACAAAATTTCTTCTTAATAATATGACGGGTGTTCTTTTTTGTTTGCAACAACTTTGAACTTCTAAACCCTTGAATGCATTACATGAATAAACATATCATTCATCATATGCACAAACAGGTCTTCACACCAGGTTTCCTTATCTTTCTGCTATTTATTTCAGTAAGATGGATATTGAGCAGACGATCAAAGATCTGCAGGCACAAAACTCACAGTTTCAACAGCTTCTCATGACCTTAGCAAAGGGTCAGGAGGATCTTAAAGCACTGTTAGGGAATAAAGAGCAAGAAAAAGGAAAAAAGAAAAAGAAAAGAGTTGGGGTAGCTACACTGGGAAGAAGATTTGAGAATGAAGCTAGGAGAGTTCTTGATTTCCCCTCCCCATCTGACGAGGGGACCGGTAAGGGAAAAGGAGCTGCATTACCCTCTGAGTCTGAGGCTAAAGAAGAAGAGGTTGAGGAAGATGAAGATTACTTAGAGCAGCAGTACCCGCCAGCGGACGACAAATACAAAAACCTGGAGGATAGACTGGCAGCTATGGAGCTGCAAAGGGTTCTCGGGCTAGATTTTGAAGAATTGGGATTGATTGCTGGGATTGTTATACCTCCCAAGTTCAAGGTACCAACTTTTGCAAAATACGACGGTCTGTCTTGCCCAAAGATGCACCTGAGGTCGTATGTCAGAAAAATTCAGCCTCATTCATCCGATAGAAATCTCTGGGTACACTTCTTCCAGGACAGCCTGACTAGTACACAGCTAGATTGGTTTTACCAGCTTGAAAGATCAGAAGTGCATAATTGGGAGGACTTGGCAGCTGCCTTTTATCGCCAGTATCAATACAACGCCGACTTGGCGCCAACCCGTACTCAGCTACAAAGTATGGGGATGGCCTCAAATGAGGGATTCAAAGAATACACCCAGAAATGGCGCGACTTGGCCGGAAGAGTGCAGCCACCTCTTTCAGATAGGGAGCTAGTTGATATGTTCTTGGGAACCCTATCTGGCCCTTTCTTCAACCATTTGATCGGGAGCTCTTCTGCAGGGTTTACTGAACTGATTCTGACTGGCGAACGGGTGGAAGCTGGTATTAAGAGTGGGAAGATTCAAAGGGATGCCTCTGCATCCACAACTGTTAAAAAACCTTTCACGGCAAAGAAGGAAGCGGCTGTTATATACTCTTATAAAGGATTGGGAAGAACTGAGCGCCGGCCAACTGTAGGGGCCGTGATGATTCAAAATTCGTCAAATGATCAGCCTCGTAACAATCAGTCGAGACCAAATCAGCAACGGGTAGAACGGCCACAACGGCAGTTCACCCGCATTAACATGACGCCTGCCCAAGTTCTTCCCCATTTGTTGAAGTTAAATCTGACTGGTTTAAAGGAGGCATCGAAAAACCCTAACACCACATCTCCATACTATCATCCAAATGCTAAATGTGCCTATCATTCTGACAGCACCGAGCATGACACCAACAATTGCTGGGCGCTTAAGAATAAAATTCAGGATTTGATAGATGCTAAAGAGGTTGAGTTCGACGCCCCTGAGAAGCCGAATGTAATCTTCGCTCCAATGCCGAAGCATGGTCACAACGTCCATGCTGTTGAAGAAGATCTGTATGTTGATGATGTTGATGATCTGATAACTCCACTACTAACAATCAAGTTGAATCTGTTGAAGGCTGGGATTTTCCCAGGTTGTAAAGAAGACTGCTACCTTTGTTCCGCCCTACCAACCGACTGTCCATTACTGAAGATAGGCATCCAACGCCTAATGGACAACCAACAAATTCTTTTCGAAAAGACTCCCGTTACTCCAACTTCTATCAATGAAGTTTCAATAATAACCATTTCTGCCAATCTTTCCAAGGTCCCCAAAAGACCTGTTAAGATTACATCCGCTCTGAAGATAGTACCTCTGAAAATAACCATGCCTGGGCCCGTCCCCTACGAATCTGACAAATCAATACCGTGGAATTATGGTGGAGAAATCTACTACCATGGCGTTAAACAAATTGAGATAACTAAAGGGAGCTCTGACGAAGAAACTGCCGACATTGGAAACATTGCCGAAACAAGCAAAATTACCCGAAGTGGAAGAATTTTCTCTCCAGAGATTGCCCCTCCAAAGGGAATCTTTGGACCCCCAGCTGTTCCCAAGGTTACCTCTGCACCGGTAAAACTATCTGCAAGAACACCAATGATTGAAAAAGTTGTTACTCCTGTGGTTGTCCCTCCTACTGCTGCTGATAAGGGGAAAGGGATCCAAGAGGAGCTCATCAGGACGAGGGCTCAGCCATTGGTCATCCCCGAGACCTCTAAAAAAGAAATGGAGGAGATTCTGAAAATAATCAAGAAGAGTGATTATGATGTGGTGGAGCAACTGGGGCAAACCCCCTCGAAGATCTCCATGTTAGTCTTGCTGCTTTGTTCGGAGGCTCATGCCAAAGCCCTGATTAAGTTTTTGAAGACGGCCCATGTGCCCCAAGAAACCTCAGCCGATCAATTCCAGGATTGTGTAGCCAGCCTTACCGCCGACAATGGCCTGGGTTTCTCTGATGCCGACCTGACTCCGAAGGGAAGAAAGCACAATGACGCACTGCATGTGTCAGTTGAATGCCGAGGAACCACTCTCGCCCATGTCTTGGTTGATACTGGTTCTTCCTTAAATGTGCTGCCTAAGAAAGCTCTGGACCGATTGGATTGTGAAGGCTTGGAGCTGAAACCAAGTAATATCATTGTCAGGGCCTTTGACGGGTCTAAAAGGATGGTGCTTGGGGAGGTCGACATTCCCATCAAGGTAGGCACTGAAGTGTTCCACTCAACCTTCTACGTGATGGACATCCGCCCATCTTACTCTTGCTTGCTAGGAAGACCGTGGATACATAATGCTGGGGCAGTCACTTCTTCTCTACATCAGATGCTGAAATACCCTATTAAGGGAAAAATCATAACTGTGCACGGTGAGGAGGAGTACATGATCAGTCATCTGAATTCCTTTCAGTATGTGGAAGTGGATGGCGAATTCATCGAAACACCCTTTCAACATTTTGAGGAAGTTCCTCCCGAGGTGGCTGTAGCAAAGGCAGTAGCTGAGGTACCCAAGCAGGTGGCCAGGATGGCATCTCTGAAAGACGCAAAGGCATCTATAAAGGAAGGGAAGAGCACAGTGTGGGGACAGTTGCCTGACTTTCCTCACAAGACGGACAACTTCGGGTTGGGGTTCACCGCTGCGGGGCAAAAGGCTATGCGTCGCTCCAAAATTGAAAGGACACCCGTCAAGATATCTCCTCATGGAATCAATGCTTTAGAAGACGAAGACGAAGAGGGTAATGTTGAAGATTGGATCTTCCCAACCATTGAAGGGGGGCCGCACAACTTGGAGGCGAAGGACTTCGTTCCCATTACTTTCATCAATCAGTAATTTATCTTCTGAACATTTCCTGTTGGTCTGTAATAATTACTCTTAAACAATTCGCACACTACTTTTCACCTCATGCCTTGCCCGGGGCATGTAGGTCCATTTGTAAGGGCTTGATTCTCTTCATAATCATATGCCATGTTTAATGAATCATTGGACGTTTTTCATTTATAAACTGCTGTGTTCATTTTCTTTCCTTTTGCATTTTTGTTTGTTTAAGGATGGCTATCCCTTACACACACCCACACTCACAAATGCAGGTACCCATCCACTCCGGATTCCATGGGTGATTATTCTGTTGTATCCTTCAAAAACTCTGAAGATTTGGTCAATCAGGCTGAGTACGAAGACGACAAAGATTGTGAAGTACCGGGAGAGTTAGCCAGACTTCTACAACAAGAAGAGAGGACCATCTTACCTCATGAAGAGTTGTTGGAAACCGTCAACTTAGGAACAGAGGAAGACAGGAAAGAAGTAAAAGTGGGTGCCAACTTGGAACCAGGTATCAAGGAGCGCTTAGTACAGTTGTTGAGTGAATACGTTGAAATCTTTGCCTGGTCTTATGAAGACATGCCAGGGTTAGACACAAACATTGTGGTTCACCGTCTCCCTACGAGAGAAGACTGTCCACCGATTAAGCAAAAAGTCCATCGAATGAGGCCCGACATGTCTGAGAAGATTAAGGCTAAAGTAATGAAGCAATTCAACGCTGGTTTTCTGGCTGTTACATCCTATCCTCATTGGGTTGCTAACATTGTGCCCGTTCCCAAAAAAGACGGCAAGGTCAGAATGTGTGTGGACTACCGGGATTTGAACAGGGCTAGCCCTAAAGATGATTTTCCGCTACCACATATCGACATTTTGATCGACAACACGGCTCAGAACAAAGTATTTTCTTTCATGGACGGATTCTCGGGCTACAACCAGATCAAAATGGCCCCCGAGGACATGGAGAAAACAACCTTTATTACACAATGGGGTACCTTCTGCTATAAGGTGATGCCGTTCGGACTGAAGAACGCAGGGGCAACCTATCAACGCGCCATGGTAGCTTTGTTTCATGATATGATAAATCATGAGATCGAAGTTTACGTAGACGACATGATAGCTCGATCACAAACAGAGGAAAAACACCTTGAACACTTGTAGAGGCTGTTTGCCAGGCTGAAGGAGTACAAACTCAGACTGAATCTAAGTAAGTGCACTTTTGGAGTTAGGTCTGGTAAACTTCTAGGATTTATTGTCAGCAGCAAAGGCATTGAGGTCGATCCAGCAAAAGTAAAGGCTATACAAGAAATGTCTTCCCCCCGTACTGAAAAAGAGGTTAGAGGATTCTTGGGACGCTTGAACTATATCGCCAGGTTCATCTCTCACCTAACGTCTACCTGTGAGCCAATTTTCAAACTATTGAAGAAAGATCAGGTAGTTGAATGGAACGATGATTGTCAATTTGCTTTTGATAAGATCGAGGAGTATTTGCTAGAACCTCCTATTCTGATGCCACCCGTCGAAGGAAGGCCATTGATCATGTACCTGACTGTTTTGGACAACTCAATGGGGTGCGTACTGGGCTAACATGACGAGTCTGGTCGAAAAGAGCATGCCATTTATTACCTTAGCAAAAAGTTTACCGACTGTGAGACTCGCTACTCACTGCTCGAGAAAACTTGCTGCGCTTTGGTATGGGCTGCTCGCCGACTAAGGCAGTATATGTTGACTCATACCACTTTGCTGATTTCCAAAATGGATCCTATCAAGTATATCTTCGAGAAGCCTGCTTTATCTGGAAGAATTGCTAGATGGCAAATGATCCTGACTGAATATGACATCCAGTATACTACCCAAAAAGCTATAAAAGAGAGTGTACTTGCTGACCATCTAGCTCATCAAGCTATCGAAGATTATCAATCCATGAGATTCGACTTCCTGGACAAGGACATCATGACATTGGACAACATTGAAGGTAACGGACCGTATGACGGACCTGAAAATGGATCCCGATGGACCCTGTACTTTGATGGTGCTTCAAATGCACTTGGAAACGGTATCGGTGCAGTACTCATTTCCCCAGAAGGTGGCCATACACCTTTTACGGCCCGACTTTGTTTCAGCTGTACCAACAACATGGCCGAATATGAAGCTTGCATCTTTGGTCTCAAGGCTACTATAGACTTGGGGATCAAATCTTTGATCGTATTTGGGGACTCGGCTTTGGTTATCAGTCAAGTCAAAGGAGAGTGGGACACCAAACATCCTAATATTATCCCATACAAAGAACATGTTTTGACATTGCTGCCTCATTTCGAGCAGATCACCTTCGAGCATTTCCCGAGAGAAGAAAATCAGTTAGCAGATGCTCTGGCTACAATGTCTTCCATGTTTAAACTCAACTGGGATAACGAGGCTCCCTAAATCACCATCGAGCGAATGGACGAACCTGCGCACTGTCATGAGATTAATACCGAAGAAGTAGTGGAACAACCCTGGTTTCATGAAATCAAAAGGTATCTCCAAACTAGAGAATATCCTGAAGGAGCTTCAGTAAATGACAAGAAGTTCTTAAGGAAATTTGCCGCCAAGTTCTTCCTAAGCAATGACGTCCTTTATAAGCGCATCCATGATTGTGTTTTACTGCGTTGTGTGGATAAAGCTGAAGCAGAGTTGATCATGACTGAGATAAACAGTGGCACATTTGGCACTCACTTGAGCGGACATACGATGGCTAAGAAGATTCTAAGGGCAGGCTATTACTGGTCTACCATGGAAGCTGATTGCCATCAACATTCCCGTACTTGCCACAAATGTCAAGTCTACACCGACAAGGTTCATATTCCTCCTGTCCCTCTCAACATTCTGACAGCTCCTTGGCCATTTGCAATGTGGGGCATTGACATGATTGGAGAGATCAAGCCCACGGCATCCAACAGACATCGCTTCATCTTGGTCGCTATTGACTATTTCACCAAGTGGGTCGAAGCAGCTTCCTTTGCCTCTGTTAAAAAAATGTGGTTGCCCGCTTCATCAAGCAGAACCTCATATGCCGGTATGGTGTCCCCGACAAGATCATCACAGACAACGGTACAAATCTGAACAATACCATGATCACCGCTCTATGCGAACAGTTCAAGATTTATCATCACAGTTCATCTCCCTATCGGCCGAAGATGAACGGTGCTGTTGAAGCTGTAAACAAAAACATCAAGAAGATCATCCAGAAAATGACAGTCACCTACAAGGACTGGCATGAGATGTTACCGTTTGCTCTGCATGGATACCGTACCACAGCACGTACTTCAACAGGGGCAACCCCATTTTCTTTGGTATATGGCATGGAAGCTGTCTTACCTACGGAAGTTCAGATTCCTTCTTTAAGGATTATGAAGGACGCTGGTTTGAGTGAAGACGATTGGATTCAGACCCGACTTGATCAACTCAATTTGATCGACGAGAAACGACTCACTGCTGTTTGCCACGGTCAGACGTACCAAAAACGGATGATCAAGGCTTTCAACAAGAAAGTAAGACGTCAAGTATATCAAGTCGGAGATCTTGTAATCAAGCGGATCATCTTGCCGCAAAGTGATCCCAGGGGCAAATGGACTCCTACTTACGAAGGACCATTTGTAATCAAGAGCATCTTTTCTGGTGGTGCAATGACTCTGACCACCATGGACGGAGACGATTTGCCACACCCTGCGAACGCAGACATAGTCAAAAGATACGACGCATGAAACAACCCGACAAGTCGAAAACCCGAAAGGGCGGCTTGGGCAAAAAATGGGCATCCCGGTGAACTGAAAACCCGAAAGGGCAGTTCAGGCAAAAATTAGGGATAAAACAAAAATCTATACACCCGGCAAGTTGAAAACCTGAAAGGGCGACTTGGGCAAAAAAGGGTTTCCCGGTGGATCGAAAACCCGAAAGGGCGATTCAGGCAAAAGTTAGGGAATTAAAGCGTATGACTATGTCTCGTCAGATCACTTTAAAGAACAATCTCTTCATAGACAAGCTCCGAGCTTCTGATCAATCCAATCATCGGCGGACGAAGCAATGAATAGACAAGATATTCAGAGTTGTGAAGGCTATAACAGAATGGGAATCCCATGGAATTGTTACACATAGCCATCTTTCTTTTGTATAAATTTTTCAATGTTTACGACAACATCCTCTTACTAGGATGTCTGTCTCCTTTGTACAAAGATACTCATAAAAAGTTAATACAAATAATTTTCCAAGTACAGGAATTTTGCTTTGTCTTCCTTTTCTTTTTACACCTATATTTTATTTGAGAAACGTCCAATGTTTTGTTAAATATGCATATGCATTTGAACATAATCATTTGCTTACAAATCAAGAAAAGATGATTGCTGATAGGTTGAAGGTACAGACAGATATCTTGAGGCCCTTTCAAAAGAAACCCCCAGCGGAATTAAACTCCAAGTTCCTCAACTGAGTTAAAATCCAGAAATTAATTCCCCAAACAGAGTTAAACTTCAGGATCCTCAGCAGAGCAAAAGCTTTCTAAAAGCTGATTTCCCCAGCTAAGAGAGCCTTCCAGAACTTAATTCCCCTCAGAGTTGAGTTTCAAGATCCCCGGTGGAGCCAAGACTGATAGTCCCCAGCGGAGCTAAAACTTCCAACTATCAATCCCCAGCGGAACCAGATCAGTGAACATTCTCCCCACAGAGATACTTCCCATCAGATTGAAGATTCTCAGTCTCACTTCTCCAGCATAAGTCTCCCAGGTTTTAAATTCCCCAGTAGCAATCGTCAGAATTCTCATTCCCCACAAGTCACCAAGGATTTTCAATCCCCAGCAGTGGTCCTAAGATCCCTCAACAATTGAAGATCTTGCTCCCCAAGCAGTCAGCAATCAACAGTCATCAAGGATTTCTCATCTCCAGTGATCAAAGATCCTTGGAATCCCCAGCTTCGGTCATGGATTTATTTTCCCCGATAACAATCAAAGGATTTTCAAATCCCCGGCAGCAGTCTAGGATTTATCTTCCTCAGCAAGACAGCTACTCGGCTTACATGCATAATCATTACATTCATATATCATAAACATTGATGAAATGCAATTCATTGCATCATACATATCATGCAACATAACTTGGTGTTTTAGCTAACATTTTATCCTTTTCAGGATAAGATTAAAAGGCTATCTCTAACAAATAGTCAGATACAGTATGGATACACCCCAGACACGGCGATCATTCTATTACTCATTCAGAATTTCAAGTCAGATACAATATGGATACACCCCAGACACGGCGGTCATTCTATTACTCATTCAGAATTTCAAGTCAGATACAGTACAGATACACCCCAGACACGGCGGTCATTATACTACTCATTCAGACTACAGCAATCGGATACAGACTAGATACGCTCCAGACACGGCAACCATTCTATCTCTCATTCATATTCATTTATCAACCTCAAGTCCAGATATGCTCCAAACACGGATGCCATTCTGGCCCTTACACCAGCAGTTTAATTCTCCCCAGTGCAGTCGCCACGGAAGTCATTCTGTCACTTATTCGGATCCCAGTTACAGTACAGATACACCCTAGACACGACGGTCATTCTACTACTCATACAGATCTCAACTTCAGATACAGTCCAGATACGCTCCAGACACGGTTTCCATTCTGTCACTTATTCAGATCCCAGTTACAGTACAGATACACCCCAGACACGACGGTCATTCTACTACTCATACAGATCTCAACTTCAGATACAGTCCAGATACGCTCCAGACACGGTTTCCATTCTGTCACTTATTCAGATCCCAGTTACAGTACAGATACACCCCAGACACGGCGGTCATTCTACTACTCATACAGATCTCAACTTCAGATACAGTCAAGATACGCTCCAGACACGGTTGCCATTCTGTCACTTATTTAGATCCCAGTTACAGTACAGATACACCCCAGACACGGCGGTCATTCTACTACTCATACAGATCTCAACTCCAAGGTACAGTCCAGATACACCCCAGACACGGCGGTCATTCTACTACTCATACAAATATCAACTCCAAGGTACAGTCCAGATATGCTCCAAACACGGTTGCCATTCTGTCACTCATTCAGAGTTTATCCCCTGCACACAGTTGCTCCATACATAGATATTCCTCTGTCATCCAGATACAATACAGATACACTCCAGGCACGGCAGTCATTCTGATATTCATTCTACATTCAAACACAGTTACAGCTCAGATACGCCCCAGACGCGGAGGCCATTCTTTTGCTCATACAAATCCAGTCTCCAGATACAGTTCGAATGCATTCCAGACACGGATACCATTTTGATACTCATTCTTTTGACTTACAACATTGCAAGTTGACAAAGATTCTTGGATGGCATCTTTAAGCCCATCTCCATCAAGATTCTACCATCTCCAAATGGCATCTTTAAGCCCATCCCTCAACTATGCTTTGGATGAGTGCAAATTTACAGGCACTCTAGTGTCCAATCCTCTTTTACCTTTGAGTCGCGAAAGGCAAACTTGCCAATCTAACTCTTCAGGTTCAAGAAGATTGAACAGGGGCAGCTGTTGTACCCCAAAATTTGCCCTCTCATTCTTCAGGAAATTATCCTGGATTCTCAGAGTCTCTCTGAAGCAAATCTAAGTCCTGAATTATCATTTCTTCCCAAGCAAACCATTTACAAAAGCAAAATGATCACACAAGCTCTAAAGGCAACGCTTTTACCTTGAAAAATTAAATTCTAAACATTTGGAATTTTTCTCTAAAAATGGGTGTTTAAGAAGAAAATAGCACTTCAAAACTTCTGGACCAACCTCCAGACAGAAACAGTCAGAAGTTGCAAGCTTGGCTCAATGCAGTCAGAAATTGGCTCTTCAGCAGCTACATTAACTCAGTTAGAGGTTGCAAACGTGGTTCAACACGTAAGCCTCAAACAGAACATGGCTCTTTCAGCAGTTACGCAAGTTCAGCCAGAGTTTGCTAGAGGAATTCAAAGGAAGCAAAGAAGTCTGAAGGCTCCTTCAGAACATGCTGGAATCAGAAGATGAAAGGGTCAGAAGAGTGGGTGTTACACCGACACAGAATCTCTAAGTCCAGGATTTCAAGAAGCAAATCCAAGGAACGTGTTAGAAAGTCAGGAGAATCCCCAGAATTTGCTGAGACAGCAAGAGGCCAAGATCAGACCTTGGTTCACGTTGTTTTTGGTAAAACAAAACTGCTGGTTCAGGTTTTCTCCTATTACAAGAATTTTGGTGTTGATAAGTCTCATCACCATTTAATGCTCATTAATGCTCCCAACCACTCCTGAACATTCATCCAAGAGGTCTCTTCACGTGTAACTTGGTAAACACCTTTATGCAGGCTTAGGCATGGGTCTACGCGCCACCTTCCACCTATAGAGGTCACTTCTCCTCAATCCTTGCCTGTTGTTCCAGCCTAGGCTGAAAAGTTGTGCATTATCACAACTTTCCATGAACTTCTTTAAAAAAACACAATTTAACCTCTATTGGCGCCTTTAACGTTTAAGAATCCACAAGAGCTTCGCCTATAAATAGAGCACCATTGACCACTAAGAGGCGGTCCAGAAACCAAAAAAAATTGCTAGAAGAGAAACATAAATTTTTAGCAAGAAAATACTTTGAAACTCTGTCAAAAAATCTTGGTGTCTCAAGAGCCTCAAACATAACTTTGAATCTCCTGTCTCAAAACCTCATTTGTACCCAGATTGCTTCTTGATTAAAGAAATACGCCCCTACAGCTTCTGACCACATATACTCTCCATCCACCCCTTCAAAAAAAGAACCTGTCCAGAACACCATCAGAGCTAAAAGCTAGCTCTCACTCACAAACTTTTCCAACAGCCAGGTAAGCACTTGCTGACCTTCATCACGCTGCTAAGCATCATCAGCTTTGCATTCTCAAATAAACATAATGTAAATATCATGTTGCTGCTGTTTACGTTTTGAGGATTTTCATACCTCAGAATGTTTGAGTAGGAAGTAAATCAGCGTAGAACCTGCCTGTGACCTTGTTGGTTCTGTCTCCTATAACACTTTGACATTTGCTGAAGCTGTCCCAAACATGTTTTCTATTTTGTGGAACAATAACAAAACTGCAGATGTTCTGACTAGCACAGGGAGAAGCCAAGTGCTGGCTTTGACGTTAGCACATCTGAAGTCTGTTCTGCTGTCAATAATATCAGAACTTCTGAAGATTATTGTATCTCCTGCAGGATCAGAACTTCTGATATCCCCACTAACAAATTTTTGTCTTGCAGCGCATGGGGGTCAGAACTTCTGATCTTCCCACTAACAGGTTTCTGTTTTGCAGGTGCCATAGTCAGAAGTTCTGACTCATACAGTTTAACCAAAAGGTTGATAATCTGGCAGCAGGCCTGAGTCAGAACTTCTGATGGCCTCTCAGCAGCGCACTGGCTCTCTCTCTCTCTCTTTCTCTCTATCTTACCTTTGTTATTTTCTTTTCTTATCTATTTTTCTCATTGAACCACCCCATGTACAAATATGTATCCCCACCCCCTAATTGCTGTAATAGCGTAGGATTTTATATTTATGCTTTTTATTGCTTTCAAATATAAATGCTAGTAATTAGGATGTGTATGGCAATATAAAATCAATGAAATAGAAAATCCTAATTCAAAGATAAAATCTTATATGCAACAAAACACACTTGCACACTTACACCCCTAGGGTTACACCCACTTGTTGCCTTCAAAAATGGGACATGTTTGCATGTCAAGTATTTTGGCAAAACAAAACAAAACAAAACAAAAACAAACAAAATGATCATAGTCCCTCGATGACGCTATCTAGTTGCCTAAACAAAATGATCATAGTCCCTCAAGAAAATCGCCAAAATACTTGACAATATTGCTTTCATGGTCTATACGATGACCCGCGCTTGTCCTGTTTACATCATAACACAAGGTTGTTCACCAAATACAATGGTGAAGTAAAACTGTTAAAATGGTTAAAAACATAAGGAAAGATCTTTGATTAAAATAGGGTAGACAACTCTTAGTTACTTGATCAAACTTGCAAACAAACATCATTGCTACGTTTAAAAAAAAACATACATCACAACACAATTTTAAAACAACTTTCAAAAAACATTGAAAACTTTTCAAAAGACAATACACCTTTGTATACATTCAAAGAAGAATCATTACAAAGGTTGCCACAAATGGCATCTTTTCAAAATATCTTTCAAAACCACACACAAAGCACCATTTCAAACAATTGAAAATGCAAAGCAAGTGATCTAAGCAAGTAACTAAGAGCCCATGGATAACCATGGATAGAAAGGGTGCTAATACCTTCCCTTTCTATAATCTACTCCCCGAACCCAAGAAAACATCTCAAAGGTCTTTCCTGTGCTTTTTGACCTTTCCTTAGGATAAAATAAAAAGTCGGTGGCGACTCTTGCTAAACCGAAACATTTGCAAACACAAACACAAAACCTCAAGTCAGTTCTCCCACCGTATCACAGAACTGGCGACTCTGCTGAGGAGAAAATCTTTAAAAGTGGAGTAACCTTAGGGCCTAGATCACCTTTTGCATGACTAATTGTTTGCTTTGATTGCTTTACATTTTGGTTCTCTTGTTTGGGCTTGAAATCCTCTACCCGGATTTGGGAAACATTCATAGATAGCAATACGTTGTGGAAACTGTGCGGGGTATACCGACACGGTTGAAGCAATAGCTATATTAGTGCGACATATTTGTGAGTACCGGTAACCCTTGAGTTCAATCAAGGAGAGTACGGGGCCGCTGAGTGATGTCACTAAGCACTAATGACCTAGAACCTTACTTGACCATCTTGGCCTTTTATTAGGGGTAGTGAGATGACCGGCTTTGGTGCAGTCCGAAGTTGGTAGATACTCGATACTACACTCATTGAGGGTTGTTTTCTTGGAATATTTTGGTCGCTAGTTAAGTGGCTAAACCAAAACAATGAACGTGGAAAACAATCCAATGATATTGAGCTCCTTAGAACCCGATTACTATTTAGGACAGGTTTTAAGCCAACTAAACTCAAGAGGGTACTTACCTATGAAACCCCATGTGTGATCGGTGGAAATAGAACTGACTGTTTTGGAATGCTGGTTCGCGTTTGCGTTTAGCAAAATGTCGCGGTAAGCAAGAGTCGCCACCGTCTTTTATTTTCTCCAACAAGGAAAGGACAAAAGCACAGCAAAATTCCTTTTCGAGATGTTTCTCGGGTTCGGGAGGTAGATTATAGAAAGGGAAGGTGTTAGCACCCTTTCTATCCGTGGTTATCCACGGGCTCTTAGGTACTTGCTCACTATGTTTTCAAAAGGTTTGCTTTTCTTGTGTTTGTGGGTTTTGAAAAAAAAGTATTATTTGAAAACTTCGATTTAACTCTTGTGTCTGTCCTCAAGAGTGTATGAAGTGTTTGTTTGAAAACTTTTGTTTGAAAAGTGTAGGTGCGAAAAGTATTTTTGTTTTGAAAGAGCAAGTATCTAAGAACCTCTACCTACTCAAAAGAAATTAAGCTGTGTAAATGTCCTTTAGACAGTACTATCCCACTATTGAGAAGTAGGCAGCACCGTCGTTGGAGTTTTTCGGGTCAATTCGATTATAGGGACATGTGGTCACCAAAGCAATAGTAGGACGCCTTAGCGGTAACCCTAATGTCTTAGATCGTTTTTTATCCGAGGCAACCGTTCCGAGGCAACTTTGATCTTTATACAGGAGGGCGACCTCTAAAACACCCTATACTCAATGACTACGTCGAGGCAACCAAGTGAGGCGTACCCTAAGAGTGGCATGTGCGAGTGTGTCAGGATTCAGTTAAGTTATCTTTGCACATGTTATGGTGAGCTACTGGGTGATTTTAATTTCAGAGATAAGTCTTGTCATGCATAGCCTAGTTAGCATACATCTAGCAGTTAATAGTTGCGGAAAATAAACTAAGCTATTACAAGGCGTCAGGTATTTACATCGCCAAAAACAAACCCTTGGAAAAAGTAAATGCGGGAAATTAATAAAAGCGATAAAAAGATCCTAATTAAAGCTATTACATCCTCGGAACAAATACAATTATATGGAATAAAAAATAATGAATAAAAAATAATCACGTGCGCGAGAAAAATTGGATCGGAGAGTTTTTAGGGTTTTGACCATTTTTTGAGAAAGAAGGAGATTTTTCATTATTAAAGAAATAGTCTAAATTAATTAATTAAAAGAAAGAAATATTTTTTGAGTTTTTTATGTGTTAAGGAAATAAAAATAAAAGGATTAAAATTGTCAAGAACCCTAATTCTATGTTGATTTTAAATTATTATGAAAATATTAAAATTAACCTAATTAAAACTAAGTTAGTTAATTATATTTATTTACAAAATAACTAATTAAGGGTGAAATTAATTTTAATAAATAATAATAAAAATATTATATTTTAGTTTTCTGAATTTATTATGAAAAAATTAATTTGGTTAATTAACTAATAATAATAATAATTAATAATAATTAAGTGAAAAATATAAAAGAAGAAAATAAAAGAAAATAACCCAGGGGGTGTTGGCCCAATTAGGAGGTTTGGAAATTTGTGGCCCATTATGCTTCCAGCCCGTTTGACTTTCTGGATTAGCTACACGCCTATTGACTGGGGAATATGGTGATCCTTCCATCTAGGCCATTGGATCCATGCTTGGAGACACCTGGTACCTGGGAACTGGAGGTGTATGATGGACTTCCTTGTGAAAGCTGCATGTGAATATATGAAACAAAATAGAATAAGTGTTTTGGGGGGACCTGGGATTCGAACCCAGGTCCCAAGGGACAATACTCTAATGCCTTTGCCAACTGAACCAGAACGCGCTTTTGTTAAAGGAATAGATAATGAATATTATATACAAAAACTAATATTATGCTGTAAAACACAAAAAATACGCGCACGTTTTCAAACACGCCAATGAGATGCTAACACGTCCTCGTCTTCTTTGTTTTCCTGTATAACTAGAATTAGATAGCGGGGGTTTTTAACCCCCACTAATTCCTGCAATCAAAAATAGCGAATAGAAGCATGATGAATATAAATATTTTACGAGGTATGATTCTTGATCGTCTTGTTCTCATGATTTAACTCATATATCTCACAGGTCCCAATTTTTCTGGGTTTAGAAAGCCCTAATTGGAAACTCAAGAACCCTAAAAATTCATTCATGGCATTCTTCGATCCAGGGCATTATAACTCAATTAAACCATTCCATCAGCTTGGTATGACCTCTAGCAATGCAAAACAATCAAGAGAACATGTTAAATATGCATGAATTAAGCAATACGATTTTGGATAAAAGCTGCAAACCGTGAATCTGTATATGGTGATTCTTTAAGCTTCAATGCGTGAATTCAATTGCAAAACGTTCCTGACACTTCCTGCAATGTATTTGAATGGTTAAAATTCCTTGAATTAGCCTAGGTTGCCAAAATCAGTTTTCACTTTTTTTGAAAATTCTTGAAGTTGTATGGGGTCTTTCTGCAGCTTTTTTCACGTCCTTTTGATCAGGGTTTGCTTGCTTGCATATAAGGGAAACCAATTAGGTCAAAAAATTGGATCCAACCCATGTACATTGATGATTAAATCTTTGATTGAAAATCAAATATTTTTGATTTTTCATGATTGGAAAATGTTGCCAAATTTGGAGATTTTTATATCTTTGACTTGTGCACGAATTTGCCAGCATATCTTGACCATATTTGCTTCACAATTTGATTGAAAAATCAAATCTTGCATTTTCCTACAATTTAAATTAATTAAATGAATTAATATTAATTAAAAATCCAATTAATCAATAAAAATAAGAAAATAAATCCAATTAAGCATGGTGGGTCGTGCATAGGCCATGGATGAAGTTTCAAGAAGATATTTGAGGCCCATTAGCAAAAATAAGGTGTTTTGGGCAAAGTTGACTTTTGCAAATTCATAAAAATTTCCCAACTTCTCCAATGCACAACTTGCTCAATTTTGATCATATGACCCTGTTCTTGGACCTTTTGGAAAGCTCTTGAAGTCCTCTAACCAATGCCTTTGGTCCCATGTCATTTGGATTTACCAATCTCAAGTTATGGCCTTTGACCCAAAGTGCACTTTTGTTGACTTTTGAATTTGACCTATAATGTAAAAATTGGTAACTTCTTATGAGAGCATTTCTTGAACTTGGAATGTGAAGATGGATTGTAGGAAATTTCATCCCCTTCAAAATGAGCATTGGATGGAATTTTTCTGATAAACCATGAAAACGTTATGCCCTGGTCAAGATACAGTTGACTTTTCTACTGTCCAAAAATAGTAACTTTTTGCACCTTGATGATTTTTGAGCTATGCTTGTTGAATCATGATCAAGACTTGATCAAATGATGATTGTGACCTCAAAATAAGATGTTGACCAAAAATTCTGACTTTTGACTGCAAAATGACTATTTTGCCCGTGTAGTTGACTATAGATCAAATGGAGCTTTTGACTGTGCAAATTGGCACTGTGAGTCTTGAAACTTGGCATGTAGGTGCTTGAGGATGTATATGGGCCTATGAGACTTGATTGAACCATTGAAAACCCCAAATTCCTTGCAAGAACCAAAACCCTAATTTTGATCAGGCTTAGGAGGTGGTTTGACTGTCTACCTCTTGAGACATCTTGAGTAATTATTCTTGAAAAATCTTGAGGAATATGGGAGGGCAAATTTTGGGGTACAACAGTTGCCCCTGTTCAATCTTCTTAAACCTGAGGATGTAGATTGGCTTGCGTGCCTTTCGTGATCCGAAGGTGGAAGATGATTGAACACTAAAATGCCCAGAAATTTGCACTCGCAGGGTGTAGTATCAGCAATGTGATGTTGGGAATGGGCTTACAGATGCCATTTAGAGAGATGATGGATAGGAGGATGGGCTTATAGATGCCACCTGGAGATTGCTGGATGGGAGGATGGGCTTATAGATGCCATCCAAGAATGTTTGTTGAATTGCTGGAGAATGAACATTAGAATGGTATCCGTATCTGGAACGTATCTGAGTTATATCTGGAGATTGAATTTGCATGAGCAAAGGAATGGCGTCCGTGTCTGGAGCGTATCCGATCCATAATTTTATTTGATTATTGAATGAATAATAGAATGACTGCCGTGTCTGGAGCGTATCTGGACTGTATCTGTAGTTAAGATCTGTATGAGTAGCAGAATGATTGTCGTGTCTGGAGCGTATCCGTACTGTAACTGGGATCTGAAAAGGCAGCAAAATGACTTCCATGTCTTGGAGTGTATATGAGCTTGAAGTTGATAGTTGAATCTGAATGAGAAATAGAATGGATTCCATATCTGGAGCGTATCTAATCTGTATCTAATTGTTGAAGTCTGAATGGGTAGTAGAATGACCGTCGTGTCTGGGGTGTATCCATACTGTATCTAAATGAGTGACATAATGACATCTGAATCTGGATCATATCTGGACTGTCTCCTGAATGAATCTGGAATAAGTATCAGAATGTCGCCATGTCTGGGTCGCATCTGAACTATCTCTGGAAGGAATTTGGAATAAGCAATAGAATAGCATCCGTGTCTGGAGCATCTCTAAGTTGTCTTTAGAAGTTTGAATCTGAATAAGCAATAGAATAGCATCCGGGTCTGGAGCATCTCTAATCTGTCTCTGAAAGGAAATCTGAATAAGCAATAGAATAACATCCGGGTCTGGAGCATCTCTAAGCTGTCTCTGAAAGGAAATATGAATAAGCAATAGAATAACATCCGGATCTGGAGCATCTCTAAGCTATCTCTGAAAGGAAATCTGAATAAGCAATAGAATAACATCCGTGTCAGGAGCATCTCTAAGCTGTCTCTGAAAGGAAATATGGAATAAGTATCGGAATATCGCTAAATCTGGGTCACATCTGAACTATCTCTAGAAGGAAATCTGGAATAAGTATCAGAATGTCGCCATATTTGGATCACATCTGAACTATCTCTTGCTCAATGGAGTAAACCACTGAGGTTATAGAACTGGTCCGTACTATGACGGAGGAGAACATCAAGATCTAGGAACTGACTCGTGCTCAATGGAGTAACCCGTTGAGGTTATAGTACTTGTCCACCCTATGATGTAGAGAAACTGTCGAGATTGAGAACCTTATCTGAACTTCAACCGAGGATAATCTGATTGAGATTTAAGAACTGGTCAGATCTTCGACTAAGCTGAGAACTTAACTGCATCTTTCCTGAAAGGTAAAGGTCAGTCACATGCAATGCATGAGATGGATCAAGCAATGATGTTGTCAACATAAATGAGATTTTACTCGTATGATGCATATATGCATGTATGTGATGTTTTAGCTGGGGAAAATAAATCCCGGATAGCTGCTGGAGAATGAGTTGAATTCTTCGCTTCCGCTGGGGATGATGAACGAAGATGATGGCAAGAATAAACCTGCAGGAGAGGAGAACTCCGTTGGGGGAATAAACCGGTGAAGATATTACTCTGCAGGGAATTACTCTGTGGGGAAGAGATGTTCTGCTGAGATTTTAACGATAACTCCGCTGGGGATGCTGTTGATAAGCTCTGTTGGGGATTTTGATGATGAATTCTGCTGGGGATAGAAAGAACTTCGCTGGGGATGATCTTTCTGTTGCAATTTGCTGAGGATAACCCAGTTAGACTCTCGGGGGGGATAACCTTTGAATTTGGCTGGGGAGATGCATTTGTACTCTGCAGGGGACAAAGCTTCCAGAATCTACTGGGGAAGATGATTCAACTCTGGTCGGGGAAGCTTTTTAGACCGCGCTGGGGAAATGACTCCACTGGGGTATCTGATATTCCGCCGGGGAACATTCCTATACTCCGTTGAGGAATATCAAGACTGTCGGGGGTACTCTTACACTTGCTGGGGAATATTGAGACCTTCTGGGGATACCCAACTTCTTTAGGGCTGATGGTAGACCAACTCTGCTTGGGGGAGAGTATTGTCGATTCGTTCATGATTGCAGGTCTCAGTGGGGAGAGCTTCCATTATGGTCTTACTCTGCGGGGAGTGAAAGTATCTTAGCCATATTCTTCAGCTGAATATATACCTTGGTACCTGGTGAACAGAGCAGCTTGTACAGTTCAGACAATTCTTATTGCCCTAGATTCTGTGGGAGAAAGTGCCTATGAGGAGCTGGATAACTGCCGATTGACAAATCTTCTTCTGGTAGGTAGGTGACGAGATGACGGGACATAGTCGTACGCTTTTGATCCCTAACTTTTTCCTGGACCGCCCTTTCGGGTTTTCAGTCCATCGGGATACCCTTTTTTGCCCAAGCCGCCTTTTCAGGTTTTCGACTTGCCGGGTGTACAAATTTTTCATTTTCATCCCTTATCTTTGCCCGAACCCTTTTGGTTCGCCGGGAAGCCCTTATTTTTGCCTAGGTCAGTCGACCTAGCGGGTCTTTTATTATGTGCAATATTTTTTTGACTATGTCCACGTTCTTAGAGCGCAGGGAGTTGTCACTGTCAGTAGTGTTGTGTCGCCATACTACCAGAAGATGTCTGATCATGCAAGATTCGTTGCTGGAATTTATGTCCAATGCCCCAAGTGACTCGGGCAGAGATTTGCCCTTGGCTATTTGGCATCTTGAGAGATCCCTTGAATCTTGACTTGACTGCCCCAGATGATGGACAATGATCATGTCGTGCCCCTTAATTGGAAGTGTTTTTCCACTTGAGGTGATCCTTTTTATTGAGAAGGTTTTTTGTTCACTAGATATTCGTCGTGCGAATTTCTCTGTTGTTCGAACAAATAGTCATGTGCAAACAATGTTATATTAAAAATGCAAAGCTTACGTCTGTTTTGAAGTTTTTGAAAATGCAGTTTTCAATAAAACCAGTGAATTTTTGTAAAATGTGATGTCAACTCAAGATTTTACAGCAAACCCTACAAGAGTCAGGATACCTTTTGTAACAGTATGCTTTCGAACTAACCCATGCTTCAGCTAGGAATTTTAAGGGTTATAACGTGGCCTGGTTCACGGTTTAAGAAACAAAGGATAAAGGTTCAAATTTTATTTGTACCCACCCGTTCTTCGTGATGTTCTTCGATCCTAAACTCAGCTAATCGTGCATTAGATCTTGTTTGAGTCTTTGCTCTGATATTCCAGTGGTGATTCGGATATTGACGATTTATTTTGAACAGGCAGTCATTTTGTTGAGAGTTTGCAGGATCTCTTTTTGATTTTATTATCCCTGTCTTTGCCTGAACTTTTTTTTTGTATTTACAGTCAGCGGGATGCCCCAGTTTTTTGTAAGTCTCCTTCATAGGTTTTGACTTATTGGGCTTTTATTTTGATAGATAATGATTGCCTGTCTTGACGATTATAGGGAACCATCACTGTCTTTTTATCTTGGAAGGACTCCTTTGACGCCATTCATTGTGCACCTGGATCAACTGAGAGAACTACCCTGCCCTAGGTTATAATTAAGGGTTTTAATTTTTGCGTGAAAAGAAAAAACTCCAACTTCTTTGGCTCAAAGGGGTTGACTAGGGATTATCTTCCTTATAACTCCACTATTTAGGATTTGAAACAATGCCTGTACCTCATCAGCGGGGTCTATTCAAAAGCATACTGTAAAGATCGTGGTATCGTTTTCGTCATCCTCCCTCAAAAGGCTTAGAATTTTTTAATCAAGAGTTTGAACATCACAAAAGGAGATATGAAGCAATTTGAATATAGTGAATACGAATGGATTGATTCAAAACAGACATATGCGATGCATTAATGAAATAAAAAAGTTTGCCATGACAATAATTGTTTGAATAATCAAAGAAAAATACAACTTGAAAATTCAAATAAAACAAAAGCCTTCAATGATTTGGCATATGAGCAGTGATTATGTTTGGAGTCTCTGGAGGGTCAAACTGGATTTCTTTGGCATCAATCATGTCTTGAACCTTATTCTTCAGGGCCCAACAGTTGTTTGTGTCATGTCCCGGACTGTCAGAGTGGTATGCACACCTTTCATTAGGATGATAGGTAGGAGCGGAAGTGTTTGGATTCCAGAGAGGAGCCCTTAATGTAATCAGCCCTGCCTTCAACATTTGCTGTAGCGCTTGAGTCAGTGACATGTTGATCTTAGTTAATTGTCTTTTAGGTGCGACCTCCTTACATTGATGCCCCTTCCTTTGTTGAGCAGGCGTAGGATTAGAGATCAAGATTTCTCCTACGCGTTGGTCATGACGACTCTTTTGACCATACACGACATTGGACTCTTTCTTCCCATTGCACGGCTTTTTCGGAGCATCGGAAGGTGTAGCTTCTTGAATCTTCCCGCTTTTGATGCCAACTTCAATTCTTTCACTAGTCAAGATAAGGTCTGTAAACCCAGCTGAAGAGTTTCCAATCAAATGGTTAAAGAATGGACCAGACAGGGTCCCCAAAAACATATCAACAAGTTCACGATCAGTTAAAGGTGGTTGCACCCTTCCGGCAAGGTCTCTCCACTTTTGAGCATACTCTTTAAATCCTTCACCCGTCCCTAGTGACATACCCTGGAGTTGGGTACGCGTAGGAGCGAGGTCAGAATTATACTGATACTGCTTATAGAACACAGTAGCCAAATCTTCCCAGTTGCGGATACTGGCCCCATCCAGCTGATAGAACCATTCGAGTTGAGTCCTTGAAAGACTATCCTGAAAGAAATCGATCCACAAATTCTTGTCAGCAGTGTAAGGTTGGATCTTCCTTACATACGACCAGAGGTGCAGCTTTGGGCAGAAAGCTCCGTCATATTTGGCAAAGGCAGGTGCCTTGAACTTATGTGGAATCACCACCCCAGAGGATAAGCCTAGGTCTCCAAAGTCCAGCCCGGGCACATTCTGTATCTCCATAGCACTTAAGCAGTCCTCCAACTGTTTGTACCTATCCTCAGCAGGAGGGTACTGTTCTTCATCGTAATCCGTCTCGTTGTCGGAGACTACGGGGCTAGGAACCCTTCTCTCTTGGGGGCTGTTTTTCCCTACAGATGGGGTAGTCAGCTCAACCTCATTCTGTAGTCCATTCCCAAATCTGCGTCCAGTGTTGAACAGTACGGTCCTCTTCTTCTTCTTCTTCTTCCTCTCTTTCAGAATCAGAGTCTTCAAATCCTGTTGACCCTGGGCTAGGCTCATAACCAACTCTTGGAACTGGGCGTTCTGGGCCTGGAGGGCCTTGATAGCTTATTCAATGGAAGGTTCAGTAGACATGATGATTGCTGAAATAAACAGCGAAGAAGATAAGTGACCTGTAAAAAGGGGTACCTGTTATGCATATGATGAATGATATATGCATGCAATGTTTTCAAGGATCTCGTGGGGTAAACAAAGAAACTTGTTAGAATTTGAATCTGGTAGCTTGATTGAAGGAACTTCATGTTGTTGAGAGTCCTTCTTCAAGAGTCAAGCTCACCATATCGAGTGGGTCATAGCCCCTGACTCAAGTTATCATGTTTTGATCTCCAAACAACCTTGGCTAGAGGAAAATAAATCCCCTTTGCCCCTTGCTAGACATTTGGTTCATCATGACCTGCATCACAAACCTTTGAGATCCTTGAAATGGTTAAGGAAAATGCTATGGTATGATGTTATGATGTGTATGCCATGCGTTTAAGCAAAAGTGTGAGGTGATGTAACTAAGCCCTGCAATAAGTTCAAATTATTGGATAAGGACTGTAAACAAAACCTGCAAGGAACTCATGTTGTCAGATAACAAGAATGTGCAAGTATTTCAAGTTTGAAAGCACACAAGTCACACAAAGAGCCCTTAGATTTTAGGCTAGCATGGAGTTTAGGTATTACCCTCTTGAAGTTAGTTGGCTCAAAACCTGTCCTATAAATAGTAACCGGGTTCTAAGGAGCTCAATATCATTGGATTGTTTTCTATGTTCATTGTTTTGATTTATCCACTTAACTGGCGACCAAAATATTCCAAGAAAACAACCCTTAATGAGTGTAGTATCGAGTATCTACCAACTTCGGACTGCACCAAAGTCGGTCATCTCACTACCCCTAAAAAGGCCAGGATGGTCAAGTAAGGTTCTAAGGTCAGTTGATGCTTCGCGACACCACGCGGCGGCCCCGTACTCTCCTTGACTTAACTCAAGGGTTACCGGTACTCACCAAAGTGCCACATCAACGTAGCTACTGCTTCAACCATGTCGGTATACCCCGCACAGTTCCCTCACAGTTTGTTGCTACTTCTAAAGGGTATCCCCAGATCCGGGTTACGATCTATAAAACTCTGATACAAGCCCACAATATTAAAGCATTTAAGGCATACAATTGAAAACATAGTGATCTAATCCTAAGGTACACCTCACTTATTAATGTCCCCAGCAGAGTCGCCAGTTCTGTGATCGGTGGAAATAGAACTGACTGTTTTGGAATGCTGGTTCACGTTTGCATTTAGCAAAATGTCGCGGTAAGCAAGAGTCGCCACCGTCTTTTATTTTCTCCAACAAGGAAAGGACAAAAGCACAGCAAAATTCCTTTTCGAGATGTTTCTCGGGTTCGGGAGGTAGATTATAGAAAGGGAAGGTGTTAGCACCCTTTCTATCCGTGGTTATCCACGGGCTCTTAGGTACTTGCTCACTATGTTTTCAAAAGGTTTGCTTTTCTTGTGTTTGTGGGTTTTGAAAAAAAAGTATTATTTGAAAACTTCGATTTAACTCTTGTGTCTGTCCTCAAGAGTGTATGAAGTGTTTGTTTGAAAACTTTTGTTTGAAAAGTGTAGGTGCGAAAAGTATTTTTGTTTTGAAAGAGCAAGTATCTAAGAACCTCTACCTACTCAAAAGAAATTAAGTTGTGTAAATGTCCTTTAGACAGTACTATCCCACTATTGAGAAGTAGGCAGCACCGTCGTTGGAGTTTTTCGGGTCAATTCGATTATAGGGACATGTGGTCACGAAAGCAATAGTAGGACGCCTTAGCGGTAACCCTAATGTCTTAGATCGTTTTTTATCCGAGGCAACCGTTCCGAGGCAACTTTAATCTTTAGACAGGAGGTCGACCTCTAAAACACCCTATACTCAATGACTACGTCGAGGCAACCAAGTGAGGCGTACCCTAAGAGTGGCATGTGCGAGTGTGTCAGGATTCAGTTAAGTTATCTTTGCACATGTTATGGTGAGCTACTGGGTGATTTTAATTTCAGAGATAAGTCTTGTCATGCATAACCTAGTTAGCATACATCTAGCAGTTAATAGTTGCGGAAAATAAACTAAGCTATTACAAGGCGTCAGGTATTTACATCGCCAAAAACAAACCCTTGGAAAAAGTAAATGCGGGAAATTAATAAAAGCGATAAAAAGATCCTAATTAAAGTTATTATATCCTCGGAACAAATACAATTATATGGAATAAAAAATAATGAATCAAAAATAATCACGTGCGCGAGAAAAATTGGATCGGAGAGTTTTTAGGGTTTTGACCCTTTTTTGAGAAAGAAGGAGAATTTTCATTATTAAAGAAATAGTCTAAATTAATTAATTAAAAGAAAGAAATATTTTTTGAGTTTTTTATGTGTTAAGGAAATAAAAATAAAAGGATTAAAATTGTCAAGAACCCTAATTCTATGTTGATTTTAAATTATTATGAAAATATTAAAATTAACCTAATTAAAACTAAGTTAATTATATTTATTTACAAAATAACTAATTAAGGGTGAAATTAATTTTAATAAATAATAATAAAAATATTATATTTTAGTTTTCTGAATTTATTATGAAAAAATTAACTTGGTTAATTAACTAATAATAATAATAATTAACAATAATTAAGTGAAAAATATAAAAGAAGAAAATAAAAGAAAATGACCCAGGGGGTGTTGGCCCAATTAGGCGGTGTGTTTGGAAATTTGTGGCCCATTATGCTTCCAGCCCGTTTGACTTTCTGGATTAGCTACACGCCTGTTGACTGGGGAATATGGTGATCCTTCCATCTAGGCCATTGGATCCATGCTTGGAGACACCTGGCACCTGGGAACTGGAGGTGTATGATGGACTTCCTTGTGAAAGCTGCATGTGAATATATGAAACAAAATAGAATAAGTGTTTTGGGGGGACCTGGGATTCGAACCCAGGTCCCAAGGGACAATACTCCAATGCCTTTGCCAACTGAACCAGAACGCGCTTTTGTTAAAGGAATAGATAATGAATATTATATACAAAAACTAATATTATGCTGTAAAACACAAAAAATACGCGCGTGTTTTCAAACACGCCAATGAGATGCTAACACGTCCTCGTCTTCTTTGTTTTCCTGTATAACTAGAATTATATAGCGGGGGTTTTTAACCCCCACTAATTCCTGCAATCAAAAATAGCGAATAAAAGCATGATGAATATAAATATTTCGCGAGGTATGATTCTTGATCGTCTTGTTCTCACGATTTCACTCATATATCTCACAGGTCCCAATTTTTCTGGGTTTAGAAAGCCCTAATTGGAAACTCAAGAACCCTAAAAATTCATTCTTGGCATTCTTCGATCCAGGGCATTATAACTCAATTAAACCATTCCATCAGCTTGGTATGACCTCTAGCAATGCAAAACAATCAAGAGAACATGTTAAATATGCATGAATTAAGCAATACGATTTTGGATAAAAGCTGCAAACCGTTAATCTGTATATGGTGATTCTTTAAGCTTCGATGCGTGAATTCAATTGCAAAATGTTCCCGACACTTCCTGCAGTGTATTTGAATGGTTAAAATGCCTTGAATTAGCCTAGGTTGCCAAAATCAGTTTTCACTTTTCTTGAAAATTCTTAAAATTGTATGGGGTCTTTCTGCAGCTTTTTTCACGTCCTTTTGATCGGGGTTTGCTTGCTTGCATATAAGGGAAACCAATTAGGTCAAAAAATTGGATCCAACCCATGTACATTGATGATTAAATCTTTGATTGAAAATCAAATATTTTTGATTTTTCATGATTGGAAAATGTTGCCAAATTTGGAGATTTTTGTATCTTTGACTTGTGCACGAATTTGCCAGCATATCTTGACCATATTTGCTTCACAAATTGATTGAAAAATCAAATCTTGCATTTTCCTACAATTTAAATTAATTAAATGAATTAATATTAATTAAAAATCCAATTAATCAATAAAAATAAGAAAATAAATCCAATTAAGCTTGGTGGGTCGTGCATAGGCCATGGATGAAGTTTCAAGAAGAGATTTGAGGCCCATTAGCAAAAATAAGGTGTTTTGGGCAAAGTTGACTTTTGCAAATTCATAAAAATTTCCCAACTTCTCCAATGCACAACTTGCTCAATTTTGATCATATGACCCTGTTCTTGGACATTTTGGAAAGATCTTGAAGTCCTCTAACCAATGCCTTTGGTACCATGTCATTTGGATTTACCAATATCAAGTTATGGCCTTTGACCCAAAGTGCACTTTTGTTGACTTTTGAATTTGACCTATAATGTAAAAATTGGTAACTTCTTGTGAGAGCATTTCTTGAACTTGGAATGTGAAGATGGATTGTAGGAAATTGCATCCACTTCAAAATGAGCATTTGATGGAATTTTTCTGACAAACCATGAAAAAGTTATGCCCTGGTCAAGATACAGTTGACTTTTCTGCTGTCCAAAAATAGTAACTTTTTGCACCTTGATGATTTTTGAGCTATGCTTGTGGAATAATGATCAAGACTTGATAAAATGATGATTGTGACCTCAAAATAATATGTTGACCAAAAATTCTGACTTTTGACTGCAAAATGACTATTTTTCCCTTGTAGTTGACTGTAGATCAAATGGGGCTTTTGACTGTGCAAATTGGCACTGTGAGTCTTGAAACTTGGCATGTAGGTGCTTGAGGATGTATATGGGCCTATGAGACTTGATTGAACCATTGAAAACACCAAATTCCTTGCAAGAACCAAAACCCTAATTTTGAACAGGCTTAGGAGGTGGTTTGACTGTCTACCTCTTGAGCCATCTTGAGTAATTATTCTTGACAAATGTTGAGGAATATGGGAGGGCAAATTTTGGGGTACAACACCATGCAAGCTTGAAACTAGGGTTTTGTGTGATTTGCTTGTACATGTGTTTGTGCATACATCATGAACATCATAAAGCATCATACGCATCCACTAACCATTTCAAGGGTTTGGATCTTCATCTTTGTTCTTGTTTTGTAGGTCATGGAAACTCTTCGCAGGAAAACTATCCAAGTCAACCTTGTGAGAATCCCTCCTCAACTCAAGGAGCTTACATCCAGAATTCTGGAAAGTTCTCTCTTCAGTGAAAGACATGGTAGACTGCTCTGCCTAGTCAACACCAGCATTGAAGAAGACATTGTGAAAGTGTTGTTCCAGTTCTTTGACCCCCTTCACCACTGTTTCACATTCCCCGACTACCAGTTGGTGCCTACTTTGGAGGAATTTTCTCAACTCCTGAGAATTCCTATTCTTAATCAACTACCCTACAACGGTACGGAAAAAGAGCCAAAGCCTGAAGATGTTGCTCAAGCACTACACTTGCAACCATATGACATCAAGGGGCATTGGGAAACTAGAAGTGGTGTCAAAGGCTTCTTGGAAAAATTCTTGTTTGATAAGGCACAAGAGTGTTGGAATTCTTTGGATCTGCAAGCCTTTGAAGAAATTGTGGCACTCCTCATTTATGGGTTGGTCTTGTTCCCAAATCCTGACCAACTTATAGATGTCAATGCTGTCAAGATTTTCATGTCAAAGAATCCCATACCTACATTACTCGTTGACATCCTACACTCATTTTACACACGAACAATGAGGAAAAGTGGTGTTCTCATATGCTGTACTCCTCTCCTAGCAAGGTGGTTTATTTCGCACCTTCCACAATCAGTTTTGAAGAACGAGCAGGGTTCAAGGTGGTCACAACGATTGATGACCCTCACGCATTCTGATGTATATTGGTGTTCTCGGTCCAGAGAAAATGTCATCATCATCGATCGCTGTGGTGAGTTCCCTAATGTTCCATTACTTGGCATTAGAGGAGGCATTACCTACAACCCCTGCCTAGATTTAAGACAATTTGGATACGCTCGGAGGGATGGCCCTCATGACATGCTAATTCCTGACCTAGTTTTTGACTTCGACAATGATGCACAAGGACTTCGCCAAAGATTCATCAGAGCTTGGAGGATGCCTAACAAGGTAGATAGCAAGACACTGGGGCACAAGAACTCCATCCCTCTTGAACCTTACCTCAAGTGCGTACGAACCCGCGCCCAGAGTCTTATGATGCCTTACCCTCACATTCTCCCTTTGATCAAAGAGCCTGTTAAGGAAGGAGAGGTTCCATACACCATCCTACATCCTGACATGCCAACATCATGGGAGGAAATGCAGAAGAGTTGGATCCAACTCAAGGAAGAAAGGGATACTTTTGAAGCCAGCTTCTACGCCAGTGAGAAGAAGGTTTTGGAGCTTACCTGCCGACTTCACGAGGAGGAGACCCTCAACACTTACATCGCACCAAAGAGGATGTGCAACGTCTTTTTACCTTAAGAAGTTTTTGTAATATTTGGCCCATGGGGCATTTATGTACTGACAAAATTTCTTCTTATTAATATGACGGGTGTTCTTTTTTGTTTGCAACAACTTTGAACTTCTAAACCCTTGAATGCATTACATGAATAAACATATCATTCATCATATGCACAAACAGGTCTTCACACCAGGTTTCCTTATCTTTCTGCTGTTTATTTCAGTAAGATGGATATTGAGCAGACGGTCAAAGATCTGCAGGCACAAAACTCGCAGTTTCAACAGCTTCTCATGACCTTAGCAAAGGGTCAGGAGGATCTTAAAGCACTGTTAGGGAATAAAGAGCAAGAAAAAGGAAAAAAGAAAAAGAAAAGAGTTGGGGTAGCTACACTGGGAAGAAGATTTGAAAATGAAGCTAGGAGAGTTCTTGATTTCCCCTCCACATCTGACGAGGGGACCGGTAAGGGAAAAGGAGTTGCATTACCCTCTGAGTCTGAGGCTGAAGAAGAAGAGGTTGAGGAAGATGAAGATTACTTAGAGCAGCAGTACCCGCCAGCGGACGACAAATACAAAAACCTGGAGGATAGACTGGCAGCTATGGAGCTGCAAAGGGTTCCCGGGCTAGATTTTGAAGAATTGGGATTGATTGCTGGGATTGCTATACCTCCCAAGTTCAAGGTACCAACTTTTGCAAAATACGACGGTCTGTCTTGCCCAAAGATGCACCTGAGGTCGTATGTCAGAAAAATTCAGCCTCATTCATCCGATAGAAATCTCTGGGTACACTTCTTCCAGGACAGCCTGACTGGTACACAGCTAGATTAGTTTTACCAGCTTGAAAGATCAGAAGTGCATAATTGGGAGGACTTGGCAGCTGCCTTTTATCGCCAGTATCAATACAATGCCGACTTGGCGCCAACCCGTACTCAGCTACAAAGTATGGGGATGGCCTCAAATGAGGGATTAAAAGAATACGCCCAGAAATGGCGCGACTTGGCCGGAAGAGTGCAGCCACCTCTTTCAGATAGGGAGCTAGTTGATATGTTCTTAGGAACCCTATATGGCCCTTTCTTCAACCATTTGATTGGGAACTCTTCTGCAGGGTTTACTAAACTGATTCTGACTGGCGAACGGGTTGAAGCTGGTATTAAGAGTGGGAAGATTCAAAGGGATGCCTCTGCATCCACAACTGTTAAAAAACCTTTCCCGACAAAGAAGGAAGCGACTGTTATATACTCTCAGAAAGGATTGGGAAGAACTGAGCGCCGGCCAACTATAGGGGTCGTGATGATTCAAAATTCGTCAAATGATCAGCCTCGTAATAATCAGTCGAGACTAAATCAGCAACGGGTAGAACGGCCACAACGACAGTTCACCCGCATCAACATGACGCCTGCACAAGTTCTTCCCCATTTGTTGAAGTTAAATCTGACTGGTTTAAAGGAGGCACCTAAAAACCCTAACACCACATCTCCATACTATCATCCAAATGCTAAATGTGCCTATCATTCTGAAAGCGCCGGGCATGACACCAACAATTGTTGGGCGCTTAAGAATAAAATTCAGGATTTGATAGATGCTAAAGAGGTTGAGTTCAACGCCCTTGAGAAGCCGAATGTAATCTCCGCTCCAATGCCGAAGCATGGTCACAACGTCCATACTGTTAAAGAAGATCTGTATGTTGATGCTGTTGATGATCTGATAACTCCACTACTACCAATCAAGTTGAATCTGTTGAAGGCTGGGATTTTCCTAGGTTGTAAAGAAGACTGCTACCTTTGTTCCGCCCTACCAACCGACTGTCCATTACTGAAGATAGGCATCCAACGCCTAATGGACAACCAACAAATTCTTTTCGAAAAGACTCCCGTTACTCCAACTCCTATCAATAAAGTTTCAATAATAACCATTTCCGACAATATTTCCAAGGTCCCCAAAATACCTGTTAAGATTACATCCGCTCCGAAGATAGTATCTCTGAAAATAACCATGCCTGGGCGCGTCCCCTACGAATCTGACAAATCAATACCGTGGAATTATGGTGGAGAAATCTACTACCATGGCGTTAAACAAATTGAGATAACTGAAGGGAGCTCTGACGAAGAAATTGCTGACATTGGAAACATTGCCGGAACAAGCAAAATTACCCGAAGTGGAAGAATTTTCTCTCCAGAGATTGCCCCTCCAAAGGGAATCTTTGGACCCCCAGCTGTTCCCAAGGTTACCTCTGCACCGGTAAAACTATCTGCAAGAACGCCAATGATTGAAAAAGCTGTTACTCCTGTGGTTGTCCCTCCTGCTGCTGCTGATAAGGGGAAAGGGATCCAAGAGGAGCTCGTCAGAACGAGGGCTCAGCCATTGGTCATCCCCGAAACCTCTAAAAAAGAAATGGAGGAGATTCTGAAAATAATCAAGAAGAGTGATTATGATATGGTGGAGCAACTGGGGAAAACCCCTCGAAGATCTCCATGTTAGTCTTGCTGCTTTGTTCGGAGGCTCATGCCAAAGCCCTGATTAAGTTTTTGAATACGGCCCATGTGCCCCAAGAAACCTCAGTCGATTAATTCCAGGATTGTGTAGCCAGCCTTACCGCCGACAATGGCCTGGGTTTCTCTGATGCCGACCTGACTCCGAAGGGAGGAAAGCACAATGACGCACTGCATGTGTCTGTTGAATGCCGAGGAACCACTCTCTCCCATGTCTTGGTCGATACTGGTTCTTCCTTAAATGTGCTGCCTAAGAAAGCTCTGGACCGATTGGATTGTGAAGGCTTGGAGCTGAAACCAAGTAATATCATTGTCAGGGCCTTTGACGGGTCTAAAAGGATGGTGCATGGGGAGGTCGACATTCCCATCAAGGTAGGCACTGAAGTGTTCCACTCAACCTTCTACGTGATGGACATCCGCCCATCTTACTCTTACTTGCTAGGAAGACCGTGGATACATAATGTTGGGGCAGTCACTTCTTCTCTACATTAGATGCTGAAATACCCTGTTAAGGGAAAAATCATAACTGTGCACGGTGAGGAGGAGTACATGATCAGTCATCTGAATTCCTTTCGGTGTGTGGAAGTGGATGGAGAATTCATCGAAACACCCTTTCAACATTTTGAGGAAGTTCCTCCCGAGGTGGCTGTAGCAAAGGCAGTAGCTGAGGTACCCAAGCAGGTGGCCAGGATGGAATCTCTGAAAGACGTAAAGGCTGCTATAAAGGAAGGGAAGAGCACAGTGTGGGGACAGTTGCCTGACTATCCTCACAAGACGGACAATTTTGGGTTGGGGTTCACTGTTGCAGGGAAAAAGGCTATGCGTCGCTCCAAAATTGAAAGGACACCCGTCAAGATTTCTCCTCATGGAATCAATGCTTTAGAAGACGAAGACGAAGAGGGTAACGTTGAAGATTGGATCTTCCCAACCATTGAAGGGGGGCTGCACAACTGGGAGGTGAAGGACTTCGTTCCCATTACTTTCATCAATTAGTAATTTATCTTCTGAACATTTCCTGTTGGTCTGTAATAATTACTCTTAAACAATTCGCACACTACTTTTCACCTCATGCCTTGCCCGGGGCATGTAGGTCCATTTGTAAGGGCTTGATTCTATTCATAATCATATGCCATGTTTAATGAATCATTGGACGTTTTTCATTTATAAACTGCTGTGTTCATTTTCTTTCCTTTTGCATTTTTGTTTGTTTAAGGATGGTTATCCCTTACACACACCCACACTCACAAATGCAGGTACCCATCCACTCCGGATTCCATGGGTGACTATTCTGTTGTATCCTTCAAAAACTCTGAAGATTTGGTCAATCAGGCTGAGTATGAAGACGACGAAGATTGTGAAGTGCCGGGAGAGTTAGCCAGACTTCTACAACAAGAAGAGAGGGCCATCTTACCTCATGAAGAGTTGTTGGAAACCGTCAACTTAGGAACAAAGGAAGACAGGAAAGAAGTAAAAGTGGGTGCCAACTTGGAACCAGGTATCAAGGAGCGCTTAGTGCAGTTGTTGAGTGAATACGTTGAAATCTTTGCCTGGTCTTATGAAGACATGCCAGGGTTAGACGCATACATCGTGGTTCACTGTATCCCTACGAGAGAAGACTGTCCACCGATTAAGCAAAAAGTCCGCCGAATGAGGCCCGACATGTCTGAGAAGATTAAGGCTGAAGTAATGAAGTAATTCAACGCTGGTTTTCTGGCTGTTACATCCTATCCTCAATGGGTTGCTAACATTGTGCCCGTTCCAAAAAAAGACGGCAAGGTCAGAATGTGTGTGCACTACCGAGATTTGAACAGGGCTAGCCCTAAAGATGATTTTCCGCTACCACATATCGACATTTTGATCGACAACACGGCTCAGCACAAAGTATTTTCTTTCATGGACGGATTCTCGGGCTACAACCAGATCAAAATGGCCCCCGAGGACATGGAGAAAACAACCTTTGATACACAATGGGGTACCTTCTGCTATAAGGTGATGCCGTTCGGACTGAAGAACGCAGGGGCAACCTATCAACGCGCCATGGTAGCTTTGTTTCATGTTATGATACATCATGAGATTGAAGTTTACGTAGACGACATGATAGCTCGATCACAAACAGAGGAAGAACACCTTGAACACTTGCAGAGGCTGTTTGCCAGGATGAAGGAGTACAAACTCAGACTGAATCTAAGTAAGTGCACTTTTGGAGTTAGGTCTGGTAAACTTCTAGGATTTATTGTCAACAGCAAAGGCATTGAGGTCGATCCAGCAAAAGTAAAGGCTATACAAGAAATGCCTGCCCCCCGTACTGAAAAGGAGGTTAGAGGATTCTTGGGACGCTTGAACTATATCGCCAGGTTCATCTCTCACCTGACGTTTACCTGTGAGCCAATTTTCAAACTATTGAAGAAAGATCAGGTAGTTGAATGGAACAATGATTGTCAATTTGCTTTTGATAAGATCAAGGAGTATTTGCTAGAACCTCCTATTCTGATGCCACCCGTCGAAGGAAGGCCATTGATCATGTACCTGACTATTTTGGACAACTCAATGGGGTGCGTACTGGGCCAACATGACGAGTCTGGTCGAAAAGAGCATGCCATTTATTACCTTAGCAAAAAGTTTACCGACTGTGAGACTCGCTACTCACTGCTCGAGAAAACTTGTTGCGCTTTGGTATGGGCTGCTCGCCGACTAAGGCAGTATATGTTGACTCATACCACTTTGCTGATTTCCAAAATGGATCCTATCAAGTATATCTTCGAGAAGCCTGCTTTATCTGGAAGAATTGCTAGATGGCAAATGATCCTGACTGAATATGACATCCAGTATACTACCCAAAAAGCTATAAAAGGGAGTGTACTAGCTGACCATCTAGCTCATCAAGCTATCGAAGATTATCAATCCATGAGATTCGACTTCCCGGACGAGGACATCATGACATTGGACAACATTGAAGGTAACGGACCGTATGACAGACCTGAAAATTGATCCCGATGGACCCTTTACGTTGATGGTGCTTCAAAAGTACTTGGAAACGGTATTGGTGCGGTACTCATTTCCCCAGAAGGTGGCCATACACCTTTTACGGCCCGACTTTATTTCAGCTGTACCAACAACATGGCCGAATATGAAGCTTGCATCTTTGGTCTCAAGGCTGCTATAGACTTGGGGATCAAATCTTTGATCGTATTTGGGGACTCGGCTTTGGTTATCAGTCAAGTCAAAGGAGAGTGGGACACCAAACATCCTAATCTTATCCCATACAAAGAACATGTTTTGACATTGCTGCCTCATTTCGTGCAGATCACCTTCGAGCATTTCCCGAGAGAAGAAAATCAGTTAGCAGATGCTCTGGCTACAATGTCTTCCATGTTTAAACTCAACTGGGATAACGAGGCTCCCCAAATCACCATCGAGCGAATGGACGAACCTGCGCACTGTCATGAGATTAATACCGAAGAAGTAGTGGAACAACCCTGGTTTCATGAAATCAAAAGGTATCTCCAAACTAGAGAATATCCTGAAGGAGCTTCAGTAAATGACAAGAAGTTCTTAAGGAAATTTGCCGCCAAGTTATTCCTAAGCAATGACGTCCTTTATAAGCGCAACCATGATTGTGTTTTACTGCATTGTGTGGATAAAGCTGAAGCAGAGTTGATCATGACTTAGATACACAGTGGCACATTTGGCACTCACTTGAGCGGACATACGATGGCTAAGAAGATTCTAAGGGCAGGCTATTACTGGTCTACCATGGAAGCTGATTGCCATCAACATTCCTGTACTTGCCACAAATGTCAAGTCTACGCCGACAATGTTCATATTCCTCATGTCCCTCTCAACGTTCTGACAGCTCCTTGGCCATTCGTAATGTGGGGCATTGACATGATTGGAGAGATCAAACCCACGGCATCCAACGGACATCGCTTCATCTTGGTCGCTACTGACTATTTCACCAAGTGGGTCGAAGCAGCTTCCTTTGCCTCTGTTACAAAAAATGTGGTTGCCCGCTTCATCAAGCAGAACCTCATATGCCAGTATAGTGTCCCCGACAGGATCATCACAGACAACGGTACAAATCTGACCAATACCATAATCACCGCTCTATGCGAACAGTTCAAGATTTATCATCACAATTCATCTCCCTATCGGCCGAAGATGAACGGTGCTGTTGAAGCTACAAACAAAAACATCAAGAAGATCATCCAGAAAATGACAGTCACCTACAAGGACTGGCATGAGATGTTACCGTTTTCTCTGCATGGATACCGTACCACGACACGTACTTCAACAGGGGCAACCCCATTTTCTTTGGTATATGGCATGGAAGCTGTCTTACCTATGGAAGTTCAGATTCCTTCTTTAAGGATTATGAAGGACGCTGGTTTGAGTAAAGACGATTGGATTCAGACCCGACTTGATCAACTCAATTTGATCGACGAGAAATGACTCACTGCTGTTTGCCATGGTCAGACGTACCAAAAATGGATGATCAAGGCTTTCAACAAGAAAGTAAGACGTCAAGTATATCAAGTCGGAGATCTTGTAATCAAGCGGATCATCTTGCCGCAAAGTGATCCCAGGGGAAAATGGACTCCTACTTACGAAGGACCATTTGTAATCAAGAGCATCTTTTCTGGTGGTATAATGATTCTGACCACCATGGACGGCGACGATTTGCCACACCCTGCGAACGCAGACATAGTCAAAAGATACTACGCATAAAACAACCCGACAAGGCGAAAACCCGAAAGGGCGGCTTGGGCAAAAAATGGGCATCCCGGTGAACTGAAAACCCGAAAGGGAAGTTCAGGCAAAAATTAGGGATAAAACAAAAATCTGTACACCCGGCAAGTTGAAAACCCGAAAGGGCGACTTAGGAAAAAAAGGGGTTCCCGGTGGATCGAAAATCCGAAAGGGCGATTGAGGCAAAAGTTAGGGAATTAAAGCGTATGACTATGTGTCGTCAGATCACTTTAAAGAACAATCTCTTCATCAACAAGCTCCGAGCTTCTGATCAATCCAATCATCGGCGGACGAAGCAATGAATAGACAAGATATTCAGAGTTGTGAAGGCTATAACAGAATGGGAATCCAATGGAATTGTTACACATAGCCATCTTTCTTTTGTATAAATTTTTCAATGTTTACGACAACATCCTCTTACTAGGATGTTTGTCTCCTTTGTACAAAGATACTCATAAAAAGTTAATACAAATACTTTTCCAAGTACAGAAATTTTGCTTTGTCTTCCTTTTCTTTTTACACCTATGTTTTATTTGAGAAACGTCCAATGTTTTGTTAAATAGGCATATGCATTTGAACATAATCATTTGCTTACAAATCAAGAAAAGATGATTGCTGATAGGTTAAAGGTACAGACAGATATCTTGAGGCCCTTTCAAAAGAAACCCCCAGCGGAATTAAACTCCAAGTTCCTCAACTGAGTTAAAATCCAGAACTTAATTCCCCAAACAGAGTTAAACTTCAGGATCCTCAGCAGAGCAAAAGCTTTCTAAAAGCTGATTTCCCTAGCTAAGAGAGCCTTCCAGAACTTAATTCCCCTCGGAGTTGAGTTTCAAGATCCCCGGTGGAGCCAAGACTGATAGTCCCCAGCGGAGCTAAAACTTCCAACTATCAATCCCCAGCAGAACCAGATCAGTGAACATTCTCCCTACAGAGATACTTCCCATTAGATTGAAGATTCTCAGTCTCACTTCTCCAGCATAAGTCTCCCAGGTTTTAAATTCCCCAGTAGCGATCGTCAGAATTCTCATTCCCCACAAGTCACCAAGGATTTTCAATCCCCAGCAGTGGTCCTAAGATCTCTCAACAATTGAAGATCTTGCTCCCCAAGCAGTCAACAATCAACAGTCAGCAAGGATTTCTCATCTCCAGTGATCAAAGATCCTTGGAATCCCCAGCTTCGGTCATGGATTTATGTTCCCCGACAACAATCAAAGGATTTTCAAATCCCCGACAGCAGTCTATGATTTATCTTCCTCAGCAAGACAACTACTCGGCTTACATGCATAATCATTACATTCATATATCATAAACATTGATGAAACGCAATTCATTGCATCATACATATCATGCAACATAACTTTGTGTTTTAGCTAACATTTTATCCTTTTCAGGATAAGATTAAAAGGCTATCGCTAACAAATAGTCAGATACAGTATGGATACACCCCAGACACGGCGGTCATTCTATTACTCATTCAGAATTTCAAGTCAGATACAGTATGGATACACCCCAGACACGGCGGTCATTCTATTACTCATTTAGAATTTCAAGTCAGATACAGTACAGATACACCCCAGACACGGCGGTCATTCTACTACTCATTCAGACTACAGCAATCAGATACAGACTAGATACGCTCCAGACACGGCAGCCATTCTATCTCTCATTCAGATTCATTTATCAACCTCAAGTCCAGATATGCTCCAAACACGGATGCCATTCTGGCCCTTACACCAGCAGTTTGATTCTCCCCAGTGCAGTTGCCACGGAAGTCATTCTGTCACTTATTCGGATCCCAGTTACAGTACAGATACACCCCAGACACGGCGGTCATTCTACTACTCATACAGATCTCAACTTCAGATACAATCCAGATACGCTCCAGACACGGTTGCCATTCTGTCACTTATTCAGATCCCAGTTACAGTACAGATACACCCCAGACACGGCGGTCATTCTACTACTCATACATATCTCAACTTCAGATACAGTCCAAATACGCTCCAGACACGGTTGCCATTCTGTCACTTATTCAGATCCCAGTTACAGTACAGATACACCCCAGACACAGCGGTCATTCTACTACTCATACAGATCTCAACTTCAGATACAGTCCAGATACGCTCCAGACATGGTTTCCATTCCGTCACTTATTCAGATCCCAGTTACAGTACAGATACACCCCAGACACGGCGGTCATTCTAGTACTCATACAGATCTCAACTCCAAGGTACAGTCCAGATACACCCCAGACACGGTGGTCATTCTACTACTCATACAGATATCAACTCCAAGGTACAGTCCAGATATGCTCCAGACACGGTTGCCATTCTGTCACTCATTTAGAGTTTATCCCCAGCACATAGTTGCTCCATACACAGATATTCCTCTGTCATCCAGATACAATACATATACACTCCAGGCATGGCATTCATTCTGATATTCATTCTACATTCAAACACAGTTACAGCTCAGATACGCCCCAGACGCGGAGGCCATTCTTTTGCTCATACAAATTCATTCTCCAGATACAGTTCGAATGCATTCCAGACACGGATACCATTTTGATACTCATTCTTTTGACTTACAACATTGCAAGTTGACAAAGATTCTTGGATGACATCTTTAAGCCCATCTCCAGCAAGATTCTACCATCTCCAAATGGCATCTTTAAGCCCATTTCCTCAACTATGCTTTTGACGAGTGCAAATTTACGGGCACTCTAGTGTCCAATCCTCTTTTACCTTTGAGTCGCGAAAGGCAAACTTGCCAATCTAACTCTTCATGTTCAAGAAGATTGAACAGGGGCAGCTGTTGTACCCCAAAATTTGCCCTCTCATTCTTCAGGAAATTATCCTGGATTCTCAGAGTCTCTCTGAAGCAAATCCAAGTCCTGAATTATCATTTCTTCCCAAGCAAACCATTTACAAAAGCAAAATGATCACACAAGCTCTAAAGGCAACGCTTTTACCTTGAAAAATTAAATTCTAAACATTTGGAATTTTTCTCTAAAAATGGGTGTTTAAGAAGAAAATAGCACTTCAGAACTTCTGGACCAACCTCCAGACAGAAACGGTCAGAAGTTGCAAGCTTGGCTCAATGCAGTCAAAATTTGGATCTTTAGCAGCTACATTAACTCAGTTAGAGGTTGCAAACGTGGTTCAACACGTAAGCCTCAAATAGAACATGGCTCTTTCAGCAGTTACGCAAGTTCAGCCAGAGTTTGCTAGAGGAATGCAAAGGAAGCAAAGAAGTATGAAGGCTCCTTCAGAACATGCTAGAATCAGAAGATGAAAGGGTCAGAAGAGTGGGTGTTACACTGACACAGAATCTCTAAGTCCAGGATTTCCATAAGCAAATCCAAGGAACGTGTTAGAAAGTTAGGAGAATCCCCAAAATTTGCTGAGACAGCAAGAGGCCAAGATCAGACCTTGGTTCACGTTGTTTTTGGTTAAACGGAACTGCTGGTTCAGGTTTTCTCCTATTACAAGAATTTTGGTGTTGATAAGTCTCATCACCATTTAATGCTCATTAATGCTCCTAACCACTCCTGAACATTCATCCAAGAGGTCTCTTCATGTGTGGCTTGGTAAACACCTTTATGCAGGCTTAGGCATGGGTCTACGCGCCACCTTCCACCTATAGAGGTCACTTCTCCTCAATCCTTGCCTGCTGTTCCAGCCTAGGCTGAAAAGCTGTGCATTATCACAACTTTCCATGAACTTCTTTCAAAAAAAACAATTTAACCTCTATTGGCGCCTTTAACGTTCAAGAATCCACAAGAGCTTCGCCTATAAATAGAGCACCATTGACCACTAAGAGGCGGTCCAGAAACCAGAAAAAATTGCTAGAAGAGAAACATAATTTTTTAGCAAGAAAATACTTTGAAACTCTGTCAAAAAATCTTGGTGTCTCAAGAGCCTCAAACATAACTTTGAATCTCCTGTCTCAAAACCTCATTTGTACCCAGATTGCTTCTTGATTAAAGAAATACGCCCCTACAGCTTCTGACCACATATACTCTCCATCCACCCCTTCAAAAAAAGAACCTGTCCAAAACACCATCAGAGCTAAAAGCTAGCTCTCACTCACAAACTTTTCCAACAGCCAGGTAAGCACCTGCTGACCTTCATCACGCTGCTAAGCATCATCAGCTTTGCATGCTCAAATAAACATAATGTAAATATCATGTTGTTGCTGTTTGCGTTATGAGGATTTTCATACCTCAAAATGTTTGAGTAGGAAGTAAATCAGCGAACCTGCTTGTGACCTTGTTGGTTCTGTCTCCTAAAACACTTTGACATTTGCTGAAGTTGTCCCAAACATGTTTTCTGTTTTGTGGAACAATAACAAAACTATAGATGTTCTGACTAGCACAGGGAGAAGCCAAGTGCTGACTTTGACGTTAGCACATCTGAAGCCTGTTCTGCTGTCAATAATATCAGAACTTCTGAAGATTATTGTATCTCCAGCAGGATCAGAACTTCTGATATCCCCACTAACAATTTTTTGTCTTGCAGCGCATGGGGGTCAGAACTTCTGATCTTCCCACTAACAGGTTTCTGTTTTGCAGGTGCCAGAGTCAGAAGTTCTGACTCATATAGTTTAACCAAAAGGTTGATAATCTGGCAGCAGGCTTGAGTCAGAACTTCTGATGGCCTCTCAGCAGCGCGCTGGCTCTCTCTCTCTCTTTCTCTCTATCTTACCTTTGTTATTTTCTTTTCTTATCTATTTTTCTCATTGAACCACCCCATGCACAAATATGTATCCCCACCCCCTAATTGCTGTAATAGCGTAGGATTTTATATTTCTGCTTTTTATTGCTTTTAAATATAAATGCTAGTAATTAGGATGTGTATGGCAAGATAAAATCAATGAAATAGAAAATCCTAATTCAAAGATAAACTCTTATATGCAACAAAACACACTTGTACACTTACACCCCTAGGGTTACATCCACTTGTTGCCTTCAAAAATGGGCCATGTTTGCATGTCAAGTATTTTGGCAAAACAAAACAAAACAAAAACAAACAAAATGATCATAGTCCCTCGATGACGCTATCTAGTTGCCTAAACAAAATGATTATAGTCCCTCAAGAAAATCGCCAAAATACTTGACATTATTGCTTTCATGGTCTATACGATGACCCGCGCCTGTCCCGTTTACATCCTAACACAAGGTTGTTCACCAAATACAATGGTGAAGTAACACTGTTAAAAGGGTTAAAAACATAAGGAAAGATATTTGAGTAAAATAGGGTAGACAACTCTTAGTTACTTGATCAAAATTGCAAACAAACATCCTTGCTACGTTTCAAAAAAAAACACACATCACAACACAATTTCAAAACAACTTTCAAAAAACATTGAAAACTTTTCAAAAGACAATACACCTTTGTATACATTCAAACAAGAATCATTACAAAGGTTTCCACAAATGGCCTCTTTTCAAAATATCTTTCAAAACCACACACAAAGCACCATTTCAAACAATTGAAAATGCAAAGCAAGTGATCTAAGCAAGTAACTAAGAGCCCATGGATAACCATGGATAGAAAGGGTGCTAATACCTTCCCTTTCTATAATCTACTCCCCGAACCCAAGAAAACATCTCAAAGGTCTTTCCTGTGCTTTTTGACCTTTCCTTAGGATAAAATAAAAAGTTGGTGGCGACTCTTGCTAAACCGAAACATTTGCAAACACAAACGCAAAACCTCAAGTCAGTTCTCCCACCGTATCACAGCAGGCTATTATTGGTCTACCATGGAAGCAGACTGCTATCAACACTCTCGGACCTGTTATAAGTGTCAAATTTATGCTGACAAGGTGCACGTACCTCTGGTCCCTCTGAATGTCTTGACGGCTCCTTGGCCCTTTGCTATGTGTGGAATTGATATAATTGGGGAGATCAAGCTAACAGCCTCCAATGGACACCGTTTCATCCTAGTGGCCATTGATTATTACAAAGTGGGTTGAAGCAGCTTCCTTCGCATCTGTTACTAAGAATGTTATTTCCCGCTTCATCAAGCAGAATCTCATTTACCGGTACGGTATCCCAGAAAGGATCATCACTGGCAACGGTACAAACCTTAACAATACTATGATCACCGCCTTGTGCGAACAGTTCAAGATTTAGCATCATAATTTATCCCCCTATCGGCCAAAGATGAATGGTGTTGTCGAAGCTACAAATAAAAACATTTAAAAGATCATACAGAAAATGACAGTCACCTACAAGGAATGGCATGAGATGCTACCATTTTCTCTCCACGGGTATCGTACCACGGCTTGCACATCAACTGGGGCAACACCCTATTCTTTGGTCTATGGCATGGAGGTTGTCTTGCCTATTGAGGTTCAAATCCCCTCTTTGAGAATTATGAAGGATACAGGTTTGAATGAAGACGATTGGATCCAGATTCAACTTGATCAACTAAACTTAATTGATGAAAAGAGACTTACTGCTGTTTGCCATGGTCAGATGTATCAAAAACGGATGATCAAGGCTTTCAAAAAGAAAGTCAGATGTCAAGTATATCAAGTTGGAGATCTAGTGATCAAACGCATTATCTTACCATAAAGTGATCCCAGGGGCAAATGGACTCCTACCTATGAAGGACCATTTGTAATCAAGAACATCTTCTCCGATGGGGCAATGATCTTAACCACCATGGACGGTGACGACCTGCCACATCTCGCGAACGCAGACATAGTCAAAAGATACTACGCATAAGAGACCCGCTAGGTTGACATACCTAGGCAAAAAAAGGGCATGCTGGCGAACCAAAAAGGTTCGGGCAAAAGTGAGGGATAAAATAAAAAAATCTGTACACCCGGAAAGTTGAAAACCCGAAAGGGCGACTTGGGCAAAAAAGGGTTTCCCGGTGGACTGAAAACCCGAAAGGGCGGTCCAGGCAAAAGTTAGGGAATTAAAGCGTATGACTATGTCCCGTCGGATCACTTTGAGGACAATCTCTTCACTGACAAACTCGGAGTTTCTGATCAATTCAATCATCTTCGGACGAAGCAACAAATAGACAAGATATTCGGAGATACGGAGGCTATAGCAGGATGGGAACCCCATGGGATTATCACACATAGCTATCTTTCTTTGTATAAATTTTTCTTACTTTTATGGCACCATCCTCTTACTAGGATGTATGTCTCCTTTGTACCAAATACTTATTCAAAGTAAATACAAATATATCTATTTAAAGTACATAAAACTATTTGTCCTTTTTCTTTACACTTGTGTTTTATTTGCAAAAATGTCCAATGATTCATTAATGAACATATGCATTTGAACATAACTACTGTTTACAAATAAACAAAATGAAAAAAGACAATTACTGACAGGTTGAAAGAATAGGAAAATGTCTCTAGGCTATTCCATAAGCAATCCCTGCAGTACGTCATTTAAATCCCCAGCGGAACTGAAACTTCAAACTATTAATTCCCGATGGAAACCGTCAAGTTTCTCCAAATTCCCCATCAAGTTGTTTTGAAGCCTGGAATCCAACCGAATAACAACTAATTTCTGATACTCCCCAACAGAACAAAGACTCCCATTTATTAATCCCCAGTAGAAGTCATCAAAATTCTCTGGATTCCCTAAGCAGATTCCTCAAACAGTATATGGCATTGCTCTCACAATAGGACTTTTGTCAATACTTCAAAATTCAAGATATGAAGAATCCACATGTCTTCAGCAGCAGTCAAGGATTTATTTTCCTCAATCATACAATAATACAGCAAATCAGCTTACATGCGCATACATTACATCCACATATCATAAACATTGATAAAACACATATATTGCATCATATATTTCATGCAACATAATTTTGTGTTCAAGCTAACATTTTACCCTTTTCAGGATGAGATTAACAGCTACCATTAATAATATGCAATCATGATATAGTTCAGATACACTCCAGACAAGGATGCCATTCTGATACTCATTCAGATTTCAAATTCAGATACAGTACAAATACGCTCCAAACAAGGATGCCATTCTGATACTCATTCAAATTTCAAATTCAGATACAATACGGATACGCTCCAGACAAGGATACCATTCTGATACTCATTCATATTTTCAAATTCAGATACAGTACAGATACGCTTCAGATACGGATGCCATTTTGTTACCCATTCAGATTCAGCTTTCAGATACAGTTCAGATACGCTCCAAAAACGGATGCCATTATGTCACTCATTCAAATTTCAAATTCAGATACAGTACGTATACGCTCCAGACAAGGATTCCATTCTGATACTCATTCAGATTTTCAAATTCAGATACAGTACGAATACACTCCAGATACGGATGCCATTCTGTTACCCATTCAGATTCAACCTCAGATATAGTTCAGATACGCTTCAGAAAGGGATGCCATTCTGTTACTCATTCAAATTCAGCTTTCAGATATAGTACAAATACGCTCAAGACACGGATGTTGTTCTGATACTTATTCAGATTCAACTTTCAGATACAGCTCAGATATGTTCCAGACGCGGACACCATTCTGATACTCATTCTTTCAGCTTACAATCTACAATCCAACAAACATTCTTGGATGGCATCTACAATCCCGTCTCCAACAAGATTCAGTCACTTCTCCAAATGGCATCTTTAAGCCCATTCCCTCAACTACACATTGTCGAGTGCAAATTTATGGGCACTCTAGTGTCCAATCATTCTTTCACCTTCGAGTCACGAATGGCAAAACTCGCCAATCTAACACTTCAGGTTTAAGAAGATTGAACAGGGGAAGCTGTTGTACCCCAAAATTTGCCCTCTCATTTATCAAGATTTTTCTCACAAGGTTTCTTTGACTCAAGACTGGATTAGGGTTTGGTCAACTCAAGACATCTCACCTTGCACTGATAACCCAAAATTAGGGTTTGAGTTTGCACAAGGATTTTTGGACTATCAATGCTTCATGTGACTTTCAAATATAATTATGAACCCCCTAAGATCACTCATAACAAGTTTCAAGCCTTGAACCACACTTTTACTCAGTCAATTGGACAGTTGACCTAAAAATCAGTTGTATTAGGGAAAAAGTCAACCATGGCCAATTTACAGTCAAACTTCACAATTTTTGATCCACATAAACATTTTAAACTTATATGTGTCATTTGGTCAAGTTTGGATCACAACTTCTCAAGAAATTTGATCAAATCACCAAAAGGGCAAAATGGTCAAAATTAGGGTTTTTGACTGAGGAAGGGCAATTTCAGGTTTTTGACCTAGAAAATGACCAATTGAGTTAAGGCATGATTTCAAGGGTTCAATTGCATCATATTACATGGCTCAAAACATCTCAATTTCATTGGATTGATAGATGAAATTTGCAGTGATCAAAAGTCAACTGTACACTGAAAAGTCAAACTTTGACTTTTTGGTCAAAATCAAGTGCCAAGGGTCATAATTCATCAAAACATGTCAAAATGAGAAACTTGTTCATCAAGAAACCCAAATTTGAAGATTAGGGTTTAAATTTGAAAATTTTCTTAACTTAGAAATTTTCTAAGTATAGAAAATTTCTTATTTTTTCTCAAATTTAGGCCATGTTTTCACCATGATTCATAATGATTCAAAGAAAGTTCCCAACATGAAATTTGTAGACCTCCATGAAATCTACAACTTTGCTTCACACACTTTTCCCTAAAGATGCTTGGATCTCAAGATATAAATTTATGAATACATGGTCATGAACTAAATAACTTAGTGAAATTTTGCCCTAGTTTAGGCAGGTTTTGGACCCAACTTCATGGCCATTTTTCACCTAGTTCTAAGAGGTATATCAAAATTCATTTCAAATATGAGTCATAGAGAACATTTTAAGATTTCCAAAATGTCATATAACTCCTTAAGATCATTTTTGAGTAGGGAGAATCGAAGAGATGAAGTTGGCAATTTCTCACTTTTTGTCCGAGCCATTTCATGAAGAACAAAGTTGCAACCAGTACCTATGCTGCCTAATCCATGCTTTATAGGTCCCAAACTTGTTCCTCACTCCTTAATTAAATTCTTACTCAGTTGATAAAGCTTTGATCCATTCCTTAGAACCATTATCCAACTTGCAATTCCATTTATGGCAAAAAGTGACCATTGCCATTTTGAAAAAGATCAACTTTTGCAAACTTTACAATCTTGAGCATTGGACCTGTCCCCTTGGCACATACAAGTATCACAAGTCTAAGGCAAATTGTACAAGCTGATACCAACCCTAAGGGAGCCAGTACAAGCATGTAAAGCTTTGTCTTATCACTTTACTTCAAATACAATAAAAGTGGCAAAAAGGCTAGAACGAGCACAACTGTTAGAGGGTTGACATCAAACCAATTCTATACTAATATACAAACAATATACAACACAACACACGATTATAAAAATCCTGAAACACTCCCAACCAGAAAAACACCAAAAATTTGTCCAAACCTACAGTTTTTGCATAAGCATACCCATCTTTCATTTGGCTCGTGCGTTTTAAGTTTTAATCATTCAAACATCTTACATACTTGATATCAAACCAATCCAAGCCTTCATCCCTGTTCTGTAATCACTTTTCCACCATCTGCCATTGTTTATTTCAGAGCTTGCAGTTTGACTTGGCCAGGGAGTTTCAGGTACTTTCAGAGCAAGGCAAAGGTTGGAATACATTCAGGGAAGTTCAAGGAAGCTCAAGCAAGCATCAGGCCTCCATCAAACTCACTCCAGTTCCATCAACGATTCCAACTGAAGGAGGTAAAATCTCAAACTCTATCTCCTTGTACAGGAAACCATAGGCCATGATCTGTAAATAAAAAATGTAGCTTTCATCATAACAAAAATGTACATATCTTTATCTTGCATTGATTTTACTTGAGCTGAAAGAATTTGGAACTTGAAATTTCTGAAAATATTAGGTTAAAATTTAGGGTTGTTAAAATTCTCTTTGATCTTCAATTGTTAGTTCACATAACTTATATGGTTGGAATCGTGAGTTCAAATACTACAACTTTCATGTTATGAGTTTTCATTTTCATGGAAGTATGAGAGAGTTACAGGATGTCTGGCCAAGCTTGAGGAAGAAGATGAAGTACAAGGCAAGGACTTGTTCTGGGTTATATTATTTTTGCTTTCCATAAGACAATGGATGTATAGCCACCCCAGTGGCAAAGTAGCGCGCTGGTGAGACCCATGTCCTGGGTTTGAACCTGGGCGCGCTACTTTTGTTTTTACATTTTTCTTCTTTTCAGTTTTTGACTTTTTTTTACAGGTTTGGGCTTCATGTGTGGGCTTTAGTGCTTTAGTGTTTTTTCTAACTCTCACCACAGTTTTGCTACATCACCCCCTAGCCCAATTTTTTCCATACATTTTTATTTTTTCATTTTTGTTTTCATTTTTGTTTTCATTTTTGTTTATTAAATATTTCTTTAATGCATAAAAATCCCAAAAAATGTTAATTTCATAATATTACATTTTATTTTATTTTAGTTTATTTTTCATATAAAAATATATTTTATTTTAATAGATATCATATATTTTCTTAATAAACTTGTAAAATATAATTAAAACATATTTAGTTTAATTTATTTTTTTAGTTTTTTATTTCATACTTATAAATATTTATTTTTGCATATATAAAAACTTTATCTTTTTATATAATATTATTTATTATTTTGATATAAAATATACATGAAAAATAATACATATGAACTTCATTTTCTTTTAAAATAGAAATTAGGGTTAAGAACCCCTTTTGAAAATTAATTTCTTTTCCTTATTAATTTTAGGTTTAGATTAAATTTTCTTTTACACAAAAAGAAAAAAAAAACAAAAAAAAATCCTTTCTTATATGTACATTATATTGCATCTTTAAATATTGTATTATTTATTCAAATTTGTACAAATTCGATTTGGTTGTAATAATTTATTTAGCTTTATATTCTTGCAAATCCCCATTCAAACTTATATTCCCCCCTCCCATAAATTGTTGTAATAGCTTAGTAATATTTACATTACGCAATTTATCGCTTTATATGCCATGATTAGTAATTAGGGTTTGTATGACAAGATCAAAACAAAGCAAAATAGAAAACCCTAAATACAAGACAAAATCAAAGCATGAAAATGATACATTTGCACACAAGCATCCTTAGGGTTTCTCCACTTGGTTGCCTAAAACAAAAATAGCCATATTACACATGCGTATCTTTGCAAAATAAACAAATATAAAGATCATAGTCCCTCGATGACGCTATTCAAAAGTTGCCTTACAAAATGATCTAGGTCCCTCAAAATGCTAAGATACTTTGCAAACATTGCTAATCATGGTTATACGATGACCCACGCCCGTCCCGTTACATCCAAAGATAGGGTTGCTTACCAAATCAATGGTAAGACAACAATGTCAAAGGAATAGAAAATGTACAAGAAAAACATTTGAGTAGGTAATTTGCTTCTAGTTACTTGCTCCACTTCAAATAATTATCCTTGCTATTTTCTAAAATAAACGCACACATTTCAAAACACTTCCAAACATTGAAAACATTTTCAAAAAAGGACAAACATCTTTGTATACATTCTTACGAATGAGAATCATTACAAAGATTGCCTAAAAGAATGGCCTCTTTTACAAAATACTTTCAAAACCACACCAAACACAATTTTAAACAAACAAAAGCAAGTGATCTAAGCAAGTAACTAAGAGCCCATGGAAAACCGTGGATGAAAAGGTTTCTAATACCTTCCCTTTTCATAATCTACCCCCCTGAACTCAAGAAAACATCTCAAAGGTCTTTCCTTTGCTTTTCCACCTTTCCTTTTGGATAAAAGAAAAGTCGGTGGCGACTCTTGCTAACTGCAACATTTGCGATAGAATGCAAAACCCTCAAGTCAGTTCTCCCACTGTATCATAAATAGTAACTGAAGTACTGGCGGATGCAGAAGATGAAATAAAGACATGCTTAGTAACAGTCTTCGGGGAGATCTCGGGAGAGAAAACCCTTCCACTTCTAGTAATCTTGCTGGTCCCGACAATGTTACCGACATCAGGTTCGACTTCTTCGGTCTTCAAGTTTTGTTTAACGCCATGATAGTAAACATCGGCGCCATAATGCCAAGGGACGGCTTTGTCCGAGGCATACAGGATAGGGCTAGGACATGTGATTATCAACGAAGCGACTCTCGCAGCGGGTGTAATCCTAGTAGGTTTTCTCAAGGAGGCCTTGGAAGGATTAGTGGAAATGGTTATAATAGCAATGTCTTCTGATGGAACAACGGGAACCAGAGTTTTTTCAAATAAAATTTCTTTACTGTCCATCAGGCGTTGAACACCTGACTTCAGCAAATGACAACCAGAAGGTAGAAATGAACACATGTGGCAACCTTCACCACAACCCAGAAATAAACCGGCCAACAACAAATTCTTCTTAACAGTCATAAGAGGAGTAAAAACTTCGTCCATTGAGGTCATGAATAGATCAGTATTAATGGCGTTAACTCCATGTTTGTGCTTAGGCATGGGAGCAGTTATGACATTGGGCTTCTCCAGAGTGTCGAACTCAATCTCCTTGGCTTTAATTAGATCTTATACTTTATTTCTTAGAGCCCAGCAATCATTTGTGTCATGACCGGGACTCCCAGAATGATAGGTGCACCGAGCGTTCGGATTGTATCGAGGATATGAGGTATTAAGATCCTTGGGAGCCTCTTTCAAAGTTGTCAAGTTAGATCTTAGCAGATGGGGTAGAACCTCTGTCAATGTCATGTTGATTCGGGTGAATTGCCTTGGTAGTCTTTCCACCCTTTGCTGAATATTGCATTGTGGGGTAGTCGCAGACCAAGGTATTATTATAGCACTTACCGTTGGACGGTATCCCGCTCTGCTCTAATCTCTTGGGTTATAGATGGAACTGGCCTCCTTCTTACCAGTGAAGGGTTTATTCATTGTGCTCGAGGATGCATCTCTTTGAATTTTGCCACTTTTATACCGACTTCGAGCCGCTCACCAGTCGTGATTAGTTCAGTAAATCCAGCTGAGGAACTTCCGATCAGGTGGTTGAAGAATGGACCAGACAAGGTGCCTAGGAACATATCCACTAACTCTCTGTCAGATAGAGGGGGCTAGACTCTGTCTGCGAGATCCCTCCATTTCTGAGCATAGGTTTTGAAACCTTCACCTGCACCCATAGACATGCCTTGCAATTGCGTCTGAGTTAGAGCTAAGTCAACATTATACTGGTATTATTTGTAGAAGGCGGCAGCCAAATCTTCCCAATTGCAAATATTAGTCCCTTCCAATTTATAGAACCAATCCAACTGCGTCCCTGACAAGCTCTCTTGGAAGAAATGGACCCACAGATTTTTATCATTCGTATGGGGTTGAATCTTTCTGACGTATGACCTTAAATGCAGCTTTGGGCAAGAGACGCCGTCGTATTTAGCGAAAGTGGGGACCTTAAACTTCTGTGGAATGACAACCCTTGAGACAAGTCCTAACTCTTTGAAATCCATTTCGGGTACCCTCTAGACCTCCATAGCATTCAAACGATCCTCTAACTCTTTGTATTTATTATCAGTGGGAGGATATTGTTCCTCAGAGTAGTCAGGTTCTTCCTCTTCTTCAGATGCTGGGTTGTTGTTCACTTCCTTGGTGCTGTCTTCCTGATTATCTCCTTCACCCGATGATGTCGCAAAGTCTAAAGTTCGTCTAGTTTGTCCTTGGAACCTTCTTACCATGATCACAATGCCGGGTGGTTTCTTTGCTTTCTTCTTCTTCTCTTTTTCCAGTAGAGTCTTCAACTCCTCTTGTCCTTTTGTTAGAGTCAAGAGCATTTGTTGAAACTGGGCGTTTTGCGTCTGAAGATCTTTCATTGTCTGTTCAATATCCATCTCAATGAAATAAACAATAGAAGGATAAGGAGACCTATTATAAGAAACCTGTATGATGTTATGATGAATGAAGATGCAATATGCAAATGATTTCAAGGAAATTAGAGATTTAAATTTGCTTAAACCAAAAGGAACACACGTTATATTAGATCCAAGTTTGAATACATCATGCATCTTTGAGCTTAAAATGAAAGAAACCAAATACAACAAAAGCTCCTAAGACAGAAAAGTCGAACGCATCCTCTTTGGAACGATGTAGGCGTTCAGATTCCGCTCTTCATGAAGCAGTTTGGTGAGTTCTGGAACCTTCTTCTCACTGGCGTAAAACTGAGCTTCAAAGGTGTCTCGCTCTTCCTTCAACTGAACCCAAGCTTTCTACAAGTCTTCGAGAGAGGTAGGCATGTTAGGATGAAGGACAGTGTATGGGACGTCTCCTTCAATAACATGCTCTATGATAACAGGGAGAATGGAAGGATAAGGCATCACGTCTCTGAGCGCGAGCCTGTACCCACCTAAGGTAAGGCTCGAGATGGATAGAGTTTTTGTGTCCCAAAGTCCTACTGTCCACCTTGTTCACCATTCTCCAAGCTCGCGTAAACCTCTGGTGGTAACCTTGGTCTTCTTGGTCATAGTCGAAAACCAGACCTTGAATGAGCATCTCATGAGGAACGTCTCTTCGGGCACACCCAAACTGTCGAAGAGCTAAGCAGGGATTGTAGGTGATACCTCCCCTAATACCAAGCAAAGGGACGTTAGGGAATTCCCCACAGCGGTCAATGATAGAGATGTCTTCCAAGGATCTTGAACACCAACGGATGTCAGAATGGGTGAGGGACATCGTCTTTGAGACCATGTCAGTCTTTGCTCGTTCTTCAATGCTGATTGAGGTAGGTGTGAAGTGAAACACTTAGCGAGTAGGGGAATACAACACAAAAGAGTACCTATCTTCTTCATAGTGCGGGTATAAAGACAATGCAAGATGTCTCCCAATAAGGTAGGTACGGGATTGCGAGAGAGAAGAATTTTGATGGCATTAACATCTATGAATTGATCCAAGTTGGGGAATAGAACCAAACCATAAATGAGAAGAGCCAGGATGTCTTCGAAAGCTTGGAAATCCATGTCATCCCAGAATGAACAAGCCTTCTCCAATAGAAACTTGGCTAGGAAACCTTTAACCCCGCTTCTTGTCTCCCAATTGGCTATGATGTCGGCTCTCTTCATATGCAAAGCTTCGGCGATGACTTCGGGATTTGGAATCCCTTCTAAACCTGTGAATGGTATTTGATCAAGCACGGGCACCCCTAAGAGTAGAGAAAACTCTTCCAGTGTAGGCACCAACTGATAGTCCGGGAAAGTGAAACAATGATGTATGGGATCAAAGAATTGGAACAACACACACATCATCTCCTCTTGGAAACTGGATTTAGCCAAACTAAGGAGTCGACCGTATTTCTTGGTAAAAGGAGAATCCCCGGGAACTCTTGAGGCTAACTCTTGAAGTTGAGGGTGTGATTTTACAAAGCTAATTCGGATGGTGTTTCTTCGGACGAAATTCATGACCTACAAAACAAAAAAAAAAGATAAATTTCTAAATCCTTGAAATGGTTAGTGAGCATGCTTATCATGCTTATGATGTTTATGATGTTATGTACAAGTAAATATATACACACAAAGCAAACAAATCCCTATGTTTTAGGCTTGCATGAGGTTTTATAGGTAAGTACCCTCTTGAAGTTTAGTTGGCTCAACCTGTCCTAGTAATAGTGATCAGGTTCTAAAGGATCTCAATATCACCGACCTTTCTCTTAGGCATTGTCTCAGCATAATCAATATTTTCTTACGGCTGAGATATCCCAAAATTCTAGCCTCAATGAGTGTAGTATCGAGTATCAACCAATTTTCAGCTCTACACCGAAACCGATTATCTCACTACGTCCTAATGGCCAAGTTTGTTCAATTAGGATTCTAAATTCAATTAGTGCTTTATGACGCCACTCAGCAGCCCCGTATTCTCCTCGATTCACCACGAGGGATACCGGTACCCACAAATACGTCACACTAACATAGCTATTGGTTCAACCATATCGGTCTACGCCGTACAGTTTCCATAATCTATTGCTATTTACCTAAAGAGGTGTCCCAGATCCGGGTGGAGGATCAAAGCAAGCCCAAACAAGGAACCAATAATGTAAAGCAAGAAATTCAAACAAATGAAGGAAAGTAAATGTGATCTAACCCTAAGGTAATCCCACTTTTACATATATATCCCCAGCAGAGTCGCCAGTTCTGTGATACGGTGGGAGAACTGACTTTGATTTGTTTTGCGTTTGTGTTTGCAAATGTTGCGGTTTAGCAAGAGTCACCATCGACTTTTCTTTTATCCAAAAGGAAAGGTGAAAAAGCACAGGAAAGACCTTTAGATATGTTCTCTCTGGAAAAATGCTCTCTCTCCAAAAAATCCAACACTTATGTCTTATGAGACAGTCCTTTTTGTAGACCTTTGACTGAGGTTTAGGGGGGAAACCAAACAAGTCATTTGAATTGTTTTTGCCTACTGCCTTGATACTTTCTTCACACAAATTTATTTTTTCATTTTGGTGTAATCTTGGGGCTGTTATGATGCAGGTTTGGGCAGACTGCATGGAGCAGTTTTGGACTGTATAGGACAACATAGCACAAGGTTTCTTGTGGGGCAGCAATGGAGCAGGTTTTGGGGTTTCGTGGCAAGGTTGCATAACACACTTTGTTCAACTTGGACAGTATGATTTGTAGCATGAAACAAATTTGGTCTTGTGAAATATTTTATGCACATTATGTCAAGGATAAAAATATTGTGGCAAGGTTTTGAGAAAATTCAAACAAGACATAGTTTTAGAATTTGTAATTTTGCAAAAATGCCTCTTTGTAATAACTTGAATTACTTGCATCATCTTGAATTATTTAGAAATGTAGTAAAAGATGTCATGAAGTAAATGAAATTAACCAAGTATAGAAAATACTTAGAAAAATTTCAAAGTCTTGCAAAGTTGGATTTTGATTCTCTTGATTTTTGATGATCAAATTTCATATTTTTGGATGTCTTGACATAATGTGATTTTTGGGACTCAAATTTAGTCAAAAAGTCAAAGTTTGACTTTTTAGCGTCCGGTTGACTTTTTTCAGCTGAAACTCCGATTTTGCTCATTTTGCCCCCTTTTGATAATTTGAATGATTCTTCTTAGAAAATTGTGATCTGAGGTTTGAAATTTGACTAAAATAATTCTAAGAATCCAGGATGGTCCCTCGAGACATGAGAGGGAAAATTTTGGGGTACAACACCCGCTGACCAAAAAGAGGCTAATGCGACCAAACGATGAGCCTGCTCATACGTAGTATTCGAGCATAAGCTCTATCGACATGGATTCTCTATCCCACTTATGAAATGCGTCGAGGAGTCCAAGATCCAAGAGGTCTTATGGGAAATCCACGAGGGAATCAACGGCCAACACTTGGGCGGAAGATCTCTGGCACGAAAGGAGCTGTGAGCAGGGTATTACTGGCCCACCATGCAGTAAGATGCAAAGGAGCATGTCAAAAAATGCAACAAATGTCAAAGACACGCGGATATGCACCTCGCACTCCTACACGAACTCAAAACATTGTTGTCCCCGTGGCCGTTCGCCTGGTCGGGGATGGACATCCTCAGGGCGTACGTACAAGGATCATATCAAAATAAATTCTTGATCATGGCCGTCAAAGCCCTGGCCAGAATCACATCACTTAACATCCTTCATTTCTACAAACGAAACATGCTTGCCCGATTTAAAATACCATAAGCGCTCGTCACTGACAATGGGATGCAGTTCATTGACCAAAGATTCCAAGAATTCATCACCAAGCTCGGCACCAAATAACACTTCATGTCCGTCGAACACCCTCAAACCAACGAGCAAGTTGAGGCCACGAATATAATCATCTTATGAGGACTCAAGCGAAGGTATGGCGAAGCCAAAAATGGGTGGGTCGAAGAGCTGTATAGTGTCCCATGGGATTACCGAATGATGCCACACTCGAAGACCGACGAAACCTCATTTCGATTAACTATGGCGCTGAAGTAGTCATCCCCATGGAAATGTTGGAGTCATCCAGACAAATTGAAGTACCTTTAGACGAGGAACTAAATGACGAGGCCCTAATGGAAGAGCTCGACCTGGTCGATGAAATCCGATCAGGAGCAGCACTTCGTGAAGCCATATTGAAACAATAGATAGCCCTGCATCATGACAACAAAGTCATAAAAGGTGAATTCCAGGTCAGCAACCTAGTCTTGCAGAGAAATTAGAAAGATTCCCGTGAAGGAAAACTTCCTGCCAACTGGGAAGGACCTTACAACGTCTGTGGGGAGACGGGCACTAGAGCCTACCACCTCGAACGCCTAAGTGGAGAACCACTACCTTGACCATGAAACACTACAAAACTGAAACAATATTATAGCTAAGTCCCAAATAAACACCAGTGTCTAGAAATCGATGTACCCTCTCCGACAAATAACAAGGCTCGCTAGACCACAGAAGCATGTTGAGGTACGAACATAGCCTCCAATCAATAACAAAAGGCGGGTTTTCACTCATTGGTCGAGCGGAACCTTATCCTGACGGGGACACCTCGACCGAGCCCCACCATCGAAGTACCCAATAGGAAGAACACCTAGCTCGTGATGGGCAGTTCACGCCATGGAGTCAAGACCCCAATTGCGATCTTGACCTCATCCATACAGACTCCTACTCTGCTTCCTCGACACATCCCAACATGTGTCGACCACAACTAAGGTCGAGCACAAACCTCCTCTTATCAAAATTTCATATTTCCCTAAATTAATATATCAAGCACAACGATAATTAAACATCCAACCCACAAGAGAAAAACAAAAGCATTAAAAATTCGACCATGAAGGTCAGTGTTGTCTATACAATATCAAAAGGGGGCACGCAGAACCAAGCTAAAACATAGATAAAAATGGGTAAATCCCCTTGTCTAAAATAGTTAACAATGCTGGCACACATGCAAAATAAACAAATAGGAACACAGGCCCAGAAACTTAATCTTGGCTCCCATCATCCTCCCCATCACTCTCTTCCTCGGGATTATCCTCAGGGAGGTAAAATATCTTCCCATAGACCACCTGGTTAAACGACCTTGCACCTTCGACTACCAACTTGACCCCTTGGTCAATGATCTTGAGCTGCTTCACGGCCGTGTTGAAGCCATAACTGAGAGTATCCATGGTGTCCTGCTTGAGTATATGATTACAAGAAATCAAGTCTTTCCTAGTCTCAAGGGCTTTCTCCAGGCCAATCTCCATCGACAGACACGACGATCTCCTCCAACTCCTTTAGCTGAGCGGGTAGTTTCTCATTCTCCTTAGTCGCAGCCTCCAATTAAGGCCTTAGCTCGTTCAAATCCTTGAGGAGTTGGACCTGCACTTCATACTCTGTCTCATGATTGAGAATATCAGCCTTTGGCTTCTCATTGATCGCCTTCAGCTTTTAGATTCGGGCATTAGCTTTTATCCAGGGTGGCTTGAGAGCCCCCAACCTCATCATTTAATGTCAAAGTAGTTTCGAGAACCCTCATCACGAAGACCACATCTTCTAATAGATTCTTTTGTCGAGTTTCTTTGTCCTAGGACAAAATGGCCTCCCTCTCCTCTTCATGGAGATCTAAGGAACTCTCCCCATTGAAGATACCTCAGCTGATATAGCAGGGGGCATCACAAAAACTGCCCCGGTACCCTTGTCCTTGTCAACAACCGCCACGTGCTTGAGGTCTTTCATATGCTTCCTTTTTGCCGGTTGTTCGGGAGGGGGAGCCTGGGTCCCTTGAGGGGAAGGTGAGCCACTTAGATGGGCAGAAGTTTTGGCTTGTTCCTGAAGTTGGGAAACCTGAGTTTTGGGCGCCAAGTGTGATAGATTTTTTTGCCTCAACTTGAGCAAACGTTTGGAGAGAGTTGACAACTGGCCTACAATCAAAAGAAACTGTTAGTCCATAAGACAAAAGTACAAACATGAAATTACTGGCACGTCCCCTACCTAGAAGTCTCAAAGCCTCCTCATCAGAGAAGCACTCAAGGAATATTTTTGTGTTAATCATTTGAGAAACAACGATATCCTCTCTGTTGTACCCCAAAATTTTCCCTCTCTTTTCTCAAGACATTCCTCACCAAAGATCTCAAATGCTCAAGGGTTCTCAAGGGTTTGATCAGACAAGCTCACTCCTAAGCACTAAGCCTCCAAATTAGGATTTTGGTTTTCTCAGGGACAATTGTATTTTTGATGCTTCAAATGACTTTCATATTTCATTATAGGTCTCTAAGATTATTCATACCAAGTTTCAAGTCTTGCATCACAAATTTGCTTAGTCAATTGCTCAGATGACTGAAAATCAGTTGTATTGGGTAAAAAGTCAATTGTGGTCAATATACAGTTAAACTTCATGATTTTTGGCCAACATCAACATTTTGTGGTCATATTCATAAATTAATCAAGGGTTGATCACAGTGTCTCAAGAAAAGCACACAAATCATCAAAAGGGAAAAATTGTCAAAATTAGGGTTTTGACTGAGAATGACTAATCAATGACTTTTGACCCAGTACATGACCTAATGGCTTGAAGCATGATCTCAAGGACTCAAACACAAAATGTTGACCTAATTTCATGGCTCAAATAATTTCTCAAGATTAATGGACTAATAGTTGAAATTTGATCAACTAATGAAAAGTCAACTGATAAACAAAAAGTCAAACTTTGACTTTTTTATCAACATTGAATTTCAAAGATCAAGATTCATCAAGATATTCAAAAATATAAAACTTGATCATCAAGAATCAATAAATTCAATAAAGTCAACAAAAAGTCAATGTTTTCAAGACTTAGAAAATTCTTAGTGTTTTTTGACCTTGATAATTTCACTACGTCGTGACAATTTTTCACCAAGATACAAGATGATTCAAGGAAAACTTTCAACATGAAAGTTGTAGATATTGATAAATTATACAACTTTGTCCCTTAGGGTTAATGCCAAAAAATTATTAGATTTGATGATATATGATCATAAAGTTATGACATTTTTTCATAAAACACTTAGTGAAAATTTTAGCAAGTTTAGGCAGATTTTTGTCCTAACTTCTTGGCCAATTTATACCAAGCTCCAAGTTGATTTAGACAAAGTGGTCAACATGAAGGTTGTAGACAATGTTTAAAGCTTTCCAAAATATCCAAGAACTTGAAGAGATCATGCTTGAGCTAGGATAATCGAAGAGAAGAAGTTGGGCATTCATTCTTGAATTTTAGGTCATCTTCATGAAGAACACATAACCAAATCCCATAACTATGTTGAATAATATTTCTTTTCATGCCTCTTGACTTGCAAATATATCCATAATTAGATATTTACACAACTAATTGAGCTATTATCCAAGAGCTTGAGCCATTGTCCAAGTGATCATTCCATTTAGGGAAGAAAGTTCACACTTCCATTTTGGAAAAGTGACTTTAATCACAAAGTCAACTTGTCATGAGCCTCTAACTTGTTCATAACGTTTTACATTCATAAATCATAGAATATGCATATGAAACACATATAGCACAATCTAATTTATTTTGAGAACGTCATTACGCAATGCATTTCATACATCATGACATTTCATACAGCTAACTCTTTACCTTTTTAGGAAAGATCAATCAACAGACTGATATCATCAACAAATCCTCAAAACAGATTGTAAGATCATTCCCTGAAACAAGACAGGGAAAATATCTACATGATGGATACTCCCTTCAAACCTCTGCTGGCTCAGATTAAATCGACCAAAGATTTATTCTGAAACTTTTCTCAGTAGACATTTTTTCTGGTTCAGTTAAATCGACTAAAGATTTATTCTAGTTCTTTTCCAGTTAAAGACAACACAGATATATGCTAGTTTAGTTTAAATTGACCACAAATTTATTTTGATACTTTTCCAATAGGCACTTTGTATGGTTCAATTTAAATCAACCAAATATTTATTCTGATTCTTTCCCAATTAAAGACAACACAGACATCTGTTAGTTCAGTTTAAGTCAACCAAAGGTTTAGTCTGATACTTCTTTCAGTATATACTTCTTCTGGCTCAGATTAAATCAAGCGTAGATTTGTTCTGATACTTCTTCCAATAGAATTCAAGCTTAGACTTATTCTAATTTCTATCAACAGTTATCCTGGATAATTTCTAAGTGTTTTTTGACCTTGATAATTTCACTACTTCATGATAATTTTTCACCAAGATACAAGATGATTCAAGGAAAACTTTCAACATGAAAGTTGTAGATCTTGATGAATTCTACAACTATGTACCTTAGGACTAATGTCCAGAAAATGCTTATATTTGATGATATAAGCTCATAAAGTCATGACATTTTTTCATAAAACACTTAGTGAAAATTTTAGCAAGTTTAGGCAGATTTTTATCCTAACTTCTTGGCCAATTTTCACCAAGCTCCAAGTTGATTTAGCCAAAGTGGTCAACATGAAGGTTGTAGAAAATACTTCAAGCTTTCAAAAATGTCAAAGAACTTGAAGATATTATGCTTGATCTAAAAGAATCGAAGAGAAGAAGTTGGACATTCATTCTTGAATTTTAGGTCATCTTCAAGAAGAACACATAACCAAATCCCATAACTATACTGCATAATCTTGCTTTGCATGCCTCTTGACTTGAAAATCTATCCATAATCATATGTTTACACAACTAATTAAACTATGATCCAAGAGCTTGAGCCATCGTCCAAGTGATCATTCCATTTAGGGAAGAAAGTTCACACTTCCATTTTGGAAAAGGGACTTTAATCAAAAAGTCAACTTGTCTTGAGCCACTAACTTGTTTGTTCTGATCACACTCAACATGTATGCTCAGAAGCAACATGTTTAAAGCCTCCAACCACCCTACAAGCCCTTGTACTTCACATTGAAACTATGCATTTCTTGTTTGATTCAAAAGCAAGTTTTAAAAGCATAACATGTGATTTCTTGATTCTAAGCACTAGAGCCTTCAAGACCTTTCCTCTATAAATAGAGAAGCCATTTGCAACCTAACACATGATTTTACAAGCCCTCTAACCCTCTCAAACTCTATGAAATTTATAACTTGCACACAAACCTCCATTATTGCAACTTCTGGCCAAAAACATCAAACTCACAACCCACTCGTGAGTTTCTTCTATAAATCAATCACAAAGCTTCCATACATCATATACAACTCATCCCCAACCCTATTTCATAACTGTAACTCCATTTTCATCATCTTCCAAACCCAAAAACAACCACTTGCAACTTGACTTCTCCAGCATGATTCAGGAACTTTCAGTATAAAGTAAGAGTTGCATTAGCTTCCTAGGAGTCCAGTGAAGCTATCCAGATCATCCCCACACTTCCAGGGGTGCTCAAACTCCATACACAATTTCTAGTTTTGAGGTAAGTTTTCTCAACTTTGAACTCTCTCAACAAGCATCATTAATGGTTACTTTGTGAATGAAAAATATCTAACCATGCCTTTAGTTTTCATTTATATTGCATGGGTGATGTGAATTTTGAAGTTGAACTTTCTGAAAAAATTAGGTTTTATTTGGTAACAAACAAAATTCATGTTCATATTTGATTTATAGCTTTAGTTATTTATATGGTTGAATTAGTGTTGTAAAATGGATCAAGTTTCATGTTTACACTTTTGAAAATGGTTGAGAAATGAGCAAGTTCGGAAATTCAAAAATGCAACAATGGAGGATGGTGCGAGGAAGAAGATGAAGTTGTAATCAGGACTGAGTTTATTTTAAATTTAGCACAAGTTGTTTTGTACACGGATGAAAGAGCCACCACAATGGCAGAGGAAGCGTGCGTAAGGCATTTGTTACTAGGGACCTGGGTTCGTGCGTAAGGCATTTATTTCATGTTTTCCTTGCAGATTCAATGCATCAATTAACACACGCCCACCATGAAGCTTCACATTAATACCATCTGATCATCACAAGGTTAAGTCCAGCGCTCCATATGATCAGGCCCATGGTGTACTCCCAGAAGTCAGCCACACTGGATCAGGAAGTGCTTGGATTCTGTTTTGGGCCTGGACTAAATTTCTTTCTAAATCCCCCCTCCCCTTTGCTAAAAACAGCGCAAGCCCATTTCTTCTTTTTTTATCATTTCAGATTCAAAACAAAAACATGATTTGGGCCTTTTACTACTTTTAAACCCCATTCTACTTTTCAAAACCCCATCCCAATATTTTTATTTTTTTTAATATTTTCTTATTTTTATTTTTTATTTGATAAAAAATACCAAAATAATATATTTCCTTAAATAATTAAAAATATTTTAATTTAAATACATTATTTTATTTTGTAAATAAATTAAATTCTATTAGTTCTTTTACATTATGAAAAACATTTTCTTAACATTAACATTCAAACTATTTTCTAAACAAAATTACTTAGACTTAGTGTTGTACCCCAAAATTTTCCCTCTCATTTTATCATGACTTCCCCTCACGAGACTCGTTGAACTCAAGACCAAGCTAGAGTTTACTCTACTCAAGACATCTCCTTGAACTGTTGAACTGAAATTAGGGTTTGAGTTTGCACAAGGATTTTTGGACTTTAAATGCTCAATGTGACTTTCATACTTCATGTTGGACCTCTAAGATTGCTCATACCAAGTTTCAAGCTTTGAATCAAATTTTTGCCCAGTCAATTGGACAGTTGACCTAACAATCAGTTGTATTGGGGAAAAAGTCAATTGTAGCCAATTTACAGTCAAGCCTCATAATTTTTGATCCACGTCAACATTATAGACTCATATGAACCATTTGATCAAGTTTGGACCACAACTCTTCAAGAAATTTGATCAGATCATCAAAAGGGCAAAATGGTCATTTTTAGGGTTTTGACTGAACAAGGGCAATTTCTAATTTTTCACCTAGCCAATGGCAAATTGGGTTCAAGCATGGATTCAAGGACTCAATGGCACCATCTTGAACTAATCACAACGTTCAAAAGATCTCAAATGCATTGGATTGACAGATGAATTTTCCAATCAACTGTACACCAAAAAGTCAAACTTTGACTTTTTGGTCAAAATCAAGTGCCAAGGGTCATTTTTCATCAAGATGTGTCAAAACATGTAACTTGTTCATCAAGAAACTTAATTTTGCAAATTAGGGTTTAAGATTGAAAATTTTCATAACTTAGAATTTTTCTAAGTTATGAAATTTTCTTATTTTTTCCCAACTTTGCCCAACATTTTCACCATGATGCATTTGGATTCAAACAAAATTTCCAACATGAAAGTTGTATTCCTCCACAAAATCTACAACTTTGATTCAAAAAGTTTTCCCAAAAGATGCTTGGATCTCAAGTTATGATTTTGTGAATAAGGATCCATGAAACTTTTAACTTAGTGAAATTTTGCCCTAGTTTAGGCAGGATTTTGACCTATCTTTATGGCAATGTTTCACCTAGTTCCAATTGGAATCTCAAATTGCATTTCAAATATGGATTGTAGAGAATGTTACAAGCTTTCGAAAATGTCCAAGAACTCTCCAAAATCATTTATGGTTAGAGAGAATCGAAGGTTTGAATTTGGCAAAATATCACTTTGGTCCATGGCATTTTTCATGTTGCTACAAGTTGCAATTTCTGTCCAGCCTTGCTTGTACTTGTTTACAGGTCCTTAAACCCTTCCACACTCAAAAATTGAATGCAAACACAATGGGTTAAGGCAATGTTCTGATCAATTGAAGATTACACAAAGGATTAATCTAAAAATGGCAAAATGTTAACAATGCCATTTTGATAAAGGTTGCTTTATGCAATTTTGTTTCTCTTGAGCATTGCACCAAGTCTTTTGCAGCAAACAACATCCACAAATATCAGGGAAAGTACACCAACTATGTGCATGCTTGGAGCTAGCCTGTACAGGTCTGGCCTTGGTCACTTCTCACTTTTGCTTCAAAACCAAGTCAACTTGCAAAAAGCACAAAACTTTTGTATTTGATATAACCAAGTGTTGTAAACATTTCAAATAAGTTTTGCATCTCACACTAAGTCATAAGCACGTGCTAGCGAGTCCTCAAGCCTTCCAAAACACCAAAATCACATTTTCTTGCAAAATAGGGCAATTTCTACAATTTCACTTCCATCTTCCAATTGCCTCGTGCGTTTTTCCCCAAACCTCTTCCAACACACTCCATACAACCTACCTAAGCTATCCGAACCATTCCCAAGTCACTGTAACTCCATTTACACACTTCACCATTTCTGAATTTTGAGTTTTCAGGTTGAGTTCTATAGAGAGATTCAAGCAGGTTCAAAGCTAGCTAAGCATTGGGAAAGCTCAAAGGAACTTCAAGCAAGCTCGCAAGCATCTCAGGCCTCACTGAAAACCCCTGCATTTCCATACTCGAGCTTGACTGAAACAGGTAAAGTTCAAACTTCTATCTCTCTATTTAGGAAACATTAGGCTTAGGTTTGTGAATAAAAAATGTAGTACTCATTGCCCTTGAGTTGTACATATGCATAGAATTCATTTAAGTTAACTGAGCTGTGAGAATTTGAATGATGAACTTTCTGAAAAAACTAGGTTAGAAATTAGGGCCAGAGAAATTCTCTCTGGTCTTTGAGAGTTAGATTAAGTTTTTTACATGGTTAGAATCGTGTGATCATGCTCTATAACTTTCATGTTGCAAGTTTTTGCTTTTGAGCGCGTATGCAGGATTTCCAGGTCTGTACAGGGCGCACGTTTTTTGTTTGTTCAGAGGTTGAAGATGAAGGCCATCTGGGCTGGGCCTGGCTATTCCATGCTATTGGCACCCCCTTGGCTTGCTGTTTACACCCCTTTGGCCCATTTGTTTATTTTTCCATATTTTACATTTCTTTTTTAATTTTTGACTTTTATTATTTTTTCTAAATATAAAAAATCACTAAAAATATTTTCTCAAATTTTCACATTTTATTTTATTATTTTTATTATTTTTTTTAGCATAAAAATAGTTTACTAATAATATATACTTTATTTTTCTTAAATAAATTGCAAATAATTTTAAAATACTTATACATTTTATTTTATTATATTATAAACTTAAAAATAATATTGTCATACATATTTTTATTTTTAACATTTTGTATATATTTTATTTTATTTTCTTGTACATAAATAAATAATTATAATACATATATTTTCTTAAACCAAAATTAGGGTTTTTACCCTTTCCAAAAATAATCTTTTATTTTCTTATTTTTGATACATTAAATAATTTATTTTTACATACATAAAATAAATACAAAAACCATTTTTGCATATTTATATTTAATTGCTTATTTAAATATTGTCTATTTATTTATTTATGCAAATAATTCAATATGGTTGTAATAATCTTAGGGTTTTATTTTCTGGCAAATATCCCCAATTCAAATTTGTATCCCCCTCCCCATAATTATGTTGTAATAGTATTAGATTTACTTTTACGCTTTTATTGCTTTCAAATATGCCATGATAGAAAAATTGGGGTTTGTATGCAAAAATCCAAAAATCAAACAAATAGCTTGACTAAAACAAGGTAAAAATGCATGAAAATGACAACACAATGCACACAAGCACCCCTAGGGTTTCATCCACTTGTTGCCTAAAAAACATGGCCATGGTATGCATGCTAGGTATCTCTGCAAAACAAAAACAAAACAAAAAGATCATAGTCCCTCGATGACGCTATCTTGGTTGCCTATACAAAATGATCTAGACCCTCAAAACTTGCTAAGATACTTGGCAATATTGTTATCATGGTCATACGATGACCCACGCCCATCCCGTTTAACATCCAAACACAAGGTTGTTTACCAAATACAATGGTAAAACAACAATGTCATAGGGTTAAAAATGTATAGGAAAGATCTTTGAGTAGGGTAGACAACTCCTAGTTACTTGATCTATTGCAAACCATCCTTGCTAATTTCAAAACACACAATTTCAAAACAATTTCCCAAAACAAACTTTCAAACATTGAAACATTTTTCAAAAGACAAACACCTTTGTAAAACATTCAAACAAGAATTGTTATAAAGGTTGCCTAAGACAAGGCCTCTTTTCAAAATATTTTCAAAACCACACACAAAGCACCATTTCAAACAATTGAAAAAGCAAAAGCAAGTGATCTAAACAAGTAACTAAGAGCCCATGGAAAACCATGGATGAAAAGGGTGCTAGCACCTTCCCTTTTCATAATCTACCCCCCGAACCCAAGAAAACATCTCAAAGGTCTTTCCTGTGCTTTTTGACCTTTCCTTTGGATAAAATAAAAAGTCGGTGGCGACTCTTGCTAAATCGAAACATTTACGAACACAAACACAAAACCTCAACTCAGTTCTCCCACCGTATCATAGAACTGGCGACTCTGCTGAGGAATCATCTAAAAGTGGGGTTACCTTAGGGTATAGATCACCTTTACATGCTTACCTTGTTTTCTTTGATTGCTTTACATTTGGTTCTATTGTTTGGGTTTGAAATCCTCTACCCGGATTTGGGAAACATTCATAGGTAAATAGAAATACATTATGGAAACTGTGTGGGGTATACCGACATGGTTGAAGCAATAGCTATATTAGTGCGACATATTTGTGGGTACCGGTAGCCTTTGATTCAATGAAAGAGAATACGGGGCCGCTGAGTGATGTCATGAAGCACTAATGGACTTTTAGAACCTTTACTTGACCATCTTGGCTTTATTAGGGGTAGTGAGATGACCGGCTTTGGTGCAGTCCGAAGTTGGTAGATACTCGATACTACACTCATTAAGGGTTGTTTTCTTGGAATATTTCAGTCGCCAGTAAAGTGGCTAAACTGAAACAATGAACACAGAAAATAATCCAGTGATATTGAGCTCCTTAGAACCCAGTTACTATTTATAGGACAGGTTGAGCCAACTAACTTCAAGAGGGTACTTACCTATGAAACCCCATGCAAGCCTGAAACTAGGAACTTGTGTGATTTTCTTGTACATATACTTGTGCATACATCATAAACATCATGAAACATCATTTGCATCCACTAACCATTTCAACGGTTTGGATCTTCATCTTTGTTCTTGTTTTGTAGGTTATGGAATCTTTTCGCAAGAAAACAATCCAGGTCAACCTTGTGAGAATTCCTCCTCAACTTAAGGAGCTTGCTTCCAAGATTCTAGAGTATTCTCCATTCACCGAAAGACATGGTAGACTTCTCAACTTGGTCAACTCCAACACTGAATAAGACATGGTGAAAGTTCTCTTCCAGTTCTTTGACCCCCTACACCATTGCTTTACATTTCCTGATTACCAACTAGTGCCTACTTTGGAGGAATTTTCTCAACTCCTGAGGATTCATATTGTCCATCAACTACCCTACAACGGTACGGAAAGAGATCCAAAGCCTGAAGATATTGTTCAAGCCCTACACTTGCAACCATCTGATATCAAAGGTCATTAGGAAACCAGAAGTGGTGTCAAGGGTTTCTTGGCAAAGTTTCTGTTTGAGAAGGCACAAGATTGTTGGAATTCTCTAGATCTGCAAACTTTTGAGGAGATTATAGCACTTCTCATCCATGGGTTGGTCTTGTTCCCAAACCCTGATCAACTTATAGATGCGAATGCTGTCAAGATTTTCATATCTCGGAATCCTGTACCTACATTGCTTGGGGACATCCTACACTCATTTCACACACGAACAATGAGGAAAAGAGGTGTTCTCATGTGTTGTACTCCTCTTCTAGCAAGGTGGTTTATTTCTCACCTTCCCCAGTCAGTCTTGAAGAATGAGCAAGGCTTAAGGTGGTCACAACGATTGATGACTCTTACATATTCTGATGTTCATTGGTGTTCTCGGTCCAGAGAAAATGTCATCATCATTGATCGTTGTGGGGAATTCCCTAATGTCCCACTACTTGGCATTAGGGGAGGCATTACCTACAACCCCTGTTTAGCTCTGAGACAGTTTGGGTATGCTCGAAGGGATGGCCCACATGACATGCTGATTCCAGACTTGGTTTTTAACTTCGACAACGATGCTCAAGGACTTCGACAAAGGTTTAGCCGAGCTTGGAGGATGCCCAACAAGGCGGACAGTAAGACATTGGGGCATAAGAATTCCATCCCCCTTGAGTCATACCTCAAGTGGGTACGAACACGCGCCTAGAGTCTTATGATGCCTTACCCCTACATTCTCCCTGTGATCAAAGAGCTTGTTATGGAAGGAGAGGTTCCATACACCCTCTTGCATCCTGACATGCCAACATCATTGGAAGATTTGCAAAGGACTTGGATACAGATCAAGGGAGAACGTAATACTTTTGAAGCCCAATTTTATGCCAGTGAGAAGAAGGTTTTAGAACTTACTCGTCGACTCCATGAAGAGCAGACTCTCAACACCTACATTGCACCAAAGAGGATGCGCAACGTCTTTTTACCTTAGAATTTTGTATTATTTTGCCCATGGGGCATTGATGTACTAACAAATTCTATCTTTTTAATATGATGTGTGTTCTTTTTGTTTAAAACAAATTTTGAATTTCTGAATCCTTGAATGCATTACATGAATACATTTCATTTATCATATGCATAAATAGGTCTTCACACCAGGTTTCCTTATCTCTCTGTTGTTTATTTCAGCAAGATGGATATAGAGCAGACGGTCAAAGATTTGCAGGCACATAATTCACAGTTCCAACAACTACTCATGACCTTGGCAAAAGGTCAGGAGGATCTTAAAGCTCTGTTAGAGAAGGAAAAGGAGAAAAAGAAAAAGAAAAGAGTTGGTGTGGCCACTTTGGGTAGAAGATTTGAAGGTCAAACTAGAAGGGTCCTAGACTTCCCCTCAACATCTGATGAAGGGGTAGGAAAAGGAAAGGGAGCTGTAGTACCATATGAGTCTGAGGCTGAAGAAGAGGAAGAGGAGGATAAAGACTATTCTGAACAACAGTACCCTCCTGCAGATGACAAGTATAAGAATCTGGAAGAACGTCTGGAAGCTATGGAAGTGCAAAGAGTGCCTGGGCTGGATTTCGAAGAGTTAGGTTTGATTTCTGGGATTGTCATTCCCCCCAAGTTTAAGGTTCCACTATTTGCTAAGTACGACGGAGTGTCTTGCCCAAAGATGCACCTACGGTCTTACGTCAGAAAAATTCAACCTCATTCTTCTGACAAGGACCTGTGGGTCCACTTTTTTCAGGATAGTTTGTCGGGGACGCAATTGGATTGGTTCTACCAGCTTGAGAGGTCTGATGTGCACAATTTGGAGGATTTGGATGCTGCCTTCTACCGACAATATCAATATAATGCGGACTTAGCACCTACTCGTACTCAATTACAGAGTATGGGTATGGTCTCCAATGAAGGCTTTAAGGAGTATGCCCAGAAATGGAGGGACTTGGCTGGAAGGGTGCAACCACCATTATCTGAGAGAGAGTTTGTGGATATGTTTTTGGTGACCCTGTCAGGTCCATTCTTTAATCACTTGATCGAAATTTTATCTGTGGGGTTCACCGAGTTAATTCTGACTGGTGAAAGAGTTGAAGCCGAAATCAAGAGCGGTAAAATTCAGAAAGATACATCTGCTTTCGTTGCTGTCAAGAAGACTTTTCCAGCAAAGAAAGAAGTCTCAGCTGTTTACTCTCAAAGAGGCCAAGGAAGAGTTGAGCGCCGGCCAGCGGTGGGGGCCGTAATGATTCAGAAGTCTGCAGCTGATCAGCCCAGAAACAATCAACCTAGAACCAACCAGGAAAGGGTGGAAAGACCACAACGGTAATACACCTGGATAAACATGACACCTGCCCAGGTTCTACCCTATCTCTTGAAGTTAAACCTTACCAGTTTGAGGGAGGCCCCTAAAAACCCTAACACTACATCACCACACTACCATCCCAACGCCAAGTGTGCTTATCATTCGGATAGCCTGGGGCACGACACCAACAATTGTTGGGCCCTCAAGAATAAGATCCAGGATTTAATAGACGCCGAGGAGGTGGAATTCGACGCCCCCGAAAAGCCGAATGTGATCTCTGCCCCAATGCCAAAACATGGTCACAATGCCCATGCTATTGAAGAAGATCTTTTTGTTACTGTTGTTGATGATTTGATGACTCTGTTACTGATAATCAAGCTGAATCTGTTGAAAGCTGGGATTTTCCCAGGCTGTGAAAAAGATTGCTGCCTTTGTTCGTCCTTACAATCCGATTGTCTGTTGTTGAAATTAGGCATCCAACGCCTAATGGATAATCAAGAGATCCTTTTTGAAAAGACTCCTGTTACTCTGACTCTTGTCAATGATGTTGCCATAATTACCATTTCCGCCAATCTTTCCAAGGTCTCCAAAAGACCTGTTAAGATTACATCTGATCCGAAGATTGTACCTCTGAAGATAACTATGTCGGGGCCTATCCCATACAAGTCCAACAAATCAATACCGTGGAACTATGAAGGAGAGATCTTCTACCACGGTTTTAAGATGATTAAATCAGTTGAAGAAAGCTCTGATGAAGAGACTCCTGATATTGGAAATATTGCTGGGACAAGTAAAATCACCTGCAGCGGAAGAATTTTCTCTCCGGAGATTTCTCCTCCAAGGGAAGTCTTCGGACCCTCAAATTCTCCTAAAGTTACTCCTGTGCCGGTCAATATATCTATGAGAACTCCAGCTATTGAAGAAATTGTGATTCCTGTGGTTGTACCCTCTACTGTTGCTGCTGATAAAGGAAAGGGGATCCAAGAAGCGCCCGTCAGGACGAGGGCTCAGCCTTTGGTCATCCCCGAGACTACTCAAAAGGAAATGGAGGAGATTTTGAAAATAATTAAGAAAAGCGACTATGATGTTGTAGAACAACTGGGGCAAACCCCCTCAAAAATCTCTACGTTGGCCCTATTGCTCTATTCTGAAGCTCATGCTAAAGCTTTGATCAAATTCTTGAAGACGGCCCACGTGCCTCAGGAAACCTCCGCGGACCAGTTCCAGGAGTGTATAGCTAGCCTAACAGCCGACAATGGTCTTGGCTTCTCCGATGCCGATTTAACATCTAAGGGGAGAAAGCATAATGACGCGCTACATGTCTCGGTGGAATGCAGAGGGACTACTCTAGCTCACGTTCTGGTTGATACTGGGTCGTATTTAAATGTCTTACCGAAGAAAGCATTGGACAGATTGGACTGTGAAGGTTTGACCCTGAAGCCCAGTAATATCATTGTCAGAGCCTTTGACAGTTCTAAAAGGATGGTCCACGGGGAGGTGGACATCCCGATTAAAGTGGGAACGAAAACTTTCAACTCCACATTTTATGTGATGGACATCCGTCCCTCCTATTCTTTCTTATTGGGAAGACCCTGGATCCACAACGCTAGGGTCGTCACTTCTTCTCTGCACCAAATGCTCAAGTACCCAGTCCAGGGGAAAATTATAACAGTTCATGGCGAGGAGGAGTATATGATAAGCCATCTAAATTCATTCCGCTATGATGAATTAGATGGTGAATTCATCGAGACTCCCTTTCAGCACTTTGAAGAGGTTTCTCCTGAAGTTGCGGCATCCAAGACAATGACTTCTGTACCCATCATTACCAAACCTGTGTCTCGGATGTCATCCCTTAAAGATGCGAAGGCTGTGATTGAAGAAGGAGGAAGCACAATATGGGGTCAGCTCCCAGAATTTCCTTTCAAGACAGATAAATTCGGCTTGGGTTTCACTTCTTCTGCTCAAAAGGTTGTACGCCACTCCCGGGATGGAGGGCCACCGTTGAAGATCACCCATCATGGAGTTCATGCTTTAGAGGATGATGAAGAGGAGGGCCACTTCGAAGACTGGATCTTTCCAACTATTGAAGGAGGACTAAACAATTGGGAGGCAAAAGATTTTGTTCCCATTACTTTCATAAATCAGTAATTTATCTTTCAAACATTTTTATTGGTCTGTAATAATTCTTAAACAATTCGTACACTTTTTGCCTTGTGCCTTACCCGAGGTACATAGGTCCATTTGTAAGGGCTTGATTTTCATCTTCATATGCCATTTTTAATGAATCATGGACGTTTTCATATATAAACTTTTGTGCTCATTTTATTTCTTTTTACATTTTATTTGTTTAAAGGTGGCTATCCCTTACACACACCCATACTCACAAAATGCAGGTACCCTTCCATTCCGGATTCCATGGGTAACAATTCTGCTATGGCCTTTAGTGACTCTGAAGATCTGGTCAATCATGCTGAATACGAAGGTAATGAAGACTGTGAAGTGCCTGGAGAGTTGGCTAGACTGCTACAACAGGAAGAAAGGGCTATTCTGCCCCATGAAAAGTTGTTAGAGACAATCAACTTGGGTACTGTTGAAGACATAAAAGAAGTCAAAGTGGGTGCCAACCTAGAGCCAAGTGTCAAAGAGCGCTTAGTTCAGCTGTTGAATGATTATGTTGAGATCTTCGCCTAGTCCTATGAAGACATGTCGGGACTCGATACAGATATTGTGGTCTGCCGTCTCCCTAAAGAGAAGACTGTCCACCAATCAAATAGAAAGTCCACCGTATGAGGCCCGACATGTCAGAAAAGATCAAAGCCGAAGTGATGAAGCAGTTCAACGCTGGGTTTCTTGCTGTTACTTCCTATCCACAATGGGTTGCTAACATTGTGCCCGTGCCTAAGAAGGACGACAAAGTGAGAATGTGCATGGATTACAGAGACTTAAACAGGGTTAGCCCTAAAGATGACTTTCCACTACCGCACATTGACATCTTGGTTGACAACACACCTCAACACAAGGTATTTTCTTTCATGGATGGATTTTCAGGGTACAACCAGATCAAAATGGCCCTTGAAGACATGGAGAAGACTACTTTTGTTACGCAGTGGGGTACCTTCTGCTATAAAGTAATGCCATTCGGACTGAAGAATGTCGGGGCAACCTATCAGCGAGCCATGGTAGCTTTGTTTCATGATATGATACATCATGAGATTGAGGTCTACGTAGATGACATGATAGCCCATTCACAGACAGAAGAAGAACACCTCGACCATATGCAAAAGTTGTTTGTCAGGTTGAAGGAGTACAAGCTCAGACTGAACCCTAACAAGTGCACTTTCGGAGTCAGGTCCGGTAAACTCTTGGGTTTCATAGTCAGCAACAAAGGCATCGAGGTTGATCCTGCCAAATTCAAAGCCATACAAGAAATGCCTACCCCTCGCACTGAGAAGGAGGTCAGAGGTTTCTTGGGACGCCTAAACTACATTGCAAGGTTCATTTCTCACCTAACATCTACCTGTGAGCCCATCTTCAAGTTGTTGAAGAAAGATCAGGTGGTTAAGTGGAATGATGACCGTTAAGTTGCTTTCGATAAAATCAAGGAGTATTTGCTAGAACCCCATATCTTGATGCCTCCCGTCGAATGAAGACCGCTAATTATGTATCTGATTGTTTTGGATAATTCAATGGGGTGCGTACTAGGCCAACATGACGAGTCTGGCCGAAAAGAGCATGCCATTTATTACCTTAGCAAAAAGTTTACCGACTGTGGGACTCGCTACTCATTGCTCGAGAAAACTTGTTGTGTTTTGGTATGGGCTGCTCGCCTGCTAAGGCAGTATATGTTAACTCATACCACTCTATTGATTTCTAAGATGGATCCAATCAAGTACATCTTCGAAAAGCCTGCTTTATCTGGAAGAATAGCTAGATGGAAAATGATCCTGACTGAGTATGATATCTAGTACACGACCCAAAAAGCTATAAAGGGGAGTGTACTAGCTGACCATCTGGCTCATCAGGCTGTCGAAGATTACCAATCCATGAAGTTCGACTTCCCCGACAAAGACATTATGACTTTGGACAACATTGAAGATAACGGACCGTATGACGGACCTGAACAAGGATCCCAATGGATCCTATACTTTGATGGTGCCTCCAATGCACTTGGGAACGGTATCGGTGCTGTGCTCATTTCCCCACAAGGTTGCCACACACCTTTCACTTCCAGACTCTACTTTAACTGCACCAACAACATGGCCGAGTATGAAGCTTGTATCATTGGTCTCAAGGCTTCAATAGACCTGGGAATCAAATCTTTGGTTGTATTCGGAGACTCAGCTTTGGTCATCAGTCAGATCAAAGGAGAGTGGGACACTAAACATCCCAATCTCATCCCTTACAAAGAACATGTCCTGACATTGCTACCTCACTTCGAGCATATTACCTTCGAGCACTTTCCACGAGAAGAGAATCATCTAGCAGATGCTCTAGCTACAATGTCTTCCATGTTTAAACTTAACTGCGATAATAAGGCTCCCCAAATCACCATCGAGCGAATGGACGAACCTGCTCATTGTCATGAGATTAATACCGAAGAAGTAGTGGATCGACCTTGGTTTCACGAAGTCAAAAGGTATCTCGAGACGCGAGAATACCCTGAAGGAGCTTCAGTCAACGCCAAAAAGTTCTTAAGGAGATTTTCTGTCAAGTTCTTCCTGAGAAATGGTATCCTGTACAAGCGCAATCATGATTGCATTCTACTCCGTTGTGTGGACAAGGTGGAAGCTGAACAGATCATGGTTGAACTGCATAATGCTACATTTGGCACCCATTTGAGCGGTCATACGATGGCTAAAACGATTCTACGGGCAGGCTATTACTGGTCTACCATGGAAGCTGACTGCCATCAAAATTCTCGCACTTGTCACAAATGCCAAATCTATGCAGACAAGGTACATATACCTCCAGTTCCTCTCAATGTCCTAACAGCTCCTTGGCCATTCACTATGTGGGGAATTGACATGATTGGAGAGATCAAGCCTACAGCATCCAATGGACATCATTTCATTCTGGTGGCCATTGATTACTTTACCAAGTGGGTCGAAGCAGCTTCCTTCGCCTCCGTTACAAAGAATGTGGTTTCCCGCTTCATCAAGCAGAACCTCATTTGCCAGTATGGTATCCCCGACAGGATCATCACTGACAACGGTACAAACTTGAACAACACTATGATCACCGCCTTGTGCAAATAGTTCCAGATTCAACATCACAATTCATCTCCCTATCGGCCAAAGATGAACGGTGATGTCGAAGCCGCGAACAAAAATATCAAGAAGATCATACAAAATATGACAGTCACCTACAAGGACTGGTATGATATGTTACCGTTCTCTCTGCACGGGTACCGTACCACAGCGCGTACATCAACTGGGGCAACACCCTTTTCTTTGGTATACGGCATGGAAGCTGTTTTGCCTATCGAGGTTCAGATTCGCTCCTTGAGAATCATGAAGGATGCTGGTTTGGGTGAAGACGATTGGATTCAGACCCGGCTTGATCAACTTAACTTGATTGACAAAAAGAGACTTGCTGCTATTTGTCATGGTTAGACGTATCAAAAACGAATGATCAAGGCTTTCAACAAAAAAGTTAGGTGCCAGGTATATCAAGTCGAGGATCTTGTAATCAAGCGGATCAGCTTGCCGCAAAGTGATCCCAGGGGAAAATGGATTCCTACCTACGAAGGACCATTTGTGATCAAAAACATATTTTCTGGTGGGGCAATGATCCTGACCACCATGGATGGCGACGACCTGCCGCACCCTGCGAACGCGGACATAGTCAAAAGATACTACGCATAAACGACCCGGCAAGTTGAAAACCCGAAAGGGCGACTTGGGCAAAAAAGGGCATCCCGGTGAATCGAAAGCCCGAAAGGGCGGTTCAGGAAAAAATTAGGGATAAATAAAAAAAATCTGTACACCCGACAAGTTGAAAACCCGAAACGGCAACTTGAGCAAAAAAGGGTTTCCCGATGGATCGAAAACCCGAAAGGGAGGTCCAGGAAAAAGTTAGGGAATTAAAGCGTATGACTATGTCTCTTCGGATCACTTTAAGGACAATCTCTTCACAGACAAGCTCCTGGCTTCTGATCAACTCAATCATCTTCGAGCGAAGCAACAAATGAACAAGATATCCAGAGTTATGAAGGCTATAGCAGAATGGGAACCCCATGGAATTGTTACACATAGCCATATTTCTTTGTATAAATTTTTCTCAATTTTATGACAACATCCTCTTACTAGGATGTCTGTCTCCTTTGTACAAAATACTTACACAAAGTTAATACAAAGATATTTCAAAGTGCAGAAAACTATTTGCCTATTCTTTCTTTTTACACTTGTGTTTTATTTGAAAACGTCCAATGATTTATTAAATAAGCATATGCATTTGAATATAATCACATAAATGAAATGGGAAAGAATAATTACTGACAGGTTGAAAGTATAGGAAGACGTCTTTAGGCTATTCTAGGAGAAATCCCCTGTAGTACATCATCTAGATCCCCAGCGGAGCTAAAACCTTGAAATACATATCCCCATCGGAGTTAAATTTCAAAATCCCCGTCAGAGTTAAGTCTTCAAACTCCCAATCCCAGCGGAGCCAAAACTTTGAACTACAGATCCTCAGTAAAGATGAAACTTTCTTCCCCGACAGAGTCGAATCTTCAATCTTTAAACCCCAGTGGAAACCATCCAGTTTCTTCCAATTTCCCCGGAGAGTCTCTTTAAAACCAGATAACTCCCCAGAGAGTTATCTTAAAACCTTCTTCCCTAGCGGAGTCAAATTATCAATCCACAACGGAAACCATTCAGTTTTCCCCAGATTCCCCAGCAAGTTATCTTAAAGTCTGAGAATCAACCAGATAACAGTTAACTTTTGTCTTATCCCCAACCTAGGATAATTCCCCAGTAGATTGGCATACAACCCAAACTCCTGATTTTCTTCCAAACAAGAAAAAGCTTTTCCCCACAGAGTTTTTCACTCCCCAACAGTTCGAAGATTCTTATTCTTGATTCCCCAGTGAAGTTTCCAGAGCCTTCTTTACTCTCAGCATGAATTTGTCAGAATTTTTAATCCCCTAGCAGATCGAAGATTCTCATTCTCAGTTCCCCGCAGAAGCCATCAGAGTCTTCCTTATTCTCCAGCAGATCAAGGTTTTCATTTGTTTGATTCCCGGTAGAGATCGCCAGAGTTTTCCCTATTCCCCAGCCAAGTAAGGATTCCCATTGTGTAATCTCCAGCCATAGTCATCAAAGTCCTCTGGATTCCCCAAGCAAGTTTCTTGAACAACACTTGGATTTTTCTTACAACAGATTTTGTCAAAGACTTGAAGGATCCCTATATTCCTAGGAAAGTCGTGAAGGATTCTCACATCCCCACAAAGGTTGTCAAAGTTTTTGATAATCCCCGTGAGTTGCTAAGGATTTCTCTATCCCTAGCAGTGGTCAGCAAGGACTCCTCATCCTCAACAATCAAAGATTTTGAATCTCCAACAGTGGTCATGGATTTATTTTCCCCGGCAGCTATCAAGGATTTATTTTCCTCAGCAAGACAGCTAATTAGCTTACATACGCATACATTACAATCATATGTCATAAACATTGATAAAACATATATATATTGCATCATACATTTCATGCAACATAACTTTGTGTTTCAGCTAACATTTTTAGGATAATATTAGCAAGCTACCAATATACAATCATGAAAACAGCCTAGAGACGCTCCAGACACGGATGCAATTCTATTGCTTATTCAGATTTAAAGCTCAGAAAACAGCTTAGGAACGCTCCAGACACGGATGCTTTTCTACCGCTTATTCAGATTCAAAGCTATGAAAACAGCTTAGAGATGCTCCAGACACGGATTCTTTTCTATCGCTTATTCAGATTCAAAGTTTAGAAAACAGCATAGAGACGCTCCAGACACGGATGCAATTCTATTGCTTATTAAGATTCAATGTTTAGAAAACAGCATAGAGACGCTCCGGACACGGATGCAATTCTATTGCTTATTCAAATTCAAGGTTCAGAAAACAACTTAGAGACGCTCCAGACACGGATGCTATTCTATTGCTTATTCAGATCCCCAACTCAGAGATGCTCCAGACACGGATACCATTCTGGCGCTCATTCTCCTGATTTTCAACAAACATTCTTGGATGGCATCTTTAAGCCCATCTCCAATAAGATTCGCACTTCCAAATGGCATCTTTTAAGCCCATTCCCTCAACTATACGTTGACGAGTGCAAATTTAGGGGCACTCTAGTGTCCAATCCTCTTTTACCTTCGAGTCACGAAAGGAAAACTCGCCAATCTAACTCTTCAGGTTCAAGAAGATTGAACAGGGGCAGCTGTTGTACCCCAAAATTTTCCCTCTCATTTTATCAATATTTCCCCTCACAATACTCTTTGAACTCAAGACCAAGCTAGGGTTTGCTCTGCTCAAGACATCTCCTTGCACTGTTGACCTGAAATTAGGGTTTGAGTTTGCACAAGGATTTTTGGACTTTCAATGCTCAATATGACTTTCATACTTCATGTTGGACCTCTAAGATTGCTCATACCAAGTTTCAAGCTTTGAATCAAATTTTTGCCCAGTCAATTGGACAGTTGACCTAAAAATCAGTTGTATTGGGGAAAAAGTTAACTGTAGCCAATTTACAGTCAAGCCTCACAATTATTTGTCCACATCAACATTATAGACTCATATTAACCATTTGATCAAGTTTGGACCACAACTCTTCAAGAAATTTGATCAGATCATCAAAAGGGCAAAATGGTCATTTTTAGGGTTTTGACTGCACAAGGGCAATTTCTGATTTTTCACCTAGCCAATGGCAAATTGGGTTCAAGCATGGATTAAAGGACTCAATGGCACCATCTTGACCTAATCACAAGGTTCAAAAGATCTCAAATGCATTGGATTGACAGATGAATTTTCCAGTCAACTGATCAAAAATCAACTATACACTGAAAAGTCAAACTTTGACTTTTTGGTCAAAATCAAGTGCCAAGGGTCATTTTTCATCAAGATGTGTCAAAACATGAAACCTTTTCATCAAGAAACTTAATTTTGCAAATTAGGGTTTAAGATTGAAAATTTTCATAACTTAGAATTTTTCTAAGTTATGAAATTTTCTTATTTTTTCCCAACTTTGCCCAAATTTTCACCATGATGAATTTGGATTCAAACAAAATTTCCAACATGAAAGTTGTATTCCTCCACAAAATCTACAACTTTGATTCACAAAGTTTTCCCAAAAGATACTTGGATCTCAAGTTATGATTTTGTGAATAAGGATCCATGAAACTTTTAACTTAGTGAAATTTTGCCCTAGTTTAAGCAGGATTTTGACCTATCTTCATGGCAATGTTTCACCTAGTTCCAATTGGAATATCAAATTGCATTTCAAATATGGATTGTATAGAATGTTACAAGCTTTCCAAAATGTCCAAGAACTCTCCAAAATCATTTATGGTTAGAGAGAATCGAAGGTTTGAATTTGGCAAAATATCACTTTGGTCCATGGCATTTTTCATGTTGCTACAAGTTGCAATTTCTGTCCAGCCTTGCTTGTACTTGTTTACAGGTACTTAAACTCTTCCACACTCAAAAATTGAATTAAAACACAATGGATTAAGGCATTGTTCTGATCAATGGAAGATTACACAAAGGATTAATCTAAAAATGGCAAAAAGTTAACAATGCCATTTTGATAAAGGTTGCTTTATGCAATTTTGTTTCTCTTGAGCATTGCACCAAGTATTTTGCAGCAAATAACATCCACAAATATCAGGGAAAGTACACCAACTATGTGCATGCTTGGAGCTAGCCTGTACAGGCCTGGCCTTGGTCACTTCTCACTTTTGCTTCAAAACCAAGTCAACTTGCAAAAAGCACATAACTTTTGTATCTGATATAACCAAGTGTTGTAAACATTTCAAACAAGTTTTACATCTCACACTAAGTCAGAAGCACGAGCTAGCAAGTCCTCAAGCCTTCCAAAACTCCAAAATCACATTTTCTTGCAAAACAGGGCAAGTTCTGCAGTTTCACTTCCATCTTCCAATTGCCTCGTGCGTTTTGCCCCAAACCTCTTCCAACACACTCCATAAAACCTACCTAAGCTATCCCAACCATTCCTAATTCACTGTAACTCCATTTACACACTTTACCATTTCTGAATTTTGAGTTTGCAGGTTGAGTTCTATAGAGAGATTCAAGCAGGTTCAAAGCTAGCTAAGCATTGGGAAAGCTCAAAGGAACTTCAAGCAAGCTCACAAGCATCTCAGGCCTCACTGAAAACCCCTGCATTGCCATACTCGAGATTGAATGAAACAGGTAAAGTTCAAACTTCTATCTCTCTATTTAGGAAACATTAGGCTTAGGTTTGTGAATAAAAAATGTAGTACTCATTGCCCTTGAGCTGTACATATGCATAGAATTCATTTAAGTTAACTGAGCTATGAGAATTTGAATGATGAACTTTTTGAAAAAACTAGGTTAGAAATTAGGGCCAGAGAAAATATCTCCGGTCTTTGAGAGTTAGATTAAGTTTTTTACATGGTTAGAATCGTGTGATCATGCTCTATAACTTTCATGTTGCAAGTTTTTGCTTTTGAGCGTGTATGCAGGATTTCCAGGTTTGTACAGGACGCGCATTTTTTGTTTGTTCAGAGGTTGAAGATGAAAGCCATCTGGGTTGGGCCTGGCTATTCCATGCTATTGGCACCCCCATTGGCTTGCTGTTTACACCCCTTTGGCCCATTTGTTTATTTTTCCATATTTTTCATTTCTTTTTTAGTTTTTGACTTTTATTATTTTTTCTAAATATAAAAAATCACTAAAAATATTTTCTCAAATTTTCACATTTTATTTTATTATTTTTATTAAATTTTTTAGCATAAAAATAGTTTACTAATAATATATACTTTATTTTTCTTAAATAAATTGCAAATAATTTTAAAATACTTATACATTTTATTTTATTATATTATACACTTAAAAATAATATTGTCATACATATTTTTATTTTTAACATTTTGTATATATTTTATTTTATTTTCTTGTACATAAATAAATAATTATAATACATATATTTTCTTAAACCAAAATTATGGTTTTTACCCTTTCCAAAAATAATCTTTTATTTTCTTATTTTTGATACATTAAATAATTTATTTTTACATACATAAAATAAATACAAAAACCATTTTTGCATATTTATATTTAATTGCTTATTTAAATATTGTCTATTTATTTATTTATGCAAAGAATTCAATATGGTTGTAATAATCTTAGGGTTTTATTTTCTTGCAAATATCCCCAATTCAAATTTGTATCCCCTCCCCATAATCATGTTGTAATAGTATTAGATTTACTTTTACGCTTTTATTGCTTTCAAATATGCCATGATAGAAAAATTGGGGTTTGTATGCAAAAATCCAAAAATCAAACAAATAGCTTGACTAAAATAAGGTAAAAATGCATGAAAATGACAACACAATGCACACAAGCACCCCTAGGGTTTCATCCACTTGTTGCCTAAAAAACATGGCCATGGTATGCATGCTAGGTATCTTGGCAAAACAAAAATAAAACAAAAAGATCATAGTCTCTCGATGACGCTATCTTGGTTGCCTATACAAAATGATCTAGACCCTCAAAAACTTGCTAAGATACTTGGCAATATTGTTATCATGGCCATACGGTGACCCATGCCCGTCCCGTTTAACATCCAAACACAAGGTTGTTTACCAAATACAATGGTAAAACAACAATGTCAAAGGGTTAAAAATGTGTAGGAAAGATCTTTGAGTAGGGTAGACAACTCCTAGTTACTTGATCTCTTGCAAACCATCCTTGCTAATTTCAAAACACACAATTTCAAAACAATTTCCCAAAACAAACTTTCAAACATTGAAACATTTTTCAAAGGACAAACACCTTTGTAAAACATTCAAACAAGAATTGTTACAAAGGTTGCCTAAGACAAGGCCTCTTTTCAAAACATTTTCAAAACCACACACAAAGCACCATTTCAAACAATTGAAAAAGCAAAAGCAAATGATCTAAACAAGTAACTAAGAGCCCATGGAAAACCATGGATGAAAAGGGTTCTAGCACCTTCCCTTTTAATAATCTACCCCCCGAACCTAAGAAAACATCTCAAAGGTCTTTCCTGTGCTTTTTGACCTTTCCTTTGGATAAAATAAAAAGTCGGTGGCGACTCTTGCTAAACTGAAACATTTGCGAACACAAACGCAAAACCTCAAGTCAGTTCTCCCACCGTATCACACTTAGGTTCTATTTTCTTCTTAAAATTCAATTGAATTAGATTTTAGGTTTTGTTAATTTCTCTTGTAATTAAGTTTAATTAACTTAATTAGGTTAATTACTAAAACCTTTTTCTATCAAAAACTCTAAAAAATGATTTATTTCTTCCTCTTTACATTTTGTACATTTTATTATTATTCATGTTTAATGGTTTGTAATAGATAATTAGGGCTTTATTGATTTCTCCCCCTATTCACAAACTTGTACCCCCCATTCCCAAAGCGTTGTAATATTGTAGGACATTTAAATCCTGTAATTTATCGCTTTCCTTATTATTGCTAGTAATTAGGGTTTGTATGGCAAGATTTAAAATCAAACATCAGACAACCCTAATTCAAGATAAAATACTTGAAAACAAAACACTTCGCACTCATGCACCTCTAGGATTAACCACACTTGTTGCCTTGGATAAAAACAGTCATGTCCCTCAAACATGGGATGTTTTAGCAAAGACACTAGATTAAAAGATCGTAGTCCCTCGATGACCCTTCAAATGTTTCCTTCGGTAAACGATCTTAGTCCCTTACGTAAATTGCCAAAACATCTTACAAGTTGCCTTCTATGAATGTACGATGACCCACGCCCGTCCCTTACATCCAATGATATGGCTCTCTACCAATCAATAGTAAAGTAGCATTATCTATAGGAGGAGAAAAAGAACAAAGACTTTTTTAGTAGGTAGATTGATCGTAATTTCTTGCTCACAAACTAAAACTATTTCCACACCTCACACTTTTAAAAAACAAACATCTTTTCAAACACTCTCTTTCCAAACAAATATTTTCAAAACAAACATTTTGTATACATTCTCAACGATACGAGAATCATTGCAAAATTTCCGCACCAATGCGTTTTCAAAATATTTCCAAAACAAACATTTTTGTATACATTCTCAACGATACGAGAATCATTACAAAATTACCATTTTCAAAGCACCTCCAAACATTTCCAAACATACACAAAACACAAAGCATTTTCAAAGTGATCAAGCAATTAAGAGCCCATAGAAAACTACGGATGAAAAGGGTGCTAACACCTTCCCTTTTTATAACCTACCCCCCGAACTCAAAAAAATATCTCAAAAGGTCTTTCCTGTTCTTTTCACCCTTTCCTTTATTTGATAAAAGAAAATTCGGTGGCGACTCTTGCTATCCGCAATACATGCGATAAATGCAAAACACCCAAGTTAGTTCTCCCACCGTATTAAACTCCCCTTTATCGTCATAGAGGAACATATTGTCTACATCCACATACTTGGTCGGGGAGAAGCTCTTGACATAATCTGCTAGCTTGTCGTAAGAGAGGTTATCCTGGGCATCTAAGTCCTCGGGCTTCACCGTATAACACTCGGGATTTTGCTCAAAATGCTTCCATTGCCACTCAAGAGGAAACTTCACCATCAGTCGAGCCACTGTCCGACCATCCTCTACCTCCTCCGAGTGGTTATACTAAGAATCCACGACCGTATCAGTAAGGGGCTTCATGATGAAGTACCTTTCTTTGAAGTTTTATACAAATTGCAGTTATTGTCAGAAGAGTTTCCTGAATTACTTAAACGACACTCATTCCTGCTGCCCGTCAATGGTATGTCGTTGGAGGTGGAAGATACGAAAGAAAAGAGTTAGAGTGGCACCAATCTGAAGGTACTGATAGACGAGATCAAATGCTTGCATGAGCGCGAGCGCGTTTGGATGAAGCTGAGAAGGCACCAGTTGTAGCCATTGAAAAACCTCCACCTGGAAATCTTTGAAGGGAGAACGCATCCTCGCTTCCTTAAAAGAAAATCCGTACATAGGAAAGCATTTTCCCGAGAAAGACGCGCATACCCTTCGACTTCGGTGAGGGATTTGGAGCACCTAGTTGGAAGGGGAATCTTTTACTCTGTCCTTGGGGACATTAAAGGCGTCGAAATCATTCTTCATAAAACATGATCCCTTACTCTGGGTTTCGAGCGCAACCCAAGCCAGGGGATCGACATCGGCCTCAGCTTCTCCCCCATCGGTGTTGGGAACAATATTATCCTCGACTGGTTGTGCCATTGAACCTGAAAAGCATGGGAAAATAGTGAATTCAACATCATCAAATTCACCATTCCACCGCAAATCAAAAGAAATGGCGATGAGCGCGTCGAGGAGTGGTCCACGACCCAAGCCCTTGATAGAAAACGCGAAGATACCTACACCCTCATGCAGGTACATTTCATTGAAAGGGAAACCTGCCCAAGTCCTCCCCGCTCGAAAGGGGGGACGACCCCGACACATGTCAAAATGAAACTCACTAAGAGCTCATGAACCTCATCCATATTCATGAACCCGAATGAAGTTCATGAATCTTTATCCCAGAATCCATGAGTATTCATCCTAAATCCTTGAATATTCATCCTGAGATTCATCCATTCATAGCAAGATTCACGCACTTGATCTGAAAACTTAAGAAAAATCACGCTTAAAGATAAAATTACTTACTTGGAGAGATGAACGTGAAGGCGTCTACGGTGGGGTTGGGGCAACAGGATAACAGGAAAACGCATAAGAAATAGGAAGAGAGCTTGAAAATGTCAAGTGAATCTTTGATTCCCCTTTTTATAGATAGTCCCCACCACTTGAAGAACCATGCGAAAATTCATCATTACTTGCGCTTTTAGACTGCCCTAGGTAATGATGGCACCCCAAACAGTTGCCACATGGGGATTGCGAAAGGACACATCGTTGACAACAGTCTCACGTGCAAAACCACGTGCCTATTTTGTTCTGTCCTCGTTGGCAAATGAATGCTCGACATCATTGCAACACCTTACATGCAGGAACATCGAAGACACACCTACGAGTAACTCTTCACCTCCCCGTGAATGTAGATTCCTAAAGGGAACCACATTAATACGAGCGAAGGACAAAGTCGAACAATGAAATCCTCCTGGAACCGATTGACCATACCACGCGCAAATTCCTGAGCCCTCCTAGACATGAATCATGTGGTTGTCCCCAACGGGAGTTGACATTTTCCCCTCTTGGGCAACACTTCCCCGAAACTCGAATTAATCTCAAGTCATCACCCTTTCGCCTAAGAGCAATAACTTGGGGAGCTCCTGTTATGGAATAGGCTGACACTTGTCCCACCATTGGGGAGGCCTAATCCAGCGCCTTCACGAAGGCCCAAAAGCATGCATCCAAATTGAGGACTATTGGGCATTTCCCCACGTGTCCACTAGAAGAGCATGACCCATGTGTCCACAACGTCATGATCCTGCCCTCCGAGAAGAACGGGTCCAACTTCCCTACTTTCTCGAGACAATTGACAAGGGAGGAGGCCACGTGCTATGCCCTGGTAGTCTTCATTATTGGGCCTCATCATGGCCCAACAATGAATACCTTTTCCCAGCGATGGAGACTATATAAATCATGTCACTCGAGAGGGTCGGGTACTCATTTATTCACTCATTCTACCCCACTTCTATTACTTTCACTCTGATTATCTAGACTCTTAACTTAAAGCTCGTGGGCATTGATGATCCCTTCTGATCAGGTACGATTAATTATCATCATCAAAATTAAAAAATACTTTAACTTACATAACACATAGAACCACGCATTTAACAAACTGTGTATATTGACTTGGATTTTAAAACATTAACCATTAAAATGTGTATACTTTTTTTATAAACAAAAGAACTAATGGAGCACTAGGGGTACTTAACCCAATACAAAAGGAAACAAAGAGGAAAGAAACAAGAGAGGGTTAGCTCGATCCTACCCGATGTATACAATGAATAGGATTGGAACTCCACTCCTCAAAAGTAATTTGAAAGTTACACATACAACTAATCCCAAACTAATCCCAAGACAATGATTTAAGAAGAGAAAAAATATTTATAATGGTAGAAAATTCTCCTTTGAATAAAATTGCATTCTTAGAAAGTTATAAACTCCAAGTCACTACGAACCACAACCATCTTTGATATCTCTTCCCGGTCCCTCCTAATAGAGGAGAACCAAAGAAATAAAATTATCCATAATTGAACCAAACAAAGGCAAACCTGAAACAACCATCCAATTTAAAGAAAGGTTCCAAATAAGAGAAAAAACTCTACAACGAAGAAAAAGGTGAAAACTGATTCTTCCTCTTCAAAACAAAGAGGACAAACTAAGTTATGAGAACCACTAAAAACTCCTCTTTTGCATAATTTGTCTCGAGTTGGAAGCGGATTTAGAAGTAACCTCTAAGCCAATAAACGAATATTTGAATGCACGAAATAATTCCAAGGATTAGAAAAAATAGCATAAGGAAAATCATTTTGATCAGCACCTGTTGAAGAAATCTAAAGCAGCCTAGCATACACAGCCTTGGCCGAGAATCCAGTGGGATCTCGCCACCATATAAAGCTATTCGGAATCCCAATAAGAGGATGCACCTTTGCTAAAATAGAATGAAGAGTTTCAATTCACAAGATGTCTTTTCTGCCAAGGAAGCATAATCAGCTTTCAAATCCCAACACCATAAGCCTTCCCGCCAAAATCCTATAAAATTGATTTTAGAATTTCTATCAGCAACATAATCAAACAATAAAGGAAAATCAATTTTCAAAGGATGTGAAACAATATATTTATGAGTCCAAAAGTCAACTTGTGCTCTACTACCAAGCTTTCCTGAGACACTACTGCAAAACCAAGAATAATCAACCCCTCAATGTCCCGCTATGGACGAAAGATCCCGCCTCCACAAAGATGTTTTAACAAAATTTGCTGACAAAGAAGGCTGAAGCAACACACCTAATGAATTTACTTTTAGAAAAATTTACCTTCAAGCATGAAACTAATTCGAACCCTCGGAGCATGGCTTTGATAGACCAGATATTGTCCCAATTTGCATCACCTACTATTATCGTGTCATCCACAAATATTAACAGACTAAAATGGAGATTTTCTGCAAGCTTGAAAGGACGAAACGCGACAGTAGAAATAACATTTCCCATAAGACTAGCTAAACCTTTGACAACAATAATAAATAACAAATGGTATATTGGACCCCCCTGAAGAAGACTTTTTTCCATTCTAAAGTCCCTAATAGGGCTCCCATTGACCAAGATATATAAAGAAGTAGAGCAGATGCATCCTTTGATCCACTTAATTCACTTGCTACCAAAGTTCATTTTCACAAACGCAAAGAATAAATAATTCCAACTTACCGAGTCAAAAGCCTTCTCAAAGTAGACCTTGTAAAGGAAGAGACTCTTCTTGTTTCTTCAGGTGAAGTCCACCCCCTCATTAAGAACTAGAACTCCATCCATCATAGATCTCTTAGGGATGAAAATCGATTGATTGTTTGATATAAGACCTTAGGGATAAAGATTATAAATTATTTACTAACGTGACTTATAAATTATAAATTGTGTATACTAATAAGACTTTATAAATTGTGTATACTGATATGGTTTAGAAATATGGCTTACAAATTGTTCACACTTTTACTAATGTCAATTTCTACACATCGATATTAATATGGCAAAATAGACCCTTCAATTTCTACACTTATTTATGTTAGAAATCCACCATACAATAACAATGAATTAAAAGAAAATAAAAGAAAGAAGACAATTATTTTCTGCAGAGTTTCTCTCTGGCCACAAACTGTGGAAAACTTTATTAATCACTTGCAACTGCAAATTCTGTGATTACAATGAATTGACTTGATTACAAAATTAGGGGTTACTGTTGTACCCCAATGTTTCCCCCTAAGATCCCTTCATCATACCATATTGAATCAATGACAGCAAGATCACATTAGGGCTTTTGGTTCTCCTCCCTATCTTTAGCTTTGCTCTTTGAGGAATCACAGCACCTTGACTTGTTTTTCTTTTGTGATCATGCATGTTTTGTTTTCACTTTTCTTTTAACTAATAAAATGCAATGTTGGTTTGTCTTACTTGTCAATAATGTAGGTAAAGGAAATATAGCTTAGCAAGTTTATCTATGGGTTCATGAGTTTATTTCCATGCCCTAGTCAATAAAGCTTTAGAAATTCAAACCTCACCGTTGAAGTTGTTTTGGAAGAAATGGCATGGCAAGGTTTATTTTGGTTCACCATATTTCAAAGTTATCAAGATTAATTCAAAAGTACAAGGGGTTGATTGAAGAAGTTGTCATGGTTGGACAAGGTCATGTTCCCATTGGTCACAAGTGCATATTTCTCTCAATTCTCAAGATATGGAAGTGGTTTTGGTTGCTATGAGTTCTCATTACCATCCTAAACAAATTCTATCTACAAAGCAAGAGTGTTGGTACAAGAAGGTTGTTCAAAATTGTCAAAGTTCCTCAAAGCATTTTCTTGATCTAGGAGCTATAGGTCATTTCATAATTTTTTGCCAACTTCAACAATTCATAACTCTCTTAATATTTGGAGATTTTGAATGGTTCAAGTTTAAAAATGTCATTCAAGAGGTCCATTTCATGCCATATTTTTTGGTCAAGAGCAAATTCCAAGTGGAAGGCCATGTTTGGATGCAAAACATTATAGGTCACTTTTGAAGAAAAATTTGAAATATTTCTAAGTATGGAAAATCAACTTTTTTCCCCAACTTTGGCTCATTGCAACTTTCAGCTCAAGTATCCATTTGATTCCATTATTTTCCCATTGCAAAGCTTGTAATCTCATCCTTATAAAGCATCAAGAATCATGCTTTAAGTCCCCTTAAGCTGAGAATGCCATTGGATTGAACTTGGTAACTTGGAACTGAAATTTCTTCATAAGTCAGAATTTGAAATTCATGTTTTGGCTTCTAAACATCAAATTAGCACGCGTTTGTAATCTAAACATGTTTACCTAAGTTGCCAAAGTGGATTAGAGCCTTAAAACACAAGGATTGGATGAGTTTTGATACAAAACAGATCACACCTTACTCATGTATCAGGTTCACACGATTTCCCTCCAAACTTCATCATTTCATACGTTTGAACATTCTATTTGATTCCCTATAAATAAAGGGTCATCCCTCATTCATTTCCTCAAGCTTGAACAGCCAGAATCACCCTGCCAAACTTGCTCCACAACTCATTTTATGTAACTTCTAAATCAGTGTTCAAGCCTTTTTCAATCTAATTTCTCTATCAATTCACCTTCCTTGATCTTCCCTGAAGCTAACCATACAATTACCTTCAAGAATCGTGCCCTATATTGATCCATAGAAGTCCAGTTTCAGAGCTCTGCAACTCAACTTCAATAGGTAGATTTCTCCATCAATTCTTCAAAACTTTGATATCATTGTGAAGCTCTCATTTCCCTGGTTATAGTCGCAACACTTGATTTTATCTGGAAACACGTTTTGACCATGAAATTTCAAATCCCTTTTCAAAACTTTCCTTCCAATTTGCTTGAGCTATAATTTATATAAATTTGTCGCGAAGGTGTGGTTGTCTTTGTCTTGAAGAGAAGAAGCGAATGACATAGGTCTGAGCTTATGATTTTATAGTTTGAGAGACCTGCAATTCACGTTGGCTGGAGGTTGAAGATGACCAACGTGTCATCTTCCAACCAATGATGGCCTGCCACTTGTTTTTTTTTTTGAAAATCTGATTTATATTTGATTCTATGCTTTATTCACTAATGACCATGATATACCCAGCGCGCCAGATCCCTTGGATTTGATTACTAACGTGTTTTGACTCTCACCCATTGGTCCACATCTTTTTGGTTTTTATTTTCTTTTCTGATTTTTATATTTAATTGTTTTAATTTTCTAAAAATTATAGAAAATTCATTTTAAGTCCAAAAAATCTTTAAAAATTATGAAAAATATTTTTGATTTTTCTCTTTCTGATTTTTAATTTGTCATAACTTTATTTTTTGTTTTGATATTTTTTATAGATTTTCACTTTATTTGAATTGTTTTAAATGTTTAAAAATACTTTTATGCATTTTTAAATTCTGGAAAACTAACGAATGATTCAATGGTATGGTGAGAAATATTGGTGACCTCATTTATTTTTTATTTATGACTTTGTTATTTTTTTTTATCATTTTTGGTTTATTTTACTCATTTCTTTTAATTTTAAAAATAGTTTATCACTTTTAAAAATTACCAAAAATTTTACAAAAATATTTGAGTTCATTTATGATTTTTCTATGGTCTTACTTAATATTTCTTGATTAATTTGAACATAGTTAATATTTTTCTCTTTTATTTCTATTTTAAAACATTTTTAAAACCCTTTTTTAATGTATATATTAAATGCAATATTATTTTGTGATTATTTTCTGGCTGATCTTGGGTTAAATTTTTAATCATGAACTTTATTAACATCGTTGGATCCATGGTGTTGAGTCTAACTCCATAAAAATGGATGAACAATTTTAATAATAGTTTGATTAAAATTTAATTCAAATGTGGTTTGTATATTCCTTCTCACCCCTCTTCATCTCTTCCCTTTCTTATTGCACTAAGTGTTATTGGAGCATGATCTCTATATCATGTCTCAAAACAAATGGTGCATAGATTGTTATTGACCAACCTCAAAATAGGTGTGACTTCTATATAAGTCCACTTACGATTGCTTAACATAGCGCTAAATTTTGTCCCAATTAGAATAAATGATCATTCGTGGCCCAAACCTATGTTTGCAAGCTCAAGTATGTTAATTTGATCTCTTTGATCCAATAACCTTGAGATTCATTGTGTGGAGGCTTTGGTTCTACAAATCCTCTAATGGATCTACAACAATTTTGGTCAATGCGGACCACTTAAACATCGTTGATCATTAAATGGTACTTTTGAGGATTTCAAATGGATAATATACTTGACAAAAAGCAAATGCAACTTGTTGTATGGAGGATTTGGTTCTACCAATCCTCTAATGAGTTCCAAATGCAAGTTTCAAGATGGTCATCCAACTAACCACTAATTATTAAATTGTTTTTAATTTATGCTTTTATTTTTTATGCTTTATGTACCATTTACTTTAAGCATTACATTTCATGTTATTTGTATTTTGCTCACTTGAGCCTTTCTTTTCTTTTTCAAGACACCTAATAATCAACGTGAACCCTAAAAAACCCTTTAATGATACTTGGACTATTTGGCTACTATCCTTGGCATTATAGAGCATTGGACTTCTTGGACTTAGGATTAGAAACCTTAGCCTATGTTAGAGACCTTGGACCTTAATTGATATTTTGTTTAGAGTTCTTGAGGTTTACCTCAAGACATTGGGTTGTTTTTTTTTTTTGTGTGCATGTTATTGTGATTACATTCTTTGTTTGTAATCTGGAATTCCCCCGTATACAGCCGTTACTCTGCCCAATTTTTGTGAAGACTTAATACACTTGAAGTTTAGTTCTCTCAAGAGGTCTAGTATCTTTACTTGTTTGGTTTCAATCCAAAGAATGAGAATTCTATCTTGACTCATAATGTCAAGTATTAGCTTCTTGTTGGTTAGATAGTTCTTCTTTCTAGATTTTACCTTATGCTTTAGGATAGTCTCTTCTTCTCCTCCCATCTTCTTTAATTTCAAAAAATATTCTCCCTCCTTTTGAAAACTCTTCTTGTTTTTAAACTTGAACCACTTTCAAATAAACATGGACTTAGGTCCATGCATTTTCAAAACATTTTCATAAACAAACTTCAATCAACTTAATAATACCTTGACATTTTTGGTGAGAAGACTAAAAGTCAATTAATCTCATTTCAAACCATTTTGCCACTTTGACTTTTATTTTAAAACATTTCTCAAAAGATCGGACTCTTGTAAATCCTTGTAGTGATGCAAACAACTATACTTCTACAATATATAGTGAAGAAGGATATTTTCCACTTGGGTGTTGAGTGAGGCATTGTTGATTTTAAAATCCAAGCCATATCCTCCACTTTGAAATGATGCAAATTCTCCTTTCTCATGATTGTGGGTAGTAAGTATATTTTCCACACGGAAAATGACGACGATGTCTTATCTCATAAAATTAACCAACACACTTGTTGTTTTAAAACTTTTAAAAGGTGAATGTGATCGGTGGAAATAGAACTGACTATTTTTAAGCTGGTTCATGAAATGTCGCGGTAAGCAAGAGTCGCCACCGTCTTTTATGTTCTCCAACATGGAAAGGACAAAAGCACAACAAAATTCCTTTTTCGAGATGTTTCTCGGTTCGGGAGGTAGATTTATAGAAAGGGAAGGTGTTAGCACCCTTTCTATCCATGGTTATCCATGGGCTCTTAGGTACTTGCTCTTATGTTTTCAAAAAATTGTTTGCTTTTCAAGTGTATGTGGGTTTTGAAAAAGTTTCGTTTGAAAAATTTCTAAGTAACTCTTGTATCAGTCCTCAAGAGTGTATGAAATATTTGTTTGAAAACTTTTTGAAAGTGTAGGTGTGAAAAGATGTTTTTGTTTTTTTGAAAGAGCAAGTACCCAGGAGAAATCTACCTACTCTAAGGAATTAGGCTGTGTAAGAGTCCTTTAGATAGTACTATCCCACTATTGAGAAGTAGGTAGCACCGTCGTTGGAGTTATTCGGGTCAATTCGATTATTAGGGACATGTGTGGTCACCAAAGCAATGGTAGGACACCTTAGCGGTAACCCTAATGTCCTAGATCCTTTTTATCCGAGGCAACCGTTTCGAGGCAACTGGATCTTAGACAGGAGGGCGACCTCTAAAACACCCTATACTTGACGACCACGTCGAGGTAACCAGTGAGGCGTACCCTAGGAGTGGCATGTGCACGTGTATTGTTTTTCATGTTAAATTGTCTTGTACATATATCATGGTGATCTACGAGTTGTTTTTAATTTTCATCCAAGTCTTGCATGCATATTAACAGTTAAGAGTGCGAAAAATAAAGTGCGGAAAGGTAAATCTACGCTATTACAAGGCGCGGGTCTATACATCGCCAAAAACAAAAACCCGTTTGGAAATAAATACGAGAAAAGTAAATAAAGCGATAAAAGCCTAATTAACTATTACATTTCCGGAGCAGATACATAAATATAATGAAAAATAATAACGCGCGAATAAAAATTAAATCCGGAAAGTCTTAGGGTTTTGACCCCTTTTGAGAAAAGAAAGTAGTTTGTCCTTTTTTGCAATTAATTAAATATTAAACCTAAACCTAATTAATTAAAAGAGAAAAATGTTTTTTTATGTTTTTTAAGTCTTAATGAAAATAAAAATAAAAGAAATTAAAAGTCAAAAGAAACCTAATTCTAGATTAATTTTATTTATTATAAAAAAATGTCAAAGTTAACCTAATTTAACTAAATTAAACAATTTACATTTTATTTACCAAAATAATGATTAATAATGAAATTAATACATAATAAAAATATTTACATTTTTTAATTCTGGATTTATTATAAAAATTAATATTAATTATGTTAGTTAAATAAATAATAATATTAATAATAAAAATAGTTAGTTAAAAGAAAAGAAAAAAAACAATCAACCAGGGGGGGTGTTGACCCAAGAATGGAGGTTTTGTTTAGAAATTTCTGGCCCATTTGTTGGCCAGCCCATTGACTTTTTGGATCAGCTGAGCATGTGGTTGACTGGGAGTATGGTGTTCTCCACTTTCTAATCATTGGATTGATGCACAAGGACACATGGCACGCTGATTTGTGAGGTTGCATGATGGAATCCTTCTGAAAGCCTGCATTGGATTATACAAGGAAAAATAGGAACAATTGTATGGAGGACCTGGGAATCGAACCCAGGTCCCAATGATGAACGTCCACCTCACTAACCACTAGGCCATCACGCTGCATTTGACATAATATTAACAATTGAAAATAATATACAAAACAATCATATGCTGGAGAGAGAAAACAAAATAGCGCGCACGTTTGAATGATCCAATGGCATAGCACCACGTCTTGTCTTCTTCGCTGAAACCTGAAAAAAAGAAATCAAATTACAGGGGTTTTTAACCCCCGCAATATGGCATGACCAAAAATAGCGAACAGGCGTGTGATGATCAGAAATTGTTCGCGAGGGTTGGGTTGGATTTGTCTGGCCTTGACGAATTCAACCATATGCGTCTCAAGATCCAATTTTTCCTATAGAGCAAACACCCAATTTAAGAGCTTGAAAACCCTAAAATTCATCCATGGTGGTTTGTGATTCAGGGCTCCATAATGCAATTCACCTATGCCATTAGCTCCAGAGAGGTTCTAGCAATCCAATACACACAAAAAATCTCATTAATAATGCATGAATATTGATTTACGATTATGAAAAAATAACCAAACCGTGTGACTTGTTCTTGCGTGTTCTTGGAGTGTTAAGGCTTGTTTTTTATTCCAATCCGTTCCTGGGAATGTTAGCAATGTGTTTGAATCGCTCTAAGGCTTTGAATTATGCTAGAACGTGGAATTCAATTTTCAAATTTTTCTTGAAGTTTTGGAATTGGCTTATGGATTTTGACAGCAGCTTTCACGTGAATAGCATTAGGTTTAGGTTCAGCATATGTAATGGAAGGGAATTAGGTCAAAGTTTGGGCCAAGGATCCATTGTATTGATGTCTTGAGATTTTTGTTGATCACCATTAAAGGACTTTCCAAACTTGGTTCAAATCTTGGATTTTATGCACAAAAAGGCTTGGCACGAATTTGGTAGCTGGCATGTGGTATATGAAAGTTGTTCAAATCAAAAAGATGCCCTTCCATTAATTTTTAGATTTTATTTGAATTATTATGGATTTAAAATGAATTAAATCAATAAAAATTAAATAAAATGGAAAAATAAATGTTTGGTCTTGAAATTAATCATGGGATACGTGGGTGGCATGACAAGGCTGAATCAAGTGGAAGAAAGTGGGCCCTTTTGTCAAAAATTGAAGTTTCAAGGATAGTTGACTTTTGCCATTTCACAAAAATTTCCCAACTTCTCCAATGCATATCTTGCTCAAATTTGATTATATGAACATGTTCTTGGACATTTTGGAAAGGTCTTGAAGTCCTCTAACCAATGCCTTTGGTCCCATGTCATTTGGATTTACCAATCTCAAGTTATGGTCTTTGACTTAAAATGCCTTTTTGTTGACTTTTGAAATTGACCTATAATGTAGAAATTGATAACTTTTTGTCAGAGCATTTCTTGGACTTGGAATGTGAAGATGAGTTGTAGGAAATGTCATCCCCTTAAAAATGAGCATTGGATGGTATTTTTATGATGAACCATGAAAAAGTTATGCCCTGGTCAATTTACAGTTGACTTTTCAGCTTGTCCAAAAATAGCAACTTTTGCATCTTTGATGACTTTTGAGCCATGCTTGTGGAATCATGATCAAGACTTGATCAAATGATGATTGTGGCTTCAAAATAAGATGTTGACCAAAAATTTTGACTTTTGACTGCCAAATGACCATTTTACCCCTACAGTTGATTGTGAAGCAATTAGGGCTTTTGACTGTGCAACTTGATGCTGTGAGTCTTGAAACTTGACATGTAGATGCTTGACAATGTGTATAGGCCTATGGGACTTGATTGAGCCCTTGAAAACCTCAACTTCCTTGCAAGAACCAAAACCCTAATTTTGACTGGCTTAGGAGGATGTTTGACTGTGCAATCCTTGAGCAAACCTTGAGCCATTTGAATATGATTCTTGACAAATCATGAAGAATATGGGAGGGAAAATTTTGGGGTACAACAGTTGCCCCTGTTCAATCTTCTTAGACCTGAGGATGTAGATTGGCTTGCGTGCCTTTCGTGATCCGAAGGTGGAAGATGATTGAACACTGAAGTACCCAGAAATTTGCACTCGCATAGTGGAGTATCAGCAGTGTGATGGCGGGAATGGGCTTACAGATTCCATTTGGAGAGATGGTGGATAGGAGGATGGGCTTATAGATGCCATCTGGAGACGTGACAGAACCATGTCGGGAATGGGCTTATAGATGCCATTTGGAAATGTAATGGATAGTGGTGGAGATGGGCTTAAAGATGCCATCGGGGGTGTCGATCGCGTAAGAGATTCCTTAGCGAGAACTTGCGTACTTGAGAAAGAAAGATAATTTCCTGGCCTGTTACAGGTGTTGATCTTCAATCTCTTCATGCAGATATGCCCTGGCTAGATACCGGTGCGAATCCACAATCAATTGCTCAAAGATGTGCCCTGGCTAGATACAGGAATCGGATCCAGAACTTCAAAAGGTTGCTTACAGACGTGCCCTGGCTGGATACAGGTATCGAATCTACAAACAATCGCTCACAGATGTGCCCTGGCTAGATACAGGAATCGAATCTGGAACTAGTCGTCTACAGATATGCCCTGGCTGGATACAGGTATCGAATCTCTAAACTCTTCATGCAGACATGCCCTGGCTGAATACAGGTATCGAATCTATAATCAGTCACTCACAGATATGCCCTGGCTAGATACAGGAATCGAATCTAGAATTAGTCGTCTACAGATATGCCCTGGCTGGATACAGGTATCGAATCTCTAAACTCTTCATGCAGACATGCCCTGGCTGGATACAGGTATCGAATCTACAATCTGTCACTCACAGATATGCCCTGGCTAGATACAGGAATCGAATCTGGAATTAGTCGTCTACAGATATGCCCTGGCCGGATACAGGTAGCGAATCTCTAAACTCTTGATGCAGACATGCCCGGGCTGGATATAGGTATCGAATCTACAATCAATCACTCACAGATATGCCCTGGCTAGATACAGGAATCGAATCTGGAATTAGTCTTCTACAGATATGCCCTGGCTGGATACAGGAATCGAATCTCTAAACTCTTCAGGCAGACATGCCCTGGCTGGATACAGGTATCAAATCTGCAATCAATTACTCACAGATATGCCCTGGCTAGATATAGGTATCGAATCTGGAATTGGTCATCTACAGATATGCCCTGGCTGGATACAGGAATCGAATCTCTAAACTCTTCATGCAGACATGCCCTGGCTAGATACAGGTGTCGAATATACAATCAATTAATCACAGATATGCCCTGGCTGGATACAGGAATCGAATCTGGAATTGGTCGTCTACAGATATGCCTTGGCTGTATACAGGTATCGAATCTCTAAACTCTTCATGCAGACATGCCCTGGCTAGATACAGGTGTCGAATCTACAATCAGTCGCTCACAGATATGCCCTGGCTAGATACAGGTATCGAATCTGGAGTTAGTCGTCTACAGATATGCCCTGGCTGGATACAGGTATCGAATCTCTAAACTCTTCATGCAGACATGCCCTGGCTAGGTACAGGTATCGAATCTACAATCAATTACTCACAGATATGCCCCAGCTAGATACAGGTATCGAATCTGGAGTTAGTCGTCTACAGATATTCCCTGGCTGGATACAGGTATCGAATCTCTAAACTCTTCTTGCAGACATGCCCTGGCTGGATACAGGTGTCGAATCTACAATCAATCACTCAGAGATATGCCCTGGCTGGATACAGGAATCGAATCTGGAATTAGTCGTCTACAGATATGCCCTGGCTGAATACAGGTATCGAATCTCTAAACTCTTCATGCAGACATGCCCTGGCTAGATACAGGTGTTGAATCTACAATCAGTTACTCACAGATATGCCCTGGCTAGATACAGGTATCGAATCTGGAATTAGTCGTCTACAGATATGCCCTGGCTGGATACAGGTATCGAATCTCTAAACTCTTCATGCAGACATGCCATGGCTGGATACAGGTATCGAATCTACAATCAGTCACTCACAGATATGCCCTGGCTAGATACAGTATCGAATCTGGAGTTAGTCGTCTATAGATATGCCCTGGCTGGATACAGGTATCGAATCTCTAAAATCTTCATGCAGACATGCCCTGGCTGGGTACAGGTATCGAATCTACAATCAATTACTCACAGATATGCCCTGGCTAGATACAGGTATCGAATCTGGAGTTAGTCGTCTACAGATATGCCTTGGCTGGATACAGGTATCGAATCTCTAAACTCTTCATGCAGACATGCCCTGGCTGGATACAGGTATCGAATCTACAATCAGTCACTCACAGATATGCCCTGGCTAGATACAGGTATCGAATCTGGAGTTAGTCATCTACAGATATGCCCTGGCTGGATACAGGTATCGAATCTCTAAACTCTTCATGCAGACATGCCCTGGCTGGATACAGGTGTCGAATCTACAATCAATCACTCACAGATATGCCCTGGCTGGATACAGGAATCGAATCTGGAATTAGTCGTCTACAGATATGCCCTGGCTGGATACAGGTATCGAATCTCTAAACTCTTCATGCAGACATACCCTGGCTAGATACAGGTGTTGAATCTTACAATCAGTTACTCAAAGATATGCCCTGGCTAGATACAGGTATCGAATCTGGAATTAGTCGTCTACAGATATGCCCTGGCTAGATACAGGTATCGAATCCACAATTAATCGCTCACAGATATGCCCTGGCTAGATACAGGTGTCGAATATGGAATTGCGACAGTTGATAGTAATCATCTTTGTATTGACCTTTTTCCTGAAAAGGCAAAACATTAGTTGTATGCAATGTCATGGTGTATGAGATGCATGATGTCATGATGTTCTCAAAACGAGATCGTGTCGTATGCATTTTATCATGTATGTAAGCAAGATGTATGAAATGTGAAATGTTTATGAATGTATTTTCGTCTTGGAAAATAAATCCTTGACGAATGCCGGGAGCTTGTTGAATCTTGGGCTGATGTTTTGAAGAGTAGTATTCTTCGTTTCCGCTGGGGATGATGATTGCAAGAATAAACTGGTAGGAGAAGATGACTCCGTTGGGGGATAAACTTGGCGAAGGGATAACTCTGCGGGGAATTACTCTGTGGAGAAGAGATGTTCCACTGAGGTTTTAATGATAACTCCACTGGGGATTTCTGTTGATAAGTTTTGTTGAGGAACTTGACGAACTCCGCTGGGGGATAGGAAGAACTTCGCCGAGGACGATCTTTCTGTTGTAATTTACTGAGGATAACCCAGTTAGGCTCTGGTGGGGATTAACCTTCTGAATATGGCCGGGGAGAGATGCATGTACTCTGCAGGGGACCAGCTTCCAGACTCTACTGGGGATAAGTTTCCAGAATCTACTGGGGAAATGGTTCAACTCTCCTGGGAAAACTTTTGAGTTGTACTGGGGAATGGCTCCGCTGGGGTGTCTGGTATTCCACGGGGGAACAATCTTATACTAAGACTGTCGGGGATGCTTGCTTAGGAACATCTGTATACTCCGCTGGGGATTATTGAGATTTTATGGGGATACCCAACTTCCTTAAGGCTGATAGTAGACTAACTCTGCTTGGGGAGAGTATCGCTGACTTGCTGGAGATACTGTGCCATTTTCGGGCTAATGGGAGACCAACTCTGCTTGGGAGAGTATTGCTGATTCTTGTTTTACTCTACGGGGAGTGAAGATATCTTGGTTACATTCTTCAACTGAACATACCCTGGTATCTGGAGGACAGAGCAGCTGGACTGCTTAGACAATTCCTATTGCCCCAACTTTTGTGGGAGAAGGTACCTGTGGAGGTGCTTGATGACTGCCGACTGACAAATCTTTTTCTGGTAGGTAAATGACGAGATGACTGGACATAGTCGTACGCTTTTGATCCCTAACTTTTGCCTGGACCGCCCTTTTGGGTTTTCAGTCCACCGGGATACCCATTTTTGCCCAAGCCGCCTGTTCAGGTTTTCGACTTGCCGGGTGTACAGATTTTCATTTTTTCATCCCTTATTTTGCTCGAACCCTTTGGGTTCGCCGGGAAGCCCTTATTTCTGCCTAGGTGTGTCAACCTAGCGGGTCTTTGATTGTGCGTAGTATTTTTCCGACTATGTCCACATTCTTAGGATGCAGGGAGTTGTCACTGTCAGTAGCATTGTGTTGCCATATTACCAGAAGATCGTCGTTTGATCGTGCAGGATTTGTTGCTGAAATTCATGTCCAATGCCCCCAAGTGATTCAGACGGAGATTTGCCCCTGGTATTTGGCATTTGAGAGATTCTCTGAATCTTGACTTAACTGCCCCAGATGATAGACAATGATCATGCCGTGCCCCTTGGTTGGAAGTGTTTTTCCACTTGAGATGACCCTTGAGAAGATTTTTGTTCATAAGATATTCATCGTGCGAATTTCTCTACTGTTCGAACAAATAATCATATGCAAACAATATTATTTTAAGAATGCAAAGCTTATGTCTGTCTTGAAGTTTTTGAAAATGCGTTTTTTTTCCAGTAAGATAGGAAAATTTTGTAAAATGTGACGTCAACTCAAGATTTTACAGCAAGCCCTACAGGAGTCAGGATACCTTTGGTAACAGTATGTTTTCGAACTAACCCATGCTTCAACTAGGACTTTTAAGGGTTATAACGTAGCCTGGTTCACGGTTTAAGAAACAAAGGATAAAGGCTCAAGTTTTATTTGTACCCCCCGCTCTTCGTGATGTTCTTCAAACCTAAACTCAGCTGATCGTGCGTTAGACCTTGTTTGAATCTTTGCTCTGATATTCCAGTGATGGTTTGGATATTGACAGTTTATTTGGAATAGGCAGTCATTCCCTTTTTTTTGTTGAGGGTTTGTAGAACCTCTTTCTTTTTTTATTTCGTTATCCTTGTCTTTTGCCTGAACCGTTTCTTTTGTGATTACAGTCAGCGGGATGCCCCAGTTTTGTAAGTCTCCTTCATAGGTTTTGACTTATTGAGCTTTTATTTTTGGGAAATAATGACTGTCTATCTTTTATGATTATTCGGAACCATCACTGTCTTTTGTTTCAGAAGGACTTCTTTTGATGCCATTCGTTGTGCACCTGGATCAACTGAGAAGACTACCCTGCCCCAGGTTATGATTAAGGGTTTTAATAATAAATTTTTTTTTGTGAAAAAGAAAAACTCCTACTTCTTTGGCTCAAAGGGGTTGACGAGGGATTATCTTCCTTATAACTCCAGTGTTTAGGAATTGAAACAATGCATGTACCTCATCAGCGGGGTCTATCCAAAAGCATACTGTAAAGATCGTAGTATCGTTTTCGTCATCCTCCCTCAAAAGGCTTAGAATTATTAATCGAGAGTTTGAACATCACAAAAAATGAAAGCAGTTTGAATATAGCGAATGCGAATATATTGATTCAAAACAGACATATGCGATGCATTGATAAAGTAATAAAGTTTGCTATGACAATAATTGTTTGTATAAGCAAAGAAAATACAACTTGAACATTCGAATGAACAAAAGTCTTCTAGTCTCAGGACTTGTCACTTCAAATGGTGAATCTCGCAGGGATAGTAGAAGCACTCGACCTGACCATCTTGGATGAATTCCACTGCTCCTTCATCGATCAGGTTTTGGATTTTGTACCTCAACTTCCAACAGTTGTCAGTATCATGCCCCGGGCTGTTAGAATGGTATGCGCACCTGGCCCCAGGATTATAGTTGGGTGAAGAAGTCTTAGGATTAGGGTGAGGTCTTATCAACGTCACCAGATTCAACTTTAACAGGTGTTGCAAATCTTGGGACAACGACGTGTTGAGCTTGGTAAATTGCCTCAAAGGCTTGTCTGGCTTGCTCTGATCAACTCGTCGTTCTTGGCGAGGTCGTTGTTGGACCTGTGAAGTAGCAGCAGTTTGGAGAGGCCTATTCATTGAACCAAACCTTTGACTTCTTGGAGGCTGATTACCGGTTTGGTCCCCAGCCCTGACTACTTGCTTCATACTGTCTTGCTGAAGCTGGTGATGTTGATGCTGAATTTGTGACCCTGAGCAAGTTGAGGAGCGTTTCCCTTGTCTTCTTGTCTCAAAGGGAATTTAATGATGACTGGCTCTTCAACCTTAGATGTTTTCCCCAGTTCGTTATCCCGAAGCAGTTGGTTGACGAGAGCCCTAAGCTCTTCTTATCTTTGAGCTAAGTCTTGAATGAGAGTCATCTGCCCCAACATCTGGGTTCTCATTGTATCCACCTCAGCTTGCAGATGTTTCAGCCGTTCATCCTTACTGTCTTCTGGACTGTTCCTGACCAAAGTCCCCGTGAGGAGTGTTCTCAGCTCTTCATGCCCCTTGGATAGATTTAGGAGGATCTCCCCGAACCGAGTCTCTTGAGCATGAAGATCCTGGTTGTCTTGTTGGGAGGCCATTGCTGAAATAAACAGCGAAGATGGTAAGTGACTTGTACCAAGGGTACCTGTAATGCAATGATATGTATGTATGCATGCAATGTTTTCAAGGATCTCGCGGGGTAAACAAGAAACTGTTAGAATTGGAATCTGGTGGCTTGATTGAAGGCACTTCATGTTGTTGAGAGTCCTTCTTCAAGAGTCAAGGCTCACCATATCGAGTGGGTCATAGCCCCTGACTCAAGTTATCAACCTTGGCTAGAGGAAAATAAATCCCCTTTGCCCCTTGCTAGACAGTCGGTTCATCATGACCTGCATCTCAAGCCTTTGAGATCCTTGAAATGGGTTAGTCCTTATGCAGGATGTATGCAATGGTATGATGTTATTCTATGCATGGAGTGATGTAAGTAAGCCCTGTTATGAGTCCAGATTAAGGATTGTAAACAAAACCTGCAAGAAACTCAAGTGTTAGATAACAAGCATGCAAGTAGTCAAGTTTGAAGGCACACAAGTCACACAAGACAGCCCTTAGAGTTTAGGCCAGCATGAGGTCTAGGTACTACCCTCTTGAAGTTGGTGGGCTCAAACCTGTCCTATCAAAAGTAACCGGGTTCTAAGGAGCTCAATATCATCATATTGTTTTCTGTGTTCATTGTTTTGATTTAGCCACTGAACTGGCGATCAAAATATTCCAAGAAAACAACCCTCAATGAGTGTAGTATCGAGTATCTACCAACTTCGGACTGCACCAAAGTCGGTCATCTCACTACCCCTAAAGAGGCCAGGATGGTCAAGTAAGGTTCCTAAGGTCAGTTGATGCTTCACGACACCACACGGCGGCCCCGTACTCTCCTTGACTTGACTCAAGGGTTACCGGTACTCACCAAAGTGCCACATCAACGTAGCAACTGCTTCAACCGTGTCGGTATACCCCGCACAGTTCCCTCACAGTTTGTTGCTACCTAAAAGGTATCCCCCAGATCCGGGTTAGGATCTATGAAACTCCCAAAACAGACCCACAATATTAAAGCAATCAAAACAGGCAATTGAAAACAAGAGTGGTCTAATCCTAAGGTACACCTCACTTTTATAGTCTCTCCAGCAGAGTCGCCAGTTCTGTGATCGGTGGAAATAGAACTGACTGTTTTTTAAGCTGGTTCGCGAAATGTCGCGGTAAGCAAGAGTCGCCACCGTCTTTTATGTTCTCCAACATGGAAAGGACAAAAGCACAGCAAAATTCCTTTTTCGAGATGTTTCTCGGTTCGGGAGGTAGATTTATAGAAAGGGAAGGTGTTAGCACCCTTTCTATCCATGGTTATCCATGGGCTCTTAGGTACTTGCTCTTATGTTTTCAAAAAATTGTTTGCTTTTCAAGTGTATGTGGGTTTTGAAAAAGTTTCGTTTGAAAAATTTCTAAGTAACTCTTGTATCAGTCCTCCAGAGTGTATGAAATATTTGTTTGAAAACTTTTTGAAAGTGTAGGTGTGAAAAGATGTTTTTGTTTTTTTGAAAGAGCAAGTACTCAGGAGAAATCTACCTACTCTAAGGAATTAGGCTGTGTAAGAGTCCTTTAGATAGTACTATCCCACTATTGAGAAGTAGGTAGCACCGTCGTTGGAGTTATTCGGGTCAATTCGATTATTAGGGACATGTGTGGTCACCAAAGCAATGGTAGGACACCTTAGCGGTAACCCTAATGTCCTAGATCCTTTTTATCCGAGGCAACCGTTTCGAGGCAACTGGATCTTAGACAGGAGGGCGACCTCTAAAACACCCTATACTTGACGACCACGTCGAGGCAACCAGTGAGGCGTACCCTAGGAGTGGCATGTGCACGTGTATTATTTTTCATGTTAAATTGTCTTGTACATATATCATGGTGATCTACGAGTTGTTTTTAATTTTCATCCAAGTCTTGCATGCATATTAACAGTTAAGAGTGCGAAAAATAAAGTGCGGAAAGGTAAATCTACGCTATTACAAGGCGCGGGTCTATACATCGCCAAAAACAAAAACCCGTTTGGAAATAAATACGAGAAAAGTAAATAAAGCGATAAAAGCCTAATTAACTATTACATTTCCGGAGCAGATACATAAATATAATGAAAAATAATAACGCGCGAATAAAAATTAAATCCGGAAAGTCTTAGGGTTTTGACCCCTTTTGAGAAAAGAAAGTAGTTTGTCCTTTTTTGCAATTAATTAAATATTAAACCTAAACCTAATTAATTAAAAGAGAAAAATGTTTTTTATGTTTTTTAAGTCTTAATGAAAATAAAAATAAAAGAAATTAAAAGTCAAAAGAACCCTAATTCTAGATTAATTTTATTTATTATAAAAAAATGTCAAAGTTAACCTAATTTAACTAATTTAATCAATTTACATTTTATTTACCAAAATAATGATTAATAATGAAATTAATACATAATAAAAATATTTACATTTTTTAATTCTGGATTTATTATAAAAATTAATATTAATTATGTTAGTTAAATAAATAATAATATTAATAATAAAAATAGTTAGTTAAAAGAAAAGAAAAAAACAATCAACCAGGGGGGGTGTTGACCCAAGAATGGAGGTTTTGTTTAGAAATTTCTGGCCCATTTGTTGGCCAGCCCATTGACTTTTTGGATCAGCTGAGCGTGTGGTTGACTGGGAGTATGGTGTTCTCCACTTTCTGATCATTGGATTGATGCACAGGGACACATGGCACGCTGATTTGTGAGGTTGCATGATGGAATCCTTCTGAAAGCCTGCATTGGATTATACAAGGAAAAATAGGAACAATTGTATGGGGGACCTGGGAATCGAACCCATGTCCCAATGATGAACATCCACCTCACTAACCACTAGGCCATCATGTTGCATTTGACATAATATTAACAATTGAAAATAATATACAAAACAATCATATGCTAGAGAGAGAAAACAAAATAGCGCGCGCGTTTGAATGATCCAATGGCATAGCACCACGTCTTGTCTTCTTCGTTGAAACCTGATAAAAAGAAATCAAATAACGGGGGTTTTTAACCCCCATAATATGGCATGACCAAAAATAGTGAACAGGCGTGTGATGATCAGAAATTGTTCGAGAGGGTTGGGTTGGATTCGTCTGGCCTTAACGAATTCAACCATATGCGTCTCAAGCTCCAATTTTTCCTATAGAGAAAACCCCCAATTTAAGAGCTTGAAAACCCTAATATTCATCCATGGTGGTTTGTGATTCAGGGCTCCATAATGCAATTCACCTATGCCATTAGCTCTAGAGAGGTTCTAGTAATCCAATACACACAAAAAATCTCATTAATAATGCATGAATATTGATTTACGATTATGAAAAAATAACCAAACTGTGTGACTTGTTCTTGCGTGTTCTTGGAGTGTTAAGGCTTGTTTTTGATTCCAATCCATTCCTGGGAATGTTAGCAATGTGTTTGAATCGCTCTAAGGCTTTGAATTGTGCTAGAACGTGGAATTCAGTTTTCAAATTTTTCTTGAAGTTTTGGAATTGGCTTATGGCTTTTGACAGCAGCTTTCACGTGAATAGCATTAGGTTTAGGTTCAGCATATGTAATGGAAGGGAATTAGGTCAAAGTTTAGGCCAAGGATCCATTGTATTGATGTCTTGAGATTTTTGTTGATCACCATTAAAGGACTTTCCAAACTTGGTTCAAATCTTGGATTTTATGCACAAAAAGGCTTGGCACGAATTTGGTAGCTGGCATGTGGTATATGAAAGTTGTTCAAATCAAAAAGATGCCCTTCCATTAATTTTTAGATTTTATTTGAATTATTATGGATTTAAAATGAATTAAATCAATAAAAATTAAATAAAATGGAAAAATAAATGTTTGGTCTTGAAATTAATCATGGGACACGTGGGTGGCATGACAAGGCTGAATCAAGTGGAAGAAAGTGGGCCCTTTTGTCAAAAATTGAAGTTTCAAGGATAGTTGACTTTTGCCATTTCACAAAAATTTCCCACCTTCTCCAACGCATATCTTGCTCAAATTTGATCATATGAACATGTTCTTGGACATTTTGGAAAGGTGTTGAAGACCTCTAACCAATGCCTTTGGTCCCATGTCATTTGGATTTACCAATCTCAAGTTATGGTCTTTGACTTAAAATGCCTTTTTGTTGACTTTTGAAATTGACCTATAATGTAGAAATTGATAACTTTTTGTGAGAGCATTTCTTGGACTTGGAATGGGAAGATGAGTTTTAGAAATGTCATCCCCTTCAAAATGAGCATTGGATGGGATTTTTCTGATGAACCATGAAAAAGTTATGCCCTGGTCAATTTACAATTGACTTTTCAGCTTGTCCAAAAATAACAACTTTTGCATCTTTGATGACTTTTGAGCCATGCTTGTGGAATTATGATCAAGACTTGATCAAATGATGATTGTGGCTTCAAATAAGATGTTGACCAAAATTTTTGACTTTTGACTGCCAAATGACCATTTTACCCCTACAGTTGATTGTGAAGCAATTAGGGCTTTTGACTGTGCAACTTGATGCTGTGAGTCTTGAAACTTGACATGTAGATGCTTGACAATGTGTATAGGCCTATGGGACTTGATTGAGCCCTTGAAAACCTCAACTTCCTTGCAAGAACCAAAACCCTAATTTTGACTGGCTTAGGAGGATGTTTGACTGTGCAATCCTTGAGCAAACCTTAAGCCATTTGAATATGATTCTTGACAAATCATGAAGAATATGGGAGGGCAAATTTTGGGGTACAACAGTGAACTACGTGTACCTTGACCCCCTATTACACGAAAGGTGGTACGTAGTCACTAAAGGTTCACAAGTGTGGCGGGTGCAAAAATCATAAAAAATATTTCTTTTCTCACCTCCATCATCTATTTTTATACAACATTTTATAGCCAAAATATACAGAATTTTCAAAGAGATTCCTGAAGAGTACCATAAATGTTTAGGGTGCTAATACCTTCCCTTTGCATAACCAACCCCCTTATCTTGAATCTTTCCCCCTCTTTTTGGGTTACACGCTCTTTTCCCATTCCTTTGGAAACAATAAAGTGCGGTGGCGATTTTTATTTTGATTTGTATAAGTCTAGACAATCCAATGGCTTAGTCTTAAACATTTCTACCGCTACAGAAAAAAATAGCGACTTCAATGGGGAAAGATTGACCTCTTGCTGGTCCATCCCTAAGTGGGTTGAACCTATCTTTGTATATATCTGTATATGTGCTATTGTTGTTTATGCGTTATATGTTGTATATATGTTTATCTGGATTTTCCTGGTTTTCAGGATGCTTGGTAATTACTTATAAGTCCTATATCCGGACTTAGGAAAACTTTAAGATAGGACGGGCGGTATAGTCGTGTTAAATTTGAGGGAGTAATCCCAAAAAATGAGGCATGAGATCCCCCACTCAGTGAAGGCCCCTTTGATTGTAGTGTCGTTTACCGAGTAATCAGGAAGATGTGCTGCTTTCGACCTGTGAGCTTGCTGAAGATGAGGACCGTAGAATACCTAACTCATCTTGGCCTTTTAAGTGTAGTGCGGGAGCTATGACGGAGTAATCCGGAAATAGTTGTCACGCGATACTATGCTCGGACGAGTTTTTCTTAAGAATATTACTAATTACCAAGTCAATTGGGAAGTTGGTAATATCCGAAGGAAGGATGTAGACTCTGGGAACCTCTAGAACCTTGTTCGGAAGGGGATAACTTTTAGACCATACCTTATGGGTATTACCTTCGACCTCATGCTCGTGACGTTCAACCTATGAACCCTATGTTTGTGATCTTGTGTGTGATTGTTGCATCATGCACCCATGCACTCATAAGCATCTTTTGAAGAAATTTCATTTCAAGGGACTTGAAAGTTGACCATTTGTGAATATCTCAGGTAACTTTTGACCATGGATTTTGGAAAAAGAAAGACTGCAAAATACAGTTTCAAAGATTCCAAGTTAGATGAGTTGATCTGTCTAATTCTCGAGATTGAGTGTTCTGTAGATTTCTGGAAGAAGTATGGATCCATCATTCCTCTCATGAAGCTTAGGATGAAGGAGGGTATTCTCTCAACCTTGGTCCAGTTCTATGATCCGATGTATCATTGCTTTACTTTCCCCGACTACCAGTTGATGCCTACACTAGAGGAGTATTCTTATTTGTTGGATTTACCTGTTACCTATCGTGTTCCTTTTACTGGTTTGGAGGGTGATCCAAAACCACACGAGATTGCTGCTTTGATCCATCTGGGGAAGTCTGAGGTTGAAGCCCATATGACTACTAAAGGAGAGATTAGAGGATTACCAGCTCAGTTCTTATTGGAGAAAGCTCGTTACTTTGCCAGGATGAAGAGTACAGTCTCTTTTGAGGCCATCTTTTCTCTACTTGCTTACGGGTTGTTTTTATTTCCTAATGTGGACAAGTTTGTTGACGTTAATGCTATCAGAATCTTCATGATTGGAAACCCAGTTCCTACATTGTTGTGTGATTCTTATTACTCTATTCATCTTCGGAATTCTTATCATGGGGGGATGATTATCTGTTGCACGCCTCTGTTGTACCGATGGTTTATTTCTCATATGCCTCAGTCTGATGCTTTCTGGGATGTCAGGAAGGAACCTCGTTGGGCTCCTAAGATCATGGCACTTACTCACTCAGATATTGATTGGTATCATCAGGCTTACCATGATGTAGATATTGTCGACAATTGTGGTAGTTTCCCCAATGTACCTCTTTTTGGTACAAAGGGAGGAATTAACTACAACCTTGTTCTTGCACGACGACAACTTGGTTATCCGATAAGGGATAAACCAAATAGTATTCATTTGAGTAGTTTCTTTATGAAGGAGGGAGAAGACCATAAGGAAGCTAGGGAGCAGGTTGCGAAGGCCTGGCATCACATTCATAGGAAGAGTAGGAAAGACTTGGGACCTAGGGGAGTTGTTTCTTTGGAGCCATATCTTCAGTGGGTCCAAATAAGAGCTATTCAGTTGAAGATGCCATATTCCCGGGAAATACTTATGCCTAATTTGTTTGTGAAGACCACTCCTCCCTTATTGGATGATGTAGAAGAGCTACAACTTGCTTTGGTCAGGATGCAGCAGGAAAATGACGCTTGGAAGAATAAGTACCAAACTTTAGAGATTTCCTATAGAGCAGACTTGAAGGAGAAAGACGACTTGATTGATATTCTTGAGAGTTGGGATGTAGAGACAATGGAGAGGCAAGGGGATTTATTTTCTCCTAAGCCTCGGTCAGATGCTAGTTGTTCACTTCAGGATTCAGATGATTGGAAGGAGGTTGCCACCATATATGCGGAAGAAAATTAGAGGTTGAAGGCTCAGATTTCCAGGCTTACAGGGAAGCGCCAGCGTGTAGAGTGATCTCCATCAGCTTTACTTCTTAGGGTTTTAGACTTTATTTTCATCTTGTACTTGGGATTGTTGAAACTTGTAATACATTTTGAAGTTATTATAATAAAAAATTCCAGTATTTCAAATGTGTTATTACTTTGATATTTGCAATATGTCTATAAATCTTTCTCTTGAAATATTAATAATAAAAATAAATCATGTGCACTGCATATCATGCATCATATTGCACATATTTCTTGCATTCATTATGCATATCCAAGTGTCTCACCAAGCTTCTTTACTTCGTTCAGCAAGATGTCTCACCACTACAACACTCGAGCTAATTTTAGAAGGAAGATGGACAACTTAAAACAAGAGAATCGCGAGCTGCGCGAGGAGGTTTCTGCTTTGAAGGCCGATATGGCCAATCTCACTACACTAATGGAATATCTGGTGGCTGCTCAAAATCAGCCACTGAGTGTTTAACCTCAACCAACAAGGGTTACTACTGAAGCTCCTGCTGTTCCTGTGTCTACTACTCCATTTGTTGTTCAGAATCGCAGGCCTCAAGGTTATCCATGGGGAATGCCAAAGAACTGTGTGCCTGAAGGTTTCAATCTTGGTCCTCAAGATACTCTAGTTGTTCAGACTATTGTTACTCCTGCACCTCATGTGGTGCATGCTGCTCCTGCTGCACCACCTTCGGTGAATATGATACCAGTTATTAATGATGATATGTGTCATCCTTTTCCTCCACCAAGTGAATACTTTGGTCTCTATGATAGAATGGATTATTTTCAAGAGAAGTTTGACAAGATGCAGAGGGAGATGAAGGCCCTCAGGGGAAAGGAATTGTTCAGGCAGAATGTGAATGATTTATGCTTGGTCCTGAATGTCAAGATACCTGCAAAGTTTAAAGTCCCGGAGTTCGAGAAGTACAAGGGACACACTTTTCCTCGTGTTCATCTTGTGATGTATGTAAGAAGAATGTCTACCCACACTGGTGATCAACGTCTGTTGATTCACTTTTTTCAGGATAGTTTGACTGGTGTTGCGCTGAAGTGGTATATGAGTTTTGACAGCACCAATATCCATACTTTCAATGACTTGGGAGAATCATTTATCCGATAATACAAATACGACATGGACATGGCGCCTGGCCGTGATCAACTCAGGGCCATGGTCCAAAAGGACGGGGAATCATTCAAAGAATATGCACAGAGATGGCGTGAGGTAGCCGCCCAAGTGATTCCTCCCATGGAAGAGAAGGAGATGACTAAGATTTTCTTGAAGACTTTGGGTGCTTTCTACTATGAGAGGATGGTAGCGAGTGCGCCAAGTGACTTTACTGAAATGGTAGGCATGGGTATCCGATTAGAAGAGGCTGTAAGAGAGGGTCGTCTAACAAAAAGTGAAAGTTCTGGAAGTGCGAAGAAACCATCCTATGGGTTTTCCAAAAATAAGGAAGGAGACACAAATGTTGTTATGCAAGAAAGGAGGGTTAATCCTCCTAGAAGAAATTATCAGCTTCATCAGCAAGTCACCTCAGTTACTCCAGTTGTTGGTGTAGCTCCAACCACTATTTCTTATCAGAGACCATCCCACCAGGGGAATCAAGGGTATAACTAGAGAAGGGAGAGTTATAATCATATCCCTATGAGCTATATAGAATTACTCCCGGCGTTAATTCAGAAGAAGTTGGTTCAGACCCGACCACCTCCCGTTGTACCATCATTGTTGCCTTGGTATTACAAGGCGGACCAAACATGTGCTTTTCATCAGGGAGCACCATGGTACAATGTTGAGAACTTCTATCCTTTGAAGACTGAAGTACAAAAATTGGTGAAGTCTGGTATCTTAACTTTCAAGGATGTGGGCCCTAATTTGAAAGATAATCCTCTACCAAAGCATGGAGGAGCGAATACTGTGAACATGGTGGTCGGTTGTCCAGGCGACTTCCAGATTTTTGATATTAAATTGGTCAGAGGAGATTTCGTGAAAATGCATGCAGACCTCTGTGAATTTAGCTACTATACACATGACCATGCCGGTTGTTCTATTTGCAGTACAAATATACAGGGTTGCGACAAGATAAAGGCTGATTTGCAGGAGATGATGGATGAGGGCCTCATCCATATAATCAGGCCTAGGGAAGAGTATTAAGAGGAAGTAAAAATGGTTTCTGGATGTCCTAGAGAGTTCATAATATTTGATGTGGAACATATGAATGAGGATCTTGTACAATTGCATGCTACTTTCTGCCACATGGCTGGTCAGGTGGGACATCAGTATGGATCTTTCCGAATTTGCTGCCGAGACTCCCGAGGATGTTCAATTGTAAGGGAAGGTGTTCAGTTGTTGTTATATAATGGAACTATCAAGGTTACGAACCAAAGGGATGATTATCATGAAGTTGATGTGATTGAGGTTTGTTTGGGTGAAGAAGAGTCAAATGATGAGTATTTCTCTGCAGATGAGTACTTCTCCTCAGATGATGATTATTTCTTTGCAGATGAGTACTTCTCCTCATATGATGATTTATTTTCCAGAGATGACTCTGTAATGACTGATTATGTTGAAGAGGGAGTAAACATTATTGTGCCTTGTTTTGGTGCACCCGTCCATTTTGAAGTTGAATATCATAGCAAGCCAACTATTACTCCATTGATGATTAGTTTTCCGGGTCCTGTCCCCTACAAATCAGACAAGGTTGTACCATACAAATATAATGCTACAATTTTAGAGGATAGTGTAGAAGTTCCCATCCAGCCAATGCCTAATGTTGGAAATATTGTTTAGACTAGTAGGCTGACCCGCAATGGTCGAGTATTTGCACCAGTTGTTCATGGAGATGTTAGTACTGGAAAGAAAATCATTGGAAATGTTGAACCCAAGAAGGCTACGGGTGAATCTAGTGGGGTTGCGCTAGAAAAAGAGGTGGACGATATTTTGAAGATAATCAAGATGAGCGACTACAGAATTGTAGATCAGCTACTGCAGACTCCTTCAAAAATATCTATCTTGGCTTTATTGATGAACTGTGCTGCTCACAGACAATCTTTGATGAGGGTATTGGACCAAGCTTTTGTGGAAAGCGATATGCCTGTAGACCAATTCAGCAGTGTAGTAGGGAACATTACCTCGTGTAATAACTTGAGTTTCTGTAATGATGAACTGCCCGATGAAGGAAGGAATCACAATTTGGCCCTCCACGTCTCTATGAACTGCAAGAATGATTTATTATCCAATTTCTGATTGATAATGGATCCGTGTTGAATGTTATACCAAGGAGCACACTTATGAAGTTGAAATATCAAGGAACGCCCATGCGCCAAAGTGGCATTATTGTGAAAGTGTTTGATGGATCAAGGATATCTGTTATTGGTGAAGTGGACTTGCTTATTCATATAGGCCCACATTTGTTTCAGATTACTTTCCAGGTCATGGATATGGTACCTGCTTATAGCTGCTTGTCGAGACGGCCGTGGATACATTAGGCGGGGGCTGTCACTTCGACTTTACACCAGAAATTGAAGTTTGTACGTGAAGGAAAAGTGGTAACTATAAATGGAGAACATGCATTATTGATATCTCATTTATCCTCATTCAACATTGTGGAGGCGGATGAAGCTGTTGTTGGAACCCAGTTCCAAGCTTTATCCATTGATAATGTAAGAGGAAATGAGAACTCTATGGCTTCGTTTAAGGATGTGCAGCAGGTTGTGCGTAATGGACATAGTGAAGTATGGGGACAAATTCTTGATCAACCTGTAAACAATAATAGAGTTGGCTTGGGGTTCTCTATGAAGAATGATAAAGGTAAGAGCATGAAGCCGAAGTCTGTTGCAAGAAAGTATCAAGACGTCTTTCTTAGTGAGGGTTATCTTCATCCAACTGTTTCCGGGATTAATGCCATTGGGGAAGATAAAGCAGAGCCAAAAATGCCAAATTATGTGACGCACGAAGTTAAGGTTCAGAACTGGATCACCATTGATGTTCCCTCTTGCATACATGTTTCAAAGTAATTTTTTTGTTAATCTTTTTTAAAAGCTTTCACTCTGCCCAAGGTGAAAGTATTAATATTGTATGGGCTTATCTGTTTGCTTTGATTTTTAAAATCAATAATAAAAGTTGTCTTTGTTTCCCAAATTGTGTCTTTATTTTCTGCTTTTTCTTGGAAAATGGTAATCAGAAAAAGTCTTTCAAATTAAATAATAACTGAAATTGAATCCGCATGATCACTTATTATATGTGTCAGTTTCTAAATGCAATCATAAATCACATGTGCAAATTAATTAAAAAACTCGTTGAATACAATGACCTTGCACCCTCTCCCAACTTTGAATGTCCTGTGTATGGGGCCGAAGAAGAAGACTATGATGAGATTCTAGAAGAGGTCTCACGGTTGCTTGAGAGCGAGGAGAATGCCATTCAGCCATATAAAGAGCCATTGGAAGTAATCAATTTGGGTTCAGAAGAAGATCCGAAGGAAGTCAAGATTTGAGCATTACTGCATCCTGATGTGAAGAGCAGGTTGATTGAGATGTTGAAAGAGTATGTGGATATTTTTCTTGGTCTTACCAAGACATGCCTGGTCTAGATACAGATATTGTAGAGCACCATTTTCCGCTGAAGCCAGAGTGCCCGCCAATCAAACAGAAGTTACGAAGAACTCACCCAGATATGGAAGTGAAGATCAAAGAAGAAGTTCTAAAGCATATTAATGTCGGTTTTCTTGTGACATTAGTGTACCCTTAGTGGATTGCCAATATTTTCCCAGTACCTAAGAAAGACGGAAAAGTTCTCATGTGTGTAGATTACAGAGATCTAAATAAATCTAGTCCAAAAGATGATTTTCCATTGCCACACATTGATATGTTAGTGGATAGCACAGCAAAATTCAAAGTTTTCTCGTTCATGGACGGATTTTCCAGATATAATAAAATAAGGACGGCTCCTGAGGACATGAAAAAACAACGTTTGTCACACCCTAGGGAACATTCTGTTACAGAGTGATGCCCTTCGGGTTGAAGAACGCTGGTGCGACGTACCAGAGGGCTATGAAAACCCTATTTCATGATCTGATGCACAAGGAAATTGAGATATATGTTGATGATATGATTGCTAAATCCCAGACTGAAGAAGGGCATGTAGAAGATTTGTTGAAGTTGTTTTAGTGTTTGAGGAAGTATCATCTCCGCTTGAACCCAAATAAATGTACCTTCGGTGTCCGGTCGGGGAAATTGTTGGGTTTCATTGTTAGCCAGAAAGGGATTGAAGTTGACCATGATAAAGTCAAAGCAATTCAATAAATTCCAGTGCCGAGAATTGAAAAGCAAGTCAGAGGGTTCCTCGGGCGTTTGAATTATATTTCCAAATTCATTTCCCACATGACTGCAACGTGTGAACCGATCTTTAAGTTGTTAAAGAAAGATCAAGGTTGTGTGTGGACAGATGACTGCCAAAGGGCATTTGAAAGTATTAAAGAATATTTGCTTGAACCTCCTATCTTGCTCCCTCTTCTTGAAGGAAGACCATTGATCATGTATCTGATAGTGTTAGATAATTCCATGGGTTGTATTCTGGGACAACAAGATGAAACATGGAAGAAAGAGTATGTGATTTATTATCTCAGTAAAAAGTTTACTGATTATGAATTGCGGTATTCCCTACTGGAAAAGACATGTTGTGTTATGGCCTGGGCGGAAAAATGTTTGCGGCAGTATATGTTGAATCACACTACTTGGTTGATCTCCAAAATGGATCCAATAAAGTACATTTTTGAAAAGCCTGCTCTTACTGGGAGAATTTCCCGCTGGAAGATGTTGTTATCTGAATATGACATTGAATACCGCACTCAAAAAGTTATTAAAAGCAGCGTGTTGGCAGATTATCTTGCTCACCAACCAGTTGATGATTATCAGTTTGTGATGTATGATTTCCCCGATGAGGATGTGATGTTTTTGAAAGTGAAAGAGCGTGATGAACCTTTTCCTGAGGAAGGTCCTGATCCTGAATCTCGTTGGAGTATGATATTTGATGGAGCTATGAATGCTTATGGTAAAGGAATTGGTGTTGTGATTGTCACTCCACATGGATCACACATTCCTTTTGCTGCAAGGTTGACATTTGATTGTACTAATAATATGGCAGAATATGAGGCTTGTATCATGGGTCTCGAGGAAGCTATTGATCTCAGAATTAAAATTCTAGATGTGTATGGCGATTCAGCTTTGGTAATAAATCAGATTAAAGAAGAGTGGGATACTCGTCACCCCGGCTTGATCCTTTACAAAGATTATGCTAGAAGATTGTTATCCTTCTTTAATAAAGTTGAACTCCATCACATCCCCAGAGACGAAAATCAAATGGCGGATGCTCTGGCAACTCTGGCTTCTATGTATCAAGTGAATACTTGGAATGATATACCTCGAGTTATAGTTCGGCGACTAGATAGGCACGCTCATGTGTTTACAACAAAAGAGGTAGCGGATGTGAAACCTTGGTATTATGATATCAAGCATTTTCTTCAGACTCAGGAATACCTGATTGGTGCATCGAATAAAGATAGAAAGACATTGAGAATATTGGCTGGAAATTTCTTTGCTCAGATGCGTGGATAGACACGAAGCAAACATGTTAATGCTTGAGATTCATGAAGGTTAATTTGGCACTCGTGCCAATGGACATTCGATGGCTAAATAGATGCTAAGGGCAGGTTACTATTGGATGACAATGGAATCTGACTGTTACGAATTTGCAAACAAGTGCCATAAATTCCAGATTTATATGGGCAAGATTCATGTGCCTCCGACACTTCTCAATGTTATTTCTTCCCCGTGGCCTTTCTCTATGTGGGGTATTGACATGATTGAGATGATAGAACCCAAAGCTTCTAATGGACACCATTTTATCTTGGTAGCAATTAGTTACTTAACCAAATGGGTGGAAGCTACTTCATATGCTAATGTTACTAAGTAGGTGGTTGTGCGCTTCATTAAGAATAATCTCATATGTCAGTATGGTGTGCCGAGCAGAATTATCACCGACAATGGTTCGAATTTGAACAACAAGATGATGACAGAACTTTGTGAAGAATTCAAGATTGTCCATCACAACTCATCTCCGTATAGGCCAAAGATGAATGGGGCTGTTAAAGCTGCTAATAAGAATATCAAGAAGATCATCCAGAAGATGGTTGTTACTTGTAAAGATTGGCATGAAATGCTCCCTTTTGCTTTACATGGATACCAGACATCTGTCTGCACTTCAACAGGAGAAACCCCATTCTCCCTTGTGTATGGAATGGAAGCTGTGCTCCCAATAGAGGTTGAGATTCCCTATTTGCGTGTGATAATGGAAGCCAAGTTGTCAGAGGTTGAATGGGTCCAGAACAGGTTTGACCAATTGAATTTGATTGAAGAGAAGAGAATGACGGCTTTGTGTCATGGGCAGTTATATCATAAGAGAATGAATAAAGCTTTTGATAAGAAGGTAAAACCTCGTGAATTTAGAGAAGGCGACCTCGTGCTCAGGAAGATCATGTCTTTTAACGCTGATTCTAGAGGCAAGTGGACTCCCAATTTTAAAGGCCCATGTTGTCAAGAAATCCTTCTCTAGCAGTGCATTAATTCTTGAAACTATGGATGGCAAGGAGTTCCCACGTCCCATGAATGCTGATGCAGTCAAGAAATACTTCACCTAAAGAAATAAAAGAACGGCTTCCTAAGTTGAAAACCCGAAAGGGCGGCTTTGGCAAAAAAAAACAAGAGCATCTCGGTAGGCCGAAAACCCGAAAGGGCGGTCTAGGCAAAAATTAGAGACATAAACAAAATAAAATTTCCCGCTAAGTTGAAAACCCGCAAGGGCAGCTTAGGCAAAAGTTAGGGACTTTCTTGGCAAGTAACTACATCAGACAAGACTTGATCGTTGAAGCAACAATCTTCTTGGATCCTCACCATACTTCAACAGAAGATGCTGCTCAGGATTTCAAAGTTGTTAGAGGGAATAGTGGTCATTGTATATCAATGTATCTTTTCCATTGTATATTACCGTTTTCCAAACTTTGTAACCATCTGTGGAGTCTCTCCATTCGCAGACTACCATTCTATCAATACAATTTGAGATTTTACCCAATTCTTTGTAGTTCTTATTTTTATTCAGCTTATAAAGACTCCATTTATTATTGATGATAATTTTCAAAGCAAAAAGATTAAATAACAAAATTATTTTTCAAAAAGAATTTACAACTTACTTTTACTTTAGATTTTATGATTCTAAAGGAAAACAAAAAGTGGTGATCCCAGGAATGGACGAACTCCCATAATATTGGGAAGTGTAGTTTCCCAGGGAAGGTTTTCTCAGGTTGTTTTCCCTGGTATGCACGTGTTTATTGTATATTGAAGACGATACCAATTGGCATAAGGTGCAGTATCGGGTTTGTGATCCCAGTGTCCCCAGTGTCCCCAGTCAAGTGTTGGTTCATTTTCTAATTTTTGGGTTTGCTTGGTCTAAGGTCTCTATTCCGGATTCCCCAACAGAGTCTTCTCTCATATGACGAAAGGTCTTGTTCCCTTGGTGTGCTGAGATGGAATTATTTGCAAAATGTTGCTCTTTTTGGCAGTGTTTCCATTATTGTTGGTATTTATTTCCCAGGAAAGCTATCCCAGGGCATCTTTTGTTGGAAAAAGTTTGCATAATATGAAGACTCAATCCGAGATTTCCCAATGAAGGCCTTGCTTATTTGATAGAAGTCTCTTATCCCCGTGCATGATGAGATTTAACTCATTTGTGAAGCATCTCCTTTCAGCGGTACTTGCATTTTGTTTGATTGCCCGATAATCAGGCAAGGGCAGTGTTTTATTTAAGAAGTGTTGAATTGGTTATCAACTTTTTTTGGGTTTTCACCCACTAGGTGTTGGGTTTGATTTAAAATCCCCATAATTTTGATTTCTTGTTGTAATGTTTAACTTCTTAACTCTCCAAGTTGTTGTCCCCATGAGGTTTCATACTTTTTCCCCAGAGAAGTTGGTGCAACACTTACTCTCAATATTGAAGAACGTATCTCTGTTTTCCCCAGTGGAGAACGTATCTTGGTTTTCTCCCTTCAATGTGGTGTTGGCCTCCTCAATGAAGTCAGCACGAGGTCCCAAGCTGATGTCTCGATAATGATGCGTTATCTCCCCTAGTGAAGTCTGTATGATATTTCTTCATTAAAGTCTGATCGAAATCCTTAGTCGATGTTTTGCTGGTATGATGTCTGTCTGCCTTATTTGAAATCAGTATTGCAATCCCCAATAGAAGTGCAGACCGTGAAAGAATTTGTTTCCCCATTGAAGTTTGTGTGCTATTTCCCGGTGAAGCCTGGAGAAGGATGTTATATCCCTATATCTGTATTGTTTTGTCACTTGTTTAATTCTGGATTATGTTCCTTCCCAGTGAAGTTAAGCCGCAAAATAGGATTTTGTTTCCTCGTTTGGTACTTATTTTCTTATGGAATGTTCATCCTGGATGAGATTTAGCCGAGTGTTGTTGGTGCTCGAGTTGGCTTTGCTTGGTTATCCCCAGTAATATATGTCTGTTTTGTCAGCATATACATGATAACACTCATATTTTCGTACATACATCATGCATAGTTAAATTTAGCAAATCATTGTTCATTCGCATTCATTAATATTTTGTTGACATATTAACCTGTTTTGCAGATTTGTGTTGTCCTCTCTCCAATAGAGTGTCGGCCTTAAGCATAAAGTGTATATTCTTTCAATTTGCCCACTGAATTATCCCTCGTGGAAGATTTTGTTTTAGCCTTCTTGTACAGCTCTTTGTCTGGACGATTTGGGTTTCCCTCTTGAGTTTATTTCTCAAAGGATGTATTTTCGTTGACTGCTTCATCCCAGTTTATTTCTGGTTTGAATCTTTGCTTCCCAGCAATATTATTACTTTGGATTTCTGCAAGCCTCGAGCTTTGGTTTGAAAATGTGCATTTATTTTGCACGAGAAGACTTTATCTCCTCAGCAGGAATATATTGGCATCTCCCTAGGAAGTCATGGTTCATTCCCCAGGAAGTCATGATTCATTCCCCAGGAAGCTATATTGCTTTCCCCATGAAGTCATATCTCTTTCCCCAGGAATTCATATCTCATTCCCCATGAAGTCATATTTCATTCCCTAGGAAGTCATATTGCTTTCCCCTGAAAGTCATTTTTACAATCCTTCCTATAACAGCAAGTAGCAGGTCTCTTTATTTGAGCAACTTATACTTCCCCGTAAAAGTCGACATTACTTTTTTTTGCTATCTTCTCTATGAGTGGATAGTTTGCAGTTCGTTGTCAAAATACTCCAATAGATGGCAAGTCTTTCAATATCACAGAGACAATTCTTTGTGAAATCTTTGTAAGTGGTAGTCTCTTTATTTGAGACTGCTTATATATTACCCTTTCCAGGCGGAGTGCATTGGTTAAAGAAGAAGTTGAGACCCTTTCTACGTGAAACGCTGGAATTTTGGGGAAAACTTGTTATCTTTTTTCTACCCTCAGTGAATATTGGTAGTTCATCGTTAGTGAATGGAGGTGCTATGATATATTCCTTCTACCTTCAGTGAAAGTTGGTAGATCACCATCAGTGAAAGTTGGTGATTATTATCTTTTTTCTACCCTCAGTGAACGTTGGTAGTTCATCGTCGGTTAACGGAGGTGCTATGATATATTTCTTCTATCTTCAGTGAAAGTTGGTAGATCACCATCATTGAAAGTTGGTGATTGTTATCTTTTTGCTATCCTCAGTGAACGTTGGTAGTTCATCGTCAGTGAACGGAGATGCTATGATATATTCCTTCTACCTTCAGTGAAAGTTGGTAGATCACCATCAGTGAAAGTTGGTGATTGTTATCTTTTTGCTACCCCCAGTGAATGTTGGTAGTTCATCGTCAGTGAACGGCGGTGCTATGATATATTCCTTCTACCTTCAGTTAAAGTTGGTAGATCATCATCAATGAAAGTTGGTGATTATTATCTTTTTTCTACCCTCAGTGAACGTTGGTAGTTCATCGTCAGTGAACCGCGGTGCTATTATATATTCCTTCTACCTTCAGTGAAAGTTGGTAGACCACCATCAATGAAAGTTAGTGATTGTTATCTTTTTGCTACCCTCAGTGAACATTGGTAGTTCATCGTCAGTGAACAGCGATGCTATGATATATTCCTTCTACCTTCAGTGAAAGTTGGTAGATCACCATCAGTGAAAGTTGGTGATTGTTATCTTTTTGCTACCCTCGGTGAAAGTTGGTAGTTCATCGTCAGTGAACGGCAATGTTATAACATATTCTTTCTCTCTACCTTCAGTAAACGTTGGTAGCTCACCTTCAGTGAACTTCGGTGTTGTTATTTCTTTTCTCTTTCTACCTTCAGTGAATGTTGGTAGTCTCACCTTCAATAAAAGTTGGTAAATCCTCTGACCTTTTTACCATCCTCTATGAGTCAGGTCTTTTGATCCACCAGTCACATATTTTCCTGGCCGTGTTTATCTTTTTATCCTTATCTCCTTTTCTACATCCTCAGTGGTGTTTTGCATCTCTTTGAAGTTGTTCATGTGCATTCATATTCATAAGCATTGCATGGAATCTTAGGGCCAAAAATAGAGTTTGTTTTATATTTAAGTATCTTCGATCGCGTCGACACGAAGATTTTTAACCTTTGTATCTCCGGATAGAAGAAACATAAATAAGGGCAGCTGTTGTACCCCAATTTTTCCCCCTAAGATCCCTTCATCATACCATATTGATTCAATCACAACAAGATCACATTAGGGCTTTTGGTTCTCCTCCCTATCTTTAGCTTTTCTCTTTGAGAAATCACCAAGCACCTTGACTTGTTTTTCTTTTGTGATCATGCATGTTTTGTTTTGACTTTTCTTTTAACTAATAAAATGCAATGTTGGTTTGTCTTACTTGTAAATAATGTAGGTAAAGGCAATGTGGCTTAGCAAGTTGATCTATGGGTTCATGAGTTTATTTCCATGCCCTAGTCAATAAAGATTGAGAAATTCAAACCTCACCATTGAAGTTGTTTTGGAAGAAATGGAATGGCAAGGTTTATTTTGGTTCACCACATTTCAAAGTTATCAATATTGATTCAAACGTACAAGGGGTTGATTGAAGAAGTTGCCATGGTTGGACAAGGTCTTGTTCCCACTGGTCACAAGTGCATATTTCATTCAATTCTCAAGATATGGAAGTGGTTTTGGTTGCTATGAGTTCTCATTATCATCTTCAACAACTTATATCTACAAAGAAAGAGTGTTGGTACAAGAAGGTTTTTTAAAATTGTCAAAGTTCCTCAAAGCATTTTCTTGATCTAGGAGCTAGGGTTTTGAACTTGAAAGAAGTATATCTTGCTCATCTTTTTGTATTTTTGAGTGATTACAAAAACATACTTCTCTTCAAAGGTTTATTAACAAATCACTTCAAAAGTTTCAAGGAGTTTTCATGTGGAAGAAACTTGATGATGAAAAAGATTACAAGTCCTCCAGATGAACCCCTAATTTCCCTTATGTGACTTCAAATGATCATAACTTTGTCAATTTTTATCACCTTGAGCCCACTCTTTTTCCATAATGATCTTGAGGATGTGAACTTTATTTCTTCTTTTATGTGCAAAGTGATAAAATGGATGGAAGATTCCCTAAGGATACAAAAGATTATAGGTCATTCCATGATTTTTTGCCAACTTCAACAATTCATAACTCTCTCAATATTTGGAGGTTTTGAATGGTTCAAGTTTCAAAATGTCATTCAAGAGGTCTATTTCATGCCAATTGTTTTGGTCAAGAGCAAATTTCAAGTGGAAGGCCATGTTTGGATGCAAAACATTATAGGTCACTTTTGAAGAAAAAATTGAAATATTTCTAAGTATGGAAAGTCAACCTTTTTTCCCCAACTTTGACTCATTGCAACTTTCACCTCAAGCATCCATTTAATTCCATTCTTTTCCCATTGAAAAGCTTGTAATCTCATCTTTCTAAAGCATCAAGAATCGTGCTTTAAGACCCCTTGAGATGAGAATGCCATTGGATTGAACTTGGTAACTTGGAACTGAAGTTTCTTCATAAGTCAGAATTTGAAATTCATGTTTTGGCTTCTAAACATCAAATTAGCACGAGTTTGTGATCTAAACATGTTTAACCAAGTTGCCAAAGTGGATTAGAGCCTTAAAACGCAAGGATTGGATGAGTTTTGATGCAAAACAAATCACACCTTACTCGTGTATCAGGTTCACACGATTTCCCTCCAAACTACATCATTTCACACGCTTGAACATTCCATTTGATTCCCTATAAATAGAGGGTCACCCCTCATTCATTTCCTCAAGCTTGAACAGCTAGAATCACCCTGCCAAACTTGCTCCACAACTCATTTTTCTGTAACTTCGAAATCAGTGTTTAAGCCTTTTTCAATCCAATTTCTCTATCAATTCATCTTCCTTGATCTTCCCTGAAGCTAACCATACAATTACCTTCCAGAATCGTGCCCTATATTGATCCATAGAAGTCCAGTTTCAGAGATCTGCAACTCAACTTCAGTAGGTAGATTTCTCCATCAATTCTTCAAAACTTTGATATCATTGTGAAGCTCTTATTGCCCCGGTTCTAGTCACAACACTTGCTTTTATCTGGAAACACATTTTTACCATGAAATTTCAAATCCCTTTTAAAAACTTTCCTTCCAATTTGCTTGAGCTACAATTTATATAAATTTGTTGCGAAGGTGTGGTTGTCTTCGTCTTGAAGAGACGAAGCGAATGACATAGGTCTAAGTTTCTGATTTTATAGTTTGAGAGACCTACAATTCACGCTGGTTGGAGGTTGAAGATGACCAACGTGTCATCTTCCAACCAATGATGGTTTGCCACTTGTTTTTTTTTTAAAATCTGATTTATATTTGATTTTATGTTTTATTCACTAATGACCATGATATGCACAGCGTGCCAGATCCCTTGGATTTGATTACTAATGCGTTTTGACTCTCATCCATTGGTCCACATCTTTTTGGTTTTTATTTTCTTTTCTGATTTTTATATTTAATTATTTTAAATTTCAAAAAATCATAGAAAATTCATTTTAAGTCCAAAAAATCTGAAAAAATTATGAAAACTATTTTTGATTTTTCTCTTTCTGATTTTTAATTTTTTACAATTTTATTTTTTGTTTTGATATTTTTTTTATAGATTTTCACTTTATTTGAATTGTTTTAAATGTTTAAAAATACTTTTATGCATTTTTAAATTCTGAAAAAATTATGGAATTATCCAATGATATGATGACAAATATTGGTGACCTCATTTACTTTTTATTTCTGACTTTATTATTTTTTTAGCATTTTTGGTTTATTTTACTCATTTCTTTTAATTTTAAAAGTAGTTTTTGACTTTTAAAAATTACCAAAAATTTTACAAAAATATTTGAGTTCTGTGATTGGTGGAAATAGCACTGACTGTTTTGGAATGCTGGTTCGCGAAATGTCGCGGTAAGCAAGAGTCGCCACCGTCTTTTATGTTCTCCAACAAGGAAAGGACAAAAGCACAGCAAAATTCCTTTTCGAGATGTTTCTCGGTTCGGGAGGTAGATTATAGAAAGGGAAGGTGTTAGCACCCTTTCTATCTGTGGTTATCCATGGGCTCTTAGGTACTTGCTCACTATGTTTTCAAAAATTGTTTGCTTTTCTTGTGTTTGTGGGTTTTGAAAAAGTTTCGTTTTGAAAACTTATAGGTAACTCTTGTATCGGTCCTCAAGAGTGTATGAAGTGTTTGTTTGAAAACTTTTTGAAAGTGTAGGTGCGAAAAGTTGTTTTTGTTTTTTGAAAGAGCAAGTACCTAGGAGAAATCTACCTACTCTAAAGGAATTAAGCTGTGTAAGAGTCCTTTAGACAGTATTATCCCACTATTGAGAAGTAGGTAGCACCGTCGTTGGAGTTATTCGGGTCAATTCGATTATAGGGACATGTGTGGTCACCAAAGCAATAGTAGGACGCCTTAGCGGTAACCCTAATGCCCTAGATCCTTTTTATCCGAGGCAACCGTTTCGAGGCAACTGGATCTTTAGACAGGAGGGCGACCTCTAAAACACCCTATACTTAATGACCACCTCGAGGCAACCAAGTGAGGCGTACCCTAGGAGTGGCATGTGCGAGTGTGTCAGGATTCAATTTATTTATCTTTGCACATGTATCATGGTGAGCTACGGATTGATTTTATTTTTCAGGCAAGTCTTGTCATGCATAGTTAACAGTTAATAATTGTGCGGAAAATAAATTGCGGAAAGTAAATCTACGCTATTACAAGGCGTCGGGTATTTACATCGCCAAAAACATAACCCTTGGAAAAGTAAATGCGAGAAAATAAAGGAAAGCGATAAAAGTCCTAATTATCTATTACATTCTCGGAGCAGATACATAAATATGATCAAAACAATGATAATGCGCGAAATAAAATTGAATCGGGAAAAGTCTTAGGGTTTTGACCCTTTTTGAGAAAAGAATGAAATTTGGTCCTCTTTGCAATTAATTAAATATTAAACCTAAAGCCAATTAATTAAATAAAAGAAATCTTTTTGAGTTTTTTAATGTTTTAATGCAAATAAAAATAAAATAAATTAAAATTATCAAAACCCTAATTCTAGGCTAATTTTATTTATTGTGAAAAAGTCAAAATTAAACCTAATTAAACTAAATTAATTATATTTAGAATTTATTTACAAAAATAAAGTGGAATTAATAAATAATAATAATAATAATAATAATATTTACATTTTCTGATTTTATTATGTTATTATGAAAATTATGTTAGTTAAATAAATAATAATAATAATAGTATTAGTAAACAATTAAATAAATAAAGTAGAAAATATAAAGAAACCAGGGGGGTGATGGGCCAAATATGGAGGTTTGCTTGGCAATTCTGGCCCATTTGTTGGCCAGTTCGTTTGACCTTGAGGATTGCCCAGAGCATGGTTGACTAGGGAGCATGGTGTTCCCTCTCTCATGGCCTTTGGATTGCTGCTTTAAGACACTTGGCATGCTGATGTTTAAGGTATATGGTGGAACGCCTTTAAATGCCTGCATGTGAATATGTAAGAAAAAATAGAAACAATTATTTGGGTGGATCTGGGAATCGAACCCAGGTCCCAATGACCAACGTCCAGCGCACCAACCACCCAGCCACTTGCCTGCTTTTGTAATAATAATAAGAGGTGAATAATATATATCAAAAATAACAACTATGCTGGACACAACAAAAACACGTGCGCTATTTGAATTGGCTAATCATAGATCAGCACGTCATCATCTTCCTCACGTTTCCTGCAAAAAGCAAAGTTAGATAGCGGGGGTTTTTAACCCCCACAACCTACATCAACGAAAAATAGCGATTAGCTCCCTGCTTAACATAAATATTTCGCGAGCATATCATTGTGTTCGTCTGAGTCTCCTGAGTTCAACCATATGCATTAGGGGTCTCAATTTTGCCTGGGTAATAAAGCCCTAATCTGAGAGCTCAAGAACCCTAGATTTCGTTAATGGCGTTTTACAATTATGGGCATTATAATGCAATTAAACCACACCATCAGCTTCCTATGAGTTCAAGCAATACAAAACAAACACAAAATCATGTTAATGATGCATGAGATAAGCAATTCGATTCTAGGAAAAATACGCAAACCGTTAAACTGTTCTTGATGATTTTGATAGCTTTAAGGCTTAGTTTTGATTGCAATATGTCCCTGAGAGTTCCAGCAATGTATTAGAAACCAATAATTGCTTTGAATCGTGCTGGAACCTGGAAAACAGTTTTGAGTTTTCTTTGATTTTTTCCAATATGGTTATGGCCTTTTCTGCAGCAAATTCTCGTCCAATGCATTAGGTTTAGGTTGTGTATATATAGAGGATTGAATTTAGGTTAAATCTTGGCCAAGAAATCCATGGAATTGATGTTTCAATATTTGATTTGCAATCACATCTTTTTGCATCTTTTTGATTGAGAAAACTTGCCAAACTTGGAGATTTTTGTCCCTTTGATTGGCACACGAAATCTCCAGTACATATTGGTCATCTTTGCTTCACCAAAAGATTGAAAAATCATATCTTTGAATTTCCTACATTTTAAATTAATTAAATGAATTAAAATCAATTAAAAATCCAATTAATTAATAAAAAATAAGAAAATAAATTCAAATAATCTTAATGGGTCGTGCATAGGCCTTGGATAAAGTTTCAAGAAGAAATTTGAGGCCCATTAGCAAAAATAAGGTATTTTGAGCAAAGTTGACTTTTGCAAATTCACAAAAATTTCCCAACTTCTCCAATGCATATCTTGCTCAATTTTGATCATATGAACATGTTATTGGACATTTTGGAAAGGTCTTGAAGTCCTCTAACCAATGCCTTTGGTCCCATGTCATTTGGATTTACCAATCTCAAGTTATGGTCTTTGACTTAAAGTGCCTTTTTGTTGACTTTTGAAATTGACCTATAATGTAGAAATTGATAACTTTTTGTGAGAGCATTTCTTGGACTTGTAATGTGAATCTAGATTGTAGGAAATGTCATCATCTTCAAAATGAGCATTGGATGGGATTTTTCTGATGAACCATGAAAAAGTTATGCCTTGGTCAAGATACAGTTGACTTTTCTGCTGTCCAAAAATAGTAACTTTTTGCATCTTGATGATTTTTGAGCCATGCTTGTGGAATCATGATCAAGACTTGATCAAATGATGATTGTGGACTCAAAATAAGATGTTTACCAAAAAATTTGACTTTTGACTGCAAAATGACCATCTTACCCCTGTAGTTGACTGTAAAGCAAATGGAGCTTTTGACTGTGCAATTTGGCATTGTGAGTCTTGAAACTTGACATGTAGATGCTTGACAATGTATATAGGCCTATGGGACTTGATTGAACCATTGGAAACCCCAAATTTATTGAAGGAACCAAAACCCTAATTTTGACTGGCTTAGGAGGTATTTGGACTGTGCAACCCCTTGAGAAATCTTCAACCATTTGAAGATGACTCTTGACAAATCTTGAAGAATATGGGAGGGCAAATTTTGGGGTACAACAGTTGCCCCTGTTCAATCTTCTTAAACCTGAGTATGTAGATTGGCTTGCGTGCCTTTCGTGATCCGAAGGTGGAAGATGATTGAACACTAGAGTGCCCAGAAATTTGCACTCGCATAGTGTAGTATCAGCAATGTGATGTCGGGAATGGGCTTACAGATGCCATTTGGAGATGTAATGGATAGTTGTCGAGATGGGCTTAAAGATGCCATCCAGAGGTGTCGATCGCGTAAGAGATTCCTTAGCGAGAACTTGCGTACCTGAGAAAGAAAGATAATTTCCTGGCCTGTTACAGGTGTTGATCTTCAAACTCTTCATGTAGATAACTTTCCTTGCTAGATAGAGGTATAGATCTACAATCAATCGCTCACAGATATGCCCTGGCTAGATACAGGTATCGAATCTGGAACTTCAAAAGGTTGATCGAGATAGCTTTCCTGGCTGGATACAGGCGTAGACCTCTAATCACTCGCTCACAGATATGCCCTGGTTAGATACAGGTATCGAATCTGGAACTTCAAAAGGTTGATCGAGGTAGCTTTCCTGGCTAGATACAGGCGTAGACCTCTAATCAGTCGCTCATAGATATGCCCTGGCTAGATACAGGTATCGAATCTGGAACTTCAAAAGGTTGGTAGAGATAACTTTCCTGGCTGGATACAGGTGTAGACCTCTGACCTGAGAATGAAAGATAATTTCCTGGCCTGTTACAGGTGTTGATCTTCAAACTCTTCATGCAGATAATTTCCTGGCTAGATACAGGTATAGATCTACAATCAATCGCTCACAGATATGCCCTGGCTAGATATAGGTATCGAATCTGGAACTTCAAAAGGTTGGTAGAGATAGCTTTCCTGGCTGGATACAGGTGTAGACCTCTGACCTGAGAATGAAAGATAATTTTCTGGCCTGTTACAGGTGTTGATCTTCAAACTCTTCATGCAGATACTTTCCTGGCTAGATACAAGTATAGATCTACAATCAATCGCTCACAGATATGCCCTGGCTAGATACAGGTATCAAATCTGGAGCTTCAAAAGGTTGATGGTAATCATCTTTGGATTGACTTTTTCCTGAAAAGGCAAAACCTTAGTTGTATGCAATATCACGATGTATGAAATGCATGATGTCATGATGTTCTCAAAATAAATGAGATCGTGTCGTATGCACTTTATCATGTATGTAAGCAGGAGGTATGAAATGTGAAATGTTTATGAATGTATTTCCGTCTAGCAAAATAAATCCTTGACGAATGTCGGGAAGTTCGTTGAATCCTGGGCTGATGTTTGAGGAGTAGAGTTCTTCGTTTCCGCTGGGGATGGTGATTGCAAGAATAAACCGGTAGGAGAAGATGACTCCGTTGGGGAATAAACTTGATGAAGAGATTACTCTGCGGGGAATTACTCTGTGGGGAAGAGATACTTCGCTGAGAATTTGATGATAACTCCGCTGGGGATTCCATTGATAAGTTTTGTTGGGGAATTTGATGAACTTCGCTGGGGATAGGAAGAACTTCGCCGAGGACGATCTTTCCGTTGTAATTTGCTGAGGATAACCCCGTTAGGCTCTGGGGAATAACCTTTGAATATGGCTGAGGAGAGATATTTATACTCTGCAGGGGATAAGCTTCCAGAATCTACTGGGGATAAGCTTCCAGAATCTACTGAGGATAAGCTTCCAGAATCTACTGGGGATAAGCTTCCAGAATCTACTGGGGAGGATGATTCAACTCTCCTGGGGAAACTTTTTGGACTGCACTGGGGAATGGCTCCACTGGGGTGTCTGTATTCCGCCGGGGAACAATCTTATATTAAGACTGCCGGGGATGCTTGTTGAGGAATATCTGTATACTCTGCTGGAGAATATTGAGATCTTCTGGGGATATCCAACTTCCTTAAGGCTGACAGTAGCCTAACTCTGCTCGGGGGAGAGTGTTGTTGAATTGCTAGGGATACTGTGCCTTTTCGGGGCTGATGGGAGACCAATTCTGCTCGGGGAGGGTACTGTTGAATCTTGTCTTACTCTGCGGGGAGTGGAGATATCTTGGTTACATTCTTCAGCCGAACCTACCTTGGTACCTTGGTGGACAGAGCAACTAGACCACTTAGACAATTATTATTGCCCCTGTTTCTGATGTCACATGTAATTAGTCCTTTGTTTCGCATGCAAATATTTATGAGTTAGCAATTAATGTCAAATGCATATATCAAAAATGAACATTGTACGTTCTTTGCAAAACAAAACAGATAAAGGAAAAACAATTGGCAATTTGTCTGAAAAGATGAGCTTGTATTGATTTTGAAATTTGCCTGTAAATAGGTGTTTTGTGTACAAGAGGCTGACGTCCTAGTAAGAGAACGCCGCCGAACAACATAGAGTTTATACAATTTTATGAAAAGAAAACAAAACAGCTATGTGAAAAATCCCACTGGGTTCCAACTCTGTTATCGCCTTTATGTCTTCAAGCGTCTCATCAGTTTGCTGCTTAGTTGGAGATGAAGCTGATTGCTTGGTGCCGTCTGAGCCTGATATTTGATACCGAATTCTGGATGCAGGGTGATCAATGAGACATAGTATTACGCTTATCCCTAATTTTTGCCTGGACTGCCCTTTCGGGTTTTCAGTCCACCGGGATACCCATTTTTGCCCAAGCCGCCTTTTCAGGTTTTCGACTTGCCAGGTGTACAGATTTTTTTCATTTCATCCCTTATTTTTGCCCGAACCCTTTTGGTTCGCCGGGAAGCCCTTATTTTTGCCTAGGTGTGTCAACCTAGCGGGTCTTTAATCATGTGTAGTAACTTTTTACTATGTCTGCATTGGCGGGGTGAGGAAGGTCGTCACCATCCATGGTGGTTAGAATCATCGCACCTCTTGAGAAGATATTCTTAACCACAAATGGTCCTTCGTACATAGGGGTCCATTTGCCCCTGGGATCACCTTGAGGTAGAATGATGCGCTTGATTACCAGGTCCCTAACTTGATACTCTTGTCGTCTGACTTTCTTGTTAAATGCCTTGATCATCCGTTTTTGGTACATCTGACCATGACAAATAGCAATGAGTCTCTTTTCGTCAATCAGGTTCAGTTGATCAAGCCGAGTCTGGATCCAGTCATCTTCACTCAAACCTGCATCCTTCATTATCCGGAGATAAAGTATCTGAACTTCGATGGGCAAGACTGCCTCCATGCCATAGACCAAGGAAAAGAGTGTTGCCCCGGTTGACGTCCGTGCTGAGGTACGGTACCCATGAAGAGCAAACGGTAACATCTCGTGCCAATCTTTGTAGGTCACTATCATCTTCTGCACAATCTTCTTGATATTCTTGTTAGCTGCCTCTACAGCCCCATTCATCTTCGGCCGGTAACGAGAAGAGTTGTGGTGTTGTATCTTGAATTGCTCGCAGAGCTCGGTGATCATCTTGTTGTTAAGATTGGTACCATTATCCGTAATGATCCTTTCAGGTACGCCGTATCGACAGATCAAGTTATGTTGAATGAACCGTGCCACGACGTTCTTGGTTACAGTAGCAAAGGAAGCTGCTTCAACCCACTTCGTGAAGTAATCGATCGCTACCAGGATGAAGCGGTGCCCGTTGGATGTCGTAGGTCTGATCTCGCCGATCATATCAATGCCCCACATTGAAAAAGGCCAAGGTGCCGTCAAGACGTTCAAAGGAACTGGAGGAACGTGCACCTTATCAGCATAGATCTGGCATTTATGACATGTCCGAGAATGTTGGTAACAATCAGCTTCCATTGTGGACCAGTAATATCCTGTCCGGAGGATTTTCTTTGCCATGGTATGTCCACTGGAATGCGTTCCGAAGGTACCTTCATGTGGCTCTGCCATGATTCTCTCTGCTTCAATCTTATCCACACAACGCAGCAAGGTTGAATCATGATTTCCTTTGTAGAGAATGTCATTGCTGAGGAAGAACTTTACCGCGAACCTTCTCAGAAACTTCTTGTCATTAACGGATGCACCCTCGGGGTATTCTTGAGCTTCCAGGTACCTCTTTACTTCATGATACCAAGGTTTTTCTGTTACCTCTTCGGTCTCAAGATCACAGCAATGTGCAGGCTCCTCCAATTTCCAAATAATGATCTGGGGAGCCTCGTTGTCCCATTTGACTTTGAACATCGAAGACATCGTAGCCAGCGCATCCGCCAACTGATTCTCCTCTCTTGGAAAGTGTTCAAAAGTTATCTCTTCGAAATGGGGGATCAATGTCAATACATACTCCCTGTAAGGAATAAGGTTTGGGTGTTTCGTATCCCACTCGCCTTTGATCTGGCTGATCACGAGAGCGGAATCTCTGAAGACACTCAGAAACTTGATCCTTAGGTCAATTGCAGCTCGAAGACCCATGATGCATGCTTCATACTCCGCCATGTTGTTGGTGCAGTTGAAACATAGTCGGGAGGTAAGTGGAGTATGAGTGCCTTTAGGGGATATGATCACAGCGCTGATGCCATTACCCAAAGCGTTTGAGGCTCCATCAAAGTGCATAGACCATCGGGATCCTTCCTCAGGTCCTTCATCCGGTCCAGGTACTTCACAATCAGTCACTACCATGATATTCTTGTCTGGAAATTCAAAGTTAATAGATTGGTGGTCATCCACTGCCTGGTGTGCCAAGTGGTCTGCCAATACACTTCCCTTGATTGCTTTTTGGGTCGTGTACTGGATGTCATATTCAGACAAGATCATCTGCCATCTTGCTATTTTTCCGGACAAGGCAGGATTTTCGAAGATGTACTTTATTGGATCCATTTTTGAAATCAACAGAGTAGTGTGAGTCAACATATACTGTCTCAGCCGGCGAGCAGCCCATACCAAAGCGCAGCAAGTTTTCTCGAGCAGTGAGTATCGGGTCTCACAGTCGGTAAACTTTTTGCTAAGGTAATAAATGGCGTGCTCTTTTCGGCCAGACTCGTCATGCTGCCCCAGCACACACCCCATTGAGCTGTCAAGCACTGTCAAGTATAAGATTAGAGGTCTCCCTTCAACCTGTGGCATAAGAATAGGTGGCTCTTGGAGATACTCTTTGATTCTTTCGAAAGCGTCCTGACATTCATCGTTCCAACGTACTACTTGATCTTTCTTCAGTAGCTTGAAGATTGGTTCACAGGTAGCAGTTAGGTGTGGGATGAATCGAGCAATGTAGTTCAGCCGTCCTAGAAAGCCTCTGACTTCTTTCTCTGTCTTGGGAACTGGCATCTCTTGTATGGCTTTCACCTTGGCAGGGTCCACTTGAATACCTTTGTCGCTCACGATGAAACCTAGTAGTTTTCCAGATCCACCCCAAAGGTGCACTTGTTCGGGTTCAACCTCAGCTTGTACAACTTCAACCGGTCAAACAGCTTCTGTAGATGGTCAAGGTGCTCCTCCTCAGTTTGGGACCTTGCAATCATATCATCGACGTATACTTTGATCTTATGATGGATCATGTCATGAAACAAAGCAACCATGGCACGTTGGTAGGTTGCCCCAGCATTTTTCAACCCAAAAGGCATGACCTTGTAGCAAAAGGTGCCCCACTGAGTAACAAAAGTGGTCTTCTCCATGTCTTCAGGAGCCATCTTGATTTGATTATAACCAGAGAACCCGTCCATGAAGGAGAATACCTTATGCTGGGCAGTGTTGTCAACCAGAACGTCGATGTGAGGCAGAGGGAAATCATCCTTAGGGCTCGCCCTGTTCAAATCCCTGTAATCAACACACATTCGGACCTTACCATCTTTCTTCGGCACTGGAACCACGTTGGCAATCCATTGAGGATAAGAAGTCACTGCTAGAAAACCGGCGTCAAATTGTTTCATAACCTCAGCTTTAATTTTCTCGGACATCTCTGGACGCATACGGCGGACCTTCTGTTTTACCGGAGGGCATTCTTCCTTGGTAGGCAAGTGATGAACCACAATGTCAATATCCAACCCAGGCATATCCTCGTAGGACCAAGCAAAGATTTCCACGTAGTCATGCAGCATCTGAATCAACCGTTGTTTCACACTTAGCTCCAGATTGGCACCAATCTTGACTTCTTTTCTGTCTGTCTCAGTACCCAGATTTACTGTTTCCACTGGCTCTTCATGTGGCTGAATGGCCCTCTCTTCCTGGAGTAACAGTCTTGCAAGCTCACCAGGCACCTCACAATCATCTTCACCTTCGTCTTCAGCTAAGTTGATCGGATTTTCGAAGTCATAACTGGTAGTAGCAGAGTCGTTACCAGTGAGATCCAGAGTGGATTGGAACCTGTATAGGTGAGTGTGTGTAAATATAGCTGTTTTGCAATATATAATAAAGAAAGACAAGGAGCGCAAGATTTGAAATGCAAAAAACGTCCAATGCTTTTATTAATGATATATGAAAATGACACACAAAAGCCCTCACAAATGAAGCCACGGTGCCCCGGGTAAGACACCGGGCCAAAAAGTTTCAAATTATTGTTTGTTACAAATTCAAAACAAAGGAGTTCATTACTGAGTGACAAAAGTAATAGGTGTGAAGTCTTTGGCAGTCCAGTTGCTTGGTCCACCATTGGTTGTAGGGTAGATCCAACTGTCGAATTCAGATTCCTCCACGTCGTCTTCAATAGCATTTACTCCCAGGTTGGTGATGAATACAGGAGGTCTTCCAATCCTTGCTTTACGAACAGCCCTTTGAGCTTCTACAGTGAAACCCAAACCAAACTTGTCAGTCTTCGGAGTGAAATCAGGAAGTCGGCCCCAGTTTGCACACTCACCCTTCTCAATCACAGCCCGGGCATCCTTTAAGGAAGCCATCTTCAAAGGAGAATCTTCTTCAGTCACAGTCTCTGCTGATGCCAATGTCGGAGGAACCTCTTCAAAGTGTTGAAAGTGGGTCTCAATGAATTCCCCATCCATCTCTATATACCGGAACGAGTTAAGGTGGCTGACCATATACTCTTCCTCCCCCTGAACTGTCACAATCTTCCCCTTGACTGGGTATTTCAGCTTCTGATGGAATGTGGAGGTCACAGCTCCAGCCTTGTGGATCCAAGGACGGCCCAGCAAACAAGAGTAGGAAGGTCGGATGTCCATCACATAGAATGTTGAATCAAAGACCTGAGAACCAACCCTGATTGGAATATCAACTTCACCATGTACCATCCTTTTAGACCCGTCAAAGGTCCGGACAACAATGTTACTTGGCTTCAGCTCCAAACCCTCACAATCCAGCCTGTCTAGAGCTTTCTTGGGTAATACGTTCAACGAGGAACCAGTGTCAACCAGCACATGGGCAAGAGTAGTGCCCCTGCATTCAATGGAGACATGCAGGGCATCGTTATGGTTCTTCCCTTTAGCAGTCAGATTGGCATCGGAGAAACCCAAACCATTATCAGCAGTTAAGTTGGATACACACTCGGTAAATTGATCAGCTGACGTCTCTTGTGGCACGTGGGCCGTCTTCAAGAAGGTAATCAGAGCCTTGGCATGGGCCTCTGAACACAACAACAGTGATAGCATAGGAATCTTTGATGGGGTGTGCCCCAGCTGTTCAACTACATTGAAATCACTCTTCTTGATAATTTTAAGAATTTCTTCCATCTCCTGTTTGAAAGCTTCAACAGTGGTTGTCTTCGGTGCCTCCGTCTGGGCAGGCACATCAGCAGCAATCCCTTTGCCCCGAGCGTCAGATGACTCGGTAGCAGGGGTAGAAATAGGAACTTGGTCAGGAAGAGGAATAGGCACACTGGCAGGTGTGATGACAAGAGGTCTCTGAATAGCTGGTGGCGCAATTTCTGGTGTGAAGAGCCTACCACTGCGGGTGACTTTGGCAAGCCCGGTGATGTTACTAACGCCGGTACTAGTATCAAACTCTTGTTTTACTCCAAGCACATAAACATCTGCCCCATAGTGCCACGGGACAGCTTTGTCGGATGTATAGGGGAGGGGCCCCGGAACAGTGATAATGATAGGAGCAATCTTCTGAGTAGACATGATTTTGACAGGCTTCTTTGAGGGAGCCTTAGGAGAATTATTGAAAATGGTAACAATGGACACTTCTTCAGTAGGGGTAGCAGGAACAGCAATTTTCTCGAACAAGATCTCTTTGTTATCCATCAGGTTTTGGACGCCTGAATTCAACAAAGGACAATCAGCGGGTGAAACAGAACATAGATGGCAACCTTTACTACATCCCGGAAATAAACCGGCTAGCAACAGGTTCCTTTTGACGGTCAACAACGGAGTAACAATATCATCCACAGAGGCTACATACCGGTCTTCCTCAACAGCATTCACTCCATGCTTGGGCATGGGAGCAGTCACAACATTGGGCCTTTCGGGCGCCTCGAACTGTATTTCTTTAGCATCAATAAGGTCCTGAACCTTATTCCTCAGAGCCCAACAATCATCCGTAGTATGCCCCGGGCTGTCAGAGTGATAAGCGCAACGGGCGTTGGGATTGTACTTTGGAGAGGTTGTGTTCACAATCTTCGGAGCTTCTTTGACAGTTACCAGATTAGTTGACAGTAGTTGTGGCAATATCTGGGACAAGGTCATACTGAGCCGAGTGTACTGCCTTTTGGGTCTCTCACCCCTTGGTTGGTTATATTGCTGAGGAGCAGCAGCAGGCTTTGAAATTACCACCACGTTGACAGCTTGGCGGCGTTCCAGTTTACTTTGTCTCCTTGAACCATAAACAGCACTAGATTCCTTCTTGAATGGTTTCTTTTCAGAGCTCGAGGAGACACCCTTTTGTATCTTCCCAGACTTGATACCAGCTTCTATCCTCTCACCAGTCAAGATATAATCTGTAAACCCAGAAGAAGAATTCCCAATCAGATGGTTGAAGAACGGACCAGACAGGGTCCCCAGGAACATATCAACGAGCTCACGGTCAGTTAGAGGTGGCTGCACCCTTCCAGCCAGGTCTCTCCACTTTTGTGTATACTCCTTAAAACCTTCACCCGTCCCTAGTGACATACCCTGGAGTTGGGTACGCGTAGGAGCGAGGTCGGAATTATACTGATACTGCTTATAAAATGCAGTAGCCAAGTCCTCCCAGTTTCGAATACTGGCTCCATCCAGCTGATAGAACCACTCGAGTTGAGTCCCTGAAAGACTATCCTGGAAGAAATGGATCCATAAATTCTTGTCAGCAGTGTAAGGTTGGATCTTCCTTACATATGATCTGAGATGCAGCTTAGGACAGGAAGCCCCGTCGTACTTTGCAAAAGCAGGTGCTTTGAACTTGTGTGGGATCACCACCCCAGAGGATAAGCCTAGGTCTCCAAAGTCCAACCCGGGCACATGCTGAATCTCCATATCACTTAATCGGTCCTCCAGCTGTTTGTACCTGTCCTCAGCAGAAGGGTACTTCTCATCATTATAATCTGTCTCGTTGCCGGAGACCACGGGACTAGGAACCCTCCTCTCTTGGGGATTGTCCTTCCCTACAGAGGAAGTAGCCAGATCAGCCTCATTTTGTAGTCCATTCCCGAATCTGCGTCCGGTGTTAAACAGCACAGTCCTCTTCTTCTTCTTCAGAATCAGAGTCTTCAACTCCTGTTGACCCTGGGCTAGGCTCATGACCAACTCTTGGAACTGGGCGTTCTGGGCCTGGAGGGCCTTGATAGCTTGTTCAGTAGTAGCTTCAGAAGACATGATGATTGCTGAAATAAACAGTGAAGAAGATAAGTGACCTGTAAAAGGGTACCTGTTATGCATATGATGAATGGAATGCGTATGATTTATGTTTTCAAAGACAATCGGGATTCAACTTTGTAGACAAAAAGGAAACACACTTTATTAGATTCAAACTTTAAATTGTTCAAGAAATTGCCCTTAGGCGTTACAAGAATGAAAAATACTGAAAAGGAAATAAAAGCTGTAAAAGAAACATCCAAGGCTCATCAATGCTCCCATGGCCTCTTCTTCTCAGTACGGATATAGTCATTCAGGATCCGCTCATTCTCCAATTGCTTGGTCAGCTTCTAGATTTTCTGTTCTTGTTCATTGAACCTTTCCCGATAAGAATCCTGTTCTTCCTGTATTTGCGCCCAAGACCTCTTTAGTGTATCAACATCAGTGGGTATCTGGGGAGGGAGTACAGTTGGAGGAACCCCGTCTCTATCAGGAAATTCAATAATAATAGGTCTGACGGCTTCGTATGGCATACCCAACTTCTGAGCACGGATGCGGACCCATCTGTAGTAGGATTCCATAGGCAGAGAAGTCTTCGGTCCCAACTCATGTGGGTCAGCTTTGTGAATTCTATCCCAAGCCCGGATGAATCTATGATGCAGCTCGTCACTATCTACCTGAAACTCAAAACTGATGTGAGGTATCAACATCTCATGAGGCCCTGCTCTTCCGGCTCTTCCAAACTGACGGAGAGCTAAACATGGATTATAAGAGATTCCTCCCTGGGTACCGATCAATGGAACATTAGAATACTCTCCGCAACGATCAATAACTGCTACCTCATCCAAACCTCTGAGAGTCCAAATGATGTCATTATCAGTGAGAGACATTAACCTATGAGCCCAGCCCCTTCCTTCTTTGTTCTTCAGCACGAACTTAGGGAAAGCAAAATAAACCACCTCACTAACAAAGGAGCACAACACCACAAAGTTCCCCGTCTTCGGGTGGTACGAGCATAGAGTTGTTGCAGGATATCACCCAAGAGAGTGGGTACCGGATTCCGAGACATGAAGATCCTTATGGCGTTGACATTGACAAAATTATCAGGATTTGGAAACAATACCAGACCATAGATTAAGAGAGCCAGGATGTCTTCGTACGCCTTGAAGTCTAAGTCATTCCAGAAACTGTTAGCTTTGCCAATCAGAAACTTAGCCAACAAGCCCTTAACTCCACTTCTAGTCTCCCAGTTATCCATTACCTCTTTATTGGTCAAGGGAAGGGCTGCAGCAATCTCCTCAAGCCTAAGAGTCTTTTCCCAACCAGTGAATGGAGTCTGTTCCAAAACAGGGATACCAAGCAAATCAGAGAATTCTTCCAGGGTAGGGACCAGCTGGAAGTCTTGAAAGGTGAAGCAATGGTACAGGGGATCATAAAACTGGGTCAAGACACTCATCAGCTGTTGGTCCCACTTTGAAGTGACTAAACCGAGAAGAGAACCATGCCTCTGGATGAAGGAAGTAGTATTTGGAATTATGTCAACCAATTCTTTAAGTAAATCAGGTGGGTGAACAAAGTTGAGCCGGATAGTATTCCTTCGTACGGGCATCATGATGTCCTACAAAACAGAGCAAAGATGAAACCCTCTTGTCTTTGAAATGGGTTAGTCCTTATGCAGGATGCATGCAATGGTATGATGGCATGATGTTATGATAAAGCACACCACAAGTATTTACAAAGGCAAACATGATAAGGCACACAAGTCACACAAGACAGCCCTTAGAGTTTAGGCTAGCATGAAGTTTAGGTACTACCCTCTTTCAGTTTCGTTGGTTAAGACCTGTCCTAGAAAATAGTAACCGGGTTCTAGGGGATCTCAATATCACTGACTACCCTCAATCGGTCATAACTTCAGCTTCGCAATCTTTTCTTGCAGCCAGAACCATCGTGAGAGTTTAGCCTCAATGAGTGTAGCATACTGCTACTGTTCTATGGCCAAGTTGGGTCAATTTAGGGTTCTAAGGTCGGTTGGTGCTTAATGACTCCTCAGAAGACCCATATTCTCCTCGTTCCAACACAAGGGATATCGGTACAGACCAAGGTGTCACACCAACGTAGCTACTGCTTCACCCGTGTCGGTCTACGCCGGACAGGTCCCTCACAGCTTTTTGCTACCTAAAGGGTATTCCCCAGATCCGGGTTAGGATCTATGAAACTCCGATGCAAGCCCACAATATTAAAGCAAACAAAGCATTCAATTGAAAACATATAATGATCTAATCCTAAGGTACACCTCACTTATTAGAGTCCCCAGCAGAGTCGCCAGTTCTATGATTGGTGGAAATAGAACTGACTATTTTGGAATGCTGGTTCGCGAAATGTCGCGGTAAGCAAGAGTCGCCACCGTCTTTTATGTTCTCCAACAAGGAAAGGACAAAAGCACAGCAAAATTCCTTTTCGAGATGTTTCTCGGTTCGGGAGGTAGATTATAGAAAGGGAAGGTGTTAGCACCCTTTCTATCTGTGGTTATCCACGGGCTCTTAGGTACTTGCTCACTATGTTTTCAAAAATTGTTTGCTTTTCTTGTGTTTGTGGGTTTTGAAAAAGTTTCATTTTGAAAACTTTTAGGTAACTCTTGTATTGGTCCTCAAGTGTGTATGAAGTGTTTGTTTGAAAAATTTTTGAAAGTGTAGGTGCGAAAAGTTGTTTTTGTTTTTTGAAAGAGCAAGTACCTAGGAGAAATCTACCTACTCTAAAGGAATTAAGCTGTGTAAGAGTCCTTTAGACAGTACTATCCCACTATTGAGAAGTAGGTAGCACCGTCGTTGGAGTTATTCGGGTCAATTCGATTATAGGGACATGTGTGGTCACCAAAGCAATAGTAGGACGCCTTAGCGGTAACCCTAATGTCCTAGATCCTTTTTATCCGAGGCAACCGTTTCGAGGCAACTGGATCTTTAGACAGGAGGGCGACCTCTAAAACACCCTATACTTAATGACCACCTCGAGGCAACCAAATGAGGCGTACCCTAGGAGTGGCATGTGTGAGTGTGTCAGGATTCAATTTATTTATCTTTGCACATGTATCATGGTGAGCTACGGATTGATTTTATTTTTCAGGAAAGTCTTGTCATGCATAGTTAACAGTTAATAATTGTGCGGAAAATAAATTGCGGAAAGTAAATCTACGCTATTACAAGGCGTCGGGTATTTACATCGCCAAAAACATAACCCTTGGAAAAGTAAATGCGAGAAAATAAAGGAAAGCGATAAAAGTCCTAATTATCTATTACATTCTCGGAGCAGATACATAAATATGATCAAAATAATGATAATGCGCGAAATAAAATTGAATCGGGAAAAGTCTTAGGGTTTTGACCCTTTTTGAGAAAAGAATGAAATTTGGTCCTCTTTGCAATTAATTAAATATTAAACCTAAAGCTAATTAATTAAATAAAAGAAATCTTTTTGAGTTTTTTAATGTTTTAATGAAAATAAAAATAAAAGAAATTAAAATTATCAAAACCCTAATTCTAGGCTAATTTTATTTATTGTGAAAAAGTCAAAATTAAACCTAATTAAACTAAATTAATTATATTTAGAATTTATTTACAAAAATAAAGTGGAATTAATAAATAATAATAATAATAATATTTACATTTTCTGATTTTATTATGTTATTATGAAAATTATGTTAGTTAAATAAATAATAATAATAATAATAATAGTAAACAATTAAATAAATAAAGTAGAAAATATAAAGAAACTAGGGGGGTGATGGGCCAAATATGGAGGTTTGCTTGGCAATTCTGGCCCATTTGTTGGCCAATCCGTTTGACCTTGAGGATTTCCCAGAGCATGGTTGACTAGGGAGCATGGTGTTCCCTCTCTCATGGCCTTTGGATTGCTGCTTTAAGACACTTGGCATGCTGATGTTTAAGGTATATGGTGGAACGCCTTTAAATGCCTGCATGTGAATATGTAAGAAAAAATAGAAACAATTATTTGGGTGGACCTGGGAATCGAACCCAGGTCCCAATGATCAACGTCCAGCGCACCAACCACCCAGCCACTTGCCTGCTTTTGTAATAATAATAAGAGGTGAATAATATATATCAAAAATAACAAATATGCTGGACACAACAAAAACACGCGCGCTATTTGAATTGGCTAATCATGGATCAGCACGTCATCATCTTCCTCACGTTTCCTGCAAAAAGCAAAGTTAGATAGCGGGGGTTTTTAACCCCCACAACCTACATCAACAAAAAATAGCGATTAGCTCCCTGCTTAACATAAATATTTCGCGAGCATATCATTGTGTTCGTCTGAGTCTCCTGAGTTCAACCATATGCATTAGGGGTCTCAATTTTGCCTGGGTAATAAAGCCCTAATCTGAGAGCTCAAGAACCCTAGATTTCGTTAATGGCGTTTTACAATTATGGGCATTATAATGCAATTAAACCACACCATCAGCTTCCTATGAGTTCAAGCAATACAAAACAAACACAAAATCATGTTAATGATGCATGAGATAAGCAATTCGATTCTAGGAAAAAAACGCAAACCGTTAAACTGTTCTTGATGATTTTGATAGCTTTAAGGCTTAGTTTTGATTGCAATATGTCCCTGAGAGTTCCAGCAATGTATTAGAAACCAACAATTGCTTTGAATCGTGCTGGAACCTGGAAAATAGTTTTGAGTTTTCTTTGATTTTTTCCAATATGGTTATGGCTTTTTCTGCAGCAAATTCTCGTCCAATGCATTAGGTTTAGGTTGTGTATATATAGAGGATTGAATTTAGGTTAAATCTTGGCCAAGAAATCCATGGAATTGATGTTTCAATATTTGATTTGCAATCACATCTTTTTGCATCTTTTTTATTGAGAAAACTTTCCAAACTTGGAGATTTTTGTCCCTTTGATTGGCACACGAAATCTCCAGCACATATTGGTCATCTTTGCTTCACCAAAAGATTGAAAAATCATATCTTTGAATTTCCTACATTTTAAATTAATTAAATGAATTAAAATCAATTAAAAATCCAATTAATTAATAAAAAATAAGAAAATAAATTCAAATAATCTTAATGGGTCGTGCATAGGCCTTGGATAAAGTTTCAAGAAGAAATTTGAGGCCCATTAGCAAAAATAAGGTATTTTGAGCAAAGTTGACTTTTGCAAATTCACAAAAATTTCCCAACTTCTCCAATGCATATCTTGCTCAATTTTGATCATATGAACATGTTCTTGGACATTTTGGAAAGGTCTTGAAGTCCTCTAACCAATGCCTTTGGTCCCATGTCATTTGGATTTACCAATCTCCAGTTATGGTCTTTGACTTAAAGTACCTTTTTGTTGACTTTTGAAATTGACCTATAATGTAGAAATTGATAACTTTTTGTGAGAGCATTTCTTGGACTTGGAATGTGAATATAGATTGTAGGAAATGTCATCCTCTTCAAAATGAGCATTGGATGGGATTTTTATGATGAACCATGAAAAAGTTATGCCTTGGTCAAGATACAGTTGACTTTTCTGCTGTCCAAAAATAGTAACTTTTTGCATCTTGATGATTTTTGAGCCATGCTTGTGGAATCATGATCAAGACTTGATCAAATGATGATTGTGGACTCAAAATAAGATGTTGACCAGAAATTTTGACTTTTGACTGCAAAATGACCATTTTACCCCTGCAGTTGACTGTAAAGCAAATGGAGCTTTTGACTGTGCAATTTGGCATTGTGAGTCTTGAAACTTGACATGTAGATGCTTGGCAATGTATATAGGCCTATGGGACTTGATTGAACCATTGGAAACCCTAAATTTATTGAAGGGTCCAAAACCCTAATTTTGACTGGCTTAGGAGGTATTTGGACTGTGCAACCCCTTGAGAAATCTTGAACCATTTGAAGATGACTCTTGACAAATCTTGAAGAATATGGGAGGGCAAATTTTGGGGTACAACAAGTTCATTTCTGATTTTTCTATGGTCTTACTTAATATTTCTGGATTAATTTGAACATAGTTAGTATTTTTCTCTTTTATTTCTATTTTTAAAACATTTTTAAAACCCTTTTTTAATGTATATATTAAATGCAATATTATTTTGTGATTATTTTCTGGCTGATCTTGGGTTAAATTTTTTATCATGAACTTTATTAACATCATTGGATCCATGGTGTTGAGTCTAACTCCACAAAAATGGATGAATGATTTTAATAATAGTTTGATTAAAATTTAACTCAAATGTTGTTCGTATATTCTTTCCCATCCCTCTTCATCTCATCCCTTTCTTATTTCACTAAGTGTTATTGGAGCATGATCTATATATCATGTTTCAAAACAAATGGTGCATAGATTGCTATTGACCGGCCTCAAAATAGGTGTTATTTCTATATAAGTCCACTTACGATTGCTTAACATAGCACTAAATTTTGTTCTGATTCGAATAAATGATCATTCATGGTCCAAACCTATGTTTTCAAGCCCAAACATTTTAATTTGATCTCTTTGATCTAATAACCTTGAGATTAATTGTGTGGAGGCTTTGGTTCTACCAATCCTCTAATGGATCTATAACACTTTTGGTTAATGCGGATCACTTAAACATCGTTGATCATTAAATGGTACTTTTGAGGATTCCAAATGGATGATATACTTGACAAAAAGCAAATGCAACTTGTTGTGTGAAGGCTTTGGTTCTACCAATCCTCTAATGAGTTCCAAATGCAAGTTTCAAGATGGTCATCTAACTAACCACTAATTATCAAATTGTTTTTACTTTATGCTTTTATTTTTTATGCTTTATGTACCTGTGATACGGTGGCAGAACTGACTATTTTTATTGGTTTGCATTTTTTGTTCGTAAATGTACGGTAAGCAAGAGTCGCCACCATCTTTTATTTTATCCAACAAAGGAAAAGGGAAAAAGAACAGAAAAAACCTTTTTCGAGATGTTTCTGAGTACGGGGAGTAGATTATAGAAAGGGAAGGTGCTAGCACCCTTTCTATCCGTGGTTTTCCACGGGCTCTTAGGTACTTGCTCTTTTTTAAATTGCTTTTGTGTGTTTGTGTGTTTGAAAAAGTTTTGAAATTGCCTTAGTGTGGCGTTTCCCTTTATGGTAACTCTTGTATCAGTCCTCAAGAGTGTGATAAAGTGTTTTTGAAAACTTTAGTTTGAAAATTTTGTTTGAAAGTGTATGGTGTAAAAGGTTGTTGTTTTGAACAAGTACTTAAGAGTTTCTACCTACTCAAAAAAGATTGTTCGTTTTTTTATTTCCTTTAGACAACGCTATCCTACTATTAAGGAGTAGGTAGCTCCATCGTTGGATTTTGAGGGACAATCGAAAGGGACGATTACAATCATTAAAGCAATGGTTAGGAAACCTTAGTAGTTACCCTAAAGTCCTAAAGATCTTTCCGAGGCAACATTCGAATTGGTCATCTTTGATCATTTGGGACTAAAGGGAAACCACTAAAACTCCATATACTTCGTGACCATTTACCGTAGGCAACCTACGTGGGGAAAATCCTAGGAGTGAGCATGTGCAAGTGTTTGATTTCAATTTGTTAAATCTTAGCATATTTAGGGTTTTCTACTGTTTTAAATTATAGATCTTTTGCATGCAATCCTATTATCAATCATCTAACAGTTTATAATGACGAAAAGTAAAAGTGCGAGAAGTTTAAACCTAGATATTACAAGGCTTTAGGGAGGGGGATTAGTTAATCAAAAACTTGAGCGAAACAGTAAATGAAAATAGTAATAAACCTAATTAACTATTACAAACCTCAGAGCAATTAGATTAATTTATAATAAATAAATAAATAAATAAATGTGCGCGAGAATAAATTAAACGAGGAATTAAAGTTTAACGAATCTAATTGATTTAGAAGAAAATATTTTTGAATTTTTGAGAAAAGTAATTAATTTTGCAAATTAACCTAATTTCTAATTAATTTTAATTATTAAAAAGAAATTTAAGTTATCCTAATCAACCTAATTAATTAATAGAATTAAATATTTTATGAAAAAAAACCTAATTCTAATTTTTTTGTGTTTTTATGATTTTAAGATTTAATTAAAAAAAGATTTTAAAAACAATTAAAAATAAATAAAACAATAAAAAGGTTAAAGAGATTAAAACAAAAATTAAAATAGGTCTGATGCTGGAAGTGATTTAGGGGGTGCAGCATTGAGTTTTCCAGGCCCAGAATAGCTGACCTATCTGCCTCTGATCCAGTAGGGATCACCTTCAGGGAGTGCACCATGGATCTTCAATTCTGGAGCATTGGATCTGCGTTGAGATGATCCAAAGGGTGGGATCTGAGGACGCATGATGGACGCTTGGCTAAGAGATGTGTTGGAACTGTAAGGAATTATCAAGAAAAAGACAAAAGCACACGCCTGGAATCGAACCCATGACGGTTGCCTTACACGTTCATTCCTTGACCATCTGTGCTGGAAAGCTCATTTGTCAATATAATAAACAAATAGAGTATAAGCCAAACAAAGCAGCATGCCTAGCAAAACACGCGCGTGATTCAAATCTCCCAATGGAAGTCTGCCACCTAATTGTCTTCTTCCTGGAACTGTCGTTTTTTATGCTAAACCTTTACCTACGGACAAAATTGTCACTAAAAGCTATAGTGACAGTTTTTGACCATAGCTATAACCCTGCAACATCTCAAAATGCAATACAAGCAATATTAATCAGAACCAAAGGCATGAATCAATTTCTCATGACCTCTGAATACAATACTACCTTTAATTTTGTCCAATTTTTCCTCTAGTTAGGGTTCCCCAATTTTGAGCTTCGGAACCCTAACAATGGCGAATGGTTGTACATGCGCTCAAGCTTGAATTGGAATATCCAGAAACATTCACATGATGATCATGAACACAAATGTGCAGTTAAATCATATTTATAATGGATGAATGAGTGAAATCGAGATTAGAAAATATAAGAGCTAACCGTGAGTGCAAGGACGCAGTTATGGATGCTGTGAGCTATGGGAATGACCGTGATAGCTTCCTAGATGTCCAAGGATTACTGTTTGATCCTTGAAATGCCTTGAACTCGCCTGGGGAGAAGAATCCGATATGCACTTTTTTTGACAAAAATTGTCACTTGTTCTTTCTTTGTGGGAGGCAGGCTGCGCATAAAAACTTTCCTTCTAGGGTTGTAATGCATTGTTATATGTAGTAGAATCAATCTAGGGCTATAGAATTGGAAAAAATCAAAAGATGTTATGGTCATGAATTTTGATTCCAATCTTTCCAAATTTAAAAATTTCCTCTTGTTTTGGAGTTTTCACAATTTTGTTCCTTGTTTGACATCTCCTAAGATATTCAATCAATGCCAAAACAAATCTTATCCCATTTATTTGATTTATTTTTTATTTAATTTGATTTTATTTGAATTTTAAATAAATAAAATCAAAATAAATTAAATAAATAAGTGAATAAGTCATGGAGGGTCCCATAGGTCTTGGAACATGCTAGGACTGAGATTCAATCTTGAAAAGATGGGCCCATGTGGAAAAATGCAATTTTGGGCATTGTTGACTTTGTGCAAATTTCCAAAAATGGCCAACTTTGACAATGCATATCACTCTCACTTTTGACCCTAAAAGGGTGTTCTTGGACTTTTTAGAAAGCTTAGGATGTCCTTTAAACAACCCTTTTAGTTTCATCTCAATTGGATCTTCCATGTTCATGTAAGGAGCTTTGACCCAAAAGGTGTTTTTGTTGACTTTTGAAAGGGACCTATAATGTCTGAATATATATATCTTTTCATGAGTGAATTTCTTAAACTTGAGGGATGAATATGAGTTGTAGGTAATTGGATTATATTTAAAATGAGCCTTGGATGAGAAATGTCTGACAAAGTATGTGAAAGTTATGCTTGGTCAAAGTTTGGTTGACTTTTTCTATAGAAACCCTAATTTAGCAACTTTTGAGTTTTGATGAATTAAGGGCATTCCTTGAGGAATCATGATCAAACCTTGATCAAATGATGGATATTACTTCAAAATGTTGATGTTTACAAAAAAATCTTGAAATTTTACTATATGTGGGTCACAGTTGACTTTTGACCTAATATAATTGACTTTCAGGCATTTGGGCAGTTGACTGAGCAAACTTCTTGTGCAAGGAATGAAACTTGGCATGGATGATCTTGAGGACATATTAGGGAAATGGAAACCATTTAGGACCCTTGGAACTCAAACGTCTTGATGAGGAGTGAAATCCTAGTTTGAGGCTCATTGTCTTAGGAGAAGGATTTGTCTGGTTAATCCTTAGTCAACTTGAGCAATTTAGGACCTCTAGGAGTATGTTTTGTGTGAGAATATGAGGGAAACTTTTGGGGTACAACAGCTTCCCCTGTTCAATCTTCTTAAATCTGAGGATGTAGACTAGCTGGTCTGCCTTTCGTTATCTGAAGGTGGAAGATGATTGAACACTAGAGTGCCCAGAAATTTGCACTCGCATGAAGTAATACTGATCGATAATATCGGGAATGGGCTTACAAATGCCATTTGGAAGGCGACGGAGAATCGTCGGAGATGGGCTTAAAGATTCCATCCAGAAAAGATATCGGTTGCATAAGAGATTCCTTTTCAAGAATTCTTGTACTTGCCATTGAGGAGGACTTCGCCAGGGAATGTTGGTTTATATCCTGTAAAATAGAGTCTAGGAGCTTCAGTTTTCCATTACTCTACTAGGGAATTAACTCTTGATTGATGAGACGAAGGTGAGCTATTATTTGGTCGAGCTCGGGTTTCACAACAACTTATTGAGGATGATTAGGTTGACTGCTATCTGGCCGTATTCCAGGATTCACAATGACTTACTGGGGAAATGTGAAATCGACCGTATTTATTCTGGTCCATGTTTTACAGTGTTGTGAACTGTCGTCCTGAGATAAAAGAGAAGGAACCTGTATAAGGCTTTCTCGGGATAAGTCCATGCAAAACTGCGTCAAGTAATTCATGGCAAGGAGCCTAGATATTAAGGCTATGAGAAGGAACCTAGTTAGTAGGGTTACTTCGAAATGAAAGCCTGGATAGTAGGGCTGTGAGAAGGAACCTGGATAGTAGGGTTACTTGGAAATGAAAGCCTGGGTGGTAGGACTGTTGAGAAGGAACCTAGATAGTAGGGTTACTTCGAAATTGAAGCCTGGGTAGTAGGGCTATGAGAAGGAACTTGGATAGTAGGGTTACTTCGAAATGAAAGCCTGGATAGTAGGGCTATGAGAAGGAACCTAGGTAGTAGGGTTACTTTGAAATAAAGCGTGAATAGTAGGGCTATGAGAAGGAGCCTGGGTAGTAGGGTTACTTAGAAAATAAAGTCTGGATAGTAGGGCTGCGAGAAGGAACTTGGGTAGTAGGGTTACTTAAAAATAAAGCTTGGGTAGTAGGGCTACGAGAAGGAACTTGGGTAGTAGAGTTACTACGAAATAAATCATGGGTAGTAGGGCTATAAGAAGGAACCTGGGTAGTAAGGTTACTTCAGAATAAAGCCTGGATAGTAGGGCTGCAAGAAGGAACCTGGGTAGTAGGGTTACTTCGAAATAAAGCCTGGGTAGTAGGGCTATAAGAAGGAACCTGGGTAGTTGGGTTACTTAGAAATGAAAGCTTGGGTGGTAGGGCTGCTGAGAAGGAACCTGGATAGTAGGGTTACTTCAAAATGGAAGCCTCGGTAGTAGGGCTATGAGAAGGAACCTGGATAGTAGGGTTACTTCGAAATGAAAGCCTGGATAGTAGGGCTGCCTTATTTGATCACGTAGATTAGTTGACCCATTTGGTTTCGGGGACTGATTTTCCATTAGTTGTTTGCAGATGTGACATGTATAGCTTCATGGATTGAACTGTGTGAATTATTGATGATAACCATCTTTCCTGAAAAGATACAAGATTAATTATATGCGATGCATGAAATTCATTGTGTGATGATGTTCTCAAAATAAATGAGATTATGTTGTATTCAATATGTATGCGCACGTCATGATTTATGAACATGAAATGCTATTGTGACATATCCGAGTTTGGGAAAATAAATCCCTGACTGCTGCTGGAGAGTATTGGAAATTGAATTCCTGACTGTTGTAGAAAAAGTGGTTCTTCTACTTCCGCAGGAGATACGGAGATGACTATGCTGTGGATTTACTCCTTTCTGTTTTTGAAAATTCTGCTGGGGAGAGACTTTGCTTGAGAATAACTCTGTGGGGGAATAACTCTGTTTGAGAGAGGAGATGCTTTGCTGGAAGATTTTGCTGATTATAAGAGATAGACTCCACTGGGGGTGAACTTCCGTAGCCGGAGGAATAAACTCTATTAGGGATTGAGCTTCTGTGTTCAAGGAAATAAACTCTGCTTGGGAGACAACTTTATAAACCGCTTGCGATCATAAAATTCGGATGGGGAATATAGATGTCAGCTCTCTGAAGGAGCCTTGCTAGGGATATTAGCTCCTATTTGGGGAAGCCAATGTCAAATCTTTGATTGCCTCTACTCTGTGGCGAGTGTATATGTCTCGAGGATGTATGCAGAGGATACAGAGATGACTTTGCATCAAGATGTTTCTGCCCTTGTACTTGCTGGAGGGAGTAAATGTTGAGCTTGACATGGTTTTTTAGTTCTTGCCCCTGTTCCTTAAGTTGTAAGCAACTGTCTTTCTGTTTTTTATGCAAATATTTGTGAATAGAAATCATATTCAAATGCATATGTCAGGAATAAATCATTGGACATTTTTGCAAAACAAAACAGAAAAAGAAGAACAAATGGTTTTGTAAAAATGACTTGTATTAATTTCTGAAGTTGGCCTATAACATGCATTTTTGTACAAGGAAGCTGGCGCTCTAGTAAGAGAACACCGCCGTTAAAATGAAAGTTATACAATATTGTGTACAAAGAGGAGAAAATAGATATGTGTAATAATCTCATTGAGTTTCAATTCTGCTATTGCCGCTATGTCTTCGAGCATCTCATCACTTTGCTACTTGTCTGAAGCTGACTGGATTGATTGGTGTTGTTTGATCTTGATAGTTGATACTGAGGTCTGGTCGCAAGGTGATCCAATGGGACATAGTGATATGCTTTAAATCCCTAACTTTTTCCTGGACCGCCCTTTCGGGTTTTCAGTCCACCGGGATACCCTTTTTTGCCCAAGCCGCCTTTTCAGGTTTTCGACTTGCCGGGTGTATAGATTTTTTGTTTTCATCCCTAATTTTTTCCCGAACCCTTTTGGTTCGCCGGGAAGCCCTTATTTTTGCCTAGGCCAATCAACCTAGCGGGTCTTTAATCATGCGTAGTATTTTTCACTATGTTCGCATTGATAGGGTGAGGAAGGTCGTCACCATCCATGGTGGTCAGAATCATGGCTCCACCCGAGAAAATTTTTTTGATCACAAATGGCCCTTCGTATGTGGGAGTCCATTTTCCCCTGGGATCACCTTACGGCAGTATGATACGCTTGATCACTAGATCCCCAACTTGATATTCTTGGCGTCTGACTTTTTTGTTGAAAGCCTTGATCATCCGTTTTTGATACATTTGACCATGACAGACAGCAGTAAGTCTCTTCTCATCGATCATACTTAGTTGATCAAGTCGAGTTTGGATCCAATCGTATTCGTTCAAACCCGCATCCTTCATAATCCTCAGAGAAGGGATCTGGACCTCAATAGGTAGGAAAACTTCCATGCCATATACCAGAGAGTAGGGTGTTGCCCCTGTCGATGTTCATGCGGAGGTGCGATACCCATGAAGAGCAAATGGTAACATCTCATGCCAGTCCTTGTATGTCACCGTCATCTTCTATATGATCTTTTTGATGTTCTTGTTGGCAGCTTCGACAGTGCCATTCATCTTCGGTCGGTAGGGAGAAGAGTTTTGATGTTGTATCTTGAATTTCTTACAGAGTTCGGTGATCATCATATTATTGATATTCGTACCATTGTCTGTGATGATTCTCTCTAGCACACCGTACCGACAGATCAGGTTATGCTTGATAAACTGCGCCACAACGTTCTTGGTAACAGTGGAAAAAGAGGCAGCTTCAACCCACTTCGTGAAGTAATCAATGGCCACCAGGATGAAGCGATGCCCATTGTACGCGGTAGGTCTAATCTCTCCGATCATATCAATGCCCCACATTGCAAAGGGCCAAGGAGCCGTCAAGCATTCAAAGGAAACAGAGGCACATGCACCTTATCAGCATAGATTTGGCATTTATGACAAGTTTGGGAGTGCTGATAACAATCTGCTTCCATAGTGGACCAATAGTATCCTGCCTGTGGGATCTTCTTAGCCATGGTATGTCCACTGGAATGAGTGTCGAAGGTACCTTCATGTAAATATGTCATAATCCTCCCTGCCTCGCTCTTGTCTACACACCATAGTAAGGTAAGTCATGGTTACGCTTGTAGAGGATTCCATTACTGAGGAAGAATTTCGCGGCGAACCTTCTCAGAAACTTTTTGTCGTTGACAGATGCCCTCTCTGGGTATTCTTGAGCCCCAACATACCTTTTTACTTCGTGAAACCAAGGCTTGTCTGCTACTTCTTCAGTATTAATTTGATAGCAGTATGCTGGTTCATCCAACCTCTGATAGTGATTCGGGGAGCTTTGTTGTCCCACCTGACCTTGAACATAGAAGACATGGTAGCTAGCGCGTCAGCTAACTTATTCTCTTCTCATGGGAAATGTTCAAAGGTTACCTCCTTAAAGTGTGGGAGCAACGTCAGCATGTGCTCTTTGTACGGGATGAGATTCAGGTGCTTCGTATCCCATTCTCCTTTGGTCTGACTTATCACCAAGGCTGAATCCCCGAAAATGTTTAAGAACTTGATCCTCAGGTCGATAGCAGCTTTGAGACCCATGATGCATGCTTCATACTCCGCCATGTTGTTGGTACAGTTGAAGCATAGTCGGGCAGTGAAAGGAGTATGAAAGCCTTCAGGAGATATGATTACAGCACCAATTCCATTACCGAGTGCGTTTGAGGCTCCGTCAAAAACTATGGTCCATCGGGATCCTTCCTCGGGTCCTTCATTCGGTCCAGATTCTTCATAGTCAGTTACCGGCATAATATTCTCGTCCAGGAACTCAAAATTCATGGAATGGTAGTCATCCACGGCCTGCTGAGCCAAATGATCAGCTAATACACTTCCCTTGATTGCTTTTTGGGTTGTATATTGGATATCGTATTCAGTTAAGATCATCTGCCATCTTGCTATTCTTCCGGAGAGAGTGGGCTTCCTAAAGATGTAATTGATTGGATCCATCTTAGATATCAACAAAATAGTGTGGGTTAACATATACTGTCTCAGTCGGCGAGCAGCCAATGCCAAAGCGCAACAAGTTTTCTCGAGCAGTGAGTATCTTTTCTCACAGTCGGTAAACTTTTTGCTAAGGTAGTATATTGCATACTCTTTTCGACCAGACTCGTCATGCTGCCCCAGCACACACCCCATTAAATTGTCTAACACTGTTAAGTACATTATCAAAGGTCTTCCTTCAATCGGAGGCATCAGAATTTGTGGTTCTTGAAGGTATTCCTTGATTTTGTCAAAGGCGACCTGACATTCGTCATTCCACTTTACCACTTGATCTTCCTTCAGGAGTTTGAAGATCAGCTCACAAGTGGAAGTCAGATGTGAAATGAACTTGGGGATATAATTTAGGCGTCCCAAGAAACCTCTAACTTCCTTCTCAGTATGGGGAGCCGACATCTCTTGTATGGTTTTCACCTTTGCAGGGTCTACCTGAATACCTTTGTTACTGATGATGAACCCCGGAAGTTTACCAGACCTTACCCCGAAGGTGCACTTGTTCGGATTCAGTCTCAACTTGTATGTCTTCAACCTGTCAAATAGCTTTTGTAGATGATCAAGGTGTTCTTCCTCGGTTTGAGACCTGGATATCATGTAATCCACATAAACCTCTATCTCATGGTGAATCATATCATGGAACAAAGCTACCATGGCTCGCTGATAAGTTGCCCTAACATTCTTCAACCCAAAAGGCATCACCTTGTAACAGAAAGTGCCCCACTGTGTGACAAAGGTTGTCTTCTCCATGTCTTCGGGTGCCATCTTGATCTGGTTGTAGTCAGAGAAACCATCCATGAAGGAAAATATTTTATGTTGTGCGGTGTTGTCAACCAGAACATCGATGTGGGGAAGGGGAAGTCATCCTTGGGGCTTGCCCAGTTCAGGTCTTTGTAATCCACACACATTTGTACTTTACCATCTTTTTTAGGCACCGGAACCACGTTGGCAACCCATCGGGGATAAGAGGTGACAGCTAGGAACCCAGCGTTGAACTGCTTCATAACCTCTGCTTTGATCTTCTCCTACATTTCAGGGAGCATACGGTGGACCTTTTGCTTCACCGAAGGGCAATCTTCTTTAGTCGACAGACGATGAACCACTATATCTGTGTCTAATCCCGACATGTCTTCATATGACCAGGCGAATTTCTCAACATAATCATGCAACATCTGTACTAACCGTTGTTTGACACTAATCTCAAGATTCGTGCGATCTTGACTTCTTTTCTGTCTTCCTCTATGCCCAAGTTTATTGTCTCAACTGGCTCTTCATGAGGTTGTATAACCCTTTCTTCCTACTGTAACAGTCTAGCAAGTTCTCCAGGTACCTCACAATCTTCCTCACTTTCGTCCTCGGCTTGGTTGATCGGATTTTCGAAGTTATAACTGGCAATAGCAGAACTGTTATCAATGGGATCCAGAGTGGATACGGATCTGCAGTTTGATATGTGAGTATGTGTAAGAGCATAGCTGTATTGATAAAGTGAAAAGCAGAATAGAAAAACAGAGAGCGCAAAATTTGCATGTAAGAACGTCCAATGTTTTATTGATGACATATGATAATGACATATAATAACCTTCACAAATAAACCATTGTGCCTAGGGTAAGACACAAGTCCATAGAGTTTATATTGTTTATTACAAATACGAAAAACAAGTAAGACAATTACTATTGAACAAAAGTAATCGGCACAAGATCTTTGGCCGTCCAGTTGCTAGGTCCACTGTTGGTAGTAGGGAAGATCCAGCTATCCACGCCATCCTTATTGTCAGCATCTTCCGTGGCTGAGACAACCTCAATAGCATTGATTCCCAAGCCATGCTTGGGTATGGGTGCAGTTATGACATTGGGAGTCTCAGGGGGATCGAATTCAATCTCCTTTTCCTCGATCAGATTCTGCGCCTTGTTCTTCAAAGCCCAACAGTTGTTGGTATCGTGGCCTGGACTCTCAGAATGGTAAGCACACCGAGCGTTTGGATTATAACGAGGATATGTGGTGTTGGGATTCTTAGGAGCCTCCTTTAAGGTTTCCAATTTAGATTTTAACAGATCGGGTAAAACCTCAGACAACGTCATATTGATCCGGGTGAACTGCCTTTAAGGTCTTTCTACCCTTGGCTGATTATTTCATTGTTGAGTAGCCACAAGCCTAGGTATCATCACAGCCCCTATCGTTGGACGGTGTTGGGTTATGCTCTGACCTCTTGGATTGTAAATAGAATTGACCTCCTTCTTACCCATGAATGGCTTTTCACTGTACCTGAAGAGGTGTCTTTCTGGATCTTGCCACTTCGGATCCCAGCTTCTACCCTTTCTCTAGTCAATATTAGTTCGGTAAAACCAGCTGAGGAGCTACCAATCAAGTGATTGAAGAACATACCAGATAGCGTACCAAGAAACATGTCCACCAACTCCCTATCAGACAAAGGGGGTTGGACTCTCTCTGCTAAATCTCTCCACTTCTGCGCATAGTCCTTAAAACCTTCTCTTGCACCCATGGACATTCTGGAGTTGAGCACGGGTAGGAGCAAGGTCAGCGTTATATTGATAACGCTTATAAAAAGTAGAAGCCAGATCTTCCCAATTATGGATATTGGTTCCCTCCAGCTGATAGAACCACTCAAGCTGAGTCCCGGACAGACTGTCCTGAAAGAAATAGACCCACAAGTTCCTATCAGCAGTGTGAGGCTGAATCTTCCTCACATAAGAACGGAGATGAAGCTTGGGACATGAAACCCCATCATACTTTTCAAATACCGGAGCCTTGAACTTTGGTGGGATGACAATCCCAGATACCAAACCCAGCTCTTCAAAATCCAGCCCTGGTACTCTTTGGATCTCCATTGTATTCAAATGATCCTCTAATTGTTTGTATCTATCCTCAGTGGGAGGATACTGTTCATCATTGTAATCAGATTCATCCTCAGAAACCCTTGGACTAGGTTCTTCCTCCCTTGTCTCATCCTCTTGATTCTCCCCTTCCTTGGATGATGAAGTCAGATCAACCGGTTGCTTCAACGGTCCCTTGAATCTTCTGCCCAGATTCAGGACACCAGCGGTCTTCTTCGCCTTCTTCTTTCTATCTTTCAGAATAAGGGCCTTCAGATCTTCCTGCCCTTTAGCCAAAGCTACAAACATTTTCTGAAATTGGGCATTTTGTGCCTGGAGATCCTTGATACTTTGTTCAGAAGTCATTACTGCTGAAATAAACTGTGAAGAAGATAAGAAACCTGTTATGAAACCTGTTTATGCAATGTCATGGATGATATGCGTATGCAATGATTTCAAGGATTCTTAAAGGCTCAAATTTACTTAACCAAAAGAAACACACGTTAATTGTGTTAATAAGTTTGAATTATTACAAAGAGTGCCCTTTAGGCTTGCAGTCAAACAAAATAAAACTTAAAGCAAAAAGAAAATTAAGTTTCCCATAAGCGCGTCCTCTTCGGTGCAATGTAGGCGTTTATATTCCTCTCTTCATGAAGTAGTCTAGTGAGTTCTAGGACTTTCTTCTTGCTGGCGTAGAATTGAGCTTTAAACATATCCCGCTCCTCTTTAAGTTGAACCCATGATTTTTGTAACTCCTCATGATCAGTTGGCATGTCAGGATGAAGAACAAGATAAGGAGTGTCTCCTTCAGCAATTGGCTCCATAATCATAGGTAAGATGGCGGGGTAAGGCATCATAAGACATTGAGAACAAGCTAACACCTATTTGAGGTAAGGCTCAAGAGGGATGGAATTCTTGTGCCCCAATGTCTTGCTATCAACTCTGTTTATCGTGCCCCAAGCTCTAATGAACCTCTTGCGATAACCCTGAACATCATTCTCATAGTCAAATGTGATTCCTTGGACGAGTGTGTCGTGAGGACTATCCCTTCTAGCATAACCAAACTATCGCAACGCCAAACACGGATTATAAGTGATTCCTCCCCTAATTCCTAAGAGAGGGAAATTAGGGAATTACCCATAGCGATCAATGATAGTGATACTCTCTAAGGACCAGGAACACCAATGAATGTCCGAATGTGTAAGGGACATGAACCTATGAGCCCATCTCATACCCTGTTCATTATTTAAGACGGATCGGGGTAGGTGAGAAATAAACCACCTAGCCAAAAGAGGAGTGCAACACAGAAGGGTCCCTCTTTTCTTTATAGTGCGAGTATGCAGAGAATGTAGGATATCTCCAAGGAAATTAGGTACCAGATCGCATGACAGGAAAATCTTAACTGCATTCACGTCTATAAGATGGTCCGGATTAGGGAACAGTACCAACCCATAGATAAGAAGGGCTAACACCTCTTTAAAGGCTTGTAAGTCCAGGGTATCCCAAAAATGATGAGCTTTGTTAAATAAGAACTTAGCCAAAAAACCCTTGACACCTCTCCTGGTTTCCAAATTTGCTTCTACGTTAGACCGTTGCAAGGACAGAGCTTTAGTAATATCTTCAGGTTTAGGGTATCTTTCCATACCATTTAAAGGTACCTTGTTAAGGATAGGCACCCCCAGTAACATAGAAAACTCCTCTATAGTAGGCACTAACTGGTAATCTGGAAAAGTGAAGCACTGATGTAGAGGGTCAAAGAACTGAAAGAGCACTTTTAACATTTCTTCATCAGGGTTTGAGGTGACCAAGCTGAGAAGTCGACCATGTCTTTTAGTGAAGGGAGAGCTTTCATGAACCCTTGATACCAACTCCTTAAGATGAGGAGGTACCTTTACCAAACTGACTTGGATAGTGAATCTGCGGGCGAGGGCCATGTCCTACAAAACAAGACAAAAATAAACCCTAAGAATCCTTGAAGTGGTTAGTATGATATGCTATGTTATGATGTTATGATTATGCTCAGATATAGCAGATATAGCAAACACAAGCAAATCACACAAAGACCTTAGGTTTAAGGCTTGCATGGGTTTTAAGGTAATACCCTCTTGAAGTTGGATTGGTTCAACCTGTCCTAAATATAGTAACCGGGTTCTAAGGGATCTCAATATCACCGATCTTTCCCCCAAATTTAGTTTCGATAGACAATTGACTTGCCACCAAAAAAACTCAAGGGTCAAACCTCAATGAGTGTAGCATCAAGTATCAACCGACTTTGGGTTTACACCAAAGACGGCTATCTCACTACGTCCTAAAGGCCAAGTTGGTCAATTAAGGTGCTAAGGTCAGTTAATGCTTTATGATACCACGCAGCGGCCTCGTATTCTCCTTGATTACTCAAAGGCTACCGGTACACACCAAAGTATCGCATCAACATAGCTATTATTTCAACCGTGTCGGTATACCCCACACAGCTCCCTCACAGTTCATTGCTACTTACCTAAAAGGAATTCCCCGATCCAGGTTTAGGATCCAAACAACCCAAACAGATACCCTTAAAAGTAAATCAAACAAGACAAGCCAAATAAGCAATTAAGAATGACCTAAATCCTAAGGTAAACCCCACTTTATTATGTCCCCAGAAGAGTCGCCAGTTCTGTGATACAGTGGCAGAACTGACTGTTTTTACTGGTTTGCGTTTTTTGTTTGCAAATGTATGATAAGCAAGAGTCGCCACCATATTTTATTTTATCCAACAAAGGAAAAGGTAAAAAGAACAGAAAAAACCTTTTTCGAGATGTTTCTGAGTACGGGGGGGTAGATTATAGAAAGGGAAGGTGCTAGCACCCTTTCTATCATTGGTTTTCCACAGGCTCTTAGGTACTTGCTCATTTTTAAATTGCTTTTGTGTGTTTGTGTGTTTGAAAAAGTTTTGAAATTGCCTTAGTATGGCGTTTCATTTTATGGTAACTCTTGTATTAGTCCTCAAGAGTGTGATAACGTGTTTTTGAAAACTTTAGTTTGAAAAGTTTATTTGAAATTGTATGGTGTAAAAGGTTGTTGTTTTGAGCAAGTACTTAAGAGTTTCTACCTACTCGAAAAAGACTGTTTGTTTTCTTATTTCCTTTAGACAACACCATCCTACTATTAAGGAGTAGGTAGCTCCATCGTTGGATTTTGAGGGACAATCGAAAGAGACGATTACGATCATTAAAGCAATGGTTAGGAAAACTTAGTAGTTACTCTAGAGTCCTAAAGATCTTTCTGAGGCAACATTCAAATGGGTCATCTTTGATCTTTTGGGACTAGAGGGCAACCATTAAAACTCCCTATACTTCATGACCATTTACCGAAGGCAATCGAAGTGGGGAAAACCCCTAGGAGTGAGCATGTGTAAGTGTTTGATTTCAATTTGTTAAATCTTAGCACATTTAGGGTTTTCTACTATTTTAAATTATTGATCTTTTGCATGCAATCCTATTATCAATCATCTAACAGTTTATAATGACGGAAAGCAAAAGTGCGAGAAGTTTAAACCTAGCTATTACAAGGCTTTGGGGAGGGGGATTACATAATCAAAAACATGGGTGTTGTACCCCAAAATTTTCCCTCTCACTTCTCAAAGGATCATCTTGGACCCTCAGGTTTGCTTCTATCAAGTTTCAAGTATCGAATTACAATTTTCCAAGAAAATCATTCACAAGGGCAAAATGGTCAAAAGCATACTGAAAAGTCAAAATTTGACTTTTAGATCAAAAATCAAGTTTCAACAATTATATTTCATCAAGATATGAAATTGGTTCATCAAAAATCAGAAGTCAGAAATTACTTTGAAAAAAATCAAATTTTCTAAACATTTAGAAAATTTTCTAAGTGTTAAGAGAATATGATACTTCAGGACTTCTGGGCCAGCCTTCACACAAGTGCAATCAGAATTTGCAAATATGGTTTAGAACATGATTCATCAATCAAAACGTGACTCTTCAGCATATGGAGGCTATGTTTTATGCTTCAATTAGAGCCTCACTCTTTGAATCTCACTCTAGTCTTTTGCGATCAGAACATCACCAAATCCCAAAACCTCGTTTGAGCAACCTGCTGCACTGCTGTAGTACAGTCCTGCCACAACGCTCCAAGGTGTTGCTGATCCAGTCCACGCCTGAGTTTTTCTCAAACCCCATAATTTCACCAAATTAGCATGCAAAAACTGTGTTTAAAAAGCAATGGAACAGTATGCCAAAAAGGTTAAAAATCCCATTTGTTTTCCCCCCAAAACCATAACAAACCCATCTATAAATAAGTTGCTCCATCATACATTCAAGGGGTTGGATTTTGGAGAGAGAGAGAGAGAGAGAGAGAGAATTATCAAAGAGAGAAAAGGAAACAGTGAAAACCTTCGCAAATCCTAAACAAAACATTTGTTCTTCCCTTTGAATCAAAGAACATAACCAGTGTTCCGTTGCTCTCGCTGACTCCAGGACATCTGAAGTCAGCATCTCAAATTCAAAGCACACGCTCCAGATTCAAGGTAAGTCTTTCTGACTTGGCATCTTTTCATTCAGAACATCATTAAGTATGTAAATATCATAGTATTGATCCTGTCCATATCATTGCATGAGTAGAAAAATTTTGGACCAGAACTTCTTGAATAAAGTTAGGCTCAGAATTAGAATTAGAACTTTTATAAACTGCTGTGCTTTTATCCTCTTGATTTGCTGTTAAGAACTGAATAAATTGCTGATATGCTGATGAATATGAGGAACAAGTTGAAATGTAATACAGAACTTCTGAGTTTCTCTTCACTGTTTTCACACGAAAACTTCTAGGATTTCTTATTGTTTCAACATAAAACTTCAGATTTTCACTCATTGTTTAGAAAAACACAGAACTTCTGAGTTCTTCTCACTATTTTAACACACCAGAATTTCTAAGTTTTTGCACTGTTATGATCCGGTAACAGAACTTCTGACTCTTTACTCACTACTAACACAACACAGAACTTTCGACTCTTCACCCACTGTTTAATACGACCCAGAACTTCTGACATTTTTCTCACTATCTAAACACCACCCAGAACCTTTGTTTTCTTTTCCCTTTAATGTTCTTGTAGGACCTCAGAGTGTATCAATCCAGAACTTCTGATTCTCACTGACGTTTCTTTCTGAGTCACAGCGTGCCTGGCATCAGAACTTCTGATCCCTTTTGTTTTGCTTGCAGCAGCACGCCGATTCTATCTCTCATTATTTTCCCTTTTCATCATTTTCAATATCAATAATCTTTTTACTAACATAAAGAAGACATAAAAATATTTCCTTTTTATTAATTAATTTATTTCTTTTTTTTAATTCATTAAGACAAAAAACCACTTTCAAAACAAGTCATTTTTCTTCTTATATTGTACATTTCAATATGGTTGTAATAGTTAAATAGGATTTAAATTCTTGCAACCCCCCATTTGTTAATTCTGTACCCCTATCTCTAAAATGATGTAATAGCGTAGAACCTTTATATTCCCGCAATTTATTGTTTTCAAGTATAAATGCTAGTAATTAGGCGTGCATGACAAGATTTAAAATCAATCGTTAGATAACCTAATCAAAGACAAATTAACTTGAATCAAACACTTTCACACGTGCACCTCTAGGGTAACCTCGCTTGTTTCCTCGGAAAAACAATCATGTCCCTCGAATATGGGATGCTTTAGCAAAGACTCCCGATAAAAGATCGTAGTCCCTCAGTGACCCTCAATGTTGCCTTCAGTAAATGATCTAGTCCCTAAACAACATTGCTAAAATGTCCCATAGGTTGCCTCCTATGACTATACAAACGTCCCACGCCCGTTCCTTCACATCTAATGATGGGGATTCTTACCAAATCAATGGTAAGATAGCAACATTTAAAGGAGGGGGAAAAGAACGTCAAAGACCTTTTGAGTAAGTAGATTCGCTCCTAGTTTCTCGCTTGCTCACAACAAAACATTTTTATACCAACACTTTCATCTTGAAACATTTTCAAAAGACAAAACACTTTGTACGCATTCTTATAGAAACGAGAGCCATTACAAAGAAGACACATTTTCAAAATCACTTTCAAAAACACATTTCACAAACAAACCTTTGAAGTATTTTCGAAAACAACACTTTATACGCGTTCTTATAGAAACGAGAGCCATTACAAATAAGACACCTTTTCAAAATCACTTTCAAAAACACATTCCACAAACACACCTTTGAACTATTTTGGAAACAACACTTTGTACGCGTTCTTATAGAAACGAGAGCCATTATAAAGAAGACACCTTTTCAAAATCACTTTCAAAAACACATTCCACAAACACACCTTTGAACTATTTTTGAAATAACACTTTGTACGCGTTCTTATAGAAACGAGAACCATTACAAAGACATTTTAAAAATATTTTCAAAACCCACACTACAAGCACATTCAAACAAAACCAAGTGATCTAGAAAGCAACTAAGATCTCGTAGATAACTACGGATGAAAAGGGTGCTAATACCTTCCCTTTTAATAATCTATCTCAAAGGTCTTTCCTATTCTTTTCAGCCTTTCATTTTGGATAAAAGAAAACTCGGTGGCGACTCTTGCTATCTGCACAATTGCGATCAAACGCAAAACACCAAGTCAGTTCTCCCACCGTGTTACAGAACTGGCGACTCTGCTGGGGAGTGAAATAAAAAGTGAGGTTACCTTAGGGCTAGATCACCTTTACATGCTTTCTTTGTTTAACTTGTATGCTTTACATTTTTGTTCTTTGTTTTGGCTTAAATTCTCCACCCGGATTTGGGATACCTTATAGGTAAGTAGTAATACATTGTGGAAATTGTACGGGGTATACCGACATGGTCTAAGCAATAGCTACATTAGTGCAACATATTTGTATGTACCGGTAACCCTTGAGTAGTCAAGGAGAATACGGGGCCGCTGAGTGATGTCATGAAGCACTGACTGACTGTTAGAACCTTTACTTGACCAACTTGGTCATTATGACATAGTGAGATGACCGGCTTTGGTGCAGTCCGAAGTTGGTAGATACTCGATACTACACTCATTGAGGTTTGGTTTTTTGGTATATTTCGGTCGCCGTGAAAGAGGCTTGCGCTGAAACAATGCCCGAGAAGACAAATCAGTGATATTGAGATCCCTTAGAACCCAGTTACTATTACTAGGACAGGTTGAGCCAACCAAACTTCAAGAGGGTACTTACCTATAAAACCTCATGCAAGCCTAAACCTAAGGATTTGTTTGATTTAACTTGTGCATATGCTTGTACATAACATCATGACATCATACCATAGCCTTTTAGACTAACCATTTCAAGGATTTTGAGATTCATCTTTGTTCTGTTTTGTAGGATATGACTCCCACTCGCAGGAACACAATCTAAGTCAACCTTGTACGAGTACCTTTTCAGCTCAAGGATTTAGCATCAAGGGTCCCTGAGAATTCTCCGTTCACCAAAAGACATGGACGACTTCTCAACTTGGTTACCTCGAGCTTTGATGAAGATATGATGAAGGTGCTTTACCAGTTCTTTGACTCGTTGCACCATTGCTTTACCTTCCTTGATTACCAGCTTATACCAACTATGGAAGAGTTCTCTCAGCTCTTGGGAATTTCTATCCTCGATCAACTATCTTTCAATGGTACCGAAAGAGACCCAAGCCCTGAAGAGGTTGTCCAAGCTTTACACTTGCAACAATCCGACGTCACGACTAATTGGGAAACAAGAAGTGGTGTCAAAGGTTTCTTAGCCAAGTTCTTACTGGAAAAAGATCAAGATTGTTGGAACAACCTGGATTTACAAGCTTTCGAAGAAATTTTGGCTCTTCTCATCTATGGGTTGGTACTATTTCCAAATCCTGACCAACTGATAGATGTGAATGTTGTCAAATCTTTTTATCTCACAATCCGGTGCCTACTTTGTTGGGAGACATCTTGTATTCTCTCCACACTCTCACCATGAGGAGAAGAGGAACCCTCATGTGTTGTACTCCTCTGTTGGCTAAATGGTTTGTTTCACATCTTCCCCAGTCCGTTATGAAGAATGAGCAAGGTTTGAGGTGGTCCAACAGGCTGATGTCACTCAGGTATTCAGATATCTACTGGTGTTCTCGATCCTTGGAGGACATTACTATCATCGATCATTGTGGGGAATTCCCTAATGTTCCTCTATTTGGCATTAGGGGAGGCATCACTTATAACCCTTGCTTAGCTCTACGATAGTTTGGGTACGCACGAAGAGATGGTCCACATGATGAGCTCATTCAAGGTGTAGTGTTCGACTATGAAAGTGAAAATCAAGACTACCATCGGAGGTTTATAAGAGCCTTGAGGATGGTAAGAAAGGTGGACAGTAGGACATTGGGGCACAAGAATTCCATTCCACTTGAGCCTTACCTTAGGTGGGTACGGGCTTGCGCTCAGAGTCTCGCAATGCCTTACCCCTCCATTCTCCCAGTTATCATAGAGCCAGTTGTTGAAGGAGATGTCCCATGCACTATCCTTCATCCTAACATGCCCACCTCTCTCGAAGACTTACAAAGGGATTGGATACAACTTAAGGAAGAGCGAGACACTTTCGAAGCCTAATTCTACGCCAGCGAGAAGAAAGTTTTGGAACTCACCAAGCAGCTTCATAAAGAGCAGAGTCCGAACGCCTACATCGCACCAAAGAGGATGTGTTCAACTTTTTTGTCTTAGGAGTTTTGTATTTTTTTCGTTCATTGTAAGCCCAAAGAGGCATGATGTACTCAAACTTGGATTTCTTAATATAACGTGTGTTTCCTTTTTTGTCTAAACAAATTTAAATCTCTATTTCCTTGAAATCATTTGCATATGCATTTTCATTCATCATAACACAAACAGGTTTCTTACAACATGTCTCCTTATATTTATACTATTTATTTCAATTAGATGGATATTGAACAGACAGTAAAAGATCTCCAGGCGCAACGCCCAGTTTCAACAAATGTTCTTGACTCTGGCAAAAGGACAAGATGAGTTGAAAACCCTGCTGATCAAAGAAAAGAAGAAGAAAGTGAATAAATCAACCAGTGTTTTGAATCTGGGAAGAAGCTTCAAAGGACCAGCCAGACGGACTCTAGACTTTGTAACATCGTCAGGTGAAAGGGATAATCAAGAAGGGAAAAACAAGGAAGTGACTTACCCTCCAGAATCTGAAGAAGAAGAAGAGGTTGACTACTTTGAAGAGCAGTATCCACCAGCTGACGACAAATAAAAACAGTTGGAAGATCGCTTCAATGCTATGGAGATCCAGTAGGTACCCAGGTTGGATTTTGAGGAGCTAGGACTTTTCTCAGGGGTTGTCATACCGCAGAAATTCAAAGTCCCCACTTTCGCTAAATATGACGGTGTTTCTTGTCCAAAGCTGCATTTGAGATCATACGTCAGGAAAATTCAACCCCATACTGCGGATAGGAATCTATGGGTGCATTTCTTCGAAGAAAGCTTGTCAGAGACGCAGTTGGATTGGTTCTATCAGTTGGAAGGTACCAACATCCGCAATTGGGAAGATTTGGCAGCCGCTTTTTACAAGCAATACCAGTATAATGCTGACTTAGCTCCGACACAGACATAGTTGCAAGGCATGTCTATGGGTACAGGTCAAGGTTTCAAAATCTATGCTCAAAAATGGCGAGATCTCGCGGGAAGGGTCCAACCCCCTCTATTTGACAGAGAATTGGTGGATATGTTCTTAGGCACGCTATCTGGTCCATTCTTCAAACACTTGATCGGAAGCTCCTCAGCTAGGTTTACCGAATTAATCATGACTGGTGAACGGGTAGAAGCGGGTATAAAAAGTGGCAAAATTCAAAGAGATGCATCCTTGAGCGTGATAAAGAAGCCCTTTACCAGAAAGAAGGAGGTCAGTGTTACATATGACCATAGGAATCAGGACAGAACTGAACACCGTCTAGCGGTAGGGGCTATCATGATCTCTAAGCCTGCAGTTACTCAACAAAGGAACAATCAGTCTAGGACAGAAAGGCCAGTAAGACAGTTTACCCGGATAAATATGACGATGTCTCAAGTCTTTCCTCATTTGTTGAAATCTAATCTGGTAACCTTGCAGGAAGCTCCGAAGAATCCCAACACTGCCTCTCCCCATTATAACCCAAATTCTCATTGTGCTTACCATTCAGAAAGTCCAGGTCATGATACAAACGACTTATGGGCTTTGAAAAACAAGGTGAAAGACCTTCTTGAGGAAGAGGAAATTGAATTTTACACCCCTGAGATCCCAAATGTTATCACTGCTCCTATTCCCAAGCACGACCGTGGTGTTAACGCTGTTGAAGATGATGTGTTTGTTACTATTGTTGATGAACTTGTTACTCCTCTCCTGGCTGTCTAGAGGAACCTGTTGAAGGCTGATTTATTTCTAGGCTATGGCGAAGGTTGCCACCTTTTTTTATCTCTACCTATTGATTGTCATTTATTGAAGACAGGTGTCCAACACCTGATGGATGACAAAGAGATTTTGTTTGAAAAGACTCCCGTTCCAACCACTTCTTACAAGGATGTTTCAATAATAACCATTTTTGCCAATCCTCCCAGGGTCTCCACCAAAAGACCCGTTAGGATTACATCTGTTTCGAAGGTGACTCCACTAATAATTACTATGCCAGGGCCAATCCCATACTCCTCATACAAAACTGTTCCCTGGAACTATGGGGGTGATGTCTACTACCACGGTGTCAAGCAAGATTGGCTGGTTGTTGAAGACCTGGTTTTTGAGAAGGCTGACCCCGACATTGGTAGCATTGTGGGAACCAGCAAAATAACCAGAAGTGGAAGAGTGTTCTCCCCTGAGATTTCTCCTCCGAAAGTTGTTACTAGTCCTGTGATCATTCCTGCTTTTGTTCCTGCTGATACTACTACTACAATTCTTGTGATTACCCCTGCTGACACCCCTATCACCGAGTCGACCGAGACTCGGGGCAAAGATATTTTGGTTGATCCTGTCCGGATGAAGGCGCAATCAGTATCTATCCCAGAGGCTTCCAAGAAGGAGATGAAAGAAATTTTGAAAATTATAAAGAGAAGCGACTACAATGTAGTCGAACAGCTAGGGCAGACCCCTTCAAAGATTTATATGCTAGCTTTACTGTTGTGCTCCGAAGCTCATGCGAAGGCTTTGGTGAAATTTCTTAAAATTGCCCATGTGCCACAGGAAACCTCTACTGACCAATTCGAAGACTTTGTGGCTAGTTTGATAGCTGATAACGGTTTGGACTTTTCTGATGTTGATCTAACACCTAGAGGGAGGAGACACAATGATGCGTTGCATGTTTTTGTCAAATGCAGGGGCACCACTTTGGCCCATGTCCTGGTAGATACTGGTTCATCATTGAATGTGCTGCCTAAGAAGGCTCTGGATAGACTAGACTGTGAAGGTTTAACCTTAAAACCCAACAACATAGTGGTAAGGGCCTTCGATGGTACGAAGATAATGGTGCACAGGGAGATGGACATCCCCATCAAAGTTGGAACTCAGACTTTTGACTCAACTTTCTATGTGATGGATATCCGCATTTCCTATTCCTATTTATTGGGCCGACCTTGGATTCATGGCGCTGGTGTCGTCACCTCTACATTACATCAGATGTTGAAGTACCCAATCAAGGGAAAAATCATCACTTTCCATGAAGAGGAGGAATATATGGTCATTCACCTGAACTCTTTCAGGTATGTGGAAATGGATGGTAAGTTCATCGAAACTTCATGTCAACATTTCGAGGAGGTCCCAGAAACAGTTGCGGCAACCAAGACTATTTCCAAAGTCCCGAAGATTACCAGACCTCCACTAAAGATGGCTTCCCTGAAAGATGCCAAGGAAGTAGTCGAAGAAGGTGGATGTACCATTTGGGGCCAATTTCTGGATATTCCCTACAAATCTGACAAATTTGGTTTGAGTTTTACTTCAGGAGCCCAGAAAGCTGTTCGTCGTGCTCGTGCCGGGGGACCACCTTTGCGGATCAGCAACCATGGAGTCAACGCAATGGAAGATAGTGATGACAGCTGTAACCTGGAGGAATGGATTTTTCCAACTATCAGCGGAGGACTCAACAACTGGGAAGCCAAAGAATTTTTCCCTATTACTTTTATCCAACAGTAATTATCTTTGAATTTTTTTCGGACTTGTAATAATTAAACAATTTAGAATTTAAATCCTTGTGTCTTACCCGAGGCACAACGGTCCATTTGTGAGGGTTATTACTTCATTTTCATATGTCATCAATAAATCATTGACGTTTTTGCATGCAAATTTTACGCTATTTGTTCTTCTTTTTCTACATTTTTATTTTTTTCAAAGATAGTTATTGTGATACGGTGGGAGAACTGACTTGAAGTTTTGTGTTTGTGTTTGCAAATGTTTCGGTTTAGCAAGAGTCGCCATCGACTTTTTATTTTATCCTAAGGAAAGGTCAAAAAGCACAGGAAAGACCTTTGAGATGTTTTCTTGGGTTCAGGGAGTAGATTATAGAAAGGGAAGGTATTAGCACCCTTTCTATCCATGGTTATCCATGGGCTCTTAGTTACTTGTTTAGATCACTTGATTTGCTTTTCAATTGTTTGAAATGGTGCTCTTCAATTGTTTGAAATGGTGCTTTGTGTATGATTTGGAAAGATGTTTTGAAAAGAGGCCATCGTTGTGGCAACCGTTGTAATGATTCTTGTTTGAATGTATACAAAGGTGTTTTTGTTTTTGAAAGGTTTTCAATGTTTGAAAGTAGGGTTTTGAAATTGTGTTGTGAAGTGTGTTTTGAAGATAGCAAGGATGTTTTGCAAGCTTTTGATCAAGTAACTAAGAGTTATCTACCCTATTTTACTCAAAGATCTTTCTTATGTTTTTAACCCTTTTAACAGTGTTGTTTCACCATTGTGTTTGACGAACAACCTTGTGTTAGGATGTTAAACGGGACAGGCGCGGGTCATCGTATAGACCATGATAGCAATAGTGTCAAGTATTTTTGGCAATTTTCTTGAGGGACTTGATCATTTTTGTTTAGGCAACTCAGATAGCGTCATCGAGGGACTATGATCTTTGTTTTGTTTTTGTTTTGCCAAAGTACTTGACATGCATATCATGGCCCATTTTTGAAGGCAACAAGTGGATTGAAACCCTAGGGGTGCAAGTGTGCATTGTGTTTGTTTTTTTTTATGCATTTTTGTCTTTGATTAGGTCAAACTATTTGTTGATTTGATTTTGCATACAAACCCTAAGTCTAATCATGTCATAATTGAAAGCATTTAAAGGTGTGGGAATTTAAATTCTACACTATTACAACATGATATAGGGAGGGAGGTACAAATTTGAATTGGGGATTATTTTGCAAGAAATTAAACCCTAAATTATTACAACCATATTGAATTTGCAAGGCATAATATTCAAATGTACAATATTTAAATAAATACAATAAATAAATATTAAATAAAATGCATCATGTAAAAAAAGGTTTTTTTTTGTTTGTAAAAAGTATTTTTAATATGAAAGGTATAAAGGAATAAATAAAGATTGATTTTATTTATTTTTAGGGCAAAAACCCTAATTTCTTTAAGAAATGATGTTATTTATTATTTATATACAAAAATGTATTAACATATATAAAAATGAAATATATCCAAAAAGGGGTATTTTTAGTATAAAAAATAATAAAAATAAAATAAAATATTATTGTGTTTTATTTCTAAATATTTAATAAAATAAAGTATATATATATATATATATATATATATATATATATATATATATATATATATATATATATATATATATATATATATATATATATATATATATATATATATATATATATATATATATATATATATATATATATATATATATATATATATATATATATATATATATATATATATATATATATATATATATATATATATATATATATATATATATATATATATTAAATTTATTAAGTGTGTGAAAAATAAAATAAATATATATATATATATATATATATATATATATATATATATATATATATATATATATATATATATATATATATATATATATATATATATATATATATATATATATATATATATATGTATATATATATATATATGTATATATATATATATATATATATATATATATATATATATATATATATATATATATATATATATATATATATATATATATATATATATATATATATATATATATATATATATATATATATATATATATATATATATATATATATATATATTAAATTTATTAAGTGTGTGAAAAATAAAATAAATTATTTACAAAAATGTGTATATTTCAAGAAAATATTTTCAAATGTGAATCAAAATAATAAATGAAAATAAAAGTATTTTTGCATTATTTTCAAGTTTAACAAAATAATATATATATATTTAATTTGTTGTTTATATTAGGAAAAATTAAAATAAAATATCTAATAAATGAAAAAAATTGTGAAAATATTTTTAGAATATTTTTTATATTTGAAAATAAAATAATAAAGTCAGAAATAAAATAAAAATGCAAAAATGACAAATATACAAAGAAATGGGTCTGGGGGTGTGAAACTGAAAAAGAAGTGTTAGAAGCAAAACAAGCTAGCCCAGCCCAATAACTTCATCTTCTTCCTCTGTTCAAACACAAAACGCGCCTTCTATGTACAAACTGTTATCTCCTGATTCAGTGCTTTTTTGACAAAACTCAAAACATGAAACTTGTAGAGCATCAATCAACGAATCTAACCATATAAAAAACTTAAGCTAACTCTCAAAGACCAGAGAGAATTTCTCTGGCCCTAATTTCTAACCTAGTTTTTTCAGAAAGTTCATGAATGAAATTCTCCTAGCACGATTAATATAAATGAAAACTAAGCACATGTATGGTTTCAGGGCTATGAATACAACATCTTTCATTCACAAACCTAAGTCTAACTATTCCTAAAGAGAGAGATATAAGTTCATGAAATACCTGTTTCAGTTGAGTTCGAGATGGACAATGTAGCAACTTTCAATGGTGCTTGAGGTTCTTTTGAGTTTGCCTGATGTCCACTGAACCTTGACCAAATGCTTAGTTTGTTTTGAAGTGGCTTGAATCGTGCTACAGAACTCAACCTGCAAAGCTTCCAAACAAAAATGGCAATGTGTGTTAATGGAGTTACAACAACTTGTGAATGGTCTGGATAGCTCAGGTATGTTGATTAGAATGTGTTTGAAGTAGTTTTGGATAAAACGCACGAGGGAATTTGATGGTGGCTTGTGATTTGAAAAACTGGTCCTATTTTGCAAGAAAAAGTGGTTTTGGAGTATGAGGATGCTTTAGGAGTGAAAGGCTCGTGCTTCTGACTTGCAAGAGTGTATGAAAACTTGTTTGATAACTTTGCTTGAGTTGGTTTTATCAGATATGTGAGATCTCTTGTGTTTGACAAGTTTCTTGGTTATGAAGCCAAATGAGAAGTGACAAAGAGCAGGCTTGTACAGGCTAGCTCTAACCCTGCATACATTGTGTAAGCTTGGCCCCAAGTTTTTGGGTTTGGTTTGCAGCATAAGATCTTGTTCAAGGCTCTAGGATGTTGTTTTGACATAAAGCAAAATTCAAACAAAAATGGCAAGGTTACTTTTTTTATTTAAGGATTAATCTAGTGTATAATCCTCTAATGTCCAAAACAAAACCTTAGACCAATGGATTTGCATTTAATTATTGAGTACAAATTGGTTTAAAGGCCTGCAATTGTGAACTAAGCTAGCTTGGTCAGATTTGGCAAGTGGTATGAACATGTATTGGCCATGGTTACAAAGTGAGTTTTTGCCAACTTCAAGCATTCGATTCTCCCTAACCACTAAGGTGTTTGAGGAGTTCTTGGACAATTTGAAAATCTTGTAACATGTACTATAATCCATCTTTGAAATGCAACTTGAAACTCCAAGTGGAACTATGTGAAAAATGGCCAAGAAGATGGGTCAAAATCCTGCCTAAACTAGGGCACAATTTCTCTAAGTTAAAAGTTTTAGGTACCCTTGTTCCAAAAACCATAACTTGAGATACAAGCTTCTTTTGAGAAAAATTTGTGAATCAAAGTTGTAGAGTTTGTGATGGACTAAAACTTTCATGTTATAAGTTTTGTTTGAATCCATTTGCATCTTGGTGAAAAAATGGGACAAAGTTAGGAAAAAATAAGAAAATTTTATAACTTAGAAAAATTCTAAGTTATGAAATTTTTCCATTTTAAACCCTAATTTGTAATATTAGGTTTCTTGGTGAACAAGTTTCATGTTTTTACACATCTTGATGAAAAATGACCCTTGGCACTTGATTTTTGACAAAAAAGTCAAAGTTTGACTTTTCAGTATACAGTCAAATTTTGATCAGTTGACTGAAAAATTCATCTGTCAATCATATTCCTTTGAGATCTTTTGAACTTGTTGAATGGGTCAAAACAATGTCATTGAGTCCTTGTGTCCATGGTTGAGCTTGATTTGCCATTGGCTAGGTCAAACAGTCAAAAAATGCCTTTGTACAGTCAAAACCCTAAAAATGACCATTTTGCCCTTTTGGTGATCTGATCAAATTTCTTGTGGAATTGTGATCCAAACTTGCTTAAATGGTTCATATGATTTCATAATGATGATGTGGGTCAAAATTCATGAGATTTTACTGTCAATTGGCCACAGTCGACTTTTTCCCCAATACAGCTGATTTCTAGGTCAACTGTCCAATTGACTGGGCAAAAATTTGATTCAAGGCTTGAAACTTTGTATGGACAAACTTGTGAGTCCAACATGAAGTATGAAAGTCACTTTGGGCATTGTAGGTCAAAACATCTCTGTGCAAACTCAAACCCTAATTTAGGTCAACAGTGCAAGGAGGTGTCTTGAGCAGAGCAAACCCTAGCTTGATCTTGAGTTCCCAGAGTCTTGTGATGAGAAGTGTGGATGAAATGAGAGGGAAAATTTTGGGGTACAACAGTTATGCTCTTACACACACTCACATATCAAAATGCAGATCCACATCCACTCAGGATCCCATGGGTAACGATTCTGCTATGGCCTATTGTGACTTTGAAAATCCAATCTACCAAGCCGAAGACGAAGGTAAGGAAGATTGTGAGGTTCCAGAGGAACTAGCCAGGTTACTATAATAGGAAGAAAAGACCATACAGCCCCACGAAGAACCGGTTGACACAATTAACTTAGGTACCAAAGAGGACAAGAAAGAAGTCAAGGTAGGTGCCAATATGGAACCTAGTGTCAAGAAGCGCTTAACTCAGTTACAACATGACTATGTTGAGGTATTTTCCTGGTCATACGAAGACATGTCAGGACTTGACGCTGATACCGTGGTCCATCGTCTGCCAACAAAAGAAGACTACCCTCCGGTAAAACATAAAGTCCGTCGCATGCCGCCAGAAATGTCAGAGAAGATCAAGATTGAAGTCATGAACCAGTTCAACGCAGGATTCTTAGCCGTCACCTCCTATCCACAATGGGTCGCCAATGTTGTTCCAGTTCCTAAAAAGGACGGTAAAGTACGCATGTGTGTGGATTACAGAGATTTGAATAGGGCAAGCCCTAAGGATGATTTCCCGCTTTCCCATATTGATATTCTGGTTGAAAACACCGCACAACATAAAGTATTCTCCTTCATGGATGGTTTCTCCGGGTACAATCAAATCAAAATGGCACCCGAGGACATGGAGAAAACGACCTTCGTCACACAGTGTGGCACGTTTTGTTACAAAGTTATGCCATTTGGGCTGAAGAATGTTGGGGCAACTTATCAGCGCGCCATGGTAGCTCTGTTTCATGATATGATTCATCACGAGATATAGGTCTACATGGATGACATGATAGCCAGATCTTAAACTGAAGAGGAACACCTTGACCATTTGCAGAAACTGTTTGAAAGACTGGAGAAATACAAACTAAGGTTGAACCCGAGTAAATTCACATTTGGAGTGAGGTCCGGTAAACTCTTAGGCTTCATTGTCAGCAGTAAAGGTATCAAAGTGGACCCTACAAAGGTAAAAGCAATACAAGAAATTCCTGCTCCTCGCATCGAGAAGGAAGTTAGGGGGTTCTTAGGACGACTAAACTACATCGCCAGATTCATTTCTCACCTAACCGCTACTTGTGAACCAATCTTCAAATTACTGAAAAAAGATCAAGTGTTGGATTGGAACGACGACTGCCAGGATGCCTTCGACGGGATCAAAGAGTACCTTCAAGAGCCTTCTGTTTTGATGCCTCCAATCAAGGGAAGACCTTTGATCATGTATCTAACTGTCTTGGAAAATTCAATGGGGTGTGTGCTGGGGCAGCATGACGAGTCTGGCCGAAAAGAGCATACAATATACTACCTGAGCAAAAAGTTTACCGACTATGAAACCAGATATTCACTGCTCAAGAAAACTTGTTGCGCTCTGGCATGGGCTGCTCGCCGGCTAAGATAGTATATGTTGACCCATACTACCTTATTGATATCCAAGATGGATCCAATTAAATACATATTTGAGAAGCCCTCCCTCTCTGGAAGAATAGCAAGATGGAAGATGATCTTGACTGAATACGACATTCAATACACTACCCAAAAAGCAATAAAGGGAAATGTGCCGATCACCTTGCTCATCAGGCTGTGGGTGACTACCAGTCCATGAAATTCGAGTTCCCAGATGAAGACATCATGTTGATAAACAATTATGAAGAACTCAGACCATATGACAGACCTGAACAAGGATCCTGATGGACCTTGGTTTTTGACGGAGCTTCCAACGCACTCGGCAACGGCATAGGCGCTGTGATCATATCCCCTGAAGGATGTCATACTCCTTTCACCACGAGGCTTTGTTTCAACTGTACCAATAATATGGCAGAATATGAAGCGTGTATTATGGGTCTCAAAGCTGCTATAGATTTGGGAATCAAGTCCTTAAATGTATTTGGAGATTCAGTCTTAGTCATCAGTCAGATCAAAGGAGAATGGGACACGGAGCATCCTAATCTCATCCATTACAAAGAACATGTGTTGACATTAATCCCACATTTTGAGGAAATTACCTTTGAGCATTTTCCACGAGAGGAAAATCAACTAGAGGACGCGCTAGCCACTATGTCATCTATGTTTAAAATCAGGTGGGATAACGAGGCTCCTCAGATCACCATTGAGAGGATGGACGAACCAGCTCACTGTCACGAGATTGATACTGGAGAAGTAGTGGACAAGCCTTGGTTCCATGAAGTTAAGAGGTATCTTGAGGCCCAAGAGTATCCGGAGGGCGCTTCAGTCAATGATAAGCAGTTCTTGAGAAGAGTTTCTGCTAAATTCTTCCTCAGTAATGGAATCCTCTATAAACGCAACCACGACTCTACTTTGCTTCATTGCATAGACCAGAGTAAGGCAGAAAAGATCATGGCTGATTTACATGAAGGTACCTTTGGCGCTCATTCTAGTGGATACACGATGGCTAAAAAGATCCTACAGGCAGGATACTACTGGTCCGCCATGGAAGCGGATTGTTACCAACACTCACGAACTTGTCACAAGTGCCAGATCTATGCTAAAAAAGTACATATTCCTTCGGTTCCCCTAAACGTCCTGACTGCTCCTTGGACCTTCGTAATGTGGGGAACTGACATGATTGGAGAGATCAAACCCACAGCTTCTAATGGACACCGTTTCATCTTGGTTGCCATTGACTACTTCACGAAGTGGTTCGAGGCAACTTCATTCGCTTCTGTTACCAAGAACGTTGTGGCTCGATTAATCAAACAAAATCTCATTTATCAGTACGGTATCCCAGAGAGAATCATCACAAATAATGGTACCAATCTCAACAATACTATAATTACCGCACTATGCATGCAATTCAAGATCCATCACCATAACTCTTCTCCTTATCGCCCAAAGATGAATGGTGCTATAGAAGCCGAATAAAAACATCAAGAAGATCATATAAAAAATGACAGTGACCGACAAGGACTGGCATGAGATGTTACCATTTGCTCACCATGGTTACCGTACCATGGCGCACACGTCAACAGGGGCAACTCCTTTCTCTTTGGTATACGGCATGGAAGTTGTCCTACCAATTGAAGTCCAAATACCTTCTCTGAGAATCATAAAAGATGCAGGTTTGAATGAAGATGAATGGATTCAAACTCGACTTGACCAGTTGAACTTGATTGATGAGAAAAGGCTTATAGATGTCTGTCATGGTCCGATGTACCAAAAATGTATGATCAAAGCTTTTAACAAGAAGGTCAGATGTCAGGTATATCGGGTTGGTGACTTGGTAATCAAGCGTATCATATTGCCACAAGGTGATCCCAGGGGAAAATGGACTCCTACATACGAAGGACCATTTGTGATCAAAAACATATTCTCTAGTGGAGCAATGATCTTAACCACTATGGATGGCGACGACCTTCCGCACCCTGTAAACACGAACATAGTTAAAAGATACTACGCATGAATAAAGACCCGCTAGTTCGACTGGCCTAGGAAAAAATTAGGGCATCTCGGAGAACCAAAAGGGTTCGGGCAAAATTAGGGATAAAATACAAAAAAAATTGTACACCCGACAATCTAAAAACCTGAAAGGGTGGTTTGGGAAAAAAAGGGTATCCCGGTGGACTGAAAACCCGAAAGGGCGGTCTAGGAAAAAGTTAGGGATTGAAAGTGTATGACTATGTCCCATTGGATCACCTTACAGACAACCTTCAGTATCGACTGGAAAACTCAAAAGGTTCTAATCAATCCAATTAGCTTCAAACAAAGCAGCAAGTGGGTGAGACGTTCAGAGACATGAAGGCTATAGTAGAGTGGGAACCCCGTGGGACTATTTCACATAGCTATCTTTTCTTTGTATCAGTTTTCATATTCTACGACGACATTCTCTTACTAGGTTGTTTGTCTCTTTGTACAAAAATACTTATTCAAGTTTATACAAAGATATCCCTTTGTAAATGCAAAACTATCTGTTTTTCTTTTATTTCCCTGTTTTGTTTACAAAAGCGTCCAATGATTATTTTTGAGCATATGCATTTGAATGTGATTACTGTTTACAAATGAGCTAAAAAAAGGGAACGGAAAACATAAAGGCAATTACTAATGGCTTTAAGAGATAGGATAATATCTATAGACCATTCCATAAAATCTTTGCAGGTACTTTTTCCAGCAAGAGCGGAAGCAAGGACATCCTACTACAGGATCGCTAACGTATCTCCAGTATGCAGCCTAATGGTATCAGGTGCTCTCACATCCTCGACGGAGCAAAACTTCTAGTTACTGCTCCAAATATTCCCCAGTGAAAGTTGCCCAGTTTCTCAGGATTCCCCAACAGGCTTTCACGAAGTCCACAAGCAATGCACGGGGTTTCCCTTCCCCAACGGAGTTTATTTCTATAACTATGGAAACCCATCCATCAACACTTCAATTTCAGCAAAAATATGAAGACTTACACTCCACATCCCCAGCAGCAGTCAGGGATTTATTTTCCCTAATCCAACAACATTGCAGCAGAACAACTTACATGTGCATACATTACATTTATACATCATAAACATCGATGACACAAATGCATATATCGCAATATCATTGCACTATGCACTTCATGCATCATGGCATTACATACAACTAACTCTTTACCTTTTTCAGGAAAGATCAATCAACATAAAATTATTATCAAATTTTCAACAAGAGAAGACAAATATCTATGAACAAATCAATCGTAGATCAATTCTCGAAACAGGACTAAATTGACTATCTACATGACAAATACTCCCCTTCAGGTCTCTGCTGGTTCAGTTTAAATCTCTCAACGGTTTATCCTGATTCTTTCTCGCAGACATCTTCTCTGGTTCAGATAAGTCGCTCTAAGATTTATTCTGATTCTTTTTCAGACCCCTGCTGGTTCAGTTTTAAACCTCTCAACGGTTTATCCTGATTCTTTCCCGAAAACATCTTCTCTAGTTCAGATAAGTCGCTCCAAGATTTATTCTGATTCTTTTCCAGACCCCTGCTGGTTCAGTTGTAAACCTCTCAACGATTTATCCTGACTCTTTCCCACAGACATCTTCTTTGGTTCAAATAAATCGCTCCAAGATTTATTCTGATTCTTTTCCAGACTCATGCCGGTTCAGTTTAAATCTCTCAACGGTTTATCCTAATTCTTTCCTGCAGACACCTACTTTGGTTCAAATAAATCACTCCAAGATTTATTCTGATTATGTTCCAGACCCCTGCTAGTTCAGTTTAAACCTCTCAACGATTTATTCTGATTCTTCCCCAGTAGACACTTTCTTTGGTTCAAATAAATCACTCAAAGGTTTAGTTTGATTCTCTCAAATTAAAAAAAAAATATCCAAGACCTCTTTTGGTTCAGTTTAAACCTCTCAACGGTCTATCCTGATTCTTTCCAAATAATACATTTTCCCTGGTTCAGATAAGTCGCTCCAAAGAGTTATCCCGATTCTTCCCAGTTAAAGAACATTCAAGACTTCTGCTAGGTTCAGTTTCAAATCGACCAAAGGTTTAATCTGATTCCTTACCCAGCTGAAATCAAGCTTAGACTTAGTCTAATTTTCTATCAACAGTCACCTTTGGATGGCATCTGTAAGCCCATCTCCGCCAGCTCTCCATCATTTCTCCAAATGGCATCTTTAAGCCCATTCCTTACACTTCAACTACAATATCATCAAAGCGCAAATTTCTTGGCACTCTAGTGTTCAATCACCTTCTACCCTCGAGTCACGAATGGCAGATTCGCCAATCTAACTCTTCAGGTTTAAGAAGATTAAACAGGGGCAGCTGTTGTACCCCAAAATTTGCCCTCTCATTTCTCATAGGATCATCTTGGACCCTCAGGTTTTCTTCTATCAAGTTTCATATCTTGAATTACAATTTTCCAAGAAAATCATTCACCAGGGCAAAATGGTCAAAAGCACACTGAAAAGTCAAACTTTGAATTTTAGATCAAAAATCAAGTTTAAACAATTATATTTCATCAAGATATGAAATTGGTTCATCAAAAATCAGAAGTCATAAATTACTTTGAAAAAAAATCAAATTTTCTAAACATTTAGAAAATTTTCTAAGTGTTAAGAGAATATGATACTTCAGAACTTCTGGGTCAGCCTTCACGCAAGTGCAATCAAAATTTGCAAATATGGTTCATAACATGATTCATCAATCAAAACTTGACTCTTCAGCATATGGAGGCTATGTTCTATGCTTCGATCAGAGCCTCACTCTTCGAATCTCACTCTGGTCTTCTATGATCACAACATCACGAAATCCTAAAACCTCGTTTGAGCAACCTGCTGCACTGCTGTAGTACAGTCCTGCCACCAGCTACCACAATGCTCCAAGATGCTACTGACCTATTCCACATCTGCGTTTTTCTCAAACCCCATAATTGAACCAAATTAGCATGCAAAAACTGTGTTTAAAAAGCAATGGAACAGTATGCCAAAAAGGTTAAAATCCCATTTGTTCCCCCCCCCCCCAAAACCACAACAAACCCATCTATAAATAAGTTGCTCCATCACATGTTCAAGGGGTTGGATTTTGGAGAGAGAGAGAGAGAGAGAGAGAGAATTATCAAAGAGAGAAAATAAAACAGTGAAAACCTTCACAAATCCTAAACAAAACATTTGTTCTTCCGTTTGAATCAAAGAACATAACCACTGTTCCGTTGCTCTCGCTGACTCCAGAACATCTGAAGGTAGTAGCTCAAATTCAAAGCACACACTCCAAATTCAAGGTAAGTCTTTTTTAATTGGCATATTTTCATTCAGAACATCATTAAGTATGTAAATATCATAGTATTGATCTTGTCCATATCATTGCATGAGTAGAAAAATTATGGACCATAACTTCTTGAATAAAGTTAGGCTCAAAATTAGAATTAGAAAATTTATAAACTGATGTGCTTTTATTCTCTTGATTTGTTGTTAAGAATTGAATAAATTAATGGTATGATAATTAATATGAGGAACGAGTTGAAATGTAACACAGAACTTATGAGTTTCTCTTCACTGTTTTAACACGAAAACTTCTAGGATTTCTTATTGTTTCAACACCGAACTTCAGATTTTCACTCATTGTTTAGCACAACACAGAACTTCTGAGTTCTTCTCACTGTTTTAACACACCAAAATTTCTAGGTTTTTGCAATGTTATAATCCGGTAACAACTTCTTACTCTTTACGCACTACTAACACAAAACAGAACTTCTGATTCTTCACCCACTGTTTAATACGACCCAGAACTTCTGACATTTTGCTCACTGTCTAAACACCACCCAGAACCTCTGTTTTCTTTTCCCTCTAATGTTTCTTGCAGGACCTCAGAGTGTATCAATCCAGAACTTCTGATTCTCACTGACGTTTATTTCTGAGTCACAACGCGCCTGGCATCAGAACTTCTGATCCCTTTTGTTTTGCTTGCAGCAACACACTGATTATATCTCTCATTATTTTACCTTTTCATCATTTTCAATATCAATACTCTTTTTACTAACATAAAGAAGACATAAAAATATTTCCTTTTTATTAATTAATTAATTTCTTTTTTTTTAATTCATTAAGACAAAAAAACACATTCAAAACAAGTCCTTTTTCTTCTTATATTGTACATTTCAATATGGTTGTAATAGTTAAATAGGATTTAAATTCTTGCAACCCCTCGTTTGTAAATTTGTACCACCATTCCTAAAATGCTGTAATAGCGTAGGACCTTTATATTTCCGCAATTTATTGTTTTCAAGTATAAATGCTAGTAATTAGGCGTGCATGGCAAGATTTAAAATCAATCATTAGATAACCTAATCAAAGATAAATTAACTTGAATCAAACATACTTTCACACACGCACCTCTAGGGTAACCTCGCTTGTTGCCTCAGAAAAACAGTCATGTCCCTCGAATATGGGACGATTTAGCAAAGACCCCCGATAAAAGATCGTAGTCCCTCGATGACCCTTAATGTTGCCTTCGATAAACGATCTAGTCCCTAAACGACATTGCTAAAACGTACCATAGGCTTCCTTCTATGACTACACAAACGTCCCACGCCCGTCCCTTCACATCCAATGATGGGGCTTCTTACCAAATCAATGGTAAGATAAAAATATTTAAAGGAGGAGGAAAAGAACGTCTAAGACCTTTTGAGTAAGTAGATTCGCTCCTAGTTTCTCTCTTGCTCACAACTAAACATTTTTACACCAACACTTTTATCTTGAAACATTTTCAAAAGACAAAACACTTTGTACGCATTCTTATAGAAACGAGAGCCATTACAAAGAAGACACCTTTTTAAAATCACTTTCAAAAACACATTCCACAAACACACCTTTGAACTATTTTCAAAACAACACTTTGTACGTGTTCTTATAGAAACGGGAACCATTACAAAGACATTTTCAAAATATTTTCAAAACCCACACCACAAGCACATTCAAACAAAAGCAAGTGATCTAGAAAGCAACTAAGAGCCCGTAGATAACTACGGATGAAAAGGGTGCTAATACCTTCCCTTTTCATAATCTACCCCCCAAACTCAAGAAGAATTCTAATAGGTCTTTCATGTTCTTTTCAGTCTTTCCTTTTGGATAAAAGAAAAGTCGATGGCGACTCTTGTTATCCGCACAATTGCGATCAAACGCAAAACACTAAGTCAGTTCTCCCGCCGCGTTACATTGGGGAAAATAGTAAATGAAAATAGTAATAAACCTAATTAACCATTACAAACTTCGGAGCAATTACATTAATTTAGAATAAATAAATAAATGCGCACGAGAACAAATTAAACGAGGAATTAAAAGTTAACGAATCTAATTGATTTAGAAGAAAATATTTTTGAATTTTTGAGAGAAGTAATTAATTTTGCAAATTAACCTAATTTCTAATTAATTTTAATTATGAAAAAGAAATTTAAGTTATCCTAATTAACCTAATTAATTAATGGAATTAAATATTTTATGAAAAAAAACCTAATTCTATTTTTTTTTTGTTTTTATGATTTTAAGATTTAATTAAAAAAATATTTTTAAAACAATTATAAATAAATAAAATAATAAAAAGGTTAAATAGGTTAAAACAAAAATTAAAATGGGCCTGATGCTGGAAGTGATTTAGGGGGTGCAACATTGAATTTTCTAGGCCCAGAATAGCTGGCCCATCTGCCTCTGATCCAGTGGGGATCACCTTTCGGGAGTGCACCATAGATCTTCAATTCTAGAGCATTGGATCTACGTTGAGATACTCCAAAGGATGGGATATGAGGACGCATGGTGGACGCTTGAATAGGAGATGTGTTGGATCTGTAAGGAATTATCAAGAAAAATACAAAAGCACACGCCTGGAATCGAACCCAGGACGTTTGCCTTACGCGTTCATTCCTTGACCATCTGCGCTGAAAAGCTCATTTGTCAATATAATAAACAAATAAATTATAAGCCAAACAAAGCAACATGCCTAGAAAAAAACACGCGTGATTCAAATCTCCCAATGGGATTCTGCCACCTAATTGTCTTCTCCCTGGAACTGTCGTTTTTTATGCTAAACCTTTACCTGCAGACAAAATTGTCACTAAAAGCTATAGTGACAATTTTTGTCCATAGCTATAACCCTACAACATCTCAAAATGCAATACAAGCAATATTAATCAGAACCAAAGGCATGAATCAATTGCTCATGACCTCCTGAATACAATACTACCTTTAATTTTGTCCAATTTTGCCTCTAGTTAGGTTTCCCCAATTTTGAGCTTCGGAACCCTAACAATGGCGAATGGTTGTACCTGCGCTCAAGCTTGAATTGGAATATCCAGAAACATTCACATGATGATCATGAACACAAATATTCAGTTAAATCATATTTATAATGGATGAGTTAGTGAAATCGAGATTAGAAAATATAAGAGAAAACCGTGAGTGCAATGACGCAGTTCTGGATGTTGCAAGTTGTGGGAATGACCGTGATAGCTTCCTAGATGTCCAAGGATTATTGTTTGATCCTTGAAATGCCTTGAACTTGCCTGGGGAGAAGAATCCGATCTGCACTTTTTTTGCAAAAATTGACACTTGTTCTTGCTTTGTGGGAGGCAGGTTACGCATAAAAACTTGTCTTCTAGGGTTGCAATGCATTGTTATATATAGTAGAATCAATCTAGGACAATAGAATTGGAAAAAATAAAAAGATGTTATGGTCATGAATTTTGATTCCAATCTTTCCAAATTTGAAGATTTCCTCTTGTTTTCGAGTTTGCACGATTTTGTTCCTTTTGACAGCTCCTAAGATATTCAATCAATGCCAAAACAAATCTTATCCCATTTATTTGATTTATTTTTGATTTTATTTGATTTTATTTGAATTTTAAATAAATAAAATCAAAATAAATTAAATAAATAAGTGAATAAGGCATGGAGGGTCCCATAGGTCGTGTACCATGCTAGGACTGAGATTCAATCTTGAAAAGATGGGCCCATGTGGAAAAAATGCAATTTGGGGCATTGTTGACTTTGTGCAAATTTCCAAAAATGGCCAACTTTGATAATGCATATCTCTCTCAATTTTGACCTTAAAAGGGTGTTCTTGGACTTTATATAAAGCTTAGGATGTCCTAAACAAACCTTTTGGTTTCATCTCAATTGGATCTTCCATGTTCAGGTAAGGAGCTTTGACCCAAAAGGTGTTTTTGTTCAATTTTGAAAGAGACCTATAATGTCTGAATTTATATCTTTTCATGAGTGCATTTCTTGAACTTTAGGGCTGAAGATGAGTTGTAGGTAATTGGGTTCTCTTCAAAATGAGCATTAGAAAACTCTTTAATGATACTTGGACTATTTGGCATTACATTTCAAGACAATATTGGGGTACAACATTACCACTTACTTTAAGCATTACATTTCATGTTATTTGTATTTTGCTCACTTGAGCATTTATATTCTTGTTATTTTTATTTTGCTAACTTGAGCCTTTCTTTTCTTTTCAAGACACCTAATAATCAACATGAACCTTAAAAACTCTTTAATGATACTTGGACTATTTGGCTACTATCCTTGGCATTATGGAGCATTAGACTTCTTGGACTTAGGATTAGAAACCTTGGCCTATGTTGGAGACCTTGGACCTTAATTGATATTTTGTCTGGAGTTCTTGAGGTTTACCTCAAGACATTGGGTTGTTTGTTTGTTTTGTGTGAAGGTTATTGTGATTACATTCTTTGTTTACAATCTGGAATTCACCCGTATACAGCCGTTATTCTGCCCAATTTTTGTGAAGACTTAATACACTTGAAGTTTAGTTCTCTCAAGAGGTCTAGTATCTTTGCTTGTTTGGTTTCAATCCAAAGAATAGGAATTCTATCTTGACTTATAATGTCAAGTATTGGCTTCTTGTTGGTTAGATGGTTCTTCTCCCTAGCTTTTACCTTATGCTTTAGGATAACCTTTTCTTCTCCTCCCATCTTCTTTAATTTCAAAAAATCTTCTCCCTCCTTTTGAAAACTCTTCTTGTTTTTAAACTTGAACCACTTTCATAATAAACTTGGACTTAGGCCCATGCATTTTCAAAACATTTTCATAAACAAACTTAAATCAACTTAATAATACCTTGATATTTTTTGTGAGAAGACTTAAAGTCAATCAATCTCATTTCAAACCATTTTGCCACTTTGGCTTTTATTTTAAAACCTTTCTCAAAATATTAGACTCTTTTCAATCCTTGTAGTGGTGCAAACAACTATATTTATACAATATATAGTGAAGATAGATATTTTTCACTTGGGTGTTGAGTGAGGCATTGTTGATTTTAAAATCCAAGCCATATCCTCCACTTTGAGATGATGCAAATTCTCCTTTCTCATGATTGTAGGTAGTAAATTTGTTTTCCACACGGACAATGACGATAATGTCTTATCTCATAAAATTAACCAACACACTTGTTGTTTTAAAACTTTTAAAAGGTGAACTATGTGTACCCTGATCCCCTATTGCACGAAAGGTGGTACGTAGGCACTAAAGGTTCTCAACCACGGCGGGTGCAAAAATCATAAAAAATATTTCTTTTCTCACCTCCACCATCTATTTTTACACAATATTTTATAGCCAAAATATACATATTTTTAAAAGAGGTTCATGCAGAGTACCGTAGATGTTTAAGGTTCTAATACCTTCCCTTTGCATAACCAACCCCCTTACCTTGAATCTTTCCCCCTCTTTTTGGGTTACTCGCGCTTTTCTCATTCCTTTGGAAACAATAAAGCATGGTGGTGATTTTTATTTTGATCTGTATAAGTCTAATCAACTCAATGGATTAGTCTTAAACATTTCTACCGCTACAATTACTCCCTCTATTTATAGATTTAGCTTTCTCCCTAAACCCAAAACTATAAAAGCCCAAAATACCTATTTTGGTACTAAATCAAATCTATTCTATTTTAGATATAAATCAAATCTATTTAAATCTAAAACAAATCTAATCCGTGTTCTCATCGACACACCATAGTTTTGACACTATGAATTACAATTTAATACACCACCTAATTCATTGTTTCTAAACTATCTATATTTATCATAGCTCTTAGTCTTCTAAATACTTCGACCTGCACTCCCTTCATCATGATGTCTGCAATATGATTCTCAGTTCTGCAGTGTTCTAAATTCATCTTCCCATCTGCTACCTGCTCTCGAAGATAATGTAACCTCATTTCGATGTGCTTGCTTCGACCATGTACTATCAGGTTCTTCGCCAGATTGATAGCTGACATGTTGTCGATCTTCATGGTAATTGCTCCATGATCTTTCCCTGTTATCTCTTCGACCAAGTTCACCATCCAAGTTGCTTGACATGCACAAAGAGAAGCAGCTACGTATTCTGCTTCACATGATGATAATGCCACTACTGGTTCCTTTCTTGAACTCCAAGCAATTGGTGCACCACCTAACATAAACACATATCCTGCTGTTGATTTTCGATCTTCAGCATTGCTACACCAACTCGAATCAGTGTATCCCACTAACTTGCATTCTTTTCCTTTATCAGCTGCAGGAAACAAAATTCCATAGTCAAGAGTTCCTTTGAGATACCTTAGTATCCTCTTCACCGGTTCTAGATGTGATACCTTTGACTTCTGCATGAATCTACTTACCATATCTACACTATATGCTAACTCAGGACTTGTATGACAAATATATCTCAATGATCCAATAAGTCTTATGTATTGGATTGGGTCGACATCATCTTCATCTGCATATTTCGACAGTTGCAGTCTTGGTTCTACAGGTGTCGAAGTTGAGTTGCATTCTTCCATCTCAAACCTCTTGAGAATTTCTCCTGCATATTTTATTTGATGCATCATCAAACCTCTACTGCTCTTGTAGAATTTGATGCCAAGGAAATATGAAATCTCACCCAGATCAGACATTTCGAATTCCTTGCTGAGATCACCTTTGAAGTCTTCGATATCACTTTTGCAGCTACCTGTTATCAAAAAATCATCTACATAGAGACATAGTATAAGCAATTCACTATTGCTTCTTCTTACATATACTCAATGTTCAGTTGTGTACTTCACAAATTCCTTCTCCCTTAGGAAACTATCAATTTTCTTATTCCAAGCTCTTGGAGCTTGTTTCAATCCATACAAGGCTTTATGCAATTTGTACACCTTTCTCTCTTTGTCATGTTTCACAAACCCAACTGGTTGTTTAACATAAACTTATTCGTTTAAGGGTCCATTCAGGAATGCACACTTTAAGTCCATCTGACATATGTGCCATCTGTTTATTTCTGCTAGACCAACAACCAACCTGATTGTTCCGATCCTAGCAACAGGTACAAAAACTTCATCAAAGTCTATTCCTTCTTTCTGTAGAAATCCGTTCGCCATAAGCCTTGCTTTGTGTCGAGTTACTTCCCCTTTCTAATTCCTTTTCACTTTGTATATCCACTTGACATCAATTGCCTTCTTGCCTTGAGGCAATTCAACAAGTTACCAAGTGTTATTGTCTTCGATAAACCTCACTTCTTCGTTCATTAGTTTCACCCACTTCGAATCCTTTAATGCGTCAGCTGCATTGACAGGTTCAACATCTTCATAGAAAGAATAATGTACCAACTCACCTTCATTATCTATCACATCATCTGATGTAATCACACAGTCTTGCAATCTTATAAGCATGCGTCTTGTTCTTTGGAGTCTACTTGTACTTGGTTGATCTATAACTGCTGGTTCCTCTTGTCGAACTTCTCTTTCGACTTAAGTCTCTGGTTCTTCAAGTAGGATTCCCACTTAATCTTTCTTGAAAATTCCAGTCTAATTCCATTCTTTAAACTCATCTATCATCATGTCTCTGCTGATCACAATCTTCTTGTTCACTGGGTCGAACAACTTGTAACCTCCTGTCGAATGATATCAAACTAGAATCATTTGACTTGACTTGTTATCAAGTTTTCTTCTCAACTGATCTGGCACATGTCTATGTGCAATAGATCCAAATACCTTTAGATGACTCAAGCTAGGCTTCACACTAGACCAACATTCTTCTGGAGTAATTCCTTCTAGCTTCTTCGTAGGACATTTGTTCAAAATGTATGTTGCAGTCGAAACAACTTCACCCCAAAACTCTTTAGGTAAATTCTTTCCTTTCAACATACTTCTCACCATATTCATGATGGTTCGATTCTTCCTTTATGCAGTTGCATTATGTTGTAGAGTATAAGGTGGCACCACCTCATGCACAATCCCTTCCTTTTCACATAACTTGTCGATGTATTTCGACACATACTCTCCACCACCATCTGTTCTAAAAACTTTGAGTTTTCGACCACTTTGTCTTTCGACCATAGACTTAAACTTGGCAAATACCTCGATCACTTCACTTTTCTTCTTGATCAGGTAAGTCCACAGCTTTCGACTGAAATCATCTATGACTGTAACAAATTATTTGTTACCTCCCACCGAATCCACATGGATTGGTCCATATACATCAGAGTATATGACTTAAAGAATAGCCTTCAACCTGCTTCATGCATCCTTGCTGAAGCTATTTTTGTGTTGCTTCGCCTGCACACATTCCTCACATACCTCATTTGGAATGTCGATTTCTGGCAATCCTGAAACCATATTTCTTCTCTTCAAATCTCTAATGTCTCTGAAGTTGATATGGCCTAGTCAATAATACCATATCCATTCATCTCCACTAGCTGCAGTCGAAAGGCACTTGTGCTCCATCACATTTAGTCCGATCTTGAAGGTTCTATTTTGAGACATATGAGCCTTCAAGATTAATCTTCCGTTTGTGTCGACGACTCTCATTATCTTATCTTCGATCAATACTTTATAATTCTTTTCGACCAACTTCCCTATACTGAACAAATTTCTCTTCATGACTGGTATGTACAACACATTGGAAATTACTGACCTCTTGCCATCTTTTCTCATAATCATAACATCACCAATACCTTCAGCTGCTAGGGTATTATCATTTGCGAATTTTACCATATTTTTCATTGAGGGCTTTATATTGACAAACCAGTTTTTCCTTCCAGACATAGGTGATGAGCATCCTGAATCCAAGTACCATTGGTCCTTAAATGCATCTTTATCTCTTGTTGTGACCATCAGCATCATCTCTTCTTCTTCATGTTTTGCAAACTTTGCATCACTTTCTTGATTCTTTCGCTTTTCTGGACAATCGGTCGAATAGTGACCATACTTATGAAAATTGTAGCATTGAATGTGACTCTTGTCAGGTTTTCGACCACCACATCTTCCTCTATTTGCAACACCACCTCTTTGGTTGCCTTAGTATGGTCTTCTCTGATTCGACAGGTTTCCTTCATTTTGGTTTCCTCTAGCAGTCGATTTGTTGTAGTCACCTCTATCTCTGTCGAACCACTTTCCTTTGCCTTTGGTTTCTTTTGCTGAATGTGCATGTAAATCCACATCACTCTTCGACTTGCCAGCAGCTCTTTTATTCATTCTTTGTTCATGAGATTCAAGCGTTCCTTGAAGCTCTTCCTTTGTCAATTTTGACAAGTCTTTCCCCTCTTCCATAGCCACCACCATGTGGTCAAACTTAGGAGCCAAAGATCTAAAGATCTTCAAAATGACAGCTCTTGTTGTTAATGTTTCTCCACATGCCTTGATTTGATTCACTAGTTTTGTAACTCTAGTGAAGAAATCAGATATGCTTTCATTATCTTCCATCTGAAGCAATTCATACGTTCTCTTGTGAGTTTGTAACCTCACTTCTTTCACCTTTTCTACACCATCAAAGGACTTCTCAAGAATATCCCAAGCTTCTTTTGTAGATTCTGAATCACTCACTTTTTTAAAATTTTCTGGACTCACACACATTGATGAATTATAAAGAGTGCTTTATAACTCAGCTTCTCAATTTTGTGTGTTTCTTCTTTTCTTCTTCTGAAGCGTTTTCTCCAAGTGCTTCAAATCCATCTTTTACAAGATCCCAAAGACCTTGACACCTGAACAAAACTTTCATCGGTTTGCACCAATTCTCATAGTTGTATACTTTCAGAATTAGGAGAGTTGCTGAATAATTTGCATTCCCATAATTCGCCATTGTGAATTCTTTTTCTTCCTCAATCGTTCTTGATCGATACTTCTCTTGAATCGAAATCGAGCTTTTGATATCAGATGTTGGAAATCCACCAAATATCTATGATGAATTTCTACCAATCTTGATGAACAAGATTGATATTACCACACAATGACAATGAATTATGAGAAAATAAAATAAAATAAAAGAAAGATAATTATTTTTTGCAGAGTTTCTCTCTATCCACAAACTGTGAAAAACTTTATTAATCACTTGCAACTGTAAATTCTATGATTACAATGAATTGACTTGATTACAAAATTAAGAGTTACTCCCTCTATTTATGAATTTAGCTATAAAAGCCCAAAATACTTATTTTGATACTAAATCAAATATATTCTATTTTAGATTTAAATCAAATCTATTTCCATCTAAAACAAATTTAATCTGTATGTTCTTCGCCACACCATAATTTTAGCACTATGAAGTACAATTTAACACTTTAGTCACATGTATTTCTATACATCTACATTAATGCCAATTAATAATTCCATACATCTATAGATATGGCAAAACAGACCCTACAACTACAATGCAAAAGAGTCTCACTGAAATTACACTACAAAACAGACCCTGCAATAAGTAAGAAAAAAAAATCCCTCATGGCAATTACACTTCAAAAAGAATCCTTGCAATTTCATGATCTCAAAACAGGTCTTGCTATATCAGAACCTCAAAACAGTCTGCTATTTCATGAAGTCAAAACAGTCCATGCAATTTCATGGCCTTAAAACAGTCCATGCTATGTGTTATTTTGTTACTTGAGTTCTGAGCAATTTTCATGTAATTTCAACATAAATTCCATATAAGTAGTAGTCATTACAAAATAAACTGTAACACCAATTTTAAGCTGCACTTTCCAACTCTAAATTTCATCAATTTTTATATCAACTTCCCTAGCCCAAAATTAATCATCATCTTAACTATCATCTTAAGCTGCAACACCATCATCTTTAGCTGAAACACCATTATCTTCAACCACTATTTTGATTGGACTTTAACTAATGCTTATTCATCAAAATATTTTTCATATCATCAAAATTGCAAAAGCCATATTGGAATATGGTGTACTAAATTTATGAAATTTAGAAAGGCTAGAGACTAAAGCTACTTTAAAAATTGGGGACCGAAATAATAAATTTGTTAAAATACGGAACACATTTTTTTTTCTATTGATAAAATTTAAATATTAAAACTAAACTTTTAAAAAATTTGATTCAAATATTCAACTTGAATCTATTAGAAAATACATTTTTGTTTTAATATTCAAACCGATAGTATTAAAAGATAAGTCTTTATTGCAAAAAAAAGAAAAGAAAATATAACTTCAGAAATATGTAAAAATTACCTTTAATTTTTTGGATATTTGATATTTATAAGGAGTAACATGTTTTGCGAAGAAAAAAATATTTTATTTTTTTTAATATGAAGTGTATTTTGGAAAGGGGATATAAATATAATTGAAGGGTATAAAGTAAAATATTTTATTGTAATTTATTATGTCTAGCCCATTAAAAAAAAGCCTTCCTGGGATTTAACAGGCCTCTAATAAGCAAAATATAGCCCACAACCATGACGTTTTAATGAATATATGGGATTATGATAGTATTTTTTTTTTGACAGAAGATAGTAATGTTTTTTAATCTTTAGTTTTCTTCAAAAAAAAAATTATAAAAAAAAACTAGTTTTTTTATTTATTATTTTATGAAGAAAAAAACACAACTGTTCAGTGTTTAATAGAATGGGGGTCAGAGAACTTTTGGTTAATTCGTATTAAAAATCAAATTTACATAAAATCTGAAGTAATAAAAAGTAACATTTACGTTAAAGTTAAATAATTATTATTAAAATTTACACCAAGTTTACGTTTTAAAATGAAACATCAAAATGTACTTCATTTCCTATTAAGTTTTAAGAAAATAAAATTTTAGATTAAATATGTTTTTTGTGGTTATAAATATCTCTATTTAATTTTTAATCCTTATAAAAAATGTGATATTCTTTATAAAATTATTTATTCATAATGATTTAATCTTTCTATAAAAATTAAAATTATGTGTATAAATAATTTTTTAAGAGTTAAAACGTAATATTTTTTTATAGAAATTAAAAATCAAATTTAATAATTTTATTGAAACAAAAAATATATTTAATCCAATTTTTTTTTACAAACCATTTATGTAAGGGGAATTCCGAATAGATAGCATTTTACTTGGGACACACATTTATGAGAGACACACCACTTGTTCATCTAAAACCTTAAGGTGATAGATGAGTGGGTTCTCCCACTTATAAGTGCTCAATCTCCCCTTTTATAATCAATGTGGGACTTCTTCCTCACACTTGATTCCCAACACTCCCCCTCAAGTGTGAGTCACAATGCTCCCCCTCATGTGGAATGACTCTCTTCCACATACACTTGTACTATCGCTCGATACAAGTAAGTCGGTCCCTATCTCAAAACCAAAGGCTCTGATACCACTGTAGGGGGAATTCCGAGGAGAGAGCATTTTACTTGAGACACACTTTTATGAGAGACACACCACTTTAAGGTTTTAGATGGACAAGTGGTGTGTCTCTCACAAAAGTGTGTCCCAAGTAAAATGCTCTCTCCTCGGAATTGCCCCTACAAAGTGTGCAGAGCTCGAACATCTTGATCAATGACACGATTATGTTTTTCTATTGTCTATTTCCATAACATGATTTTATTGTTTTAAAATTGGGAGGATGATCGTTTTGTCTCTAAGGTATTCTCTTTTCTAACTATTTAATTAATCATTTTAAAAGTGATATAAAAATATTTTTTAAGTCATCAGAATTTGTGTTAGATTTAAAAATAATATTTTAATATTTTTTATAGTTATTTTATTTATTTATTTATTAAAAAATTTATTAGAGTTTTTTTCTATTTTATTTTTGTTTTAAATTAAAAATTTATTAGAATTTTTTATTTTAAACGCTTTTGAGTGTGGATGTCAAGATTATCTTTAATTATAATAAAAATTAATATATTTAATAGATTTTATAGCTTATCTTATAGATTTTGTATTCACAAACTTATATTTTTATTATAAATTTATTGATTCGTGATTTCGATTGAGTCAAAAAAATTAAATAATTATATATGAGAATAATTTTATGATTTTTAGTTGATTTTAATATTTTACAAATTAAATCAATAAAATAAAGATAGTTAAGGAATTAAATTATTTGTTTATTCTTGCAACAATTATACTTTGCTTAATCTTTCCAATTTACCCTATTAAAAGTCTCTTCACTTTTTACTTTTCTTCACAAAAAAATTCAAAGAAATTTGATTTACACAAGAGAGACAAAACCAAAGATAAATTAAACTCGTTATATTTGAAAAATTAAAACGAGAGATAAGTTATACTCGCTATATTTGAAAAGCCAAATACTATGATAAAAGGTTTGTTAAAATATCTTAAAATTATTTTTATCATTTATTATGAATCGACATAGTGATACTGCCCGACCATTCTAAAAGAGTTACCATTTTTTTAAAATCTTCTTAACACACGAGAACTATCATACTGATGATCACAGTGAATCTAAATTTCATGTACATTCAATTATTCTCCATTATCCATGCTTGACAAATAGCATTTATTATTTCTTCTCCACTCTATATATATAATGGGCCAATTCAAGTACGAAGTTCAAATCCAATTTCAATTCACTCTTCTCCTTCACATAGTGACTTGAGTGTTGGATGGATAACCTTGCAGGTCAATCACCTCTTTGTCGTACTGAAATCACATATTCACCTTTAACTCCAATCCTCACTTTATTTCTTATTCCAGAACTAAATAGTTGGACTGTCTATGCGAATCGACTTTTGATTTCTATGTTTTCCATGATTTCACGTTCGCTCTTGGATTCATCATAACGTAATATTTTTAGACCATCGAATCGATAACACTCAAAATCAAACACAAAGATTCATCGCATTCGATCCAATTAAGCATGATCTCGACACTAATTTCCCTAATTTCCATATCCTTGAGTGACTTGTTTCCAAGTAATGGTTGGATCCAAAGCTACTCGTTTCGCCACTATGCAAGAAGCCGTTGTCGCAGCTCAAGGAGTGACCAATCAACCTCTTTCGTCTTCTTCGTAAGGCGTGATAAATATAGGAACATAAGTTACATTGCATCCAGGTTGTAGCGGTAGAAATGTTTAAGACTAAGCCATTGGATTGACTAGACTTTTACATATCAAAATAAAAATCATCACCGCGCTTTATTGTTTCCAAAGGAATGGGAAAAGAGTGAATAACCCAAAAAGAGAGGGAAAGATTCAAGGTAAGGGGGTTGGTTATGCAAAGGGAAAGTATTAGCACCCTAAACATCTACGGTACTCCGCAGGAACCTTTTTGTAAAATCTGTATATTTTGGCTATAAAATGTTGTATGTAAAATAGATGGTGGAGGTGAGAAAAAGAAATATATTTTTTATGATTTTTGCACTCGCCGCGGTTGCGAACCTTTAGTGCCTACGTACCACCTTTCGTGCAATAGGGGATCAGGGTACTGTTGGCTGAAGATTTTGATAATATTATTAGAAGCCAAATGAATTAAACGTTTCGATCGAAATGAAGTAAAACGTCATGTTTCGAAGTAGCAGAAGCAGTGTTTCGAATAAGCATGTCAAAGCTGGAGCTTCGAGTGGCAATTATGGGAACATATCTAAAGAAGTCTCGAAATAACAACAAGGCTGTGTCTGGGAAGTACGTTCGAAACGGAGAAATACCAAAGCATTTGAAATTCAAATGGAAGCGGGACATTCGAAGTTTGAAATTTATGTGCTGGAGGATTTGGAGAGACGTGGAAAGAAGAAAGAGGCATTGTTCTGCATGTTCTGAACGTGGCATAATCCTATAGCAAGACTGTTATGGTCGAATTAGTATAAATAGAAGTCTTAGTATTAGGATTTCGTGTGTCATATCTATTGTACTAAATACTCAGTAACATTCAAACTACCACATGGCAAGGGAAACGAATGCAAGAGCAATGTACGTATGATAGCACCATATACATTTATGATTTAATGAAAACCTTTTACCATTTCCAGCACTTTCCTTTATCTTTCTGTCAAATAACATTTACAAGTTTTCTCATTTACAGTCTTTTCACTTCGAAATCTCTTCTTTAAAGTTTTACATTTTAATGCTTTCTTCACATTTCAAGCACTTTACATTTCAGAAAACTGTCATATTTTCCATGCCTTTACCTTCAAGTCTTATCCTTCGAACGCATATTTTTACTTAAAGTCATTTACAGATTTCTTGCATTAAACGCTTTCTTCATATTTCAAACCTTTTACGTTCCAGAAATCCTTTACATTAACTGTTTTTATAATTCGAAACCATTTACTTGCCTTTTATGCAATTTTACATGTCTTTACAATTAACATTTATTCATGCAACTTAGTTTTGTACACGCACATTTTGTATACATCTTTAGACCTTTAAGAGAGAAATCGAAATAAGCCAAACACCTATACAACACTCAAATATCAACCATGAATATCTGTTCGACCATGAGAGTAACCTTAATGTCCAAGGAATCCTAGGATCAATCTAGTCGATCCTGTGAGTTACCAGAGGAATTGAATAACAGTCAGAAAGATTATTCGATAGTTTGGAAGACTAGCGGTTGTTTACCAGAAATCACTGGAAACAAATTGGCACACCCGGTGGGACCAATAATTGGATATTAGAAATAAAGATTGTTGAGACATAACCATTATAAAAACGTTGGAACCTAAGAAGTTTGCTGTTTTATGAACCTAAGAAGTGGTAAAATAACCAACAACAACCAACCTTTATCCAGAAGAAAACGTTTGGACAAAATGTCTAATTCTGACAATCAACAAGGGGAACAAAATGCCCCACATACAATAGGCACTAATGTATCAACTTCGATCGGAACATCTAATGTGATCCCTTCGAATGCACAGTCTGTTGCATCTTCAACCAGTAATATAGCCACCAATGGAGTAAGTGGCATATCAACTAATAGTTCGATCTTAGGAAATACTGGAACCATTGGTTACCCTGGGGGATTCGTTCCATCATCAGGGACACAATCCCATTTCGCCACTCCATTAACTAGACCACCCGGTTTCGATGGGAATAGAACCAGAAATTCCTCTTATGGAATGCCAACATCTTTTATGGAAGGTTTACACAATTCCACATTGAATTCATCCCCACAACTAGGGTCTGGGTCTGGGGCGAATCAGTTTATGACAAATAACCAAGGGTCAGTGGGTTATAGCACAATGCCTATCTTAACCACAGACAACCAGTTGGCTTTTCGGAAATTGATGGATGACAGTAACCATAATATGATAGGGGTGTTAGCACAAACCATGCAGGAGATATTTGCCCCAATAGTGCAAAATGTGACTGTGACAAACAGAGAAAACGCTGACAATATGAGTCGAATAGCAGATTTCTTTGCTCCCCCAGAAAGGCGTAGGCAGAATCAAGCGGGATTTCGAGCAAACATGCCTGTTATAGAACAAATTGCTAACGACCCAATTTATAGACCACCCAGAGAAGAAGTTAACTTAGGGGCCAGGGCACCAAGGTTAGAAGCCCCAATAATCCCAGGCCCACAAAGAGAAATTATGGAACCAGGGGCAAGGGTCGAAAGGCTAGAAGCCCCAGAGTTTCGAGAAGAACAACCTAGGGGAGTTGTCTTGGTCGGTCGAAATCAAGATGCCGATGATGTCGTTCATAGAATTCGAAACGATAACATCTTGGCAGAAAATAATCTAACCACCATGATAGAGAGAGTCATGGCCCAGAATGGCCTCAACACAGGAATGAGAAGGCCAAATTATGCTTCTCCTATATTGGATTGCATAATGCATACTGATTTACCAAGGGGATATAAAGTCCCTAAATTTATAAAGTTCGCTGGGGATACCAATGAGTCAACAGTCGAACACATAGCGAGATATCTAACCGAAGCGGGAGATATAGCCAATAATGAAGATCTCAGGATCAAATACTTCCCAAGTTCCTTGACTAAAAACGCCTTCATATGGTTTACCACTTTGCCTCCTGGGTCTATTGATACTTGGGCTCTCTTAGAGAGATTATTCCATGAACAATTTTACATGGGACGGTCGAAAATAAGTTTGAAGGAATTGGCCAGTGTTAAGAGAAAGTTCACCGAACCCATAGATGATTATCTGAATAGATTTAGGCTTTTGAAATCCAGATGTTACACAGTAGTGCCTGAACATGAGTTAGTCGAAATGGCCGCTGGTGGCTTGGATTATTCTATTCGAAAGAAACTAGACACTCAATATTTGAGGGATATGGCTCAGTTAGCCGATAGGGTTCGACAGGTCAAAAGACTAAAGGCCGAAAAAGCCAGAGTCTTTAAGAATAGCAAGAAAGAAAGGATTTCCTATGTTGGGACTGAGGAAGCAGAAGAATATCCTGAATTCGAATTCGAAGAGGTCGAAATCGACCTCGCTGAATTAAAACAGGCCCCGCCTTATTCCTGCAAATTGTTGGTTCCCACAAAAGGGAAAGACATTGTTGAAAATGAGAAAAGTGACAAATTTCCAAAGAAGGTTTATACCTTCGATGTCACTAAATGTGACGAGATTTTTGACTTACTTGTCAAAGATGGCCAATTAATTGTGCCATCAAATGTCAAAATACCTCCTTTGGATCAGAGAAAGAAGAGAGGATTTTGCAAATATCATAGTTTCCTAGGCCACAAAACCTCACAATGTTTTCTTTTCAGGGACCTAATTCAAAACGCGATCAAAGATGGCAGACTAAAGTTTGCTGATAAGGTGAAGATGAAAGTGGACGAAGATCCCTTGGACGTCGCAGACACCAACTACTCCGAGCCTGCATGCATTGGAGAGATCAACACGGTGGAAACTGATCAAAGCGACGCCCTAACAGGAGAGAAGGGTACTGAAACTGAAAACTGGGTGATGGTCGAAGTCAATAAGGAGGTCACTGAAGACATCCAGAATACGCCAGAGACTTCGATTGCCGCACCTGTAGCTGTTGCAAGAGAAACCCAGGCTACTGAAGGCCAGGGAAATCAAAACCAAGAACTAACACAAGTCACTGAAGGCTTGAGGCTGGAATTGGAGAAAGTCCAAATCACGAAGCCAATTTCCCCTCAGAAGGAAATATGGGACACTTTAGGGGAACCCAGTGGAAAATTTGACTATTTGGTCAAATATTCTGCCCCAGAGAGTTCGAAGGTTCAGATTAAGAATATAAAGCCCACAGGATGGGGCGATGATGAAGCTAAGGGGGGAGATAAATATGGTGGATATGGAAAGACCTCGCTCTGAGATGGAGGAAGTAGAAAAATACTTAGAAAAAGAAAAGTATAGAATGGAGGATAATCACACTGGAGATGCTAGTCTCAAGGATTATCTCATGACATGCCACAAAGGAGATTCAGGCATGATATTGTGCCCTAGGTGCAGCATCCTCTGCAATCAAAGAATCGCTGCGAATTTCGAAAGGGTACAGAGGACTCGAACTGGCAACAATTGGCGCCAGGATAACCAGCTTTTTAGGTGTTATCCCAAGGCTGGAGAAAGTTTGCTGGAATTTGTGTTTCGCTGCTACAAAGGGGCAACCAAGTGCTTGATTTGCCCAAGGTGTTCTGCTGTGTATGACCAAAGCATGGCCAGAGCCTTCGAAACGATTCCCTTCGCCCCTTGCTGGAACCATCAAGAAACTGTCCAAATGGGCCCACGTTTCGACAGCAGACACAAACAGCGAAGGCCTGATAGCCTTCACCCCAAGGCTGCTCGAAGAGTGACTTTCAAACTCCCTGCTGAAGTGCCAACCGATAGATGGTTACAGGTCAGAAATGACAAAGGCAAAGATAGATGGAGAAACGCTGAACAAAATGCACGCCACGCTATGACATACAGGAGGCAATTCAACACAGCAAAAAGGGAGGAGGTGAGATTAGAAAATTACAAAGGAAGGAACCCCATGTCAAGATCCCAGTGGCACAGACAGCAAAGGATTCGAAAGGCTGAGAGGGAAGCTGTGGCAAATAAAGGGGTTACTTCAACAAAGAACCAAGGTGAGTCTAGCACCAACAAACCAAAAAATCAAACTGAAGACAAACCTCCAGTCAATAGGAGGCTTTTCTCTGAAGTACAACGCGATGAACCAAAGGAATACACTCCAGGCCCAGAAGAGGACGAAGATATGATAACAGATAACTTCAAATCGGAGGGGGAGTCTTCATTTAACCTGAACTGTAACGTGGTGTCTGTGCTTCCCTGTGAATTTGGGCAGGAAACCGAAATCGATGAGTATGAGGAGGAAGACACCACAGATTTGATGAAACATAGGCCTGTGTGCTACTATGTGATGGACAATGGGGTTGTTGAGGAACAAAATGCGTTCTTCGAACGTCCAGAACCTGCTATGAAGAACCATCTCAAGCCACTTTTTATTTGGGCGAAAGTTGGTGTCCATGGTGTGAACAAAGTTCTAGTGGATGGGGGTGCTGCAGTCAATTTGATACCCCATTTCATGCTAAAAAGATTAGAGATCCGCGAAGGAGACATCAAGCCCCATAACATGGTTCTGTCCAATTATGAGGGAAAAGTGGGCAAAACACTGGGAGTGGTCCAGTTGGAATTGACAATAGGCTCAAGCTGTAGGCCCACCATGTTTATGGTGATCGAAGCCAAGGCCAACTATAACTTACTGCTGGGAAGGGAGTGGATCCATGGCGTGGGGGCAGTTCCTTCGTCAATGCACCAGCGACTAGTTCTGTGGAGAGATGATGGAATCGTGGAAAACATCGAAGCAGACCAGAGTTACTTTATGTCAACGGTCAATTTAGTTGACAAGAGGGATTATGATAAAAATCTGGCAAAGATTGCTCTGTGTGTTCCAAATGATGAGATTAATGAAACCAGAAACGCCCACTACTACATGACCCTTCGCCATGATGGCCTTTACTGGGATAGAACAATAATCAGTGAAGAAGAGGGAGTCGAAAGCACCATACAAAAACGGCCAGCAGGCTGGGACTTCGACAACCTTATCCATGACTGAGTCCACCTTTTTCGAAAGGATTTCGGCCTATATGGCTGAGAACAAATCAAAAGCGGCCTTAGAGGCTGAAATAAATAAATCAACTATAAAGATGAACGAAGTAAGTGGGGATGGTTCGAAATGCTCACCCTTCGAAGAGTTTGAGATGGATCAAAGGTTGGATGCCATCTATGATAAAGAACCCTTAGGCTTCGAAAGGGACCCCATAAACTCAGGTGCCAAAATGCTGGCACAAGATCCACTCGAAGAAGTCAACTTAGGGGATGAAAAAACGAAAAGAGTAACCTACATAAGTGCTAAACTTAGCCCAGGCCTCAAGAAGGAAGTGATCGAAGTCCTCAAGGAAAAAAAAGATTGCTTCGCATGGGATTATGACGAGATGCCTGGTTTAAAGAGGGAGTTGGTCGAACACAGACTGCCAATCAAAGATGGCAAGAGGCCCATCAAACAAACTCCCAGAAGATTCGCACCAGCGGTTCTCACAAAAATTAAAGCTGAGATCGAAAGGTTGCTGCGTTGCAAATTCATCAGAACAACAAGGTACGTCGAATGGTTAGCAAACATAGTACCTGTTATTAAGAAAAATGGTTCTTTAAGAATTTGCATAGATTTTAGGGATTTAAACACTGCAACCCCTAAAGATGAATATTCCATGCCTGTGGCAGAAATGCTAGTAGATTCTGCTGCAGGGTTCGAATACTTGAGTATGTTAGATGGATACTCTGGGTATAACCAGATTTTCATTGCTGAAGAAGATGTTGCAAAGACAGCATTTTGTTGCCCAGGAGCCTTAGGCACCTACGAATGGGTGGTGATGCCTTTTGGTTTAAAGAACGCTGGGGCAACTTATCAAAGGGCAATGAATTCAATTTTTCATGATTTCATTGAAACCTTCATGCAGGTGTATATTGATGATATAGTCATCAAATCTATATCTGCAGAAACACATTTGCATCATTTAAGCCAATCATTCGAGCGAATGAGAAAACATGGCTTAAAGATGAATCCCCTTAAATGTGCATTTTTTGTGTAGGCTGGAGATTTTCTTGGTTTTGTGGTTCACAAGAAAGGAATTGAAATCAACCAGAACAAAACCAAATCCATAATGGATACGAAAGCACCTACGTCAAAAAGGGAGTTGCAATCTCTGCTAGGGAAAATTAACTTCCTCAGAAGATTCATTTCGAACCTAAGTGGAAGAACCCAAGCTTTCTCTCCGTTACTTCGTCTAAAGCAAGGCCAAGCCTTCGAATGGAACGAAGCTCACCAGGAGGCATTTGACAGGATAAAAGAATACCTTTCTCAGCCTCCTATTTTGTCTCCACCTTCATGGGGGAAGCCCATGAGATTGTACATATCTGCCTCTGAAGTTAGTATAGGTAGTATGCTAGCACAAGAAGATAGCAATGGCATCGAAAGAGCCATATACTATTTAAGTAGAGTGCTAAATGATGCAGAGACCAGATATAGCAATTTAGAAAAGCTATGTCTCTGTTTGTATTTCTCTTGTATGAAACTCAAGTATTATATAAAACCTGTTGATGTTTATGTTTCATCTCATTTCGATGTTATTAAACATATGCTTTCAAAACCAATAATGCATAGCAGAGTTGGTAAATGGGCTTTAGCCTTAACAGAATATTCTTTGACTTTCATGCCTTTAAAAGCTATGAAAGGTTAAGTGATTTCTGACTTCATTGTGGACCATTCGTTGGTTGAGCAGACTGTCATGAGTTACGTCGAAATGCAACCTTGGAAATTGTACTTTGATGGTTCAACCCACAGGAATGGAAGTGGCGTTGGAGTCCTTCTGATTTCTCCTGAAGGAATTCCAACAAAATTCAAGTATAAATTAGATGGTCCTCGTTGCTCGAACAACGAAGCTGAGTATGAAGCGCTCATTGTTGGACTTGAAACTTTGTTGGAATTGGGGGCAACCAGAGTCGAAATTAAGGGAGACTCTGAATTAGTGGTCAAACAAATCACAAAGGAATACAAGTGCATAAAGGAAAACTTAATGGTATACTTCGTCATAGTCAATAGGCTATTGAGGAAATTTGAATACATGGATATTCAACACATACCAAGAATAGAGAACCAAGAAGCAAATGACTTAGCACAGTTGGCTTCGGGTTATAAAGTGTCTACCAAGAACTTTAAGGATTTGGTCGAATTAAGGGGTAGAGTTTTGGCTACTAGATTCACACCATCGGATCTGGAAAGTATGAAATTGGGATATGCTGAGAAACAGGGATTCGAAATATTAGCCATAAATACTTTGTCAGATGCAGATTGGCGAAGTCCACTGAAGAGTTATTTAGCAGACCCAACTCTAAATGTGGATAGAAAGACAAAATATAGAGCATTGTCATATCTCCTCATGGGGAACGAATTGTTTAAAAAGACCCAAGAGGGTGTATTATTGAAATGCCTAGGAGAAAGTGAGGCATATTTAGCATTGTCAGAAGTCCATAATGGGGCATGCGGGGCACATCAAGCAGGCCATAAAATGAAATGGTTGTTATTTCGATACGGCTTGTATTGGCCTAGCATGCTCAAAGATTGCATAGACTTTGCTAAAGGATGTGAGGAATGTCAGAAACATGCAGGAATTCAACATGCCCCTGCAAGTGAGTTGCATTCGATCATCAAACCATGGCCATTTAGAGGATGGGCATTGGATTTGATAGGAGAAATAAATCCTGCTTCGTCCAAAGGACAGAAATACATCTTGGTGGGAATAGATTATTTTACCAAATGGATCGAAGCTATACCACTGATAGTTGCTTATCAAGAGGCTATTATTGAATTTATACAAAAACACATTATTTATAGGTTCGGATTGCCAGAGAGCATAACCACAGACCAAGGCTCTGTGTTTACTGGTAGAAAGATGCAAGGATTTGCCCAAGAAATGGGGTTTAGATTGCTAACATCAACGCCATATTATGCTCAAGCAAACGGTCAAGTCGAAGCAGCAAATAAAGTAATAATAGGATTAATCAAGAAGCATATTGGCAAAAAGCCAAGAAACTGGCACAAAACTCTGGACCAAATATTATGGGCTTGTAGAACATCTCCTAAGGAAGCTACTAACACTACGCCTTTCCAACTCACATTTGGTCATGATGCAGTGTTGCCAGTAGAAATTCATCTACAATCAGTTCGAATTCAAAGACAAAACGAAATCCCAGCTGCATTATATTGGGAAATGATGATGAATGAATTAGTTGAGTTGGACGAAATTAGATTACATGCATTGGAAATTTTGATGAGACAAAAAGAAAGAGTGGCCAGAACATACAATAAAAGGGTGAAGAAAAAAGTATTCATTATTAATGACTTAGTTTGGAGAGTCATATTGCCTGTGGACAATAAGAATAAAGCATTAGGTAAATGGTCACCTCATTGGGAAGGACCTTTTCGAATATTAAAAGTATTCTCAAACAATGCATACGAAATCGAAGAACTCGTGGATGATAAACGTATCCTAAAGGTTAATGGGAAATATTTAAAGAAATATAAGCCACGCCTGCAGGAGATTCGAATAGTAACAACGTAACCAAGATGTTATAAAAGGCCAAAATGGCAAGATAAAATGCCAAAATGGCGTTGTTCGAATATTACATATAAGAAACCAAAATTGTAGTCAAATAAATATCAAAATCTAGAAATAAGAGTTATTTCTCAACCGATTGAAAGTGCTTCAGAATGATTCAAGCTTCTGCTGAGCGAAACGTCTGGCTCCTTCCAAGGTTGCCACTTCTCCTTTAAGTTGTTCTGCAGTCTCCATTTCTGCAAGCCCCTGGTTGAGAAGCTCTTCGAATTGGTTACCAGCAGTATTGGTTTCGAAGGCTATTTGTTGTTCTTTAGCCTCCTTAACCTTCTGTTGAAGTTCCAGAATCTGCCTTTCCCAAAGAAGTATGGACTCAGCTCGAGCCTCATAATCAGTTTTCGCCTGCTTCAGATGCATAGCTTGATCCTCAGCTTCTTGAGAGAGTTTCGAAGCTTGTTCATAAGCAGCATCCATGGCAATGCGTTTCTCTTGAACCTTCTTGGCAGCAGATTCGTCTTGGAGAAGGTAACCAGTTACGTTGTCCAGCAAAGCCTGAAGATCAAACAAGAGAGTACTAACTGGAAAGGAGCAGGTAGAGAGATTGACCTTTGTGAGCAGCTCTTTCATAGTACAGCAAGCAGTACTATCTTATTTGAGCACTTCGAATATATCCACATTGAGAATGGTTTTCCTAATTTTATTAAGAAGAACAATTCTTTCATCTGTGGGAAGAGGATAGCTGGTCGAACTTGTGCCAGCCCTAGCAAGTGGGACGTCCCTCTGAGCCAACTTTGCCTTCATGTACCCAATAGGGTCATTTCGTCTCAGAAGTGCTAGTTCCTCGTCAGTCATTCGAGACAAAGAGGATTGAGGGAGTTCCACACATAGGGGAGCCACGTCCATTTCAACCTCCATGGGTTCGTGGGTTGCATTACCATCCCCTTCATTCGTCTCGTGCTCTTGGTCTTCTTCATCCTCATCCAAGTCCACCACTTCGATACCATCCCTTTCACTGCTATTTGCGTTGGACTCCGTCCCAGCAGTCGAACCATCATTGGCATTCTCCTCCTCAGATTCTTCGTCTGCAGATTCTTCGGCTCTATGCCCAGAATCAGCTTTCTCTTCTTCAGTTTGAGTGTCCTTTGGGTCCTCTTGAAGAGTTTCAAGAGGGGACTTTTGAAGAGAAGCTCTTTGCAAATCCTCTGCAGATGTTTGAAGTGGTGTTTCGTTTATCTCTTTCAGAGGAATGGAGGTACCTTGATCATCCTGCTGTTCAGAAGTTCCAGCCAGAACCGCCATATTGGAGGAACCTTTATTTTGAACGAGGTTGCTGGAATCTCCTTGAGGAGAGGAGTTGAGTGGAGCAGCAGCTTTGGATGGTGAGTTCGAAGTAGTGGAAGCTGGATTCAAGATGTTCTGCAAGGAACAACAGAATGTTAAAAAACATTCACCTAGGTAATGAGAAGTTATTATTGTCAAAAGTTTAAAGGTTCAATTTACCTGTGGACTCTCGGAGGAGAGGTTACTAGCTATACGTTCCAACGTTGTGTTGGAGGTCGAAGGTGGATTTTTGGATTTGGGTGAGGGAGCAGCATCCCTGGAATCAAGTCCAGAGACACTAGCTGGAACGGTACTTTTTGAAATATCTTTCTTTGGCTTCTTCTTCGAAGCAGTGTTTAAGTTTCCTCCAGCCTTGGGATCTTCCCTAGTGGTGCTTGATTTCCGCTTCTTGGGAGTAGTAGGAGGAAGTTTGTTGGTCTGAAAGGATTTAAACGAAGAGTTAGATGCAAACCATAAAACATGAGTGAATTCGAAACATCAAGGCTAAGTGATTACCGTTGGAATTGGAACACTGGTTGTTGTTGGTATTATTGTTGTTGTTGTGGTTGCAGCAATAGTGGTTGTTTCGGGTGGAGTCACTTTGTCAGTAGTTTCGATGGAGGCTTGAGAGGCACTCCCTTCTTTCGACTTCGAGGCAGCTGTCTTTATCCTGATGGCTGAAAATCGAAACAATTAAAGCAAAGGTTAAAGATATGGAAAATAAAAGACGTTTGGGATTTTCCCAAGCATTCACACCTGTGCCTTGATCATATTTAATTGACATGGCAGAAAGGTCGTATCGAAGGTGTCCTGGGAAATCATGAAGCCAGTGTCGAGCCCATGTCACAGTCTCAGATGGCTTTGGTTTCCTTTGAAGATATTTGAACATCTCTTTGCAAGTAAACCACCAAGGATATGGGGGAAACCATGCCAGAGCCAGTTCTTAGGTAGGTAATCTGGGAAATTTAGGTGGATGCATTTCGAATGCCAACCTATACCTATCCTCAGGTGACAACCCTGAAGGAAGTTTTAACTTAGAAACTTTTTGTTTAAATTTTTCCTTCAAGGTCTCAGCCGCTTGATGCACAGTGGAGTCCAAGCGCGTGGGGTCATAAGTAGTTTCAAAATAATTTTGGAAAGCTTTAATCTCTTTGGCATGAGTAAACATACCTTTCTTTGTTGGTACCTGCACATCGAAGGCATCAATTAGTTTCTGTTGAATTGTAAGTGTATCAAACATATAAGTTTGATAAAACTTGGTCCACCATTCCAGAAACCCTTTAGCTGTGAGATGGGTAGGTTCGAAGGTTATCAGCTCAAATTGGGCAAAGCCTTGATATTGTTCTTGCTGTATTTTGGCTTCCCGTGCCTTGAAAGTTCGTCCAGAAGTGATGGCACTCTCAGTTTGAAATAAAGGTTCAGGAATCAGTTGGCATAAGCCAAACTGCCTCGAAACAAAATTTGGTTGGTAGGCAGAAAGAAAAATCTGGTTCTTGACTGGAGTTATTCTTGAAGAAATGAGTCTAGGTAGCAGAAAAGCTCTCCATACATCCTGAATCTCCTTGCTCTTGATAGCTTCTGAGAGAGCCATGGTGAACCAAGAAGGTCCATGAGCCCTCGAAGCAAAAGGCGCCATGCTCTCTTCGAACTTGTGCCTTCTGGAGAATATCATGATGTACTTCGAGAATTGGACTTTGAAGTCATCTTTGTCGTCATTTGGAGTTAATCTTCGAAGCCTAGTGCCTTCGACTATCCTATCATTTATCTCAGGATCTTGTTCATCAATGGTGTTGGAGGTTGATAAGGAGGGTTCGAACATGGCATTTAGCCATAGTTGAAGTAACCAAAAAGGGCCAGCCAACAGAATATTTTTGGAGGTGTGGGATTTGAGGCTCGAAACAGCTGACCTCAGGCTTTCATAAAGGTCAACTAAGAGCAGTTCACTTAGGCACACTTTTCGATTTTCATGCAAGTCCCTAGCTAGAGGGATGAACCTACTAGCTACCTGTAGGGATCTATTGCAGAAAACGTATCTTGACAGCCACAGGGTTAAGAAAGCAATGTGTTCTACGTCAGACACATTGTCCCCCTCAGCATGGTAATGACTGATAAACTTGGAAAAACTTGCTAGCTTGACTTCGAAGTCAATTATGCTTGAATGTTCTTCGTTGTCGGGGATATAAGTTTCTCCTACTGGCGATAGCCCAGTGATGGCCGCTATGTCGAAGAAGGTTGGGGTGATCATTCCACCTGGGAGATGGAAAGTGTTATAGGTACTGTCCCAGAAATAGAGGGACGCGAATAGCAGAGGGTGGCTGTAGGTGAAACCAGGCTTCGATAGCTTAATTAGGTTATAGATACCTAATTCTTCCCATTGCTGGGATTTCTTAGCTTCTACTTTCTTGAACCAATTTTGATAAGCAATATCAGAGGTGGGGCAAGATCGAAATGGCTTAAAATTACTTTTTACATAATCCAATACAAAGGGGTCCTTAGGAGGTACAGTTGGGTTTTCTATGACATTTGAACTAGAAGATTCTACTGCCTTAGGGGCGTCCATTTTGTTAAACAAGGGTTTAAAACTATAACAAACTGGGAAAATCGTCCTGGTGTCTTTTAATATTTCAAAAACCGTAAGAGGGCCATTTAAAGCTAACCTCTTACCAGCAACGTTGGTAGGAATGAGTACCTGTGACGCATACAACATTTCTTTTTCCTTTGAAATCATCTGAGGGGCAAGAATGGATTGACCTTGGTGAGTGATGATTTTACTTTCCATGGTAGTTCCTGCAGTTTTTCCTTTCTTCTTGGAGACTTTCTTGAGTTGGGATGAAGTAGAAGAAGACATTTTTGAAGGATGTTGAAAGCTTGGGTTTTTGACGAGAGAAGGAGGGTAAAAGATTCAGAGTGTGAAAAGAAAATAAAAAGATTAAGTTGGTGATGTTTTATAATGGGGAAGTTTAAGCATCCACTGAATAAGGGTGTGATACGTGGAAATCATGGGTTGGTGTGATGAAGAGGTGGCGTAAAGTTAACATGGGTAATAGGCGTGATTTGAAGATAATCATTATTTGTAACTGCACCATACTTTGAAGTGGCTCCAGGCGGTTAAGGAATCCAAAAAGGTGCTATGATTGACGTGACTGGAGTCAAATGCATTAAATGTTACGATGATTCGAAAGTCACATCAAAATCTTGTGTAGATGTTTAAAATAGGTATTTCTCAGAGGAATCGAAATACATATTTTAAAGGGGCAATTTGTTGGCTGAAGATTTTGATAATATTATTAGAAGCCAAATGAATTAAACGTTTCGATCGAAATGAAGTAAAACGTCATGTTTCGAAGTAGCAGAAGCAGTGTTTCGAATAAGCATGTCAAAGCTGGAGCTTCGAGTGGCAATTATTGGAACATATCTAAAGAAGTCTCGAAATAACAACAAGGCTGTGTCTGGGAAGTACGTTCGAAAAGGAGAAATACCAAAGCATTTGAAATTCAAATGGAAGCGGGACATTCGAAGTTTGAAATTTATGTGCTGGAGGATTTGGAGACACGTGGAAAGAAGAAAGAGGCATTGTTCTGCATGTTCTGAACGTGGCATAATCCTATAGCAAGACTGTTATGGTCGAATTAGTATAAATAGAAGTCTTAGTATTAGGATTTCGTGTGTCATATCTATTGTACTAAATACTCAGTAACATTCAAACTACCACATGGCAAGGGAAACGAATGCAAGAGCAATGTACGTATGATAGCACCATATACATTTATGATTTAATGAAAACCTTTTACCCTTTCCAGCACTTTCCTTTATCTTTCTGTCAAATAACATTTACAAGTTTTCTCATTTACAATCTTTTCACTTCGAAATCTCTTCTTTAAAGTTTTACATTTTAATGCTTTCTTCACATTTCAAGCACTTTACATTTCAGAAAACTGTCATATTTTCCATGCCTTTACCTTCAAGTCTTATCCTTCGAACGCATATTTTTACTTAAAGTCATTTACAGATTTCTTGCATTAAACGCTTTCTTCATATTTCAAACCTTTTACGTTCCAGAAATCCTTTACATTAACTGTTTTTATAATTCGAAACCATTTACTTGCCTTTTATGCAATTTTACATGTCTTTACAATTAACATTTATTCATGCAACTTAGTTTTGTACACGCACATTTTGATTACATCTTTAGACCTTTAAGAGAGAAATCGAAATAAGCCAAACACCTATACAACACTCAAATATCAACCATGAATATCTGTTCGACCATGAGAGTAACCTTAATGTCCAAGGAATCCTAGGATCAATCTAGTCGATCCTGTGAGTTACCAGAGGAATTGAATAACAGTCAGAAAGATTATTCGATAGTTTGGAAGACTAGAGGTTGTTTACCAGAAATCACTGGAAACAGGTACACGTAGTTCCTCTTTTAAAAATTTTAAAACACAAGTGTGTTGGTTAATTTTATGAGATAAAACATCATCGTCATTGTCCGTGTAGAAAACATACCTACTACCCACAATTATGAGAAAGGAGAATTTGCATCATCTCAAAGTGGAGGATATGGCTTGGATTTTAAAATCAACAATGTCTCACTCTACACCCAAGTGGAAAATATCTCTCTTCACTACATATTGTGGAAGTATAGTTGTTTGCATCACTACAAGGATTGACAAGAGTTCAATCTTTTGAGAAAAGTTTAAAGATAAAAGCCAAAATGACAAGATGGTTTGAAAGGAGATTGATTGACTTTTAATCTTCTCACAAAAAATGTCAAGGTATTATTAAGTTGATTGGGGTTTATTTATGAAAATGTTTTGAAAATGCATGGACATAAGTCCAAGTTTATTATGAAAATGGTTCGGGTTTAAAAACAAGAAGAGTTCTCAAAAGGAGGAAGAAGATTTTTGAAATTAAAGAAGATGGGAGGAGAAGAAGGGACTATCCTAAAGCATAAGGTAAAAGCTAGGGATAAGAGTCATCTAACCAACAAGAAGCCAATACTTGACATTATGACCCAAGATAGAATTCTCATTCCTTGGATTGAAACCAATCAAGTAAAAAAACACTATACCTCTTGAGAGAACCAAACTTCAAGTGTATTAAGTCTTCATAAATATTGGGCAGAGTAACGGCTGTATACGGGTGAATTCCAGATTACAAACAAAGAGTGTAATCACAAAAAACCTGCACACAAAAACAAACAAGCAACTTAAAGTCTTGAGGTAAACCTAATTTTTCAGGGTTTATGTTGATTATTAAGTATCTTAAGAAAGGAAAAGAAAAGCTCAAGTGAGAAAAGTAAAAATGACAAGAAAGTAAATGCTTAAATGAGCAAAGATAAAAATGGCATGAAATGTAAATGCTAAAAGTAAATGGTACATAAAGCATAAAAAATAATAAAAGCATAAAGTAAGACAAGTTAATAATTAGTGGTTAGTTGGATGACCATCTTGAAGCTTGCATTTGAAACTCATTAGAGGATTTCTAGAACCAAAGCCTCCATACAACAAGTTGCATTTGCTTTTTGTCAAGTATATCATCCATTTGGAATTCTCACAAGTGCCATTTAATGATCAACGGTGTTTAAGTGATTCGCGTTGATCAAAGGTGTTGTAGATCCATTAGAGGATTGGTAGAACCAAAGCCTCCACACAATGAATCTCAAAGTTATTGGATCAAAGAGATCAAATTAACATACTTGGGCTTACAAACATAAGTTTGGGCCACGAATGATCATTTATTTGAATCGGGACAAAATTTAGTTCTATGTTAAGCAATCGTAAGTGGACTTATATAGAAGTCACACCTATTTTGAGGCCGGTAAATAGCAATCTATGCACCATTTATTTTGAGACATGATATAGAGATCATGCTCCAATAATATTTAGTGCAATAAGAAGGGGATGAGATGAAGAGGGGTGAGAGAGAATATACAAACCACTTTTGAATTAAATTTAATCAAACTATTATTAAAATCATTCATCCATTTTTGTAGAGTTAAACTCAACACCATGGATCCAATAATGTTAATAAAGTTCATGATCCAAAATTTAACCCAAGATCAGCCAGAAAATAGTCACAAAATAATATCACATTTTAATATATACAAAAAGGGTAAAAAATAATGTTTAAAAATAGAAAATAAAGAGAAAAATATCAACTATGTTCAAATTAATCAAGAAATAAAAAGTAAGACCAAAGAAAAATCAGAAAAGGGCTCAAATAATTTTATGAATTTTTTGGTAATTTTTTAAAGTCAGAAACTATTTTTAAAATTAAAACAAATGGGTAAAATAAACCAAAAATGATAAAAAATAGTAAAGTCAGAAACAAAAATAAAATAAGGTCACCAATATTTGACACAATATCATTGAATCATTCCTTAATTTTTTAGAATTTAAAAATGTATAAAAGTATTTTTAAACATTTAAAACAAATCAAATAAAGTGTAAATTTATAAAAAATAACAAAACAGAAAATTAAATTGTGAAAAAATGAAAATCAGAAAGAGAATAATCAAAAAAAAATTTATAATTTTTTTAGATTTTTTGGACTGAAAATGAATTTTCTATGATTTTTTTGAAATTTAAAACAATTAAAATATAAAAATCAGAAAAAGAAAATAAAAGTAAAATATGTGGACCATTGGATGAGAGTCAAAACGCGTTAGTAATCAAATCCAAGGGATCTGGCGCGCTGTGCATATCATGGTCATTAGTGAATAATGTACATAATCATTAATTAAATCAGATTTTAAAAAAAAACAGATGGCGCGCCTTCATTGGTTGGAAGATGACACATTGGTCATCTTCAACCTCCAGCCAACACGAATTGCAGGTCTCTCAAACTGTAAAATCAGAAGCTCAGGCCTATTCCATTCGCTTCGTCTCTTGACGAAGACAACCACACCCTCGCGCCAAATTTATATAAACTGTAGCTCAAGCAATTTGGAAGGAAAGTTTTGAAAAGGGATTTGAAATTTCATGGCCAAAACGTATTTCCAGAAAGAGGTAAGTGTTGCGACTAGAACTAGGGAAATGAGAGCATCACAATGATATCAAAGTTTTGAAGAATTAATGAAGGAATCTACCTATTGAAGTTGAGTTGCAGAGCTCTGAAACTGGACTTCTATGGAGCAGTATAGGGCACGATTCTCAAATGTAATTATATGGTTAGCTTCAGGGAAGATCAAGGAAGGTGAATTGATGGAAAAATTGGATTGAAAAAGGATCGAGAATGGATTTTGAAGTTACTGAATTCTGAGTTATGAAACAAGTTTGGCAGGGTGATTCTGGCTATCCAAGCTTGAGAAAATGAATGGGATAGTTCATGTATTTATAGGAGAAGAAAATGGGATCAAAAGGAAGAGTGAATGATGCATTTTGGAGGGAATTCGTGCAAACCTGATGCACGAGTGAAGTATGATCTAAACTTCACCAAAATTCATCCAATTCTTGCATTTTGATGCGCTAATCCACTTGGGAAAGTTGGATAATCATGTTTTAGACCCAAAACACGTGCTAATTTAAGGTTTAGAGGTTGTAACATGAATTTCAAATTCTGATTTGCAATGAAACTTCAATTCCAAGTTAACACTTTTGAAAGAATGGCATTCTCAGCTCAAGGGGTCTTAAGACATGATTCTTGATGCTTTAGAAAGATGAGGTTACAAGATTTGTAATGGAAAAAGAATGGAGTTAAATGGATGCTTGAGCTGAAAGTTGTATTGAGTCAAAGTTGAAGAAAAAGGGTTGACTTTCCATACTTAGAAATATTTCAAATTCTTCTTCAAAAATGACCTATAATGTCTTGCATCCAAACATGGATTTCCACTTGGAATTTGTTCTTGACCAAAAAAGATGGCATGAAGTAGATCTATTGAATGACATTTTGAAACTTGAATCATTCAAAATATCCAAAATTTAAGAGAGTTATGAATTGTTGAAGTTGGCAAAAATCATGAAATGACCTATAATCTTTTGTATCCTTAAGGCAACTTCCATCCATTTTCTAACTCTGCACATAAAAGAAAGCATAAAATTCACATCTTTAAGATAATTATGGAAAAATAATGGACTCAAGGTGATAAAAATTGACAAGGTTATGACCATTTGAAGTTACACATGGAAAATTGGGGATTCATCTGGAGGACTTGTAATCTTTCTTCCTCATCAAGTCTCTTCCTCATGAAAACTCCTTGGAACTTTTGAAGTGATTTATTAATAACACTTTGAAGAGAAGGATGTATTTGGCATCACTCAAAAATAACAAAAGATGAGCAAGATATATTCCTTTGAAATTCAAAACCCTAGCTCCTAGATAAAAAAAAATGCCTTGAGGAACTTTGACAAGCTTGAACAAACTTCTTGTACCAACATTCTTGCTTTGTGAATAAAAGTTGTTGAGGATGATAATGAGAACTCATAGCCACCAAAACCACTTCCATATCTTGAAAATTGAGAGAAATATGCTCTTGTGACCAATAGGAGCAAGGCCTTGTCCAAACATGACAACTTCTCCAATCAAACCCGTTGTACTTTTCAACCAAATTTGATAATCTTGGAATGTGGTGAACCAAAATAACCTTGTCATTCCATTTATTCCAAAACAAATCCAATGATGAGGTTTTAACTTCTCAAGCTTTATTGACTAGGGCATGGAAATAAACTCATGAACCTATTTGGGGTGGGGGGAACTTGTTGAATCTCATGGCCTTTACCTACATGGATAACAAGCAAGACAAACCAACATTGCACTTTATTTAATTAAAAGAAGAAATCAAGACAAAAATATTCATGATCACAAAGAACATAAATCAAGGTGCTTGGTAATTCCTCAAAAAGGCAAAGCTAAATGTAGGGAGGGGAACCAAGAATCCTAGTGTGATCTTGTTGTGAACGAATCAACATGGTATGATGAAGGGATCTTAGGGGCAAAAATTGGGGTACAACAGCTGCCCTTATTTAAGTTTCTTCTATCCAGAGGTACGAAGGTTAAAAATCTTTGTGTCGACGCGATCTAAGATACTTAAATATAAAACAAACCCTATTTTTGGTCATAAGATGCCATGCAAATGTTTATGATCATGAATGCATATGAACGGGACCAAAGATACGCAAAACACCATTGGGGATGTAACAATAATAAAGAAACAAGAGAGCGACCCGACCAGGAAAATAAATCACTTGTGGATCAAAAGACCTGACTCAGAGAAGATGGTAAAATGGTCAAAGGATACGCCAACTTCTACCGAAGGCGAAGCTACTGACGTTCACTGAAGATGGAGAGAAAGATAACAAACATCGACGTTCACTGCCGATGTCCTATCAACTTTCACTAAAGGTAGAGAGAAAAGAAATATCATAGCACCGCCGTTCACTGACGATGAACTACCAACGTTCACTGAGGGTAGCAAAAAGATAACAAACATCGACGTTCACTGCCGACGTCCTACCAACTTTCACTGAAGGTAGAAAGAAAATATATCATAGCACCGCCGTTCACTGGCGATGAACTACCAACATTCACTGAAGGTAGAAAAAAGATAACAAACATCGACGTTCACTGCCACTGAAGGTAGAAAGAGAATATATCATATCACTGTCGTTCACTGACGATGAACTACCAACGTTCACTGAGGGTAGAAAAAAGATAACAAACATCGACGTTCACTGCCGACATCCTACCAACTTTCACTGAAGGTAGAAAGAGAATATATCATATCACCGCCGTTCACTGACGATGAACTACCAACATTCACTGAGGGTAGAAAAAAGATAACAAACATCGACGTTCACTGCCGACGTCCTACCAACTTTCACTGAAGGTAGAAAGAGAATATATATCATAGCACCGCCGTTCACTGACGATGAACTATTAACATTCACCGAGGGTAGCAAAAAGATAACAAATATCAACGTTCACTGTCGACGTCCTACCAACTTTCATTGAAGGTAGAAAGAGAATATGTCATAGCACCGCCGTTCACTGACGATGAACTACCAACGTTCACTGAGGGTAGCAAAAAGATAACAAACATCGACGTTCACTGCCGACGTCCTACCAACTTTCACTGAAGGTAGAAAGAGAATATATCATATCACCGCCGTCCACTGACGATGAACTACCAACGTTCACTGAGGGTAGCAAAAAGATAACAAGTTTCCCCAAGACTCCGGCGTTTCACCTAGAATGGGTCTCAACTCCTTCTTTAACCAAGGCACTCCGCCTGGAAAGGATAATACATAAGATGTCTCAAATAAAGAGACTTCCATTTGCAAAGATTTCACAACGAGTTGTTTCTGTGATATTTAAAGTCTTGCCATCCGTTAGTGTAATCTATCGACAAACTGCGAACTATTCACTCATAGAGGAGATAGAAAAAAGTTATGTCGACCTTTAGAGGGAAGCACAAGTTGCTCAAATAAAGAGTCCTGCTACTTCTTGTCTTGGAAGATCAAAAAGGAATGAATTTTTGGGAAAGAGGTATGACTTCGTAGGGAGACGCCATGATATTATTGCTGAGGAGATAGAGTCTTCTCGTGCAAAATAAATGCACCAACCAAAGCTTGAAGTTTTCAGAAATCCAAAGTAAATAATATTGCCGTGGAACCAAAGATTCAAACCAGAAATAAACTGGAATGAAACAGTCAACCAGAATACATCCTTTGAGAAATGAACTCAAGACGGAAAACCAAATCCATCCAAACAAGGAGTTGTACTGGAAGGCCAAAGAAAAAATCTTCCATGAGGGACAACTCAGTGGGGAAATTGAAAGAATATACGCTTTCTGCTTAAGGCCAACACTCTATTGAAAAGAGGACAATGTAACTCTACAACATAGGGTAATATGTCAACAAAAATATTAACAAAGGTCAATGAACAATGATTTGCCAATTTTAGCTATGCATGATGTATGTATAAATGTATGAGTATTATCGTGCGTATGCTGACAAAACAGATATACAACATTAGGAATAACCAGGAAAAACTGCCTCGGGCACTAACAACACCTGACTAAACTTCATCCAAGATGATCATTCCAAGAAAAAGTAAACGCCAGCTAAGGAAACAAAACCTACTACCTGCTTTAACTTTATTGGGGAGAAACATAATCCGGAGGTAGACAAATCAAAGTGATAAAATAGTACAGATATAGGGACTGAACATCCTTCTTCAGGCTTCACCGGGGAAACAAGTGTTTTTCAAAAGTAACATTCCTACCGGAGATTGAAAAAACAGTCTCAAGTAAAGCAGAATGACACCAAAACATCCAAACATTCACCGGGGAATTCAGGCCTACTTTATTGGCGAGGTTAACACCACATCCACAATACCTCCTTCACCTAGAGAAACCAGGGACCCGCGTTCTTAAAGAGTGGTTACGATACCAACTTTTCTGGAAAAAGAACTTCTATTAGGCCAAACAAAAACTTCACTGGAGAAATCTCGGACTGAAACTTCACATCATGAAAAATCAGAAAAGAGGACAAATGAATCCAAACTTGGTCGAGGATACCGGAGTCATAAACCCAATACGGCAAATTATTCTGAGTAAACTTTCCGAGAAGAACAAAAAACTTCTCAAAACAACTGGAGTTTGTCCATTCCTGGGATCACCATTTTTGTTGTCATTATTTCATCACAAATCTCAAAGTAAAAGCAAATTGTAAATTCACATTTGAAAAATCGATTTCGTTATTTAATCTTTTGCTTTGAAAGTTATTATCAATAATAAACAGAGTCTTTGCAAGCTAAATAAAATAAAGAATACGAAGAATTGGGTGAAAGCTCAAATTTCATTAATAGAATGACAGTCTGCGAATGGCGAGACTCCATAGATGATTACAAAGTTTGGAAAATGGTAATATATATAATGGGAAAGATACATTGAGATACAATGACCGCTATCCCCTCTAACAACTTTTGAAATCCTGAGCAGCAGCTTCTGCTGAAGTATGGTGAGGATCCGAGAAGATTGTTGCTTCAACAATCAAGTCTTGTCTGACGTAGTTACTTGCCAAGAAAGTCCCTAACTTTTGCCTAAGCTGCCCTTGCGGGTTTTCAACTTAGCGGGAATTTTTTTCTGTTTATGTCTCTAATTTTTTCCTAGACCGCCCTTTCGGGTTTTCGGCCTACCGAGACGCTCCTTTTTGCCTAAGACGCCCTTTCGAGTTTTCAACTTAGCAAGTTGTTCTTTTATTTCTTTAGGCGAAGTATTTCTTGACTGCGTCAGCATTCATGGGACGTGGGAACTTCTTGCCATCCATAGTTTCAAGAATTAATGCATCACCAGAGAAGGCTTTCTTGACAACATATGGGCCTTCAAAATTGGGAGTCCACTTGCCCCTAGAATCAGCGTTGAAAGACATGATCTTCCTGAGCACGAGGCCGCCTTCTCTGAATTCAAGAGGTTTGACCTTTTTATCAAAAGCTTTCTTCATTCTTTTCTGATATAACTGCCCATGACATAAAGTTGTCATCCTCTTCTCCTCAATCAAATTCAATTGGTCAAACCTGTTCTGGACCCATTCAGCCTCTGTCAATTTGGTTTCCATTATCACGCGCAACGAGGGAATCTCAACCTCGACATGGAGTACAACTTCCATTCCATACACCAGGGAGAACGGGGTGGCTCCTGTTGAAGTGCAGACAGATGTTCGATATCCATGTAGAGAAAAAGGGAGCATTTCATGCCAATCCTTATAAGTAACAACCATTTTCTGGATAATTCTCTTGATATTCTTATTAGCGGCTTCAACAGCCCCATTCATCTTTGGCCTGTATGGAGATGAATTGTGATGGACAATCTTGAATTCCTCACAAAGTTCAGTCATCATTTTGTTGTTCAGATTCGAGCCATTGTCAGTGATAATTCTGCTCGGCACACCATACCGACATATAAGGTTATTCTTAATGAAGCGCACAACCACCTGCTTAGTAACATTGGCATACGAAGCAGCCTCCACCCATTTGGTGAAGTAGTCAATTGCTACCAAGATAAAACGGTGCCCATTTAAAGCTTTGGGTTCTATCATCCAAATCATTCCAATACCCCACATAGTAGGGATCAAGCATTTGGATGTGTTTGGGGATTCCGCCCTAGTGATCAGTCAAGTAAAAGGAGATTGGGACACTAAACACCCTAATCTTATCCCTTACAAGGAACTTGTGCTATCCCTGATTCCCTACTTCGAAGATATCACCTTTGAGCACTTCCCTAGGGAGGAAAACCAGTTGGTTGACGCTTTGGCAACCATGTATTTAATGTTCAAGGTCATATGGGACAACGAAGCCCATATGATTACAGTTGAAAGATTCAATGAACCTGCACATTGTTATGAGTTTAACACCGACGCGGAAAAGCCATGGTACCATGAGGTGATGAGATACCTTGAAGCACAAGAGTATCTCGAGGGAGCATCCATCAATGACAGAAAATTCTTACAAAGATTTGCAGCCAAATTCTTCCTAAGCAACAAAATATTGTACAAGCGCAACCATGATTCAACCCTACTCCGATGTGTGGACAAGAAGGAGGCAGAGGAAATCATGGAAGACATGCACGATGGTCTCTTCGGTTTTCACTCAAGTGGAAATACAATGGCTAAGAAAATCTTAAGAGCTGGTTACTATTGGTCAACAATGAAGACTGATTGCCATCAACATTCAAGAACTTGTCACAAATTCCAAATCTACACCTACAAGGTCCATGTGCCTCCTATCCCTTTGAACGTCATGACTGCTCTGTGGCCGTTTGCAATGTGGGGTATTGATATGATTGGAGAGATCAAGCCCACCGCTTCCAACGGACATCACTTCATTCTTGTTGCTATCGACTATTTTACCAAATGGGTCGAAGCCGCCTCGTTCGCCTCAGTCGCCAAGAATGTGGTAGCCAGATTCATCAGACACAACCTCATCTGCCATTATGGTATCCTCGAAAGGATCATGACCGATAATGGGACTAACCTCAACAATGCTATGATCACTGAGCTTTGCACTCAGTTTAAGATCAAGCATCACAATTCTTCTTCGTATAGACCGAAAATGAATGGAACAGTCAAAGCGGCCAACAAAAATATCAAGAAGATTGTGTAGAAAATGGTAGTAACATATAAGGATTGGCATGAGATGTTACCGTTTTCTCTACATGGCTACCGTACTTCAGCTAGAATATCAACTGGGGCAACTTCTTTTTCTCTAGTCTATGGCATGGAAGTTGTTTTTCCAGTGGAAGTTCAGATTCCGTCGCTGAGGATTATGAATGAGGCAGGCCTAGGCGAAGACGAGTGGAATCAAACGAGATTGGATCAGCTAAACTTGATTGACGAAAAACGATTGGTTGCTGTTTGTCATGGTCAGATGTACCAAAAATGGATGATCAAGGCTTTCAACAAAAAGATCAAGCCTCATGTATATCAAGTTGGTGACTTGGTGATAAAATGCATCATTCTACCACAAGGCGACCCTAGAGGCAAATGGACTCCCACCTATGAAGGGCCATTTGTTGTCAAGAGAGTTTTCTTTGGCAGTGCCATGATGCTAACTACCATGGATGGTGAAGATTTCCCACATCCTATAAACGCGGACATAGTTAAAAAATACTACGCATAAGAGACCCGCTAGGTTGACACACCTAGGCAAAATAAGAGCATCTCGACAAACCAAAAGTTTGGGGAAAAATTAGGGATATATGCTAAAGATTGTACACCCGCAAGTTGAAAACCCGAAAGGGTGACTTGGGAAAAAAGGGTATCTTGATGGGCTAAAAACCCAAAAGGGCGGTCCAAGCAAAAATTAAGGATTGAAAGCGTATGACTATATCCCGTGGAATCACCACAATCAATTTTATCACCAAGGTCTAAGTTCAAACCGTCCAAGATCAATCCAATCAACTTCTATCAACAGTGTTGTACCCCAAAATTTTCCCTCCCATATTTCTCAATATATTTCAAGTGAGGTCCTCAAATTACTCAAGGAAGTCCAAGGGTTGACCAGACAAACTCTCTCCTAAGGCAATCTACCTCAAATTAAGGTTTCAGTTTGCATCAAGATGTTTAAGTCCAAAGGATCCCAAATGATCACCATTTCCCTAATATGTTCTCAAGATCATCCATGTCAAGTTTCAAGCCTTGCAGAGGAAGTTTGCTCAGTCAATTGCTCAAAGGCCTGAAAATCGACTATGCTAGGGCAAATGTTAACTATGGCCCACATGCAGTCAAACTTCAAGATTTTTGGCCAACATTATCATTTTTAAGTATTATTCATCATTTTATCAAGGGTTGATCATGATTCCTCAAGGATTGCTCATAATTCATCAAAACCCAAAAGTTGCTAAATTAGGGTTTTGCAGGAAAAGTTAACTCAACTTTGACCAAGCATAACTTTCACATACTTTATCAAAAATTACCCATCCAAATATAATTTTGAAGAGGATGCAATTTCCTAAAATCCATCTTCATCTCCCAAGTTCAAAATATGCACTCACAAGAAGATACAAATTTGGACATTATAGGTCATTTTGAAAAGTCAACAAAAACACCTTTTGGGTCAAAGCTTCATACATGAACATTAAAGACTCAATTGAGATGATACCAAAAGGGTTGATTAGAGGACATATTAATATTTATAAAAAGTCCAAGAACACCTCTCTAGGGTCAAAATTGAGAGAGTTATGCATTGACAAAGTTGACCCTTTTTGCAAAATTGCCAAAAGTCAAAAGTGGCCAAATTTGCATTTTTTGTCAAATGGGCCCAATTTTCATGCTTGCATTGAGTTTGTAACATGACCCACGACCCATGATCCCTTACATTTGTCATTCCTTTATTTTTGTCATTTATTTTGATTTTATTTCAATTAAATCAAATAAAATCAAAATAAAATCATGAAAATATCAAAAACTAATCAAAGCTTGAGATTTTGTGCATGTTTAGGTCTATTATACAGCTGGAGATGGAATCAAATCGCGCAAGCTTCATTTGGACACAAAAAGATTGCATTTGGCTTGATTTAGAAAGATTTGCACAAGGATCAAATCATGAATCAATGATCTTAATCAGATCAAAAACAAAAGGGATTGGAGGCGTGCAATACAGAAAGAAAACTTGCAAAAATTCAACAAAAGTTGTGAATCAATTTCCAGGTTTCAGGCCATCTCAAGCCATTATAAGCATCTCTATCGCTTGCTGGATATCCCTAGATCACATTGCAACCATTAGCAAGCTTCCTAACATCCAGAAATACGCTGTAAGTTTCACACGACTTCCATATTTTCTTGAAATAGAATTCAATAATTATGGCATAGTTAGCATGTTTTATTGACATATCCTTAATCCATGAGTTATATGCAAGCTAATGGTGACACTTAATTGCATTTTCATTAACTGTACATCAAGATGCCATAGTTAGGGTTCTTGCTTCGTTTTTAGGGTTTTTGTGTACAGGGACAATTGGTCATGGATAGTGGTACCATGATGCTCGCGAGGTTGCAACGAGTTGATTGGTACCACTGGTTGTGATTTATCATACAGGGATAAGATTTTGGAGATGCACAGGGCTATACCTACGCTTGGTGTCCGTAGGTAAAAGCCATATAATTTACAGCGACGATGGGAGGAAGAAGAAAGAACGTGGCGCTCCATGACTGGGCCATTTGAATTTCACGCATTTTTTGAGCTTAGCCATATGTTTTAGCATATGATATTTGTTGTCAATTATTGTTACAACTAACACAACCAGCTCAGCTGGCAAGCGCGCAAGGTGATATTGCCTAAGGGCCTGGGTTCGATCCCTAGGTCTGAACTTTGTTCCATATTATTTTTCCTTATACAATCAGGTGCACAGGCGTCCTATGTGACCACCATACGTCCTCAATATCCAACCAATCAGATCATCAACAAGCTAGATCCAAGGCTTCTCATATGAGGGCCTACCATACGCCCAGTCAAGCAAGCAGCATGGGATTGAAAAAGTCAAAAAGGCCAAAGAGTTTGTTGGGATCAGATTTGCCATTGACACCCCTCCCTTTTGCTATTTACCAGGCACATTCTCATTCTTTCTTTTTTATTTTCTTTTTAATTTAATTTGTTTAAATTGTTTTCTAACACAAATAATTTCTTTTCACAAAAAATCATAAAATCAATTTCACAAATTTAGAATTAGGTTTTATTTTATTTTACCAAATTTAATTTAATAATTAGTCTAATTTAATTTAGGTTAATTCTAACTTTCTTTTATATTTAAAATCAATTAGAAAAATTCGGGTTAGTTTGATTTAATTTTTAGTTCTTTTCATAAGATAACAAAAATACAAAAATAGGTTAATTTAATTATTTTTCTTAAATTTTAAATTAATTAGTAATTAGGTTTTTTTATTTATTCAATTAAATCTTATTTTCTCAAAATAATCAAAAACAACCAAAAAATGATTTTTCTTTTAATTAGGCTTAGTCGGGGTCAAAACCCTAAATCTCTCGTTCTCGACTCATCGGGCGCGCTTTATTATTTTTGCAAATATTAATGTAACTGCTTACGGTATGTAATAGTTTAATTAGGATTTCCTTTTATTTATCGTTTTACGGTTTTTTTGGCTATGTAATCCCTACCCCGAAGCCTTGTAATAGCGTAGTTTTTATTTCTCGCATTTTAATTCTCGCAAATATTAAATGTTAGATGTATGATAATAGGATTGTATGACAAGACTGCATGTTAATTTAAAATGGCTAACAAACCCTAATGTGCAAAGATAATAACTTGAAATCAAATCACTTGCACATGTGCACTTCTAAGGTATACTCTCACTTGGTTGCCTTTCGGTAAACGATCATTAAGTATAGGGTATTTTAGTGGTCGCCCTCCTGTTTAAACAAAGATCAAACATCCCGTTCGGAAATTTTGCCTCAGAATAGTTGCCTCGGAAATGTTGCCTCGAATATGATCTTAATACATTAGGGTTATTACTAAGACGTCCTAACATTGCTTTAGTGATCGTACGTCCCTTACGAATTGACCCTTACAACTCCAACGACGGTGCTTCCTATTTCTCAATAGTAGGGTAGCATTGTCTAAAGGAAACAAGAACAGAAACAATATTTTTTTGAGTAGGTAGATGCTAGTAGGTACTTGCTCAAAACAAATTTTTTTTCACACCAAACACTTTTCAAACAAAGTTTTTCAAAACAAACTTCGTAACACTCTTGAGGACAAAAACAAGGGTTAAAACGAAGTAAAACAAAAACTTTTCAAAACAAACACACACAAGCAATTTTTAAAGATGAGCTAGTACCTAAGAGCCCATGGAAAACCATGGATAGAAAGGGTGCTAACACCTTCCCTTTCTATAATCTACCCCCCGTACTCAAAATCTCGAAAAAAGGAATTTTTCTATGCTTTTTTCCTTTCCAGTTGGATAAAATAAAAGTCGGTGGCGACTCTTGCTTACCGCAACATTTTGCGAACACAAACGCAAAACGCAAACCAGCATTTTCCAAAAACAGTCCGATTCTGCCACCGTATCACAAATAGCAAGGGACATTCGAAGACATTGGGGCAATAGTAGAGTTGGAAGGCAATGAGATCATTTCATATGGCTATTTATTTTTGTTCTCAATTTTGTTTTCCTTTCGACGATTTCCTCTTACTAGGATCTTCGTCTCTCTGTACAAAAACGCTTATTCATGGGCAAAATATCAATACGGATATACTTTGAAGTGAAAAATTTATGTCTTTGTTTTGAATACAAATTTGTCCAATGACTAAAATTGAATGAACATATGCATATGAACATAATTAAAACTGTTTGGCACATATGACCTAAGCAGTAACAGACACCTCTTTAATGAATATGGAATACCCCCACAAAATTATTTCATTAACATCCTCCTCAACAAAGTTACTCACAAAGTCTCTTTGCATAGGATAATCCCCAACCAGAGTCTCAATCTCTTGGCAGCTCTCTCTCCAGCTAAGTCGAATTTTACAAGTTGAAGCCTTGCGGATCTCTTCCTAAAAGAAACTCACCTGCTCAACATGGTTTATTTCCCTATCAGGTTTTATTTCCCCAACAATAATCGAGGAACCAAAATTCCCCAATCGAGTACATCCTCCCCAACTGTGTCTGTATTCCCCCGGCATAGTCTATCTTCCCCAGCTGAACCTGTTACCCCAAGATGAGTATGTCCTCCCCAGCTGAGTCCACACTCTCCAATTTTCATTTTCATTTCAGATTATTGCAAATCATGGGGCCACAACCCATGATCCCCAGTAAAGCCGTCAGCAAAGCCTTTACTATTTCCAAAAAGATACTATGAAGCCTGGACCCGACCAGATAATAGTTTGACTTCTTCAATTACCGAAGCCTGGGCCCGACCAGATAGAAATTTTAATTCCTACAAAATCATTAGCAAAACTCCTCTTCTCCAGTAGATTTTGCCACTATCCCTAGTAAATTACTGAAACCTGGACCCGACCAGATAACAGTTTGAGTGTCTGAAAACTGGGCCCGACCAGATAGTAGTTGATCTTAATTTCAAGTTACTAAAAGCCTAGACCCGACCAGATATTAGTTTAACTCTTCAAAATATAGAAGAAACTGGACTCAACCGGACCAAGGTTTAACTTCTTCTCCCTAGTAGAGTTTGCCTTTACCCCAACAAGTTATTGTGAAGCCTAGATCCGACCAGATAGCAATTACCCTCAGAGATTCGTTGTGAAACCTGGAAACCGACCAGATAACAACTAAATCCCCAAACATTTTATTGTGAAACCTGGACCTGACCAGATAGCAATTGACCTCATCAACCTCAGAAATCTGCAAAGCCCGAGCCCGACCAGATGACAATTTTTCAAACAGCTTATTGTGAAACCTAGAGCCCGACCAAATAACAGTTAACTATAATCCCCAAAAAGACACTATGAAGCCTGGACTCGGCCAGATAATAGTATAACTTTTCAAAAACCATGAAACCTGGACCCGACCAGATAGTAGTTGCCACTTCAAGTTACTGTGAAGCCTGGATCCGACCAGATAACAATTAACTTTCGTATCCCTAGCAGGTTGTTGTGAAGCCTAGATCCGACCAGATAACTTTTCAATTCCAAGAAATTTTCTGCAAAGCCTGGAATTAGACCAGATAACAGTTAATTCGTCTCTTCCCCCAGTAAGTTGCCATAAAGCATGGATCCGACCAGATAGCAGTTGACTAATTCATCCTCAGCAAATTGTGAAGCCTGGATCCGACCAGACAACAGCTGACATTCAAGAGATATTCCCCAGCAAAAGCATCCTTTCAACAAAGTTTGAAGATATGCATATTCTTCATCCCCAACGGAAATCAGGGATTTATTTTCCCGGATAAAAACATACATCTCACACTCATATATCATAACATGTACATACAAAATGCATTTAGCATAATACCACATCTAAAAAACACCATGCATACATCTACATTTTACTAACTCTTTTTCTCACAGGTAAAGCATCAAGTTTTAGTATAAATCAACAAGAGATTTGTGTTGATACTTCTTCCAGTATTTATCAACTTTCCTCCAAGTGACATCTTTAAGCTCATTCCCTACACAATCAACCACCACATCATCGAGTGCAAATTTTTGGGCACTCTAGTGTTCAATCATCTTCCACCTTCAAGTCACGAATGGCAGACTCGCCAATCTAACTTTTCAGGTTTAAGAAGATTGAACAGGGGCAGTTGTTGTACCCCAAAATTTGCTCTCTCATTTCTCAAAAGATCATTCTAGACCCTCAGGTTTGCTTCTAGCAAGTTTCAAGTCTCAGATTATAATTTCCCAAGAAAGTCATTCACAAGGGCAAAATGGTCAAAAGCATACTGAAAAGTCAAACTTTGACTTTTGGGTCAAAAATCAAGTTTCAACAATTATATTTCACCAAGATATGAAATTAGTTCATCAGAAATCAGAAGTCCGAAATTACTTTGAAAAATCCAAATTTCTAAACATTTAGAAATTTTTCTAAGTGTTAAGAGAATACGGTACTTCAGAACTTATGGGCCAGCCTCCACGCAAGTGCGGTCAGAATTGCAAACACGGTTCAGAACATGATGCTTCAATCAGAACATGTGGAAGCGATGCTCTTCGGTCAGAACATGATCCTTCAACATATGAAGGCTATGTTCAACGCTTCAGTCAGAACATCACTCTTCGAGTCTCATTATGGTCTTCTGCGATCAGAACATCACCAGATCCCAAAACCTCGTTTAAATAACCTACTGCACTGCTACAACACAGTACTATAACCAGAAGCTAATCCAGTCCACGCCTGCATTTTCCCAAATCCCATATTTGCACCAAATACAAAAAGCTGCGATCAAAAAGCAATGGAACAGTATACCAAAAAATGTTCAAATCCCATTTGTTTTTCCCTCCAAAACCATAACAAACTCACCTATAAATAAGTTTCTCCATCACACTTTCAAGGGGCTAGCTTTTGGAGAGAGAGAGAGAGAGAGAGAGAGGGAGAGAGAGAGAGAGAGAGAGAGAGAGAGAGAGAGAGAGAGAGAGAGAGAGAGAGAGAGATAGAGATAGAGAGAGAGAGAGAGAGAGAGAGAGAGAGAGAGAGAGAGAGAGAATTATCAAAGAGAGAAAAGGAAATAGTAAAAACCTTCGCAAATCCTAAACAAAGCCTTTGTTCTTCCCTTTGAATCAAAGAACATAACTACTGTTCCGTTGCTCTCATTGACTCCAGAATATCTGAAGGCAGCAACTCAGGTTCCAAGCACACGCTTCAGATTCAAGGTAAGTCTTTCTGACTTTGCATATTTTCATTTAGAACATCCTTAAATATGTAAATATCATAGTATTGATGCTGGCCATATCATTGCATAAGTAGGAGAAACTATGGATCAGAACTTCTTGAATAAAGCTAGGCTCAGAATTAGAATTAGAATTTCTATAAACTGCTGTGTTTTTTTATGTTTCTGATTTGCTTTTGTTAAGAACTGAATAAATTATTGATGTGCTGATTAATGTAAGGAAGGAGTTGAAATGTAACACAGAACTTCTGAGTTCTCCTCACTATTTTAACACACAGAACATCTACGATTTTCTCACTGTTTAAACACACCGAACTTCTGATTTTCACTCTCAGTTTTAGCACAACACATAACTTCCGAGTTCTCCTCATAGTTTTTAAAACACAGAACTTCTGATTTTTACTCACTGCTTAACACAACACAAAACTTTTGATTTTTACTCACTGCTTAACACAACACAGAACTTCTGACTTTTTGCTCACTGACTAAGCACAACCCAGAACTTCTGTTTTTTCCCTCTAACGTTTCTTTCAGGATTCTAACGGCATCAACCCAGAACTTCAGACCATCCTCTGACGTTTCCTTCTGAGCTACAGTACACAGCATCAAAACTTCTGATCCTCTTTATTTTTCTTTCAGCAACACGCTGATCCTATTTCTCACTATTTTTCCTTTTTCTCTCTTATTTTTTAGCATTAGAACTATTTTTATAAAAAGACATCAAAAATATTTTCTTTTATTAAATGATTATTTTCCTTTTAATTTATTAAGACAAGAAACTACTTTTAAAACAAGTCATTTTTCTTTCTTACATTGTACATTTCAATATGGTTGTAATAGTTAATTAGGATTTATTTTCTTGTAAACTCCCATTCATAAATTTGTACCCCCATCTCCTTAATGATGTAATAGTGTAGGACTTTACTTTTCCTGCATTTTCATTGCTTTCATATATTGTTAGTAATTAGGGTGTGTATGATAAGATAAAAACAACAAATAGACAACCTAAAAATCAAAGACTAAAATGCATGCAATCAAACACACTATTCACACATGCACCCTTAGGGTAATCTCACTTGTTACCTATCGGAAAATAGTCATGTCCCTCGAACATGGGCGTTTTAGCAAAAGACCCTCGATAAAAGATCGTAGTCCCTCGATGACCCTCGATGTTGCCTTCGGTAAATGATCTAGTCCCTAAAACGACATTGCTAAAACGTTCCATGGTTTGCTTTCTATGACATACAAACATCCCATGCCCGTCCCTTCACATCCAGAGATAGGGTTACTTACCAAATCAATGGTAAGATAACAATATTAAAGGAAAGAGGAAATAAACATGAAAGACTTTTGAGTAGGTAGATTGTTCCTAGTTTCTTGCTCAAATTCAAAACAAAAACATCCTTGCTATTTTTAAAAACAAACACCAACACTTTCAAAACACCTTTCAAACTTGAAAATATTTTCAAAAGATCAACACTTTGTATACATTCTTACGAATGAGAATCATTACAAAGTTTGCCTAAACGATGACACCTTTTCAAAATACTTTCAAAAACCACACAAAGCACAATTTCAAACAAAAGCAAGTGATCTAGCAAGTAACTAAGAGCCCATGGAAAACCATGGATGAAAAGGGTGCTAATACCTTCCATTTTCATAATCTACCCCCCGAACTCAAGAAACAATCTCAAAGGTCTTTCTTGTGCTTTTCACCTTTTCTTTTGGATAAAAGAAAAGTCGGTGACGACTCTTGCTAACCGCAACATTTTGCGATAAAACGCAAAACACCCAAGTCAGTTCTTCCACCGTATCACATCATGCATCAACAATATTTTTTGCAGTTAATACGATTAAAAAACATACAACAAATAACAAACTATTATTCGCAATAAACTAAGTTAATCAACTATTTTTGCAAAGGGTTTCAAACAGACTTTTACTTACTGCGCATTTAGTCAAAATCTCCGCAATCACTATTCCCGACCAAAGTGCGAGGTGATTCAAAATATATTTACAACCCCTAAAAAACACCAACCATATACGAACTACGAATTGGGACTCTGATTCCTCTTAAGAGGATACGTAGGCATACGATCAAAAATCGTAGCGGGTTCCCCTATTAAAAATTAAAACATTATTCCCCTATTAAAAATTTAAACCCTATTTTCTCCAAACTTAAACCTAAAACCTAGTATCCTTGTGAACAAGGTAGATGAAAGGTGTCTAATACCTTCTTTTCGTCTAATGAAGTCCGAAACCTAGAATCTCTGTCTGCGAATTATAGTCTTCTATTAGATGCCTTTCCTTAAGATAAAAACTAATAGTGACGACTCTTAATTAAAAAACCAATTGCTACACTTGAGAATAACTATACTTTTATCTGAAACTTAATCATTGATTAATAATAAATATAACAATATATTTCAATTTCTTAATCATTCATTTCAAAATGAATTTTTATTTCAAATTAGTACAAGCACGCATGTCTGCAAAGTGAAGACTATAATTTTTTAGAATTAAATTAAGTTTCATATTATTTTTTATAATGCTCCATATACCATCATTCCATATAGGTAATCAAAGAATCATTTGCATATAGATACATAATAAAAAATATACAAATTTATCATATAATGAAATTAATGTTAAATTAATTAAACGTGTTTGTAAGTATTTAAATTTAAAAATTGATATCAATTCAAAGAAAATAAAATTTAAATTTAATTAAATAATTTAAATTAAATCAAAACCTATTTAGAACCAGTTTTAAACTGGTTCAGAATAGTGGTGCATTCTCTTCAATATATTATTAAGTTTTCATTTTTAATTAAATTGATTTATCTTTTTTTAACAAATACTTATGAGTGTTATTTGTAAGAGAAAATTTAATGTTGGATTAATAAGATAAAATCAATTTAGAAATTATGAAAAATAAAATCAATTTTAAAAATAGGTTACTATATACAACATATTAAAGGAGATGAAAAGTCAATATTGAAATTAATACAATTAAAAATAGAAAAAAGAAGTAATACACTGACAGTGTAAAATAGTTTTACACTATCAACCAATCATAATTTTTTGTTATCATTGATTGTGTAAAAAAAACTTTACACTTATAGTGTATAAATATTATTCTCTTAAAAATATGTCATAATAATTGAAATTTATGAAATTAATAAAATAGTTAAATAAATTTGTCTCATTGATTTAATTACGGGAAAAAAATTATTGATCCAAATACAACAAAAATATATGTTAATTATTGAAATTTTATTTTTCTTATTTACATTTTTATTATATTTTAAAAATAAAAGCATGCATACCACATCAATACATGTGTGAACGCACAGATAACACACCAGTACTGTTTGAACGCACGAGTAACAATATCAAAGTTCGTGCGAACGTACTAATTATTATATCAATCACATTTTTCTGGTATTAAATCAATAATATTTGTTTAACTAAATCAATTATTACATCTTTTTCTAAATTTTATGATTGCTTAATTATACTAATACTATCGGTTATCAGTTGCCAACAAACTATATTTAAAAATGGAAAATATGTTTTTTAAACATAGATATTCAAACATCATTTCAATAATTTAATATTAACGGGAACATAAAATTACTGTTAAAAATATTGAATATTAACGGTAATATGAATTTATTGATCAAAATATTGAATATTAACGAGAACATGAAGTTACTGGTCAAAATATTGAATATTAACGGGAACTGATCAAAATATTGAATATTAGCGGGAACATGAAGTTGCTGATCAAAATATTGAATATTAACGAGAACATGAATTTACTGATCAAAATATTAAATATTAACGAAAACATAAAGTTACTGATCAAAATATTGAATATTAACGGGAACATGGAGTTACTGATCAAAATATTGAATATTAATGGGAATCTGAAGTTTCTGATCAAAATATTAAATATTAACGGAAACATGAAATTAGTGATCAAAATATTGAATATTAACGGAAGTATTAAGTTACTAATCAAAATATTGAACATTAACGAAAACATGAAGTTACTGATAGAATTATTAAATATTAACAGGAACATGAATTTACTGATCAAATTATTGAATATTAACGTGAACATGAATTTACTGATCAAAATAACGAGAACATGAAGTTACTGATCAAAATATTGAATATTAACGGGAACATGAAGTTACTGATCAAAATATTGAATATTAACGAGAATTTGATGTTACTGATCAAAATATTGAATATTAACGGGAACATGAAATTAGTGATCAAAATATTGAATATTAACGGAAATAGTAAGTTACTGATCATAATATTGAAATTAATCAAATTATTGAATATTAACGGGAACATGAAATTATTGATCAAAATATTGAATATTAATAAAACAACTTTGCTATTGGTTTAAATATGTTTTACAACAATTCCAAAATAAAAATAATATTTATATAAAAAATATATATTATCAATTCAAATATTTTTATATATTGAAAGAATTATAAACACCGACTTATTATCTCTTTTAAAAAATATATATTTTATTTTTATTACATTTTAGAAACAAATACGCATATCATACTGGCACCCGTGCAAACGCACGAATATCCCACTAATTTAGTATATTTTTCTTTATCTTCTCAATTAAGACATTCAAATCGAAAATGCCTAATTTATCACACTTGTAGCTTTCAACCTATATCAAAAACCTTCAGGACATGGCCTTCTTCTCTATGACTTTTCATGGGGTTGATCATAGACCTGAAAGTTACTTTGCAACTTATTAACTAACAAGGTGGTTATCGTTGCAGTGCAGATAACAAGTGTATTTTTATCGTCTCCACATGGACTGCTTGTGTTCTAAAGACCGCTCAATATTTTCTATTAAATTAAGATTGGTTTATGAAATGGTTGACTATTTATTAATAGTGAATTGTAAGATAACATAAAATAGATTTAATTTGTGGTTTATTGACCTATTCTCATGTAGCATCCTTGATCAATAATATGCAAGTTTAATAAGCTATTAATATTACCGCTCGAAACTCTCATCACAACTCATGTATAAGTCAATAACATGAGATTCTTCGTATTACCTAATAAACGATCTCTCAACTTATTAACCAATACATCAACATTAAGTTTCAACAATACGAATACTAAACCTAAACTTATGTCTATACTTTAGCATATCCAATAGATGAAATAGTTGAATCTAGTAATGACTATTACCGTTCAAATATCAATTCATACCATGAAAACATCGTTTTGGGTATCTAATCTAAAACAAATATTAAGAATGAAAAATACTTCAATATTAAAGCTTAAGACTAATTACATAGAACGTCATGGTCGGGATAAAAAAACAACTACATTTAATTCCAACAAAAGAGAAAATCCGTTAAGTTTACTCGTCGTAGCTTTACATTTAAGAAGTTGAACAACATCTGAGACGATTCCTCGAACAACGCTTCCTCCCTTAATCTTTCTCATTTATTCTCTCTCCTTGTGATTTGTGATGTTAACCTAACTTTCTATGAGAGCTACCTTAAATTTACCAATATATTTTTTTAACTGAATGACACTCCTATTTATAGGGTTTGAAACGGTAAGCTCATTAATTGCACTGCCCATCTACATTCAGTGCACCTACTTCCATCCTTGTTAAAAGGGCGGTTCTTCGGTCGAACCCATTTGGAAGAATCATTTGGATTGGTGCAGTATATTTAACAGGTTAAAAGTCGGAAAAGGGAGGGTAGACCCTATTTGATTGGCTTTTATTTCGATGATTTGGAATACAAGAAACGACATAATTTTCAACGAAGAAAAATGCATCATCTCATATGTTGCTTGGTCGACTAAAATTTTGCTGTGGAGGTGGTCTATTTTAGAGAAAATTCCTTATCTCAACATAAATTTCTATGATTTTTGTAAGAATCCCCTTCATGAAATGGTTTAAATTTGATTTGGTTTGAATTTTTTTTTTATTTCTGGTTTGAACCGTCTTTTATAATCGGATTCAAGTACCCCTTATACTCATTTAATATATCCCTTATTTTTTTAAAAATGAACCAAATGATAATTCTCATTACTTAAGAAACCATATTAGTATACAACATTTACAACAAAACTATGTAGCTAACATCATAAAAAAAAAAAAAACTAACTGCCAACAAATTTGTTCCAAGTGTCTTAATGACAGCTATGTAGTAAGTAATCTAACTTAACTAGAGAAAGTAGTTAAGTCCTAATGACACGTAGACAATTTAATTTTAATCATTCTAATATAAATATTCAATGAGCCAATTAAAATATAATCTACTTTAACTAAGACACCATATACTTCCATACAAAAGATGAGAAAAAGCACCTAACTAAATTAAATTTTGTTTGCATAACAATGACATCCTCTGCTTACAGAGACATGCACTCATAAAATTATATTATTTTCTTATTCCCAACAAATGAAAAGCCATAGTGGTGAACCAGCTTTAAGGTAGAGATGTAAGTAGTCATCCATGTTATAATGAACCTAAATCTCAGTCTTTGAGTTTAATACTATATCTTAAAATTTAGCTGTTATTCTCTTGGAATTCTTGTTCGGATTGTAGTGGATTAGGCGATACCATACTATATATAATTTATTCTCCATTACTATTTCAAACATACTTTATTCACCAAAAAATAATCAGACATATATGAAATGGCAAAAGGTATAAACCAAAACCACGTGAATGAGCAGGTGAGATAGACACTGGTATCTGGAGTTTGTGGAGCAAGCTACTTGCCAAATTCCAAATCCACCACAATGTTTGTTTGAACCATTACACGGTTTGCATTTGTTCTTTTGTTTCTCTCAGTTTGACCAATGCGTCGTTTCATATAATGTCTCAGTTTGACTAAGTTTTGAGCATATTCTTGTAATAACTTGTGGATATAAGATACATTTATTTTGTTAGCTTTACAAAATATTATTAGATCATAGGCAAAAAAGAAAAATGTGACTTAGAATGTAGTTATGACATGAGTAATACATGTAATTTGTCTTTTTCAACAATGTTTTCTAATTGCCTCTTAAAGCATCTTCAACAATGCATAATAGTAAATGTGGAAAGGGAAGCTTGTTGTGTCTTGCCATTAACTAAAACTGATAACCTTTCTAATTGGATTGTTGTTGTAATCTAGTTTTAAAATATAATATCAAGTGAGCTACTCTAAAATATGAAATACCTTTTTGATATCAAGTTTCACACACATGTTCCCCCAAATGATTTTTTGTCTCATAAATTTATTTTCTTTGGTGTGATCCCTATGCATTCCAATATACTATTGTCTCGTATGAAACCTATCTAGTGTTCTAAGACTATTTTAAGAGCCAATATAGTAAGCCTATCAGCTATTTTGCTGATGATAGTCTTGAATTGAAAATTGTCCAGTGTTATAGGTCTAAATCTCTCTATGGTATCTGCTGTAATGAAATGTGGGTATCAAAGTAATATGTATAGAGGTGAGATTATATAGGATTTAATTTTGTATAAATAATTATGTGACGGAGGCTATGATATCATCCCCAATTATATCCACAACTATAAATAATTTATTTCATTTCAGATGCGAAAGAGATATAACATCGGTTACTCAGGCGAAGTAATGAATGACGATAAGAAAACTTGTCACTTTATTCGGTTTTTGAATAATCGAGGAGAAAAGTGATACGGGTCATGAGTTCGATCTCTAACAATTGTATTTTTTGTGTGAGAATTGGACGAACTATAGATAGTTGAAGAGTAGCTTATGGTTCGACAGGATTTATGTATGTCGTCGAAGTTTGTTCACATGCTGGTGTCGAAGACCTACATGATGTAGTCGAAGTGTGTTCTAGTATATGGATGTCGAAATGTTAGGGTTGTTAATATTTTGAATTTGACCTGTTTGTTATGTCCAATTGTTTAAGTTAGTTTGTATCCTAAGTTAGCTTGTAATGGGTATGTGAAAAAGCTCATTAGTTTAGTATGTTAGGTTTATTATAAATAGCATACTAGTCTCTCATCATTGTAATTTGTCTTTCTACATTTTACATTTTTTATCGCAAAAATCAGCAAATTCAATTCAAACCAATCCATATATTTTTTTAAATTATTTTGAGCATCAGATTCTCTCGAAACTAAACTAAACCTGCCCATAAACACCTTTAACTGATAGTAATGTTAGTGCACAAGGTGATGAAAAACAGGAAAAATGAGAGAATATATTTATTGCTCTGCAATGACGGCTACAAAAGCTGTAAGAAAGATATATAATATGACAACTACCACTAGTATATTTATACACAAAGTAAACTGCCATGTAGGCCCTAACAAAAGGAAATTTAATAACTAAGTTAACAAAATAAACTCAACTCCAGAAACTAAACACGCTTCTGGCTAACAACCCAAAAGCTCTACTGCTTATGAGCTATACTACTTCTGAGTGATAGTCTCAGAAGCTTCTGGTTTTAATAACAGCTTCTGGATCTAAATTACTTTCAACACCATTCTTTAATTCACATTCAGTTAACCAAAATCTACAACACCAATTTCATCCCTCGGACGGATAAAGTTTAAGTCTTGACAACTTCATAGATTGACAATGCAACCATTTGTTGCTTCTTGAAACACCAATAAATGAGACTTTCCAGATATTTGAAGAAATATCCAGAAGTACTTCTTCTATAACTTCTATCTCCATACTAATCAAAATCTGAAAAACATATCAGCTTTGCATCTGCTCTAACACCAGAAGGGAACAACAGTCCACACCTCAGAGTCCCTTCAGTGTCTTGCAGTTTGTTAAACTATGCAAATCTCCTTGATATTTTTATGATTCATCATAGACTCTGGACTTGTTCATAATCTCCTTTTGATTCTGGAATCGTGTCTCCTTCTGAACTTTCTTAAGAACCTTCACCTTTTTTAACTTCTGGACGTCGTCCAGAACCACTACTTTCAAAATCATGACCACCGTCAGAGGCTGAACTACCTTAAGAAGCTCCTCCTTCAGAAGGTCCACCTCCAGAGACATGATTTCCACCAGAAACATGATCATCTCCAGAAGCTTGTCCTTCAGAACCTACGACTTCATAGTTTTCCCTTCTAGAAGTATGGTCTCCACCAAATTATGGATCATCATCAAAATCTGGATCAGAATCAGATTCACCATTAGAATCAAACTCGACTTCAGAGTCTTCTTCTTCTGAGTCACCTTTAGACCCTGACTCGTCTTCAAAACTTTCAGGTTCTAAATCATCTCCTGAGTGTCCAGAATCATCTTCATCTTATGATTCTGACTCACCTTCAGAACCTTTAGATTTCGACTCATCTTCATAATCTTCAGAGTAATCTTCTCATTATAACTCATATTATTCCCCCCCTTCAGAATCAGAAAATGACAATCGCATAGGTTCCTCATCAGATTCATAAGTCATCAATAACACATGTTCATCATCAGAATCTCCTCTGACTATTTTTGCTTCTTCTTTATTTGACCAACAATCTTTAGCAAAGTGTCCAAACCTATTACAACAGTAACATTGAACCATTCTATTGCCATACTTCTCCTTTCCCTTCTGATTTTTCTTCTCATCAGAATAGGAGGTTTCTGACTTCTGATACCTACCATATATTTTCTGCTTCTGGTCCTTCTTAACAAAAGAAGCTTTCAGAGCCTTCTCAACTTCTCTTTAAGAAGTTCCCTCAGTCAGACGCAACTCTTGCGCCTCTAGACTGCTTTGCAAATCTTCTATTTTCATGGTGTCCAAATCTTTAGAATTTTCAATTGCTATAACAATGTAATCAAATTGAGGGGTAAGAGACCTCAATATCTTCTCAATGATTACTTGTTTCGAAAGAGTTTCTCCACAAGATTTGATCTCATTAGTGAACGAAATCACTCTGGAGATGTACTCAGATACCTTCTCATTGTCCTTCATGTTGAGATTCTCATACCACTTTCATAGAGACTGAAGCTTCATCTTCTTCACCGATGTGTGTTAGAGCGGTAAAGCGGAAATCAAAAAGTAAAGTATTATTTTACCGAGTGATATTTAGGTTATATCGTATCGTTTCCACATAGATTGGTTATCGAGTCATCGTTCAACAAATTATTCATTAATGACTTTGAGGGTAAAATGGGTTGGAAGTAAATGCGAGAATTTAAAGTTATGAATAGAAAATACATTCATTCTTCCAAGGAACAAATTATCAAGCATGCATATAATTCAATCCTCATAAACTTAAACTTATCGATCAGTTATACTCAACCTACAAGACTCATATATGTCATTACGTGTCAAACACAACACCCACTATATCATCTCAGTGGCGATCTCTAAACCAACATTAACAACACAAAAGTCAATTGTTCTACTCACGTTAACAATCTCTCAATCAACACAACCAACACAGAGGCATTAATCAGAAACACCCAAGTGAATAATAGCGTTAATTTCATCTATAGAATCCAGACACTATTAGATAATCATCCTAGATAAGAATTTGAGTATCATATGTTTATAGCAACGCAAACACCTAGCACACAACAAAAATCTAGGACAACAATTTGCAAAGATTTGTAAAGCAAGTTTTATATAACACAATGGCCCACAAATATACATAAGATCAAAGTAAATACATATACAAACTCAACATACAAAGAATACACAAAAAAGAAGAGAAATGAACCACAAATATCTCAGTTTATCAGCGCTGATCAAAGAGCAATCCACTCCGAATCATGTGTATGCAAGCTTCAATGTTGTTTTCTAAGCTAAACCTAGAGAAAAATGAGGGTTGATGGAGTTGGGAGCAAAAACTATCCCCCAAAACCATAAACCTTACAAAAGAAATTAAATAGAAATATATACAAATATCGGGTTCGCACGCGTCATCCGGCGACATAAAAGCTTCATCCGACAATGGCCATTAAATACAAGGCCTAGGTTGCACCATGTACGCAACTGGCCAAAAATATCCACCCTCGCCCGACAAAGGGAAGCTTCACCCAACGGCGTCCTTATTTCTCGCCTAGCAATCTCCTGGCGAGCCCAAGTCAATGGTGTAACACCCCAATTCTACCCGGCAATAATATATGCAGATCAGAGTCATAAAATTCATACAACGAATCAGGATGCCACAAATTCAACTTTAAAAATGCATTGCATTCATCGTGGATACATAACACTTTAATTAAATAATTAACAGCTTAAACATCTATGCAGCAGAATTCATAATAACATCTTTATCATCATTACAACAACTTCAAAACAACACATATTTAATGATAATCAACTTAAAGTTCAACAACTGAGATAATCAACAATTAAAAGCAACAAGCATTCATCCCCCTGAGTGTTACATATCAGAGCAATGACACTGACTCGAACTACGAAAGGTATACAACCTTCACTCTCGATTACCTACATGTTACCAACATAAGGACAACATTCAAACAGAAGGGGTGAGATATCTAACAATATAATAAAACGTATGATAATTAATATATCAAATTGTATGATACGGTGGAAGAACTGACTGTTATACTGGTTTGCATTTTGTATTCGCAAATGTCGCGGTAAGCAAGAGTCACCACCGAATTTTATTTCATCCAACTAAGGAAAAGGAAAAAGAACAGAAAAAAACCTTTTTTCGATATGTTTATGCGTACGGGGGGTAGATTATAGAAAGGGAAGGTGTTAGCACCCTTTTATCCATGGTTTTCCATGGGCTCTTAGGTACTTGCTTATTTTTTCAAATTGCTTGTGTGTGCTTGTTTTGAAAAGTTTTACTTCGTGATAACCCTTGTATCGGTCCTCAAGAGTGTGACGAAGTGGTTTTGAAAACTGTTTTAAAAAGTGTTTGTAAATTTTTTTTGTTTGAGCAAGTACCTAGGAACTAATCTACCTACTCGAAAAAAGTCTGTTCATTTTCCTTTAGACAGCGCTATCCTATTATTAAGGAATAGGTAGCCTCGTCGTTGGAGTTTTAAGGGACGCTCGAAGGGACAAGTACAATCACAAAAGCAATGTTAGGAAATTTTAGTAATCATCCTAAATCCTTAAAGATCTTTTTCCAAGGCAACATCTGGATGGGTCATTTTAGATCTTTTGGGACTAGAGGACGACCACTAACATTCCCTATACTTCATGATCGTTTACCGAAGGCAACCGGAGTGGAGTAAACCCTAGGAGTGAGCATGTGCAAGTGTTCTTTTTCAATTTATTTATCTTTGCATATTTAGGGTTTTCTACTTTATTAATTGCAATTTGCCTTTCCATACAATCCTATTAACATACATCTAACAGCTTAAATAGTTTACAGGAATTGAAATGCGAGAAATTAAAGTCCTAACTATTACAAGGCTTTCGCAGATACATAATTATTTTGACTGTAAATAAAGATGCGGAAATTTAAAACCCTAATTACTATTAAAAACTCGGAGCAGTTACAATAATAGAAAAAGGAAAACTAAAGGCACGCGCGGCGAATTAAATGCGAGAAAAAATTGGAAAACCTAAAAATCTAATTGAGAAAATATTTAGGTTATTTTTTGAGAAAAATTAGGTTATGTACAACATTAAACCCTAATTCTAGTTAATTTTAAATTATACAAAAAAGAATTAAATTGCCTTAATTTAATTAAACTAATTAATTAATAAAATATTTTTATAAAAAATGACTTTTGATGTTTTTATGATTTTTTTATTAAATAAAAAAACATGATTTTTGGTGTTATTTGAAAAAAAGAAAATAATTAATAAATAATAAAAAGGAATTAAAATAGAAAAAGAAGAGAATTGGGCCTGTTTAAGCAATCCAGGGGGTGTGCTGCAAAATTCTTGTTAGGCCCAAAGATGGCCCAGGGTCTGGCGTTTGGTCCAGTGCTTCTCTCCTCTGATGGTTCATGGTAGTCCCTTAATGTTGGAGTGTGAGATCTATATGATGATGGATCTCAGGGATGAGATCTGGGGCGCACGGTGGACGCTAGGCTATGAGCCACGCTGGATCTACAAGGAATTGTTGAGAAAAATGCAAAAGTAGTGCCCCTAGGATCGAACCCATGACACTTTTTTCAAATCCTTTGCCCTTAACCATTTGCGCTGCATTACTCAATTGTTAATATAATCAGATAAATACAATATAAGGCAAGCCACATAGTTTCCTCCAAAAAACGCGCGAATTTCAGATGGACCAGTGGGACGCTGCCACGCCTTCATCTTCTTCCAGAAGTGTCGTTTTAGGTACAAGACTTATACCTACAGACATTTTCCATAGCTATAAACCTGCAAGCTTCAAAAATTCACAAAATGCATGATAAATTAATTCTAGCTATACCAATCAACTCGTCTTGATCTCACAAGTATCATGGCACTATTTTCTTGGTCCAATTTAGCCTGTACAGAGAAACACTAAAACGGCCCCCCTAAACCCTAGCAATGGCAATTAGCGAAATAGTCATCAAAACACAAAATTAATTGAACCTAAACATTCCAAATGATGATACAAACACAATGATATGCTTAAAAGTGGTTAATCATGCGTAAATTGTAAGATCAAAATCAAGCTTGTATGTGCAAACTGTGGGTTTACCAGGAGCGATTCTGGGCTTGGGAAGGCTTGAAAATGATCCTATTAGCTTCAGGAGATGTCCAGGAAGCGATTAGAAGCTTTGAATGGCCTTGAATCATCCCTTGGGTTAGAAATCAGATCCACAATTTTTGTCCAATTTTTGAGTTTTCTTGGCTAGCTTGCACGACTTCAACCCTTGTTCTTTTGCCTTGGCTGCGTTGTGTATATGTAATAGAGTGTATTAGGTCAACAAAAAACAACTTGAATCTTGAAATTTAAGGATAAAAGATCTTTATTGTTAAATGCATTATTTGTTTCCAAAATAAACCAAATAATGCCATTCTTGCTCCAATAATCCTTGATATGATTTGATCCTGATATTCCAGCTTGATTAGATTTGATTCGAACAAAAATCAGATCAAAAAGTTAATCTTTTATATTTTTTGCCATTTATTTGATTTAATTTGACTTTTAAATAATAAAAATCAAAATAAAATAAATAAATAGAGTAAATAATATATGGATTCTGATTTGGGCCGTGGACCATGTATTCAACAAGATACAATCATGAAAAGCTAGGCCCATTTGACAAAAATGCAATTTTGAGTACATTTGACTTTTGACAATTTTCCAAAAATGGCCAACTTTGACAATGCATATCTCCTCCAATTTTGACCCTAGGGAGGTTTTCTTTGACTTTTTAGAAAGCTTAGGATGTCCCCTAAACAACACTTTTGGTTTCATCTCAATTGGGTCTTCCATGTTCAGGTAAGAAGCTTTGACCCAAAAGGTGTTTTTGTTGACTTTTCAAAAGGACCTATAATGTAGAAATTCATATCTTTTCATGAGTGCATTTTTTTAACTTGAGGGATGAAGATGAGTTGTAGGAAATTGGATTTTATTCAAAATGAGCCTTGGATGAGAAATTTCTGATAAAGTATGAGAATGTTATGCTTGGTCAAAATTTGGTTGACTTTTCCTAAGAAACCCTAATTTAGCAACTTTTGAGTTTTGATAAATTAGGAGCATTCCTTGAGGAATCATGACCAACCCTTGATCAAATGATGGATATAAATTCAAAATGTTTAAGTTGACCAAAAATCTTGAGTTTGACTGTATGTGGGTCACAATTGACTTTTGACTTAATATAGTTAATTTTCAAGCATCTGAGTAGTTGACTGAGGAAACCTCTTGTGCAAGGCATGAAACTTGGCATGGATGATCTTTAGGACATATTAGAACTATGGAGATCATATGAGGCCTTTGAAGCTCACTCATCTTGATGAAAATGGAAACCCTGGTTGGAGGTTCATTGCTTTATGAGAGAGTTTGTCTGCTCAACTCTTGGGTATCCTTGAGCAAGTTAGGGGTCTCAATGAACATATGTTGAGTAAAATGGGAGGGAAAATTTTGGGGTACAACAGCTTCCCCTGTTCAATCTTCTTACACCTGAGGATGTAGATTGGCTTGTCTACCTTTTGTAATCTGAGGGTGGAAGATTATTGGACACTAGAGTGCCCAGAAATTTGCACTCGCATGAAGTGCATGGTGATCAATCGATAATATCGAGAATGGGCTTACAAATTCCATTTGGAAGGTGACTGAGAATCGTCGGAGATGGGCTTGAATATTCCATCTAGAGAATATATTTGTTGCATAAGAGATTCCTTTGCAAGAATTCTTGTACCTGCCATTGAGGAGGACTTCACCAAGCAAGTTGATTTATGTCTTGGGAAATAAAGTCTAGGAGTTTCGGTTGTCCATTACTCTACGGGGGAATTAATTCTTGATTGAGGAGGTGGAAGTGAACTGCATATCTGGTTAGGGTTCAGGCTATATAATGACTTACTGGGGAAAGGTGAACTCGACCGTAACTGGTCGGGTCCAGGTCTTACAGTGTTGTAAACTATTATCTGGAGATAAGAGAGAAGGAACCTGGATAGTAGGGTTACTTCGGGATAAAATCCTGGATAGTAGGGCTATAGGAAGGAACCTGGATAGTAGGGATACTTCGGGATGAAAGCCTGGATAGTAGGGCTATAGGAAGGAACCTGGATAATAGGGTTACTTCGGGATGAAAACCTGGATAGTAGGGCTTATGAGAAGGAACCTGGGTCATAGGCTTACTTCGAGATGAAATCCTGGATAGTAGGGCTATGAGAAGGAACCTGGATAGTAGGGTTACATCGGGATGAAAGCCTAGATAGTAGGGGTTATGAGAAGGAACCTGGATAATAGGGTTACTTTGAGATGAAAGCCTGGATATCAAGGCTATGAGAAGGAACCTGGATAGTAGGGTTACTTCGAGATGAAATCCTAGATAGTAGGGTTATGAGAAGGAACCTGGATAGTAGGGTTATGAGAAGGAACCTGGATAGTAGGGTTACTTCGGGATGAAAGCCTGGATAGTAGGGTTTATGAGAAGGAACCTTGATAGTAGGGTTACCTCGAGATGAAAGCCTGAATAGTAGGGCTATGAGAAGGAACCTGGATATTAGGGTTACTTCGGGGTGAAAGCCTGGATAGTAGGGCTTATGAGAAGGAACCTGGATAGTAGGGTTACCTCGGGATGAAAGCCTATATAGTAGGGCTATGAGAACGAACCTGGATAGTAGGGTTACTTCGGGATGAAAGTATAGATTAGTTGACCCGTTTGGTTTCGGGAACTGAGTTTCCATTAGTCGTCTGTAGACGTGACCTGTATAATTGCTGGATTTGTTGAAGATAATTGTCTTTCCTGAAAAGATACCAGGGTTAATTATATGCAATGCATGAAATGCCTTGTGAGATTATGTTCTCAAAATAAATGAGATCCTGTTGTATATGATATATATGTGCATGTCATGATGTATGTACATGAAATGCTATTGGGGTATGTCCGAGTCTGGGAAAATAAATCCCTGACTGCTGCTGGAGAATATAGCACTCCTGATTGTTGTAGAGAATTGTGGTTCTTCTACTTCCGCCGGGGATGGTGAACGGAAATGACTATGCTGGAGATTTTACTCTTTGTTATTTATGAATATTCTGTCAGGGAGAGATTCTGTTTGAGAATGACTCTGCGGGGAACAACTTCGAAAGTGAATTTTCGTAGCTGAAGTAATGAGCTCTGTTGGAGATTTAGTATTTGTAGCCAGAGAAATAAACTTTGCTTAGGAGATAAAATTTACTGACCTGCTCGCGATTATGAAATTCGGCTGGGGGGTATAGCTGTCAGATTTTTGAATGACCCTGGCTGGGGAGATTACTTCCTGCTTCAGGAAAGCCGACATCAATGCTTTTGAATACTTTTACTCTGTGGGGAGTGTATATACTGATGATTTTGCTTCAAAGTTGTCTCTGTCCCGGTACCTGCTGGGTAGAGTAACTATCGGGTTTGACACTTCTTGTTTTTTGCCCCTGTTTCTGGAATTAAGAGTAATTATCTTTTTGTTTCTTATGTAAATATTTATGAGCAGCAATTATATTCAAATGCATATGTCAAGAATAAATCATTGGACGTTCTTGCAAAACAAAACAGAAAAAGAAAAAACTCAAAGTTTCTTGTGAAAATGATTTTGTATTTATTTTTGAAGTTGGCCTGTAATATGCGTTTTCGTACAAGGAGACTCACGCTCTAGTAAGATAAGGTCGCCATAAAAATAGAAGCTATACAATTTTGTGTAAAAGAAAACAACTATGTGCAACAATCCCATTGAGTTCTAACTCTTCTATTGCCCTTATATCTTTAAGCGTCTCATCACTTTGCTACTTGGCCGAAAGTTGATTAGATTGATTGGTGTCGTCCGAGCTTAATAGTTGATACCGAAGTCTGGTTGCAAGATGATCCAATGGGACATAGTGATACGCTTTACATCCCTAAATTTTGCCTGGACCGCCCTTTCGGGTTTTCAGTCCACCAGGATACCCTTTTTTGCCCAAGCCGACCTTTCAGGTTTTCAGCTTGCCGGGTGTACAGATTTTTCCATTTTCATCCCTTATTTTTTCCCGAACCCTTTTGGTTCGCCAGGAAGCCCTTATTTTTGCCTAGGCTATTCAACCTAGTGGGTCTTTTAATCAGGCGTGGTATCTTTTCACTATGTCTGCATTGACAGGGTGAGGAAGGTCGTCACTGTCCATGGTGGTTAGAATCATAGCTCCACCCGAGAAAATGTTTTTAACCACAAATGGCCCTTCGCATGTGGGGGTCCATTTTCCCCTGGGATCACCTTGCGCTAGTACGATGCGCTTGATCACTAGATCCCCGACTTGATATTCTTGACATCTGACTTTCTTGTTAAAAGCCTTGATCATTCGCTTTTGATACGTTTGACCATGACATATAGAGGTAAGTATCTTCTCATCGATTAGATTTAGCTGATCAAGTCGAGTTTGGATCCAGTCGTCTTTGTTCAAACCCGCATCCTTCATAATCCTGAGAGAAGGTATCTGGACCTTGATGGGTAGGACTGCCTCCATGCCATATACACTAGAATAAAGCGATGTCCGTTGGAAGCAGTGGGCCTGATTTCTCCGATCATGTCAATGCCCCACATTGCAAAGAGCCATGGAGCTGTCAAGACGTTCAAGGGAACCAGAGGCACATGCACCTTATCAGCGTATATTTGGCCCTTATGACAAGTTCGGGAGTGCAAATAATAATCTGCTTCTATAGTGGATCAGTAATATCCTTCCCATAGGATCTTCATAGCCATGGTATGTCCACTGGAATGGATTCCGAAGGTACCTTCATGTAGATCTGTCATAATCCTCTTTGCTTCGCTCTTGTCTACACACCGTAGTAAGGTAGAGTCATGATTGCGCTTGTAGAGGATTCCATTACTGAGGAATAATTTCGCAGCGAACCTTCTCAGAAACTTCTTATCATTGACAGATGCCCCTTCGGGATACTCTTGAGTCTCGAAATACCTCTTGACTTCGTGAAACCAGAGTTTGTCTGCCACCTCTTCGGTATCAATCTCACAATAGTGCATTGGTTCATCCAACCTCTCAATGGTGATTTGGGGAGCTTCGTTGTCCCACCTGACTTTGAGCATAGAAGACATGGTAGCTAGCGCGTTCGCTAACTGATTCTCCTCTCGTGGGAATTGTTCAAAAGTTACCTCCTCAATATGTGGGAGCAATGTCAGCACGTGCTCTTTGTATGGGATGAGATTCAGATGCTTCGTATCCCATTTGCCTTTGATCTGACTTATTACCAAGGCTGAATCCTCGAAGACATTTAAGAACTTGATCCTGAGGTCAATAGTGGCTTTGAGACCCACGATACAAGCTTCATACTCCACCATGTTATTAGTGCAGTTGAAACATAGTCGGGCGGTGAAAGGAGTATGATAGCCCTCAGGAGATATGATTACAGTGCTGATGCCATTACTGAGTGCGTTCGAAGCTTCGTCAAAAACCATAGTCCATCAGGATCCATCTTCGGGTCCTTCATTCGGTCCAGGTTCTTCATAGTCAGTCACCAGCATAATATTCTCATCCGGGAACTCAAAATTCATGGACTGGTAGTCATCCACGGCCTGATGAGCCAAATGATCAGCCAATACACTCCCCTTGATTGCTTTCTGGGTTGTATATTGTATATCGTACTCAGTTAAGACCATCTTCCATCTTGCTATTCTTCCAGAGAGAGCGGGTTTCTCGAAGATGTATTTGATTGGATCCATCTTAGATATCAACAAAGTAGTGTGGGTCAGCATATACTGTCTTAGTCGGCGAGCAGCCCATGCCAAAGTGCAACAAGTTTTCTCGAGCAGTGAGTATCGTGTCTCATAGTCGGTAAACTTTTTGCGAAGGTAGTATATTGCATGCTCTTTTCGACCAGACTCATCATGCTTCCCCAGCACACACCCTATTGAATTGTCTAGCACAGTTAAATACAATATCAAAGGTCTTCCTTCAACCGGAGGCATCAGAATTGGAGGTTCTTAAAGGTATTCCTTGATTCTTTCGAAAGTTGTCTGGCATTTTTCATTGCACTTTACCACTTGATCTTTCTTTAGAAGCTTGAAGATGGGATCACAAGTAGCTGTTAGATGTGAAATGAACCTGACGATATAATTCAGGCATCCCAAGAAACCTCTAACTTTCTTCTCTGTACGGGGAGCTGGCATTTCTTGTATGGCCTTTACCTTCGCAGGGTCTACTTGGATGCCTTTGTCGCTGACAATGAAACCCATGAGCTTACCAGACCTTACCCTGAAGGTCCACTTGTTCAGATTCAACCTCAGCTTATATGTCTTCAACCTGTCGAACAACTTTTGTTGATGATCGAGGTGCTCCTCCTCGGTTTGAGACCTAGCTATCATGTCATCAACATAAACCTCTATCTCGTGGTGAATCATATCATGGAACAAAGCGACCATGGCTCGCTGATAAGTTGCCCCAACATTCTTCAACCCAAAAGGCATCACCTTGTAACAAAAGGTTCCCCACTGTGTGATGAAGGTTGTCTTCTCCTTGTCTTCGGGAGCCATCTTGATCTGGTTGTAGCCAGAGAAACCATCCATGAAGGAGAAGATTTTATGGTGAGTGGTATTGCCAACCAGAACATCAGTGTGGGGTAGCGGGAAGTCATCCTTGGGGCTTGCCCTGTTCAGATCTCTGTAATCCACACACATCCGTACCTTACCGTCCTTCTTAGGTACCGAAACAACGTTAGAAACCCACTGTGGATAAGAGGTGACAGTTAAGAACCCTGCATCGAACTACTTCATGACCTCTGCCTTGATCTTCTCTGACATTTTCGGGCACATACGATAGACCTTCTGTTTAATCGGAGGACAGTCTTCCTTAGTCAGCAGACGATGTACCACAATATCGGTGTCTAAACCTGGCATGTCTTCATATGACCAAGCAAAGATCTCAACGTAGTCGTGCAACATTTGTATTAACCGCTGTTTGATCTTAACTTCCAGATTCGTGCCAATCTTGACTTCTTTTCTGTCTATCTCAGTGCCCAGGTTTATCATCTCAACTGGCTCTTCATGAGGCTGTATATCCCTTTCTTCATGCTGTAATAGTCTAGCAAGTTCTCCAGGCACCTCGCAATCATCCTCACCTTCGTCTTTGGCTTGGTTGATCGGATTTTCGAAGTCATAACTGGCAGTAGCAGAGTTGTTATCAATAGGATCCAGAGTGGATATGGATCTGCAGTATGATACGTGAGTGTGTGTAAGAGCATAGCTGTTTTGATAAAGTGAAAATAGAAAAGAAAAATAGAGAGCGCAAAATTTGTATAGAAGGGACGTCCAATGTTTTATTGATGATATATGAAATGACAAATAATATCCCTCACAAACAAAGCCAATGTGCCTCGGGAAAGGCACAAGGCTATAGAGTTTAAATTGTTTATTACAAATCTTAAAACAAGTAAGACAATTACTGCGGAATAAAAGAAACTGGTATAAAGTCCCTAGCCGTCCAGTTACTCGGTCCACCGTTGGTAGTTGGGTAGATCCAGCTGTCAATGTCAGAGTCTTCCTCACTGTCTTCAATGGCATTAATTCCCCGATTGCTGATGCGTAGGGGAGGTCCTCCAGCCTGACCATGTCGAACAGCCCTTTGAGCTCCTTCTTCAACCACTACTCTGGCATCTTTGAGAGAAGCCATCTTCAGAGGAGGTTTGTTGCTGGTAGTAGTTTCAGTCGATGCCAGGATTTGGGGAACCTCTTCAAAATTATGGAAAGGAGTCTCTATGAATTCCCCGTCCATGTCTACGTACCTGAAGGAGTTGAGGTGATTTACCATATACTCTTCTTCTCCATGTACAGTGGCAATCTTCCCCTTCACTGGATACTTCAGCATTTGGTGTAGTGTAGAAGTAACAATCCCAGCTTCATGGATCCAAGGACGACCCAACAAACAAGAGTATGATGGCCTGATGTCCATCACATAGAAGGTGGACTCAAAGGTTTGAGAGCCTATCTTAACAGGGATGTCCACCTCCCCGTGCACCTATCTCTTCGACCCATCAAAAGCCCTTACCACAATGTTACTAGGCTTTAAGGTCAATCCCTCACAATCTAGTCGATTGAAAGCCTTCTTCGACAGGACATTCAGTGAGGATTCAGTATCTACCAGCACATGAGCCATAGTGGTGCCCCTGCATTTAATCGAGACATGCAGAGCATCATTATGCTTCCTCCCTTTCGGTGTCAAGTCTGCATCTGAAAAACCCAGCCCATTGTCAGCAGTCAGGCTAGCCACACAGTCTTTGAATTGATCGACGGAGGTTTCTTGTGGCACATGCGCAGTCTTGAGGAATGCAATCAAAGCCTTAGCATGGGCCTCGGAGCACAACAACAGGGACAACATGGATATCTTTGAGGGAGTCTACCCCAGCTGCTCGACCACATTGTAGTCGCTCTTTTTGATTATTTTCAATATTTCCTCTATTTCTTGCTTAGAGGCTTCTACGACAATTTTTCTAGGTGCCTCCGTCCGGGAAGGCTCACCTATAACTTCTTTACCTCGGGTCCCAGATGACTTGACGGCGGGAGTGATAATTGGAGTAAGCACAGGAGTAGTAGTTGAAGTACCAGTAGGAATAGCAGACGGAATAACAACAGGCCCATTGACTGTCTTTGGGGAAATCTCGGGAGAGAAAGTCCTTCCACTTCTAGTAACCTTGTTGGTCCCAACAATGTTACTGACATTAGGATCAGCCTCTTCATTCTTCAGATCTTGTTTGATGACATGATAGTATACATCGGCACCATAATACCAAGGGACAGCTTTGTCCGAGGCGTATGGGACAGGACCAGGAAGGGTGATTATTAACGGAGCGACTCTTGGAGCAGATGTAATCCTAATAGGTCTTCTCGAGGAGACCTTGGAAGGATTGGCAGAAATGGTTATAATAACAACATCTTTAAACGAGACAATGGGAATCAGAGTTTTCTCGAATAAAATTTCTTTGATGTCTATCAGACGCTGAACATATGACTTCAGCAAATGGCAACCAGAAGTCAGAGATGAACACATGTGGCAACCTTCACCACAACCCAGAAATAAACTGGCCGACAACAAATTCTTCTTAACCGTCATAAGAGGAGTAGAAACTTCATCAACTAAGGTCACAAACAGATCGGTATCAACGACATTAACTCCTTGATTGTGCTTAGGCATGGGAGCAGTTATGACATTGGGATTTTCCAGAGCATCGAACTCAATTTACTTGTCCTCAATCATATCCTGTACCTTATTTCTCATAGCCCAACAGTCATTTGTATCATGGTCGGGACTCTCGGAATGGTAGGCACACCGAGCGTTTGGATTGTACCGAGGATATATGGTATTCAGATTCTTGGGAGCCTCTTTCAAGGTTGCCAAGTTGGATCTCACCAGATGGGGTAGAACTTCAGCCAACGTCATGTTAATCTGGGTAAATTTTCGTTGTGGTCTTTCCACCCTTTGTTGATTGTTGCGTTGTGGAGCAGCCACAGGTCTAGGTATCATTACGACACTTACTGTCTGACGATGTTCAACTCTATTTTGACCTCTTAGGCTATAGATAGAACTAGCTTCCTTCTTACCAGTGAAATACTTCTTTACCGAACTCAAAGAGGCATCTTTCTGTATCTTACCGCTCCGGATCCCAACTTCTACCCTCTCTCCAGTTAGAATCAGCTCAATGAAACCAGCTGACGAGCTGCCGATCAAATGATTAAAGAATGGACCAAATATCATCCCAAGAAACATATCGACCAACTCCCTATCAGACAAAGGGGCTTGGACTCTTCCAGCCAAGTCTCTCCACTTCTGTGCATAGTCGTTAAATCCTTCACTTGCACCCATGGACATACTCTGAAGTTGAGTACGAGTAGGAGCAAGGTCGATGTTGTATTGATACTGCTTATAAAAAGCAGCAGCCAAATCTTCCCAATTTCGGACATTGGCTCTTTCCAGTTGGTAGAACCATTCAAGATGAGTCCCTGACAGACTGTCTTGAAAGAAGTGGACCCACAAGTTTCTATCAGCGGTGTGGGGCTGGATCTTCCTTACGTAGGAACAGAGATGGAGTTTTGGGCAAGACACCCCATTGTATTTTGCAAAAATTGGAGCCTTAAACTTCTGCGGGATGACCACTCTCGACACCAATCCCAATTCTTTGAAATCCAACCCAGGTATCCTCTGTACTTCCATAGCACTCAGACGATCTTCCAACTGCTTGTATCTATCCTCAATAGGAGGATACTTCTCATCATTGTATTCTGTATCATTGTCAAAAACTTCAGGACTGGGGTCCTTTTCCCTTTTCTCTCTTTCTTGATTCTCCCCTTCCTTGGATGAAGAGGTCAGATCGACTTGTTGCTTTAACGGCCCCCTGAACCTTCTGCCCATATTCAGAGTACCAGAGACCTTCTTCTTTTTCTTTTTCTCCTTCAGGATGAGGGCTTTCAGATCCTCCTTCCCTTTCTCTAGATTTATGAACATCTGTTGGAATTGGGCATTTTGTGCCTGGAGATCTTTTATGCTTTGTTTTGAAGACATTTTTGCTGAAATAAACAGCAAAGAAGATGAGAAGCCTGTAATGGTACCTGTATATGCAGTGTTTATGGATGGGATGCGTATGTAATGATTTCAAAGGCTTTGGGAAATTTAAATTTGCGAACCAAAATGAAACAAAGATTTTATTAGTAGAAATTCAAAGTCCAATTGCCTTTTAGGCGTTATAATTAAAACAATTCTAAAAAACTAGAAAAATCAAATTTCCCATGGACGCTTCCTCTTTGTGCCGAGATAGACATTAAGGCTTCTTTCCTCTTGAAGCTGCCTTGTGAGCTCTAAAACCTTCCTCTCCTGGGCATAGAACTGATCCCTATAAGTATCCCGCTCTTTCTTCAACTGAATCCAAGACCTCTGTAGTCCTCCAAGATCAGTGGGCATATCAAGATGGAGAACCGTGTAAGGAATACCCCCTTCAGTAGTGGGTTCCACAATCACTGGTAAAATGGCCATGTAGGACATCATAAGTTTATGGGTGTGAGCTCGTACCCATTGGAGGTAAGGTTCCATGGGAATGGAAGCCTTTGGCCCTAAAGCCTTGGCGCTGGATCTATTTACCATGCCCAAAGCTCGTATGAACCTCTGGCGATACCCTTAAACATCATCGTCATAGTTAAATACAATTCTCTCGATAAGTAACTCATGGGGACCATCCCTTCGGGCGTAACCAAATTGTCGCAGAGCTAAACAAGGATTGTAAGTTATGCCTCCTCTAATGCCAAGTAATGGGACATTTGGGTACTCCCCGCATCGGTCAATAATAGCAGTATCTCCAATAGCTCGGGAATGCTAGAGAATATCTGTGTGAGCAAGTGACATTATCCTTTGAGACCAACCCAAACCTTCTTCATTCTTCAGTACAAACTTAGGGAGGTGAGAAATAAACCACCTCGACAGCAATGGCATGCAGCATATAAGAACCCCTCTTCTCTTCATGGTACGAGTATGGAGAGCGTGCAAGATATCTCCGAGCAAGGTAGGCACAGGGTTGCGAGAGAGGAAGATCTTGACAGCATTCACATCTATGAGTGAGTCTGAATTAGGGAATAATACTAACCCATAGATTAGAAGGGACAAGGCCTCCTCAAAAGCCTGAAAGTCCATATCATCCCAAAATAGCTGGGCCTTGTTGTTGTACCCCAAAATTTTCCCTCCCATATTTCTCAATACATGTCAAGTAAGGTCTTCAAATTGCTCAAGGAAGTCCAAGAGTTGACCAGACAAGCTATCTCCTAAGACAATCTACCCCAAATTAGGGTTTCATTTTGCATCAAGATGCTTGAGTCCAAAGGATCCCAAATGCTCATCATTTTCCTAATATGTTCTCAAGATCATCCATGTCAAGTTTCAAGCCTTGCAGAGGAAGTTTGCTCAGTCAATTGCTCAAAGGCCTGGAAATCGACTATGCTAGGGCAAAGGTCAATTGTGGCCCACATACAATCAAACCTCAAGATTTTTGGTCAACATTCTAATTTTTAAGTATTATTCATAATTTGATCAAGGGTTGATCATAATTCCTCAAGGATTGCCCACAATTCATCAAAACCCAAAAGTTGCTAAATTAGGGTTTTGTAGGAAGAGTCAACTCAACTTTGACCAAGCATAACTTTCTCATACTTTATAAAAAATGACCCATCCAAAGTTCATTTTGAAGAGGATGAAATTCCCTACAATCCATCTTCATCTCCCAAGTTCAAAATATTCACTCACAAGAAGATATGAATTTGGACATTATAGGTCATTTTGAAAAGTCAACAAAAACACCTTTTGGGTCAAAGCTTCATACATGAACATGGAAGACTCAATTGAGATGAGACCAAAAGGGTTGCTTAGAGGACATCTTAAGATTTCTAAAAATTATCATAGCACATCTCTAGGGTCAAAATTGAGAGAGTTATGCATTGGCCAAGTTGACCTTTTTTTTCAAAATTGCCAAAAGTCAAAAGTGTCCAGAATTGCATTTTTTGTCAAATGGGCCTAACTTTTTATGCTTGCACAGAGTTTGTAATGTGACCCACGACCCATGAGCCCTTCCACTTCTAATTCTTTTATTTTTGTCATTTATTTTGATTTTATTTCATTTAAATCAAATAAAATCAAAATAAAATAAAGAAAATATCAAAAACTAATTAAATCTTGAGATTTTATGCATGTTTAGGTTCATTACACAGCTGCAGACAAGATCAAATCGTGCAAGACTCATGGACACAAAAAGATTGGATTTTATTGATTTGGAAAGATTTTGCACAAGGATCAAATCATGAATCAATATTCATAATTGGAAGAGATTTGATACAAAATTGTAACCCTAATGCATTCTACTATACATAAGGAACAAATGCAGACCAAAAATAAGAGGTTGGATGCGTGTAAAGGAGAGAACGAATTTCAAAAAATTCAAGAAAAGTTGCAAACTGATTTCCAAGTTCCAGGCCCTCTCAAGCCCTTCTGATCATACCAATCGTTTCCTGGGCATCCTAGGATTGTGCTTCAATCACTAGCAAGCTTCCTCACGCCTTGAAACACGCTGTAAGATTCACACGGTTTGCTTCTTTTTCTTGAATTCAAACACATTGATTCTGGCATGTTTAGCATGTTTTATTGGTATAGTCAATCCTTGAGATGTTTGCAAGCTAATTGTTATGATTAATTGTATTTTTGCTGACTGAACACCAAGATGCCATGGCTAGGGTTCATGGTTCGTGTTTAGGGATTTTTCATACAGGAACAATTGGCCATTAATAATGGCACCATGATGCTCATGAGGTTGCAAAGAGTGGATTGGTACCATTGGTTTGCATTTATCATACATGTACATGATTTTGGAAATACGCAGGGCTATACCTACAGTGAATGTCCGTAGGTAAAAGTTTTGATTTCTAAAACGAAAGGCCAGTAAAGGAGACGATGGCGTGGCAGCACGTGACTCGTCCATTTGAATTTCACGCGTTTCAGAACTTGGTCTTTTGTTTTATCATATAATATTCATTTGTTATTATTTATACAACTAACACAACCAGCTCAACTGGCAAGCGTGCAGTGGGGGAATGCTTAAGGACCTGGGTTCGATCCCCAGGTCCCAACCTTGGTTTCATACTATTTTTCTTTGCATAATCAGGTGCACAACTGTCCCTTGCGTCCACCATACATCATCAGCATCCAACCATCAGATCATCAACATGCTAGATCCAAGGCCTTCCCATGAGGGTCCACCATGCGCTGGAGTCAAGTGTATACACAAAAGCTGGCAAAGTCAAAAGGGCCAGGAATTGTTGGGCCAAGAAATTGCCATCAACACCCCCTCCTTTTGCTAATACCAGGCCCATTCTTTCTCTTTTCTATTTTTTTCTTTTATTTAATTTATTTAGTTTAATTATTTTTTTACCAAAATCAATTTCTTTTTTTCACAAAAAAATCATAAAATCAAGTTTCACAAAATTTAGAATTAGTTTTTTTTTATTTTATCAAATTTAATTTAATATTAGTTTAAATTTAATTTAGGGTAATTCTAACTTTTTGTATATAATTAAAATCAATTAGAAAAATTAGGGTTAGCTTTCGATTTAATTTTTATTTCTTTCTCAAAATAAAAAAAAATACAAAAAATAGGTTAATTTAATTATTTTTCTTAATTTAAATTAATTAATAATTAGGTTTTTTTATTTATTCAATTAAACTTTATTTTCTCAAATAACACAAAAAACGACAAAAAATGATTTTTCTTTTTTAATTACAATTAGGTAGTTGGGGTCAAAACCCTAAATCTCTCGTTTTCAATTTATCGCGCACGTTTATTATTTTTGTAATATTAATATAACTGCTCACGATATGTAATAGTTTAATCTAGGACCTTTCTTTCTTTATCGTTTTTACGGGTTTTTTTTGGCTATGTAATTAATCCCTCCCCCGAAGCCTTGTAATAGCGTAGTTTTATTTTCTCGCATTTTAATTCTTGCAAATATTAACTGTTTAGATGTATGTTAATAGGATTGTATGACAAGATTGCATGATAATTTAAAACGGTAAGAAAACCCTAATGTGCAAAGATAATAACTGAAATCAAATCACTCGCACATGCGCACTCTTAGGGTATACTCTCACTTTGGTTGCCTTTGGTAAACGGTCATTAAGTATAGGGTGTCTTAGTGGTTTCCCTCCTGTCTAACAAAGATCAAAAGTCCCGTTCAGAAATGTTGCCTCAGAAATGTTGCCTCGAATACGATCTTAAGACTTTAGAGTTATTACTAAAACGTCCTAACATTGCTTTAGTGATCGTACGTCCCTTACGAATTGACCCTTACAACTCCAACGACAGTGCTTCCTATTTTTCAATAGTAGGATAGCGCTGTCTAAAGGAAACAAGAATAGAAACAATCTTTTTTCGAGTAGGTAGATGCTAATAGGTACTTGCTCAAAATCAAACTTTTCACACTTACACCTTTTTTCAAACAAAGTTTTCAAAAACAACTTCGTAACACTCTTGAGGATAGAAACAAGGGTTAAAAAAAAGTAAAACAAAAACTTTTTCAAAACAAACACACACAAGAAATTTTAAAAGATGAGCAAGTACCTAAGAGCCCATGAAAAACCATGGATAGAAAGGGTACTAACACCTTCCCTTTCTATAATCTACCCCCCGTACTCAGAATATCTCGAAAAAGGAATTTTTCTGTGCCTTTTTCCTTTTCGGTTGGATAAAATAAAAGTCGGTGGCGACTCTTGCTCACCGCGACATTTTGCGAACAAAAAACGCAAAACGCAAACCAACATTTTTCAAAACAGTCGGTTCTGCCACCGTATCACACTTGTCTAATAGGAACTTGGCTAGAAAACCCTTGACTCCGCTTCTTGTTTCCCAATTAGATGCCACCTCATCCCATTTCAGATACAAGGCTGTGGCAATGACTTCTGGCTTAGGAACTTCTTCCAAACCTGTGAAAGGCAACTGTTCAAGAATGGGTATATCCAATAGCTGAGAGAATTCTTCCATGGTAGGCACCAACTGATATTCTCGGAAGGTGAAGCGGTGGTACTTGGGATCAAAGAACTAAAAGAGTACATTCATAATCTTCTCATCAATGTTTGAAGTGACCAGGTTGAGAAGTCGACCATGTCTCTTAGTGAACGCAGAAGTTTCAGGAACCCTTGATACTAGCTCCTTGAGCTGGGGAGGTATTCTCACAAAGCTGATTCAGATAGTCTTTCTACGAGCGGAAGCCATGATCTGCAAAACAGAACAAAGATAAATTCCCTTGGTCTTTGAAATGATTAGTGTAATAAGAATGGATGATATGTTATGATGCATGATGTTATGTTCAAACAAAATAAATCACACACAGAAAAAACACACAATAGACCTTAGGTTCAAAGGCTTGCATGAGGTTAAAGGTAAGTACCCTCTTGAAGTTTAGTTGGTTTTAAACCTGTCTTAGAAAAGTAATCGGGTTCTAAAGATTCTTAATATCACTGATCATCCTTTATCGGGCATTGTTTCAGCTCAGGAAATCTTTTCTTGCGGCCGAAATATCCCTAAAGTCTAATCTTAATGAGTGTAGCATCGAGTATCAACCAATCCTCGGCTTTATACCGAGGCTGACTATCTCACTACTTTCTAATGGCCAAGTTTGTTCAACTAAGGTCCTAAGGTCCGTTAGTGCTTCACGACACCACGCGGCGGCCCCGTATTCTCCTCGTTTCCACACGAAGAATACTGGTACCAATCAAAGTGTCACACCAACACAGCCATCATTTAAACCATGCCGGTCTACACCGTACAGTCTCCATGATCTATTGTTGTTTACCTAAAAAGTGCCCCCAGATCCGGGTGTAGGATCTTTAACAATACCCAAGCAAAAACCCTTAAAGATAAAGCAGGCAAAGCAAACAAGAAAGTAATTTAAAAATGACCTATATCCTAAGGTATACCCCACTTTTCATATTCCCCAGCAGAGTCGCCAGTTATGTGATACGGTGGCAGAACCGACTGTTATACTGGTTTGCATTTTATATTCGCAAATGTCGCGGTAAGCAAGAGTCGCCATAAACTTTTATTTCATCCAACTAAAGAAAAGGAAAAAGAACAGAAAAAACCTTTTTTTTTTGAGATGTTTCTGCGTACGGGGGGTAGATTATAGAAAGGGAAGGTGTTAGCACCCTTTCTATCCATGGTTTTCCATGGGCTCTTAGGTACTTGCTCATTTTTTCAAATTGCTTGTGTGTGCTTGTTTTGAAAAGTTTTACTTCGTGATAAATCTTATATCGGTCCTCAAGAGTGTGACGAAGTTGTTTTGAAAACTGTTTTGAAAAGTGTTTGTAAAATTTATTTGTTTGAGCAAGTACCTAGGAACTAATCTACCTACTCGAAAAAAGTCTGTTCATTTTCCTTTAGACAACACTATCCTATTATTAAGGAATAGGTAGCACCGTCGTTGGAGTTTTAAGGGATGTTCGAAGGGATAAGTACGATTACAAAAGCAATGTTAGTACATTTTAGTAATCATCCTAAAGCCTTAAAGATCTTTTTCCGAGGCAACATCCAGATGGGTCATTTAGATCTTTTGGGACTAGAGGACAACCACTAACATTCTCTATACTTCATGACCGTTTACCAAAGACAACCGGAGTGGAGTAAACCCTAGGAGTGAGCATGTGCAAGTGTGCTTTTTCAGTTTATTTATCTTTGCATATTTAGGGTTTTCTACTGTATTAATTGCAATTTATCTTTCCATACAATCCTATTAACATACATCTAACAGCTTAAATAGTTTGCGAAAATTAAAATGCGAGAAATTAAAGTCCTAGCTAGTACAAGGCTTTCGCAGATACATAATTATTTTGACTATAAATAAAGATGCGGAAATTTAAAACCTTAATTACTATTACAAACTCGGAGCAGTTACAATAATAGAAAAAGGAAAATTAAGGCGCGCGCGGCGAATTAAATGCGAGAAAAAATTGGAAAACCTAAAAATCTAATTGAGAAAATATTTAGGTTATTTTTTGAGAAAAATTAGGTTATGTACAACATTAAACCCTAATTCTAGTTAATTTTAAATTATACAAAAAAGAATTAAATTTCCTTAATTTAATTAAACTAATTAATTAATAAAATATTTTTATAAAAAATGATTTTTGATGTTTTTATGATTTTTTTGATTAAATAAAAAAAAACATGATTTTTGGTGTTATTTGAAAAAAAGAAAATAATTAATAAATAATAAAAAGGAATTAAAATAGAAAAAGAAGAGAATTGGGCCTGTTTAAGCAATCTAGGGGGTGTGCTGCAAAATTCTTGTTAGGCCCAAAGATGGCCCAGGGTCTGGCGTTTGGTCCAGTGCTTCTCTCCTCTGATGGTTCATGGTAGTCCCTTAATGCTGGAGCGTGAGATATGTATGATGATGGATCTCAGGGATGAGATCTGGGGTGCACGGTGGATGCTAGGCTATGAGCCACGCTAGATCTATAAGGAATTGTTGAGAAAAATGCAAAAGTAGTGCGCCTGGGATCGAACCCAGGACACTTGCTTCAAATCCTTTGCCCTTAACCATTTGCGCTGCATTACTCAATTGTTAATATAATCAGATAAATACAATATAAGGCAAGCCACGTAGTTTCCTCTAAAAAACGCGCGAATTTCAAATGGACCAGTGGGACGCTGCCACGCCTTCATCTTCTTCCAGAAGTGTCATTTTAGGTACAAGACTTATACCTACGGACATTTTCCATAGCTATAAACCTGCAAGCTTCAAAAATTCACAAAACGCATGATAAATTAATTCTAGCTATACCAATCAACTCGTCTTGATCTCACGAGTATCATGGCCTTATTTTCTTGGTCCAATTTAGCCTGTACAGAGAAACCCTAAAACGGCCCCCCTAAACCCTAGCAATGGCAATTAGCGAAATAGTCATGAAAACACAAAATTAATTGAACCAAAACATTCCAAATGATGATACAAACACAATGCTATGCTTAAAAGTGGTTAATCATGCATAAATTGTAAGATCAAAATCAAGCTTGTATGTGAAAACCGTGGGTTTACCAGGAGCGATTATGGGCTTGGGAAGGCTTGCAAACGATCCTATTAGCTTCAGAAGATATCAAGGAAGCGATTAGAAGCTTTGAATGGCCTTGAATCGCCCCCTAGGTTAGAAATCAGATCCACACTTTTTGTCCAATTTTTGAGTTTTCTTGGCTAGCTTGCACGACTTCAACCCTTGTTCTTTTGCCTTGGCTGCGTTGTGTATATGTAATAGAGTGTATCAGGTCAACAAAAAACAACTTGAATCTTGAAATTTAAGGAGAAAAGATCTTGATTGTTAAATGCAATATTTTTTTCCAAAATAAACCAAATCATGCCATTCTTGCTCCAATCATCCTTGATATGATTTGATCCTGATATTCCAGCTTTATTAGATTTGATTCTAACAAAAATCAGATCAAAAAGTCAATCTTTTATATTTTTTGCCATTTATTTGATTTAATTTGACTTTTAAATAATAAAAATCAAAATAAAATAAATAAATAGAGAAAATAATATATGGATGCTGATTTGGGCCGTGGACCATGTCTTCAACAAGATACAATCACAAAAAGCTAGGCCCATTTGACAAAAATGCAATTTTGAGCACATTTGACTTTTGACAATTTTCCAAAAATGGCCAACTTTGACAATGCATATCTACTCCAATTTTGACCCTAGGTAGGTGTTCTTTGACTTTTTAGAAAGCTTAGGATGTCCCTTAAACAACACTTTTGGTTTCATCTTAATTGGGTCTTCCATGTTCATGTAAGAAGCTTTGACCCAAAAGGTGTTTTTGTTGACTTTTCAAAAGGACCTATAATGTAGAAATTCATATCTTTTCATGAGTGCATTTTTTAACTTGGGGGATGAAGATGAGTTGTAGGAAATTGGATTTTATTCAAAATGAGCATTGGATGAGAAATATCTGATAAAGTATGAGAAAGTTATGCTTGGTCAAAATTTGGTTGACTTTTCCTAAGAAACCCTAATTTAGCAACTTTTGAGTTTTGATAAATTAGGAGCATTCCTTGAGGAATCATGACCAACCCTTGATCAAATGATGGATATAACTTCAAAATTTTTAATTTGACCAAAAATCTTGAGTTTGACTGTATGTGGGTCACAGTTGACTTTTGACTTAATATAGTTGATTTTCAAGCATCTGAGCAGTTGACTGAGAAAACCTCTTGTGCAAGGCATGAAACTTGGCATGGATGATATTTAGGACATATTAGGACTATGGAGAGCATATGAGGCCTTTGGAGCTCACCCGTATTAATGAAAATGGAAACCCTGGTTGGAGGTTCATTGCTTTAGGAGAGAGTTTGTCTGGTTAACTCTTGGGTATCCTTGAGCAAGTTAGGGGTCTCAATGAACATATGTTGAGTAAAATGGGAGGGAAAATTTTTGGGTACAACAAATTGGATCACATAACATCACCACTTCTCATCTTATAATCAACAATAATCGCAACAGAAATACCAACAACATACACATTCATCACGTCAATTTACAACTTCTTTATGCAATCGTATAATGCGACTCAATACTATGCAAATGCATGTGGTACCATTAGAGCAGAACTCCCATCTTAAATATCTGCCAGTAAATAGAGGCAACAACAAGGTATAAGCCTTCATATTAATATTCCCCAATACAGGCCATCGTAACGAGCATAAGCTGAAATGCAATATATGCGACACAATCATGAATGTAATGACAACACCATAATTAACAACATCTTCAACACAAACATCATCGTTGGCCATAAGCCTACATCTTAATAGCTGCCAATTATTAGAGGCATCTCAACATCTTACATCAACATAATTTATCATCATAATTCATCAAACATTATTTATACATCATAATTCATCAATACAAAATCTTATTAACATCACCTCATTAATAACTCAGCCATACAACAATACGACAGTAACTCGTCAATTTCGCAATGTTGGCCATAGGCCCACAACATGATTTTTCCTAGAACTAGTTAATCAACTAAGGCTTACTTCTAAATTACCAAACCTCTGCATATAACTATTTTGTAATACTACATCATTATCATCATTAATCCTACTATTACAAACCAAACAGTAATCTATACTCATCTCATCCTCCTCATTCTTCACAAAAATCAACGTAGCGATCAACACAGGAACTAATTCAAATCCTAATTTGGATACTATTATTATCCTTCCTATTCTTCATTTTAATCCTTAAGAATGAAGTTCATCACGTTAGCTATTCAACGCTTCAAACGGCACCTCAAACGGAGTCCGAAAACTCAAGTTACAGCCTTGGGAAAATGAATCTGTCAAAAACCAGACAACATGGATCGATGCGTAATACCTTAGGTCAACGCGTACTGAGCTGAACACGCTACATGAGTCGACACATACCTTCTTGTATTGGATCATACTGAGTCTGTAACAATGCATGTATCTATACATGCTCCTACATATCGACTCATCCTGAGTCTAAAAGCCCTCATGTATCGACACATGACCCCTTCGTGTCGACTCATCCTGAGTCTAAAGGCCTTTTTGTATCGACACATAACGTTTGGGGTCGACACATACTGCTCTGTCATGGATATTTTCTACGATTTCACTGCATTTTCACTACGGATTCCATACCTTAGGCCCTAAAAATATCTCCTAAGCATAGAAAATCATCAATTATAACTACCCTATAATTCTACATCAAATACATAACATTGGGACATCGTTATTCATCTTTCAATCATCTATTTCCATCATACAACATCATATATAATTCAATCATAAACCAAACAATATTTCACCTCTAACCCCACATACCAATTATCATAAAACCTATAATAGAGTTAGAACCCCATCCTTACCTTGGATTGAAGGTTGCTCTATAACTTTTCTGGTTGAATTTCCGTTCTGCCTCTTTCCTCTTTTCCAATAGCTTTCACGTTCTTTCTCTAACCCTTATTCTTCTTACTGCTTCTTCTTTCTTGTTATTTCTAACAATAATAAAATAACCTTATTATTCTCTTTATTCCTTAATGGGCTTAAGACTACTACACCCCTTTATTACTACTTCCATTCCTTTAAAACAAGCTCACATCAATTAATATTATCCTTCTAATATTATTCCACAACTTAATAATTAAATCCAACTAATCACAACGCAACTTCACAAATATTCCAAAAATAATTTAATTAAATAATTAATTAAATTACGGGCGTTACAACTCTCTCCCACTTAGAATATTTTCGTCCTCAAAAATTTACCTTAATCAAACAACTCAAGGTAGGAGTCTCACATCTTGCTCTCCAACTCCCAAGTCATGCTTTCACCGACAGCTCTTAGCCAAATCACTTTGACCAAGGCAATCTCTTTGCTCCTCAGAGTCTTTATTTCATGATCCGCGATTCGTACAGGCATCATCTCCACCGTAAGATTATCCCGTACTTGCACATCATCCATATGAGTCACATGAGATGGATCTGAAATATACTTCCGGAGTTATGACACATGAAAAACATCATGCAAATTCGAAAGATTAGGCGGTAAGGACACTCTATAAGCAACATTCCCCACTCTCTCTGAAATCTGAAACGGTCCAATAAAATAAGAAGTGAGCTTCTTAGACTTCAATGCTCGCATGACACCTGTCACAGGTGTAACTCTCAAAAACACATGGTCCCCTGCTTGAAATTCCAAATCTTTCCTTCGCTTGTCATGATAACTCCTCTGTCTACTTTGGGAAGTTTTCATCTTTTCTAGAATCAACTTCACCTTCTCATAAGTCTCACGAACAAGTTCAGGTCCAAGTACTACACTTTCACCAGATTCATGCCAACATAAAGGAGTTCTACATCTTCGACCATACAACGCTTCAAAAAGTGCCATCCCAATACTGGAATGGTAAATATTATTATAAGTGAACTCTATCAGTGGAAGATAAGTATTCCACGAACCTCCCTGTTCTAGAACACATGCCCTCAACAAGTCTTCCAACGATTGAATAGTCCGTTCAGTCTGGCCATCTGTCTGAGGATGGTATGCTGAACTCAACCTCAACTTAGAACCCAACGCTTCTTGCAAACTCTTCCAAAAATCAGAAGAAAATCTTGGATCTCTATCTGACACAATGCACAAAGGAACACCATGCAGCTTCACAATCACACTAGCGTAAATCTCAGCCAACTTCGACACTGGAAAACTGATGTTAATAGGAATAAAATGAGTCGACTTCGTAAGCCTATCAACAATCACCCAAATTGAATCATGTCCTATTAAAGTATTAGGAAACCCCGTCACAAAGTCCATTGAAATGCTATCCCATTTCCATTCTGGAACTTCTAACGGTTGCATCAGCCCTGCAGGCTTCTGATGTTCAACTTTCGACTTCTGACAAGTCAAACATGCATACACAAACCGAGCCACATCACTCTTCATCCCAGGCCACCAAAATAAACCTTTCAAATCTTGATACATCTTTGTAGCTCCTGGATGAATACTCAACTTACTCCTATGTGTTGTACCCCAAAATTTTCCCTCCCATTTTCTCAACATTTTCTCATCACAAGGCCCTTGGAGCTCAAGATCCAGTTAGGGTTTCCTCTGCAAGACTTCTCCTAGCACTGTTGACCCAAATTAGGGTTTGTGTTTGCACAAAGATATTTTGACCTAAAATGCCTAAGATGACTTTCATGCTTCATGTTGGACTCCCAAGTTTATCCATACCAAGTTTCAAGCCTTGATTCCAACCTTTGCCCAGTCAATTGGACAGTTGACCTAGAAATCGGCTGTATTGGGGAAAAAGTCAACTGTAGCCAATTGACAGTCAAACCTCATGAAAATTGACCCACATCAACATTATGAACTCATATGAACCATTTGATCAAGTTTGGATCACAATTCCACAAGAAATTTGATCAGATCACCAAAAGGGCAAAATGGTCATTTTTAAGGTTTTGACTGCACAAAGGCAATTTTTGACTGTTTGACCTAGCCAATGGCAAACCAAGCTCACATATGGACTCAAGGACCCCATGGAATTGTCTTGACATACTCAACAAGTTCAAAAGATCCCAAATGCACAAGATTGACAGTTGAATTTTCCAGTCAATTGATCAATTTTTGACTGTATACTGAAAAGTCAAACTTTGACTTTTTGGTCAAAATCAAGTGTCAAGATTCATTTTTCATCAAAATATGCCAAATCATGAAACTTGTTCATCAAAGAAATCCAAAATCACAAATTAGGGTTTGAAATGAAGAATTTTCATAACTTAGAATTTTTCTAAGTTATGAAAAACCCTAATTTTTTCCTAACTTTGTCCCACTTTCTCATCAAGATTCATGTGGATTCAAACAAAAGTCAAAACATGAAAGTTGTATTCCATTGCAAAATCTACAACTTTGATTCACAAAGTTTCCTCAAAAGAAGCTTGTAGCTCAAGTTACAATTTTTGGAACAAGGGTACCAAACCATTCTTAACTTAGAGAAATTTTGACCCATTCTAGGCAGGATTTTTGCCTAACTTCAAGACCACTTTTCACATACTTCCACTTGGAATTTCAATTTGTATTACAAATATGGATTGTATTACAAATTCCAAGATTTCCAAAATGTCTAAGAACTCATCAAACAACCTCATGGTTAGGGAGAATCGAATTTGGCAAGTTGGGAAAAACTCACTTTGTTTATGGCTAATTTACATGTTCATACACTTAGGCAATTTTGAAATCAGCTTGCACAACTTGATTACAAGTCCTATATCCCATTTGCACTCATAAATTTAATGCTAACCCATTGTGCCAAGACCTTATTTTATGTGTTCAAACATTGTATACAAAATTAAGCCATAAGTAGAAAAAGCATTATATCCATTTTAGAAAAGTTGAACTTTATGTCAAAGTTGCAAATCAAGAAGTACAAGGCCATATCTTTGGGCACAAGTTCATAAGCAAAACACACTGATCAAGGGGAAAGGTTGCAACATAATAGAGGGGCCTCTAGAAGTCTAAAACACAACTTGACATTTTGTTGCTTAAGAGAGAAGAAAACTTGCAAACTGAACACCAATCCTCATTCCTGTCAACAAGAGCTTAAGCAAACATTGTGAACATTTCCAAACATCAAGCCTAACCTAAAACACGAGCCAACCACTTCCAATACCTTCTCAAACAAAGAATCACCATTAAACTGCACAAAAACAGGGCATTTTGCACTTGGACTTGGCTAGCTCATTTCCATCGTGCGCCTTGGCCAAAACCACTTCAAACACATCCCACACCATCCCTTGAAACTGTTCCAAGCCCTAAACACGACCTGTAACACCCCTAACCAACATCACCATTTTCATATTTTTTGTTTTGCAGTTGGAGTGCCATAACACGATTCACTTGGTTTCAAAGCAAACTAAAGGTTGGAATAGCATCCCTGGACCTCAAGCAAGCTATACCAATCCTTACCTTGCACTGAAAGCACCTCCATTGCCAGATACGATTCAAGCTGAACAGGTAAGTTCATGAACTCCTATCTCTCTATCCAGGCACATTTAGGGTTAGGTTTGTGAAGAAATTATGTTATATTCATTGCCCTGAATCTGCCCATATCATTACTTTTCGTTTATGTTATGTGTACTTAGAGAATTTTGAGTCTGAACATTGAACAAAAACTAGGTCAGGAATTGGGGGAGAAGAAATTCTCTCTCATTTCTGAGAGTTAGATTGACTTCTTTATATGTTTAGAATCGTGGCTTCAAGCTCTACAGGTTTCATGTTGCAAGATTTGGCAAATGATCAAAGAATCAGGAGATAGGAAAACGCGTGTTTGTTGTTGTTCAAACAAGTTCAGAGGTTGAAGACAAAGTCTTCTTGGGCTGGGCCTGAGTTGACTTCTTATTTGCACCATATTTTTACTTTTGAACCCCCTTGGTCCATTGTGCTTATTTGAAACATTTTTTGACTTTTTTTTGTTATTTCTGACTTATTTATTTTTTCTCATAATATTAAAAATATAAAAAATATTTTTCAAACCATTTTTGTATTTATTAAGCATTTATTTGTTTAAATTGATATTCGTACATATAAATAACACATAAATACTCTCTTATTTAAAATACTAAAATAATACAAATACTTTTTATTTTCTGACTTTTGTTTTATTTTACCTTTGAAAAACTTTTATAAAAAATACATTTTTTTTGTAAATATTAAATATTATTATTTTTATACATATATTTAGTATTTAGTGAATATTATAAATATTTATGTATTTATTAATACATTTAGGTTAAAAGCACAATAAAAGAATACATTTTATTTTTACTAATATTTAACTTAAAAATTACCTTTTTTTTTTATATACTTTCTTTTTATTTATTTTGTACATAATTAATAAATATTGCATATATTATGTAATAAATATATTTTATTTAGTAAAATTAGGGTTTTGCCCTAAATGCATAAAAATACCAAAAATTAATTAATTTTATTTTTGTTTATTTGACACATGATAAATACTTTTTTTACATACATATGAAAACCATTTTTTTGCATTTTTTGCATATTTTTAATACTTGTGCAATTAAATACCTTGTAAAATTTCAATTTGATGTAATAGTTTAGGATTTAATTTCTTGCTAAAATATCCCCATTTGAACATTTGTACCCCCCATCCCATATATTGTGTTGTAATAACTTAGGACCTTTAAATTCCGCATTTTAAAAGCTTTCTAAATATGCCATGCTAGAATTAGGGTTTGTATGCAAATCAATTAACCAAAAATAGTTTCACCTAAATTCAAGATAAACAAGCATGAAAATGGACAACACTAATCACACTTGCACCCCTAGGGTATTCCACTTGTTGCCTTCAATAATGGGCCATATTGCATGTTAGGTCTCTTTGGGCAAAACAACACAATTCAAATGATCATAGTCCCTCGATGACGCTTTCAAAAGTTGCCTAAAAATGATCAAGTCCCTTAAAGAAAATTACCCAAAGATACTTGGCACCATTGCAATTATGGTCTAAACGATGACCCACGCCCGTCCCTTTCACATCCTAACACAAGATTGTCCACCAAATACAATGGTGGAACAAAATTGTTAAAAGGGTTAAAACATAGCAAAGATCTTTGAGAAGTGTAGGGTAGATAGCTCTTGGTTACTTGCCCCCTTGCAAAACAAAAACACTTGCCTATTTTTCAAACCACACATCACTACACTTTCAAAACAACTTTCAAAAACATTGAAAACCTTTTCAAAAGACATACACCTTTGTATACATCCCAACATGGATCATTACAAAGGTTGCCACCACATCGGCCTCTTTTCAAAACATTTTCAAAACACACACACAAAGCACCATTTCAAACAATTGAAAATTAAGGCAAGTTGATCTAAGCAAGTAACTAAGAGCCCATGGATAACCATGGATAGAAAGGGTGCTAATACCTTCCCTTTCTATAATCTACTCCCCGAACCCAAGAAAACATCTCAAAGGTTTTTGCTGTGCTTTTTAACCTTTCCTTAGGATAAAATAAAAAGTCGGTGGCGACTCTTGCTCAACCGAAACATTTGCGAAAACAAACGCAAAACCTCAAGTCAGTTCTCCCACCGTATCACAGAACTGGCGACTCTGCTGGGGAGAAATCTAAAAGTGGAGTAACCTTAGGGCTTAGATCACCCTCTTGCATGACTAATTGTTTGTTTTGATTGCTTTATATCTTGGCTTTCTTGTTTGGGTTTTACAATCCTACACCCGGATTTTGGGAAACATTCATAGATAGCAATACGTTGTGGAAACTGTGCGGGGTATACCGACACAGTCGAAGCAATAGCTATATTAGTGCGACATATTTGTGAGTATCGGTAACCCTTGAGTTCAATCAAGGAGAGTACGGGGCCGCTGAGTGATGTCACTAAGCACTAATGACCTAGAACCTTACTTGACCATCTTGGCCTTTCATTAGGGGTAGTGAGATGACCGGCTTTGGTGCAGTCCAAAGTTAGTAGATACTCGATACTACACTCATTGAGGGTTGTTTTCTTGGAATATTTTGGTCGCTAGTTAAGTGGCTAAACCAAAACAATGAACAATGAAAACAACCCAGTGATATTGAGCTCCTTAGAACCCGGTTACTATTTATAGGACAGGTTTTTAAGCCAACTACACTCAAGAGGGTACTTACCTATGAAACCCCATGCAAGCCTGAAACTAGGGTTTGGTGTGAATTGCTTGTACATATGTTTGTGCATACATCATGAACATCATAAAGCATCATATGCATTTACTAACCACTTCAAGGGTTTAGATCTTCATCTTTGTTCTTGTTTTGTAGGTCATGGAAATTCCTCGCAGAAAAACCATCCAAGTCAACCTTGTGAGAATCCCTCCTCAACTCAAGGAGCTCACATCAAGAATTCCGAAAAGCTCTCCCTTCAGTGAAAGACATGGTAGACTGCTCAGCTTAGTCAACACCAACATTGGAGAGGACATGATGAAAGTGATATTCCAGTTCTTTGACCCTCTTCACCACTGTTTCACTTTCCCCGACTACCAGTTGGTGCCCACTTTGGAGGAATTTTCTCAACTCCTGAGAATTCCTATCCTTAATCAACTACCTTTCAATGGTACGGAAAAGGAACCAAAGCCTGAAGATGTTGCTCGAGCACTACATCTACAGCCATCTGACATCAAGGGGAATTGGGAAACTAGAAGCGGTGTCAAAGGCTTCTTAGCAAAATTCTTGTTTGAAAAGGCACAAGAGTGTTGGAATTTATTGGACCTACAAGCCTTTGAAGAAATTGTGGCACTCCTTATCTATGGGTTGGTCCTGTTCCCAAATCCTGACCAGCTTGTAGAGGTCAACACCGTCAAAATCTTCTTGTCCAGAAATCCAATACCAACATTGCTTGGGGATATCCTTCACTCATTTTACACACGAACAATGAGAAAGAGAGGTGTTCTCATGTGCTGTACTCCTCTCCTTGCAAGGTGGTTTATTTCGCACCTTCCATAATCTGTCTTGAAGAATGACCAAGGCTTGAGGTGGTCGCAACGGTTGATGACCCTCACTCACTCTGATGTACATTGGTGTTCCCGGTCTAGAGAAAATGTCATCATCATCGATCGTTGTGGAGAGTTTCCTAATGTTCCTTTACTTGGAATCAGAGGAGGCATCACCTATAACCCTTGTCTAGCTTTGAGACAATTTGGATATGCACGAAGAGATGGCCCTCACGACATGTTGATTCCTGACCTAGTTTTTGACTTCGACAACAATGCGCAAGGACATCGCCAAAGATTCGTCAGAGCTTGGAGGATGCCTAACAAGGTTGACAGCAAGACACTGGGGCACAAGAACTCCATCCCTCTTGAGCCTTACCTCAAATGGGTACGAGCCCGAGCCTAGAGTCTAATGATGCCCTACCCTCATATTCTCCCTGTGATCAAAGAGCCCGTTAAGGAAGGAGAGGTTCCCTACACCATCCTAAATCCTGACATGCCTACATCGTGGGAGGAGATGCAGAAGAGTTGGATCCAACTCAAGGAGGAACGGAACACTTTTGAAGCCAGCTTCTACGCCAGCGAGAAGAAGGTTCTAGAGCTCACCCGCCGACTCCATGAGCAAGAGACCCTCAACACCTACATCGCATCAAAGAGGATGCACAATGTCTTTTTACCTTGAGAAGTTGTTTTTGTAATATTTGGCCCATGGGGCATTTATGTACTAACAAATTTATTCTTATTAATATGACGTGCGTTCTTTTTTGTCTGCAACAATTATGAATTTCTAAAATCCTTGAATGCATTGCATAAATAGCATATCATGCATCATGTGCATAATAGGTACCCTTTTTCTACAGGTTGCTTAATCTTCTTCGCTGTTTATTTGGAACAGTCATCATGAATCCTGAATCATCCAGTGAACAAGCTATCAAGGCCCTCCAGGCCCAGAACGCCCAGTTTCAAGAGATGGTCATGAGCTTAGCCCAAGGTCAACAAGAGTTGAAGGCTCTGCTCCTAAAGAAGAAGAAGAAGAAGAGGACTGCGTTGTTCAACACTGGACGCAGGTTTGGGAATACACTCCATAATGAGGCTGATCAAGCTACTTCCTCTGCAGAGAAAGACAGTCCCCAAGGGGGAAGGGCTCCTAGTCCTGCAGTCTCTGACAACGAGACGGATTACAATGATGAACAGTACCCTCCTGCTGCAGACAGATACAAACAACTAGAGGACCGTTTAAGTGCCATGGAGATTCAAAATGTGCCGGGGCTGGATTTCAGAGATTTAGGTTTATCTTCTGGGGTGGTGATCCCACACAAGTTCAAGGCGCCTGCCTTTGCAAAGTACGATGGAGCTTCCTGTCCTAAGATGCATCTCAGATCGTACGTAAGGAAGATCCAACCTTACACTGCAGACAAGAACCTTTGGATCCATTTCTTCCAAGATAGCCTTTCGGGGTCACAACTTGAGTGGTTCTATCAGCTGGATGGAACCAGTATCCGACATTGGGAGGATTTGGCTACCGCATTTTATAGACAATATCAGTACAATTCTGACCTCGCTCCCACGCGTACCCAACTTCAGGGTATGTCACTAGGAACGGGCGAAGGATTCAAAGAATATGCGCAAAAGTGGAGAGACCTGGCTGGCAGGGTGCAGCCTCCTTTGACTGACCGTGAGCTTGTTGACATGTTTCTAGGGACCTTGTCTGGTCCATTCTTCAATCATCTGATTGGTAATTCTTCCACTGGGTTTACAGATTTGATCTTGACTGGCGAAAGGATAGAAGCTGGTATCAAGTCAGGAAAGATACAGAAAGGTGCCTCCGCGAGTACTGAGAAGAAGCCTTTCAAGAAGGAAGCTAATGCTGTTTATGGTCCTAGAAGACAAGTTAAGCCAGAACGCCGCCAAGCCGTCAATGCATTGGTAATTTCGAAGCCTGTTGCTGCTCCTCAGCAGTACAATCAACAAAGGGGGTGAGAGGCCCAAAAGGAAGTACACTCGGCTGAGTATGACCTTGTCACAAATCTTTCCGCAACAGATATCGACCAACTTGGTGACCATCAGAGAAGCTCCGAAGGTTGTGAATACTGCATCTCCTAAGTATAATCCAAATGCCCGTTATGCTTATCACTCCGATAGCCCGGGGCATTCTACTGATGATTGCTGGGCCCTGAGAAATAAGGTTCAAGACCTTATTGATGCGAAGGAAATACAGTTTGAGGCGCCTGAGAGGCCTAACGTTGTGACTTCTCCTATGCCCCAGCATGGAGTAAATGTTGTTGATGAAGACTTGTATGCAGTTTCTGTGAATGATGTTGCTACCCCTCTATTGACTGTTAAGAGGAACCTGTTGCTAGCCGGTTTATTTCCGGGTTGTAGCAAGGGTTGCCTTCTGTGTGCTGTTTCCCTTACTGGTTGTCCATTGCTGAAGTCAGGCATCCAAAGCCTGATGGATAGCAAAGAAATTCTGTTCAAGAAGACCGCCGTTCCATTTGTTCTCGCTGAAGAAGTATCTGTCGTCACAATTTTCAATAATCCTACCAAGGCTCCCCCGAGGAAGCCAGTCAAGATCATGTCTATTGCACCTATCATTATTACTGTTCCGGGGCCCCTCCCCTATGAATCTGACAAGGCTGTCCCATGGCACTATGGGGCAGATGTGTATGTACTTGGAGTGAAGCAGGAGTTCAACACTGGTACCAGTATCAGCAACATCACTGGTCCCGCTAAAGTTACCCGCAGTGGCAGGCTTTTCTCGCTTGACATTGCTCCACCAGTTATCCGAAGACCTCTTATAATAACACCTACAAGTGCGCCTGTTCCCCCTTCTGATCAAGTTGCTTCCCCTGCTGCCGAGTCATCTGACACTCGGGGCAAAGGGATTGATGATGTGCCTTCCCGGATGGAGGCACCGAAGACTGTCAATGTTGAAGCCTCCCAGCAAGAGATGGAGGAAATCCTTAAAATCATTAAAAAGAGTGACTTCAATGTCGTTGAACAGCTGGGGCATACCCCCTCCAAGATCTCTATGCTATCATTGCTGCTGTGCTCAGAGGCCCATGCCAAGGCCCTGATTTCATTTCTGAAGACGGCCCATGTGCCACAAGAGACATATGCAGATCAATTCACTGACTGTGTGGCCAATCTGACGGCTGACAATGGTTTGGGTTTCTCGGATGCTGATCTTACCGCCAAGGGAAAGAACCACAATGATGCCCTGCATGTCTCCATAGAATGCAGGGGCACTACTCTCGCACACGTGTTGGTGGACACCGGTTCTTCCCTGAATGTATTGCCCAAGAAGGCCTTAGACAGGCTGGATTGTAAGGGTCTGGAGTTGAAGCCTAGCAACATCATTGTCCGAGCCTTTGACGGGTCGAAGAGAATGGTTCATGGTGAGGTAGACATTCCTATTCGTGTGGGTTCTCAAGTCTTTGACTCGACGTTCTACGTGATGGACATCCATCCCTCTTATTCTTGTTTGCTGGGTCGACCTTGCATTCACAAGGCTGGAGCGGTGACCTCCACACTCCATCAAAAGCTTAAGTATCCAGTTAGAGGAAAGATTGTTACAGTCCAAGGGGAAGAGGAGTATATGGTCAGCCATTTGAACTCGTTCCGATACATAGAAATGGATGGGGAATTCATTGAAACCCCCTTCCAACACTTTGAAGAGGTGCCTCAGACGTTGGCGTCGGCTGAAACTGTGATTGAAGACCCTCCTTTGAAGATGGCTTCCTTGAAGGATGCCCGGGTTGTGATTAAGAAGGGCGAGTGCGTAAATTGGGGTCGGCTTCCTGACTTCACTCCAAAGACTGACAAGTTTGGACTGGGCTTCACTGCAGAGGCTCAGAGGGCTGTTCGCAAAGAAAGGATCGGAAAACCTCCGGTGTTCATCACTAACCCAGGAGTGAATGCTATTGAGAATGACGTAGAGGAAGCGGAATTTGACAGCTGGATCTACCTAACAACCAACAATGGACCAAGCAACTGGACGGCAAAATATTTTACACCTATTACTTTTGTCACTCAGTAATGAACTCTTTTATTTTCAATTTGTAACAAATAATATGTTGAAACTTTTATGGCTCGGTGTCCTACCCGGGGCACCGTGGCTCCATTTGTGAGGGCTTTTTGTATGACATTTTCATATATCATTAATCAAAACATTGGACGTTTGTTGCATTTCAAATCTTGTGCTCTTTTTTCTTTCTTTGTTATATATTGCAAAACAGCTATATTTACACACACTCACTTATACAGGTTCCAATCCACTCTCGATCTCACTGGTAACGACTCTGCTACTGCCAGTTATGACTTCGAAAATCCGATCAACTTAGCCGAAGACGAGGGTGAAGATGATTGCGAAGTGGCTGGTGAACTCGCAAGACTGCTACTCCAGGAAGAGAGGGCTATTCAGCCGCATGAAGAGCCAGTGGAAACGGTAAATCTGGGTACTGAAACAGATAGGAAAGAAGTCAAGATTGGTGCCAATCTAGAGCTCAGCGTGAAACAACGATTGATTCAGATGCTGCATGATTACATGGAAATCTTTGCTTGGTCTTACGAAGACATGCCTGGTTTGGATGCCGACATTGTGGTTCATCACCTGCCTACCAAGGAAGACTGCCCTCCGGTAAAACAGAAGGTCCGCCGCATGCGCCCAGAGATGTCCGAGAAAATCAAAGCTGAGGTTATGAAACAATTTGATGTCGGGTTTCTAGCAGTGACTTCTTATCCTCAGTGGGTGGCCAACGTGGTTCCAGTGCCAAAGAAAGATGGTAAAGTCCGAATGTGTGTTGATTACAGGGATTTGAACAGGGCCAGCCCTAAGGATGATTTCCCTCTGCCTCATATCGATGTTCTGGTTGACAATACTGCTCAGCATAAAGTTTTCTCTTTCATGGACAGCTTCTCCGGTTATAATCAGATCAAGATGGCTCCTGAAGACATGGAGAATACCACTTTTGTTACTCAGTGGGTCACCTTTTGCTACAAGGTTATGCCATTTGGGTTGAAAAATGTTGGGGCAACCTACCAACGTGCCATGGTTGCTTTATTTCATGATATGATCCATCACGAGATAGAAGTGTACGTCGACAATATGATTGCAAGATCTCAAACTGAGGAGGAACACCTTGACCATCTGTGGAAGCTGTTTGACCGACTGAAGTTGTACAAGCTGAGGTTGAACCCAAACAAATGCACCTTTGGGGTGAGGTCTAGAAAATTGCTAGGTTTCATTGTAAGCGACAAAGGTATTCAAGTGGACCCTGCCAAGGTGAAAGCCATACAAGAGATGCCGACTCCCAAGACAGAGAAAGAAGTCAGAGGCTTTCTAGGACGACTGAATTACATTGCCCGATTCATCTCGCATCTAACTGCTACCTGTGAGCCAATCTTCAAATTGCTGAAGAAAGATCAAGTAGTACGTTGGAACGATGAATGTCAGGCCGCTTTCGAAAAGATAAAAGAGTATCTCCAAAAACCACCCATTCTTATGCCACCAGTGGAAGGGAGACCTCTAATACTATACTTGACAGTACTTGACAACTCGATGGGGTGTGTGCTGGGGCAGCATGACGAGTCTGGCCGAAAAGAGCACGCTATTTATTACCTGAGTAAAAAGTTTACCGACTGTGAGACTCGGTACTCACTGCTCGAGAAAACTTGATGCGCTCTGGTATGGGCTGCTCGCCGGCTGAGACAGTATATGTTGACTCACACTACTCTGTTGATTTCAAAAATGGATCCAATCAAGTATATATTCGAAAAGCCTGCCCTGTCCGGAAGAATAACAAGATGGCAAATGATCTTGACGGAATATGACATCCAATACACAACTCGAAAAGCAATCAAGGGAAGTGTATTGGCAGACCATTTGGCACACCAACCTATGGACGATTACCAATCGTTGAACTTTGAATTTCCAGACGAAGATATCATGGTAGTAACTGATTGTGAAGTACCTGGACCGGATGAAGGACCTGAGGAAGGATCCCGATGGTCTATGCATTTTGACGGAGCCTCGAATGCTTTGGGTAACGGCATCGGCGCTGTGATCATATCCCCTAAAGGTACTCATACTCCACTCACCGCCCGGCTGTGTTTCAACTGCACCAACAACATGGCAGAATATTAGGCATGTATCACGGGTCTTCAAGCTGCAATCGACTTAAGGATCAAGTTTCTGAGTGTCTTCGGAGATTCCGCTCTCGTGATCAATCAGATCAAAGGCGAGTGGGATACGAAACACTCAAATCTTATTCCTTACAAGGAGTATGTGTTGACTTTTCTTCCCCACTTTGAAGAGATAACTTTTGAACACTTCCCAAGAGAGGAGAATCAGTTAGCGGACGCACTAGCTACGATGTCTTCAATGTTCAAAGTCAAATGGGACAACGAGGCTCCCCGGATCATTATCTGGAAGTTGGACGAACCTGCATACTGCTGCGATCTTGAGGCCGAAGAGGTAACCGAAAAACCCTGGTATCATGAGGTGAAGAGATATTTGGAAGCTCAAGAATACCCCGAAGGCGCGTCGGTCAATGACAAGAAGTTCCTAAGAAGGTTTGCGGCAAAATTCTTCCTCAGCAACGGCATTCTCTACAAGCGAAACCATGATTCAACTTTACTGCGTTGTGTGGATAAGGCTGAAGCAGAGAAGATCATGGTAGAACAACATGAAGGTACATTTGGAACACATTCCAATGGACATACCATGGCAAAGAAAATCCTTCGGGCAGGATATTTCTGGTCCACAATGGAAGCCGACTGTTACCAACATTCTCGAACTTGTCATAAATGCCAGATCTATGCTGATAAGGTGCACATCCCTCCTGTTCCTCTGAACGTCCTGACGGCACCTTGGCCTTTTGCAATGTGGGGCATTGATATGATCGGCGAGATCCGACCGTCGACATCCAACTGGCATCGCTTCATCTTGGTAGCGATTGATTACTTCACGAAGTGGGTGGAAGCAGCTTCCTACGCCACCGTAACCAAGAGCGTCGTGGCACGTTTCATTCGGCATAACCTGATCTGTCGGTACGGCATCCCGGAAAGAATCTTTACGGACAATGGTACCAATCTTAACAACAAGATGATCACTGATCTCTGCGAGCAGTTCAAGATACAGCACCACAACTCTTCTCCTTACCGGCCGAAGATGAATGGGGTTGTAGAAGCGGCAAATAAGAACATCAAGAAAATTGTGCAGAAGATGACAGTGACCTACAAAGATTGGCACGAAATGTTACCATTTGCTCTTCATGGGTACCGTACCTCAGCACGGACGTCAACCGGGGCAACACCCTTTTCCTTGGTCTATGGCATGGAAGCAGTCTTGCCGATTGAAGTCCAGATATCCTCTCTCCGGATAATGAAGGATGCAGACTTGAGTGAAGATGACTGGATCCAGACTCGACTTGATCAATTAAACCTAATTGACGAAAAGAGACTCACCGCTATCTGTCATGGTCAGACGTACCAAAAACGAATGATCAGGGCATTTAACAAGAAAGTCAGACGACAAGAGTATCAAGTCGGAGACCTGGTAATCAAGCGCATCATTCTTCCTCAAAGTGATCCCCGGGGCAAGTGGACCCCTACGTACGAAGGGCCATTTGTGGTTAAACATGTGTTCTCAGGAGGAGCCATGATTCTAACCACCATTGATGGTGACGACCTTCCTCACCCCGCCAATGCAGACATAGTAAAAAGATACTACGCATGAATAAAAGGCCCGCTAGGTTGACATACCTAGGCAAAAATAAGGGATGAAATGAAAAGAATCTGTACACCCGGCAAGTCGAAAACCTGAAAAGGCGGCTTGGGAAAAATGGGTATCCCGATGGACTGAAAACCCGAAAGGGCGGTCCAGGCAAAAGTTAGGGATAAAGCGTAACACTATGTCTCATTGGATCACCTTGCATCCAGAATTTGGCATCAACTATCGGGCTCAGACTTCGGCACCGATCAATCAGTTTGATCTTCAACTAAGCAGTAAAGTGATGAGACGCTTGAAGACATGAAGGCGATAGCAGAGTTGGAACCCAGTGGGAATATTGTTCACATAGCTGTTTTGTTTCCTTTTCAAAATTGTATAAACTTTATGTTATTCGGCGGCGTTCTCTTACTAGGACGTCAACCTCTTGTACAAAAACGCCTATTTACAGGCAAATTTCAAAATCAATACAAATTCACTTTTCCAAACAAATTGCCATTTGTTTTTCCTTTTTCTGTTTTGTCTTGCGAAGAACGTCCAATGTTCATTTTTGATATATGCATTTGACATTAAATTGCTAATTCATAAATACTTGCATGCGAAACAAAGGACTGATTACAGGTGACATCAGAAACAGGGGCAATGTAGAGTTGTCCAGGAAGTCTAGTTGCTCTGTCCGCCAAGGTACCAAGGTAGGTTCAACTGAAGAATGTGACCAAGTTACCTCAACTCCCCACAAAGTAAGACAAGATTCAGCAATACTCTCCCCAGGAAGAGTTAGTCTATCATCAGCCCTACAATCGGCACCCTATTCCCCTAGCAAGTCAGCAATACTCTCCTCCAGCAGAGTTAGTCTATGGCCATCCTAAAGGAAGTTGGGTATCCCCAGAAGATATCAACATTCCCCAGCGGAGTATAGGCATTCCTCAGCAAGCATCCCCGGCAGTCTTGATCTAAGATTGTTCCCCGGCGGAATACAGACACCCCAGTGGAACCATTTTCCAGTACAGTCCGAAAGTTTCCCCAGGAAAATTGGAATCCATATCCCCAGCAGGTCTTGGAGCTTATCCCCGGTAGACTCTGGAAGCTTGTCCCCCGCAGAATACGAACGTCCCTCCCCGTTTTCATTCAAAAGTTATTCCTCACAAGGGCTTATAACTGGGTTATCCTCAGCTAATTACCACGGAAGATCGCCCTCGGCGAAGTTCTTCCTATCCCCAGCGGAGTTCATCAAAGTTTCCCAACATAACTTATCAACAGAATCCCCAGCAGAGTTTATCATTGTTATCCCCAGCGGAGTCCATCATTGAAATCCTCAGCGGAGCTCTCGTCAAAACTTCAGCGAAGTATCTCTTCCCACAGAGTAATTCCCCTCAGAGTAATCTCTCCAACAAGTTTATTCCCCAACGGAGTCATCCGCTCCTACCGGTGTATTCTCAACCATCATCCCCAGCGGAAACGAAGAACTCTACTCTTCAACGTCAGCCCAGGATTTAATTCCCCGGCCGGTCGTCAAAGATTTATTTTCCTAGACGAAAGTACATTCATAAACATTTCACATTTCATACATCTTGCTTACATACATGATAAAGTGCATACAACACTATCTCATTTTGAACATCATGACATCATGCATTTCATACATCATGACATTGCATGCAACTGATGTTTTGCCTTTTCATGGAAAAAGACAATCCAAAATACGACTACCTTCAACTGTCACAATTCCGGATTCGATTCCTGTATCTAGCCAGGGCACATCTGTGAGTGATCAATTCCAGATTCGATTCCTGTATCCAGCCAGGGCACATCTGAAGAGTTTGAAGATTCGATTCCTGTATCCATCCAGGGCATATCTGTTGACGACTAATTCCGGATTTGATTCCTGTATCCAGCCAGGGCACATCTGAAGAGTTTGAAGATTCGATTCCTGTATCCAGCCAGGGCATATCTGTTGACGACTAATTCCCGATTCGATTCCTGTATCCAGCCAGGGCATATTTGTAGACGACAATTCCATATTCGATACCTGTATCCAGCCAGGGCATATCTGTGAGCAACCGATTGTAGACTTGACACCTGTATCTATCCAGGGCATATCTGCATGAAGAGATTGAAGATCAACACCTGTAACAAGCCAGGAAAACATCTGTCTTTCTCAAAGTGCGCAAGTTCTCGCTAAGGAATCTCTTATGCGATCAACACTTCCAAATGGCATCTATAAGCCCATCTCCCTATCCACCATCTCTCCGAATGGCATCTATAAGCCCATTCCCGTCATCACATTGCTGATACTCCAGCATGCGAGTGCAAATTTCAGGGCACTCTAGTGTCCAATCTCCTTTTACCCTCGAGTCACGAAAGGCAAACTTGCCAATCTAACTCTTCAGGTTCAAGAAGATTGAACAGGGGAAACTGTTGTACCCCAAAATTTTCCCTCCCATTTTCTGAACATTTTCTCATCACAAGGCCCTTGGAGCTCAAGATCCAGTTAGGGTTTCCTCTGCAAGATTTCTCCTAGCACTGTTGACCCAAATTAGGGTTTGTGTTTGCACAAAGATATTTTGACCTAAAATGCCTAAGATGACTTTCATGCTTCATGTTGGACTCCCAAGTTTATCCATACCAAGTTTCAAGCCTTGATTCCAACCTTTGCCCAGTCAATTGGACAATTGACCTAGAAATCAACTGTATTGGGGAAAAAGTCAATTGTGGCCAATTGACAGTCAAACCTCATGAAAATTGACCCACATCAACATTATGAACTCATATGAACCATTTGATCAAGTTTGGATCACAATTCCACAAGAAATTTGATCAGATCACCAAAAGGGCAAAATGGTCATTTTTAAGGTTTTGACTGCACAAAGGCAATTTTTGACTGTTTGACCTAGCCAATGGCAAACCAAGCTCACATATGGACTCAAGGACCCCATGGAATTGTCTTGACATACTCAACAAGTTCAAAAGATCCCAAATGCACAAGATTGACAATTGAATTTTCCAGTCAATTGATCAATTTTTGACTGTATACTGAAAAGTCAAACTTTGACTTTTTGGTCAAAATCAAGTGTCAAGATTCATTTTTCATCAAAACATGCCAAATCATGAAACTTGTTCAGCAAAGAAATCCAAAATCACAAATTAGGGTTTGAAATGAAGAATTTTCATAACTTAGAATTTTTCTAAGTTATGAAAAACCCTAATTTTTTCCTAACTTTGTCCCACTTTCTCATCAAGATTCATGTGGATTCAAACAAAAGTCAAAACATGAAAGTTGTAGTCCATTTCAAAATCTACAACTTTTATTCACAAAGTTTCCTCAAAAGAAGCTTGTAGCTCAAGTTACAATTTTTGGAACAAGGGTACCAAACCATTCTTAACTTAGAGAAATTTTGACCCATTCTAGGCAGGATTTTTGCCTAACTTCAAGACCACTTTTCACATACTTCCACTTGGAATTTCAATTTGTATTACAAAGATGGATTGTAGTACACATTCCAAGCTTTCTAAAATGTCCAGGAACTCATCAAACAACCTCATGGTTAGGGAGAATCGAATTTGGCAAGTTGGGAAAAACTCACTTTGTTTATGGCCAATTTACATGTTCATACACTTAGGCAATTTTGAAATCAGCTTGCACAACTTGATTACAAGTCCTATATCCCATTTGCACTCATAAATTTAATGCTAACCCATTGTGCCAAGACCTTATTTTATGTGTTCAAACATTGTATACAAAATTAAGCCATAAGTAGAAAAAGCATTATATCCATTTTAGAAAAGTTGAACTTCATGTCAAAGTTGCAAATCAAGAAGTACAAGGCCATATCTTTGGGCACAAGTTCAGAAGCAAAACACACTGATCAAGGGGAAAGGTTGCAGCACAATAGAGGGGCCTGTAGAAGTCTAAAACACAACTTGACATTTTGTTGCTTAAGGGAGAAGAAAACTTGCAAACTGAACACCAACCCTCATTCCTGTCAACAAGAGCTTAAGCAAACATTGTGAACATTTTCCAAACATCAAGCCTAACCTAAAACACGAGCCAACCACTTCCAATACCTTCTCAAACACAGAATCACCATTAAACTGCACAAAAACAGGGCATTCTGCACTTGGACTTGGCTAGCTCATTTCCATCGTGCGCCTTGGCCAAAACCACTTCAAACACATCCCAAACCATCCCTTGAAACTGTTCCAAGCCCTAAACATGACCTGTAACACCCCTAACCAACATCACCATTTTCATATTTTCTGTTTTGCAGTTGGAGTGCCATAACACGATTCACTTGGTTTCAAAGCAAACTAAAGGTTGGAATAGCATCCCTGGACCTCAAGCAAGCTATACCAATCCTTACCTTGCACTGAAAGCACCTCCATTGCCAGATACGATTCAAGCTGAACAGGTAAGTTCATGAACTCCTATCTCTCTATCCAGGCACATTTAGGGTTAGGTTTGTGAAGAAATTATGTTATATTCATGGCCCTGAATCTGCCCATATCATTACTTTTCGTTTATGTTATGTGTACTTAGAGAATTTTGAGTCTGAACATTGAACAAAAACTAGGTCAGGAATTGGGGGAGAAGAAATTCTCTCTCATTTCTGAGAGTTAGATTGACTTCTTTATATGTTTAGAATCGTGGCTTCAAGCTCTACAGGTTTCATGTTGCAAGATTTGACAAATGATCAAAGAATCAGGAGATAGGAAAACGCGTGTTTGTTGTTGTTCAAACAAGTTCAGAGGTTGAAGACAAAGTCTTCTTGGGCTGGGCCTGATTTGACTTCTTATTTGCACCATATTTTTACTTTTGAACCCCCTTGGCCCATTGTGCTTATTTGAAACATTTTTTGACTTTTTTTTGTTATTTCTGACTTATTTATTTTTTCTCATAATATTAAAAATATAAAAAATATTTTTCAAACCATTTTTGTATTTATTAAGCATTTATTTGTTTAAATTGATATTCGTACATATAAATAACACATAAATACTCTCTTATTTAAAATACTAAAATAATACAAATACTTTTTATTTTCTGACTTTTGTTTTATTTTACCTTTGAAAAACTTTTATAAAAAATACATTTTTTTTGTAAATATTAAATATTATTATTTTTATACATATATTTAGTATTTAGTGAATATTATAAATATTTATGTATTTATTAATACATTTAGGTTAAAAGCACAATAAATTAATACATTTTATTTTTACTAATATTTAACTTAAAAATTACCTTTTTTTTTATATACTTTCTTTTTCTTTATTTTGTACATAATTAATAAATATTGCATATATTATGTAATAAATATATTTTATTTAGTAAAATTAGGGTTTTGCCCTAAATGCATAAAAATACCAAAAATTAATTAATTTTATTTTTGTTTATTTGACACATGATAAATACTTTTTTTACATACATATGAAAACCATTTTTTGCATTTTTTGCATATTTTTAATACTTGTGCAATTAAATACCTTGTAAAATTTCAATTTGATGTAATAGTTTAGGATTTAATTTCTTGCTAAAATATCCCCATTTGAACATTTGTACCCCCCATCCCATATATTGTGTTGTAATAACTTAGGACCTTTAAATTCCGCATTTAAAAAGCTTTCTAAATATGCCATGCTAGAATTAGAGTTTGTATGCAAATCAATTAACCAAAAATAGTTTAACCTAAATTCAAGATAAACAAGCATGAAAATGGACAACACTAATCACACTTGCACCCCTAGGGTATTCCACTTGTTGCCTTCAATAATGGGCCATATTGCATGTTAGGTCTCTTTGGGCAAAACAACACAATTCAAATGATCATAGTCCCTCGATGACGCTTTCAAAAGTTGCCTAAAAATGATCAAGTCCCTTAAAGAAAATTGCCCAAAGATACTTGGGACCATTGCAATTATGGTCTAAACGATGACCCACGCCCGTCCCTTTCACATCCTAACACAAGATTGTCCACCAAATACAATGGTGGAACAAAATTGTTAAAAGGGTTAAAACATAGCAAAGATCTTTGAGAAGTGTAGGGTAGATAGCTCTTGGTTACTTGCCCCCTTGCAAAACAAAAACACTTGCCTATTTTTCAAACCACACATCACTACACTTTCAAAACAACTTTCAAAAACATTGAAAACCTTTTCAAAAGACATACACCTTTGTATACATCCCAACATGGATCATTACAAAGGTTGCCACCACATCGGCCTCTTTTCAAAACATTTTCAAAACACACACACAAAGCACCATTTCAAACAATTGAAAATTAAGGCAAGTTGATCTAAGCAAGTAACTAAGAGCCCATGGATAACCATGGATAGAAATGGTGCTAATACCTTCCCTTTCTATAATCTACTCCCCGAACCCAAGAAAACATCTCAAAGGTTTTTGCTGTGCTTTTTAACCTTTCCTTAGGATAAAATAAAAAGTCGGTGGCGACTCTTGCTCAACCAAAACATTTGCGAAAACAAACGCAAAACCTCAAGTCAGTTCTCCCACCGTATCACACTATGACTCTCTTCAAGTATCACTTTCTTCATTTCAGCATCGTCAGGAATACAAATCTGGTTACAAAACCTCAACACACCTTGTGCATCTAGCTTAAAATCATTATTCTCAGACTGATCGATTCCAACCATCGAATCTACCAGTTTCACATCCAACTTCTGAGCTTCTCTAATACTGTCTAGAAATTCATTATTAATCTTCAACATGCCTAACATAACACTTTGCGGCGTAACCTTGCAAACTAAGCTCATATCTCTGAACTGCTCAATTAATTCCAACTCTTTAACCATCATTGCCGACATATGTAAAGTCTTTCGACTCAACGCATCAGCTACCACATTCGCTTTTCCTGGATGATAATTCAAACTGAAATCATAATCCTTTAACAATTCCAACCATCTTTGTTGCCTCATATTCAACTCCTTCAGATCGCATAAATACTTTAAGCTCTTATGGTCACTAAACACTTCAAATCTAGAACCATAAAGATAATGCCTCAAATCTTCAACATAAAGACAACTGCAACAAGCTTTAAATCATGCGTAGGATAGTTCTTCTCATGAGTCCTTAACCGCCTTGACGAATAAGTAACTACCTTACCATTCTGCATAAGCACACCTCCTAAACCCATCTTAGAAGCATCACAATATACCACAAAAGGCTCTCCTGGATTAGGTAACGTCAAAATCGGAGCCGACGTCAATCTCTTCTTCAATTTTGTAAAACATTCTTCGCACTGAACATCCCATATAAAAGCTTTACCTTTACAAGTCAACTTAGTCAACGGGAGTGACAACTTAGAAAAACCTTCGATAAACCTTCTATAATAACCAGCTAATCCCAAAAAGCTTCTAATCTCAGTAGTTGACTTCAGAGTTTTCCATTGCAACACAACACCAACCTTCAATGGATCTACAACAATGCCACTACCTGAGATCACATGACCAAGAAAACTAAACTCCTTTAACCAGAATTCACACTTGGACAGCTTTGCATACAACTTCGTCTCTTTCAAAACTTGCAACACTACTCTTAAGTGTTATGCATGCTCTTCTTTTGACTTAGAGTTAATCAAAATATCATCGATGGACACCACTATGAACCGATCCAAATAAGTATGAAATATACAATTCAAGTATTCCATGAATATTCCCGAGGTGTTAGTAACACCGAAAGGCATCACCGAATACTCATAATGTCCATAACGCGTCCTGAAAGCCATCTTCTAGATATCTTTATCTTTCACCTTAATCTGATGGTAACCCGACCTCAACTTAATATTAATAAACACATGAGCATCCACCAATTGGTCTATCAAGTCATCTATTCTTGGAAGCGGATACTTATTCTTAATTTTCACTTTATTCAGCTATCTATAGTCAACACAGAGCCTCTTACTTCCATCTTTCTTCTTTACCAACAACACTGAAGCACCCCACGACGATACACTTGGTCTTACAAACTTCTTTTCAAGTAAATCTTCCAATTGCTTCTTTAACTCTGACAATTCAGATGTAGACATCCTATATGGTGCCATAGACACAAGTCTGGTACCAGGTACAAGATCAATAGCAAATTCAACTTCCCTCTCTGGCGGTACATCAGGAATCTCATCAGGGAAAACTTCAAGAAATTCAAACACCACCTGCAATTCCTCAATTATAGCTTGAGTCTCTACAGATAGCAACGCCATCAACGAGAACATTTGTGCTTCCTCTAGCATTAACTTTCTGACCTGTTTAGCAGACAACAGACTATCTTCCTCTTCATAGGAGTAGAAAACCTCACAGACTTGTCATAATAGTTAATATGAACATAGTTATGCTCTAACCAGTTCATACCCAAAATCACTTCCAAACCTCTTAACGGTAAACAAACCAAATTAACAGCAAAGTCTCCGTCAAAGATCGACAAGGGACACTTCAAACACACAAAAGAAGTAGTCACCGACCCCTTGGCTGGAGTATTGACGACCATTTATCCATTCAAAGAAGACAACTTAAGACCCAATATTTCAACCCAATCAGCAGCAATAAAACAATGAGTAGCACATGTGTCAATAATAGTAATTAAAGGAGTACTATTAATGAAACATGTACCTCTGATAAGTCTGTCCTCAACAGTTGTCTGATCCTCAACCAAAGCGAACACTTTACCACTTGTCTGCGCCCTCTTTGGTTTCTGACACTGACTACCAATGTGCCATTCCTCACTATAGTTGAAACAAATCACATCCTTATGATTGCACTCAGATACAACATGTTCGTTCTTACCACAACGGAAACACCTCTTTACTTCAGTAGTACACACATTACTCTTATGCCCATGCTTCCCACATTTAAAACAAACCACACCAGTAGGAGCATCTCTTCCACTAGTCCTCTGACCCTAGGCAACTTTCTATTTACCTTTACCAGCTTGGGTGTCATAAGGCTTACCACGATTCTGTTGGTGCTTACCTCTCTTCTCACTAATAATCTTGTAATGGGCATTATTATCCTCCTCATAAATCCTACAACTATCAATCAAATCAGCAAAGATACCGATCTTCTGGTATCCAACTGCCTTCTTGATCTCTGGGTGCAACCCGTTCTCAAACTTGATACACTTCAAAAACTCAGCATCTGCCTTAGCGTAGTGCGGATAAAACTTAGCCAACTCAGAAAACTTGGCAGCATACTCAACAACTGACATATTCCCTTGCTTCAGCTCAAGGAACTCAATTTCCTTCTTACCACGAACATCTTCAGGAAAGTACTTCCTCATAAATTCCCTATTGAACATAGCCCAAGTGACATTCTCACCTGCAGCTTCCAATCTCTGACAAGTCTCTAGCCACTAGTCATCAGGCTCGACTGCTAGCATATGAGTACCATACCGAACCTTCTGCGCTGGAGTGCAATCCATCACACGGAATATTCTCTCAATCTCTTTCAACCAATCCAATGCTCCGTCAGGATCTTACTTTCCCTTGAACGTAGGAGGATTCTCTCTCTGGAAAGTCGCCAAGCTACGAGATCCAGCATTCTCGTCAACATTCAGCTGATTCTCCATCGCATGAGCCATTACTTCCAAAGCAGTAACGAGTGTATCATCATTCCTTCCAGCCATCTCAACTTATCACTACAACATAAACAACGGTTAGAACTCAAATTAACAATACTCGATTGTTAGACAACTACGACTCGACAACAAGGTCGGACCAACCTTTTGCTCTGATACCAACTTTGTAACACCCCAATTCTACCCAACAATAATATATGCAAATCAGAGTCATACAATTTATACAGCGAATCAGGATGCCACAAATTCAACTTTAAAAACGCATTGCATTCATTGTGGATACATAACACTTTAATTAAATAACTCAACAACTTAAACATCTACGCAGCGGAATTCATAATAACATCTTTATCATTGTTACAACAACTTCAAAACAACACATATTTAATGATAATCAACTTAAAGTTCAACAACTGAGATAATCAACAATTAAAAGAAACAAGCGTTCATCCCCCCGAGTTTTACATATCAGAGCAATGACACCGACTCGAAATACGGAAGGTTTACAACCTTCACTCTCGATTACCTGCACGTTACCAACATAAGGGCAACATTCAAACAGAAGGGGTGAGATATCTAACAATATAATAAAATGTATGATAATTAATATATTAAATTAGATCACATAACATCACCACTTATCATCTTATAATCAACAATAATCGCAACAGAAATACCAACAATATACACATTCATCATGTCAATTCATAACTTCTTTATGCAATCGTATAATGCGACTCAATACTATGCAAATGCATGTGGTGCCATTGGAGAAGAACTCCCATCTTAAAAATCTGCCAATAAATAGAGGCATCAACAAGGCATAAGCCTTCATCTTAATATTCACCAATACAGGCCATCGTAACGAGCATAAGCTCCATCTTGAAATACAATGTATGCGACACAATCATGAATGTAATGACAACACCATAATTAACAACATCTTCAACAGAAACATCATCGTTGGCCATAAGCCTACATCTTAATAGCTGTCAATTATTAGAGGCATCTCAACATCTTACATCAACATCATTTATCATTATAATTCATCAAACATTATTTATACATCTTAATTCATCAATACAAAATCTTATTAACATCATCTCATCAACAACTCAGCCATACAACAATACGACAGTAACTCGTCAATTTCGCAACGTTGGCCATAGGCCCACAACATGATTTTGCCTAGAACTAGTTAATCAACTAAGGCTTACTTCTAAATTACCAAACCTCTGCATATTACTATTCTGTAATACTACATCATTATCATCATTAATCCCACTGTTACAAACCAAACAGTAATCTATACTCATCTCATCCTCCTCATTCTTCACAAAAATCAACGTAGCGATCAACACAGGAGCTAATTCAAATCCTAATTTGGATACTAGGATTATCCTTCCTATTCTTCATTTTAATCCTTAAGAATGAATTTCATCTCGTTATCTATTCAACACTTCGAACGACACCTCAAACGGAGTCCGAAAACTCAAGTTACAACCTTGGGAAAACGAATCTGTCAAAAACCAGATAACATGGATCGACGCGTAATGCCTTAGGTCGACACGTACTGAGCTGAACACGCTACATGAGTTGACACATACCCTCTTGTATCGACTCATATTGAGTCTGCAACACTGCATGTATCGATACATGCTCCTATGTATCGACTCATCCTGAGTCTAAAAGCCTTCATGTATCGATGCATGACCCCTTCGTGTCGACTCATCCTGAGTCTAAAGGCCTTCTTGTATCGACACATAACGTTTGGGGTCAACACACACTGCTCTATCATGGATATTTTCTGCAATTTCACTGCGTTTTTACTACGGATTCCATACCTTAGGCCCTAAAAACATCTCCTAAGCATAGAAAATCATCAATTATAATTACCCTATAATTCTACATCAAATACACATTATTGGGACATCGTTATTCATCTTTCAATCATCAATTTCCATCATACAACATCATATATAATTCAATCATAAACTAAATAATATTTCACCTCTAACCCCACATACGAATTATCATAAACCCTATAATAGAGTCAGAACTCCACCCTTACCTTGGATTGAAGGTTGCTCTATAATTTTTCCGGTTGAATTTCCGTTCTGCCTCTTTCCTCTTTTCCAACAGCTTTCACGTTCTTTCTCTAACCCTTATCCTTCTTACTGCTTCTCCTTTATTGTTATTTCTAACAATAATAAAATAACCCTATTATTCTCTTTATTCCTTAATAGGCTTAAGACTACTACACCCCCTTATTACTACTTACATTCCTTTAAAACAAGCCCACATCAATTAACATTATCCTTCTAATATTATTCCACAACTTAATAATTAAATCCAACTAATCACAACACAACTTCAAAAATATTCCAAAAGTAATTTAATTAAATAATTAATTAAATTACGGGCGTTACAAATGGCTACTAGAAAAATGATTCAGTCCTCTCGTCCCTCCGTCGCCCGATGAGGCAGACGCGAAGGCTTCTCGTCTAGGCTTTGCCCGACGAGGCACACCAGAACAACAACTTTTGTTTCTCTTTTTGCATAACTCCAATGACTCTATCTTCTTGGCCTTATTTCTTTATTGATCCAATAATGCATCTTGGAGCTTTTATTCCTCTTGCTCCAATCAATGCTCAAATACCTACAAAATGAATATAAAACTATCAAATGATACACTTTATACACGAAAACGCATTATACACAAACTAAACGTATTTATACATAAAGTTGGGTTATTCAACTGATATTAACAATAAAGAGTCGATAAGTACAAAAAAAAGTATACACAAAAATAACTACAATTTGCACTTATCAATGTGTCACTACCGTAACACCTAACTAGTGTGTCCCACGCAGCCTTCGTCATTGTCAAATCAGCGATTTTCTCAAATACGTTCACATCCACACACTGGTGGATGTAGAAAAATGCCTTATAATCTTTCTTCCTCAGATCACGTTGAGCATTTCTCTGTGCATCAGTTGAATTTTATGGAAGTGCAACCGAAACATAAATATCGTTGACGAGATCTAGAACATCTTGAATGCCAAACAACATACACATCTGAATTATCCAGCGGTTCTTGTTCTTGCCATCAAACACTGGAAAATTGGTGCTCCAACTACCATTTTTGTTCATCTTCAACCTTGTACAAGTCACTCATATCTCACCAAACACAGTGTTTCCCAACCCCGCATAATTAGAAAATGTGATTCAGTTACGATTTCGTTCAAGATTCAACATGAATTTAAGAAACAAAATCAATCACACAACGTCGTACTGTTTCACTCGTGTTTCCCTGTGAATCCGAACTGGAGCTCTGATACTTATTGTTAGTGCACAAGGTGATGTTTGAGAAGGGCGAGATGCCTTAGATAATCTGAAATGTAAACCTCGGATGTACAATACTGCTAACAAAACATTTTTTTATCAATTTAAAAAATAGACTAATAATAATGACCTCATTCACCTCTATACTAATGAAAACTTTTACACTTGATATAATGGTAGAAAATGTAGAAATTATGCAACAAAAAGAATTGATTGACACTACGCCAAAAAAGACCTAAGAAAGCGCTTTTTTTTCCTTTAGCAGTGCTTAAAAGTGCTGCCTATGGTGGCACTGTCGTAGGTATAGACATCGTTTTTTTTTACGCAAAAGCGCTACAATATGTATTCTTTAGCAGTGCTTTTCTCTGGAAATGCGCTTTCTAAAGTAGGCCTCTAGCAACGCTTTTTCCTGAAAAAACACTTTCTATTGACCCCCTTTAGACAGCGCTTTCAAAAGCGCTGTCTAATGTATTTTTTAAGGCATCTTTAGGCAGCGCTTTTCTAAGAAAAGAGCTTTCTAAAGTAGGCGTTTAGCAGCGCTTTTTCCTAAAAAGCGCTTTAGTTGCTTCACGTAAATTTAAGCATTTTTTATGTAAAAACGTTGCGTATTCTTTCTTTTTTAGAAGGCATATTTTTGGGAATAATTCCATAAACCTGTACTTCAAGCCTTACATTTCAACGACCCTTTATTTCAACAAAGAAGCCGTTACATATAAAAAAAAGGCATTATATACCATTATAATACCATTATATACCAAAATATAAACACCATTATAATTCAATTCACATGTTTGCTACTAAGTAGGAGGAGGATGCACTATAATAAGGAAAATTTTATGACTATTTCAAACAACAAACTCCAAGAATTTCGTATAAAGGTGATAGTACTCAAGTACAACGAAACCTTCTATTTGAATCCGCTTATATATGATATGTGCCAAATTCGTTTCAGCCTGAAATCGCCAAAATTCGACGAATGGACGGTCCTGGTCATGGTCCTACAAATAAGGTATGAACAGAACAACACGGTCAATTAAACTAACTTGGGTCCAACACAACTAAAAATTTTCATAACACTTTTCAACTTCCAATACCTTATATGATTCTTTTCTGAATAAAATATTCACACAATTCCTCCTTGATTTCTTCCAATTGATTTTTCGTGTAATGAGCACACTTGCATTCATCAAAGTACTACATAACAAAATATAATATGCATGATTTAGTTAAAAGTAATAAATTATATGAAATACCCGATAAATATTAAAATAAATCTTAAGTTATAAAGCCATACCGTGATTGGAATCTCTATTCGATTCAAAAGAAGGATTTCTTTCATAAACCTCAAAACAAAGTATCTGCAATCTATATTGTTACGCTGTTGAGCACACTACATAGAAAAACAAATAAGAATGTATAGTTGTCTTGTTTTATCAAGTAGCATCATTATTATAAGCAAAATTGTGAAAATTAATGTACCTCCACTTTGATCCATATAATGTTGCTTGATCTAGACCGTGATACTCGAGCTTCTCTTTGAGAGCGGAATACTTGTATCGATCTAACAAAATAAAAACATATATTTAGAACAATCTCACAGAAATAATTAAATATATAAATACACACGAATATTTAGAACAATCTCACTTACGTATCAATCATTAACTTAATATCTGGATAATTTGTCCATTCACCATCTACCGAATTTAGATAATACACCACTTCTTTGAAAGGATCAATAGCAACCAACAACCAGTGATGTCTATAAATTAAAACAAAAGTTTAGATGAAAATATTCAACACAAAAGATACAAAGATTAGAATGAAGTACTAACCCCACATGAATCGTATTATACGGTAAAAGATACAAGCTTTCTGTACTGTTGGCCATGAATCTCTCAACTAAGTGATTTCTTACTGAATCTGGATTCTGAACAATTGACGCTTCGTTGACACGGGAGGCAGATATGAAATGGAATCTATTTGACAATTGATTCTTGCGCATCAATTTTTCATACAAGAACCTTAAATGAAAACATAATAAACATTAGACTATTTTCATTGAAATGTGTAAATAAATTGTTCGACTAATTAAATAATAGATTGATCGCATTACCAGATGTATGAGTGTACAACACCGATGCCTAATTCTGTATGCTGAAAAATTTGTTCCATTTCCTCTTTTGCAATTGTTTCGAAGTAAGAAAAACCAAATATACCTCCCTCTATATCCATTTGACGAATAACACCATTCATCAAATTTGATGTTCCCACAAGTGTTTCAAGACACATTCGGAATCGAGGTACAAAAGTTTTTCTTGCCCCAGTTCTTGGAAGATCATTTTTCTTGTTGGGTACGCTACTAAATTTCTGGCTCACTTGTTATGACCGTTGAGCAGGTACCTAAAAATCATATAACTTAGGTAAATTATAAAATCATGCAGTTTTTGAATTCAGATCATATAATTAAACACTTTAAATGTACCTCTTTTTGTGATGCAATAGACTCGTTGTGCCGCAAAATCTCTTTATCCTTAGATGTGAGTTTTGTAGGAGTCTAAAATTAACATGTAATAAAAATGTACGTAATGGTTCAGAATTGAAACTTGAATACTAAAAGATTCATAATGGTTTTCAACATAACTTATCATCTATGAAAATAAGGTCCGACGACCATGCAACAAATGATCCTATTACATCTCGTAGCAATGTTGTCTCTGAAATAATGTCAGGTACCGGTAGCAACGCATCCAGATCTAATGCAACATCAACCGATACTTTCAGATGTCCATCAGGGAGCGGTCTATGGTGAAGTAAATCTCCCAAAGTATTATGCACTTTTCCCTTTCCAACTAAGTGATAAGTCGGTGATGATAAGTATAGTTGACAAGATAAAATGCCCTAAACCAATAATAAATATGTTACTGTTAATGAGTATATATGTCAATTAAAATAAATGTGCTAGTTTAATTTCATAATAACATATATAATTACCTCCGGAAATTTATTTTGACAATTGATACTAGCTTTGTCACTAGTTTCTTTCGCCTTTGAACTGCACTTTTGCGCCATATCTCTCTCTCTCTCTATCATGTTGTAATTCACGGACTTGCGCCTTTAATTCCTCCAACATTTGCATCACTTCTTGATTGCTAGGATTTATTTTCCTTGGATGCTTATACAAGGAATATGGAGTCACACCATGTCCTTTACCCCTCACCTGACCGGGATACTCAGCAACATTTAGTGCACGACTAAGTACGCTCCTGTTATCCTGGTCCTCATTTGTGGTTATCGATTGAGATAAAGTCTCTTGAAATTCATTTATATATATATATATATATATATATATATATATATATATATATATATATATATATATATATATATATATATATATATATATATATATATATATATATATAGAAAATTATTAGTGGAGATAAAAAATTAAGTATATACTAATAAACTTTTGATTTGCTTAAAGACACAATGTTATACTTACACATTCATCATAAATATGTTGAACATCTTCCCTAACAACTCCATCCTTGCCCACACGAGCTTCCTTCTACAAAACATGTGTCGGAAGTGATGTTTCGTCACTTTTCGTATCCTCTAACAACTCATTGACACAAATCATAAGATCATCAATTATAACACATTGAGACAATTAATAATATCGTAGCATTTATATATACTTACAATTTTTTGTTGTAAGCGTGCATATCTCAAACGCCCTTTTCTCTATGGATATGTGGGTGTTGATGCTCTCTCGCGATTTGTGTCACTCACTTTCTTGAATTTCTCATTTTCTATTCGTTTAGATACAAATTCATTCCATTCTCCGGGTCCAATGAAGTTGTTATACTTCATTGGACGATTCGCTTTAACAAGATTTCCTTGCTCATCCTTAAGAAATTTGTTTGTTAAAAAAGTTCTCCACCCTCTGTGTCTTTTTCCGGCCACTTGAAGACAATACTTTTTTCGGTTATCTTCAATGTTAAAAGACCTCTACGAAAAAACATACGCATTATAGTGTGTTAGTATAAGTAATTTAAAGACATTACCATGTGATCTTGATTAAGGAAACAAATATTAAGCATACATATAATACATTCCCAAGCCTTACTTAGTTAGGGACTAAAATAACAAAAACATTATACTTTAAAGCTAAATTATATAGTACCTGTATATCAGTCTAAATTTTGTCTTTGTAGGAATCCAAATATTTATTAGTCCATTTATAAAAGGTGATTGGAACGTGCATACGAGCAAGTGTACCAATGTAGCTTGTCAACTTTGCACCATTAGGATCGATTAGTTGGTTATCATCATTCCAATGTACATCATATTTTACTCTTTTATCTCTATCAAGAATGATTTTTCTCATAATAGTGATGCCTCGTGTAATTTCTCCCTCTGATGTCTTATCTGGAGCATTTGTATCTTGTGAGTTTTCTTGATTACTAGCCATTGACTTGTAATAAAGAAAAAAATAAAAATGAAATGACAAATATAAAAATCCACTAAGGAAATATAAAAAAATGAAATGCTCATCCATCATAGCAGTTCATTCAAATGGTTTTATACTAATTAAGATAAACAAAAACGTTAACTTCAACTTCTTAACAAACTTCTTAACAGCAAGAACAACAGCAAGAACAATGTAGAAAACAAGAACAATAACAGCAACAATGTAGAAAACAACAACTATGTACAACAAGAACAATGTTACAACAACAAGAATGACGTACCTGAACTACGGTGGTCTACGGCGGTCAACAACTTCTTTGTTTTCGTCAGCAAGAACAATGTTACAACTTTTTCGTTTCCGTCAGAAAATAAACGATCGGAGAAGAAACGATTAGGAATGGTCGGAGAAGGAACGGTCGGAGAAGAATCGATCGGAGAAGAAACAGTCACGAAGAAGAAGACAACGATTAGAAATGAATGAATAGGGTTCTGAAAATTTTATATTTTAATTTTATAATTTGACCTAAGACAGCGCATTTTAAAAGCGCTTTCTATCATACAAGATCTAGCAACGCTTTCACGAGAAATCGCTTTCTTAAGTGGGAAAATTTTATATTTTAATTTTATAATTTGACCTAAGCCAGCGGTTTTTAAAAGCGCTTTCTATCATACAAGATCTAGCAGGGCTTTCATGAGAAAGCACTTTCTTAAGTGGGGAGAATTTAAGGCCTTTAGCAGCGCTTTTTAAAAGCGCTTTCTAAAGGTTGTCTGTAGCAGCGCTTTTTTTTACCGAATTTTTTGAAAAACCTACAGCAGCGTTTTCTCATTAAAGTGTTTTTAAGGTAGGGCATTTAGCAGCGCTTTTTAAAAGCGCTTTTTAAAGGCTGTCTGTAACAACGCTTTTTTTAGCGAATTTTTTAAATGATCTACAACAGTATTTTCTCATTAAAGTGTTGTCTTTTTGGTGATGCCAAAAAAGTGTTTGTAACTAGCTATGGTTAGAATATTGGAAGACCATTAAATGCACAACTTAAACAAAAAATCACTCGAATCAATATCCCTTATTGTTGACATGTGATAATAATATCATGGCTGATACTAGTCCCTTTAATTAATTTTTAAGACATGGGCTCTCAAAGATACTTGCGAATATGTAATTGTGGAGCAATAAAAAAAGATAATGATTAGTTATTCTGTGTTTGTATTAGCTGCTAAGCTAAGACCTCTAAAACCTGTCTTAAAAAATGGAACATGGAAATCATTGGCAATGTTTATCTCTTAGTTTCTTAAGCTTCATATGTATTAGACATGATTCGAAGGTTTATAAACAATGCAGGTTAATGACTTTTTTTTTGGGAGAGAAAGAGAGTAAGCTCAACATTCTCTAGATAAGGTCCGATATATGTAGGACCAATTTTGGAGAAATAAATGAAAAATAATTGGTTCAAGGATGGCGACATAAATATAAGATTCTTTATTCAATGGTCAAACTAAGACATATTAAAACTGATCTTATCGGTTGATCAGAATTTGTAAGGTGGTCGGATGATGATTTTCAGTCGGGTTGTGGTGTCGAGGAGGAAACAAGGGGGTTTTACATGCATGGCACTCCGAAGATAAAGTAAGTCTAGGAGTAAAGATATACAAGTAAAGTATTAGGGTATTAGTGGTGAATAGTGAATATTTGATATCTGACCCTCACATGTGTGAGGGTTTATATAATGTCCCTGGCGCGTAGCCATCGTTTCCTATTTTCAGACCTTGATATGTGGGTCCGTAAAAATAGGTAACTGCCAAGACTTGGTCATACCTGGCAGGTGTGCCCATAACTAACTGTTAGATTCGAGGAGGAGGTAGGTTACGGGCAGCAATTTGGTCGGTTCTTGGTTGTCTGTGCGACTTGACATCGAGCAGACTGAGAGGTGCTCATCAATCATCATGGGTCAGTGCCGGTCTAGGAGGGAAAGAGACCGATGATGCCTGACGGGGAGCGGGGGAGATTCAGGCAATGGGCATATGGGTCATATCGAAAGAAGGGGTTAGACTGGGCCTACTCTGGCTGTCGGGCCAGTCCAGAACAGTAGTCCCAAAGTCGTTGCTTATGAGTATATGGGTGATGACTTTAACACCTGCTCGTGGGATGGGGCGCATCGTGCGGGAGCGCGAGCGTCGCCCGTTGCGCCTTTCTCGCGGGGAGATGAGGAGTTGGTCGTTCGGAGCCTCAAACTTGAAGAGGTAGAGTGTTTCGGGTGGCACGCTGGCAAAGCGGCACAATGATGGACTAGGGGCTAGGGTGCAATGATGACGACTCTAGGGTTTCCCAGGCGTATGTCTCCCACTCGCGGATGGTCCAACTATAAATACAAGAGGACCAGGGCTTTCTGTATTTTCTGTTATGCTCTCATACTGCTCGTAGTTTCTCGCCTGTCGATCATCTTCGTTTCTTGAGATTCACCGCTCGCTGCTGCTGATTTCAGTCTTTCTTCTTATTTAACTAGTAAGATTTCAATTTTTAGTTGTCATTTGGCTTTTGTAGTTCAGATTTCCATGATTTTATTCTTAGAAATGCATATAGTTAGGGCCTAGGATCCTATCTGTTAGGGCATTCTTGGGGAGTGTTGGTGGAAGACGGTGGTTATATAGTTTAGAACTGTCGAAGCCGCCGTGGATCCTCCTAGATATTTCGCGATGTGTTGTAGATGGTCCTTTAGGATCTAGGTCATTTTAATGAATTTTCACGTCGTTTATGTGCCTCAATGAGGGTTTTGGTCGAGGACACAATCCTCGTTTATTAGCGCCTTTTCACTTGATTAATGGTAGAAGGGTGATTTTGGCATTGATGTTGAACGCATCTTCATCCTGTGCTTTTCAGGTATGGCCGACAACACTGGAGGTGACTTTTAGGGCGAGTCTTCTGGATCCTTATGGAGTTCTTCAGACAAGACGAGTAGCTCGTCGAGTATTTTGGAGATTTCTGAGGATGAGCCGAATCAGCTCGAACGACAAGTGGGGGGAGGTGACATGGAGATGGCCCCTACTGATCAAGGTGTCCTGTTTCCTCTCGGCAAGAACGAGGACTTGCGATCCTGGGTCGCCCAAGATCCTTGGAACTGGCGCTCCTACTTTTTCGAGCATCGGGATGACGTTTTTACCGAGGTATACGCCCACAGAGACGAAATTCAGGGAGAGTGGTCATTGTAAATTCCTAGGAAAGATAACAGGATCTGCTCGAAATACGATAAACTGAGGATTCCCATGTACAACATCGTGTTCCAGGATATGGGCCTTCGGCTTCCTTTCTCAGATTTAAAGGTGGACATATTCAGGCATCTCCGGCTGGCTCCTTCTTAATTGCATCTTAACGGCATCGCGTTCATGTGAGCGTTCGAGATCGTTTGTGACTACCTGAAGATTGGGGCGACCATCCCTTTGTTCTTCTACTGCTTCCATCTCCAGAGGAGCAGGGTCGACGGTAAGTGGGGATGGGTTACCTTGAATCAAGGTAACAGGAAGCTGTTTAAAGCCTATCTGGAGTTTGTCCATCATTTCAAGGACAAATATATGCTAGTACATCATTTCTCGAGCAAGGCGGTGCTGAATGTTTTCAAGACCATACCGATATATAATGAGGATGGTGTCCCTCATGAACGAGCTGGGAGAGCATGTGAACAAACTATTTTGCAAGTTCCCTTTCCAGGGGACGAGGAAGCACTTTGATAACAAATTAGGTTCCTATGTCTGGAGGGAGGGGGAGCTCAGTGTTGAGGACCAAGAGAGCTTCGCCGTCTTGACCGCCTTTGTGGCGCGTATCCCTCGGGTTCAGTGAGTGGGTCGGGGAGGCATGACGGTGATGGATAAGAACGGTGAGGCTGTCTTTGAGCCTGTCCTTATAGCCGTCAAGGAGCTACTTGGGAGCGAGGATCTCGTTAAATATTTGGGTATTTATGTTTTGAACAGTTATATGCGGTCGTTACTTTTTTTGAGTCCTCGTTTGCTAATTATGCTTCTTTTTTGTTTGTTTTGCAGATAGCATGAATCTCGCCCAAGAGTACATAGTCAGGACTCTTGCTGCTAGAGCGAAGAAGGCTTTGAAGGACACTCAAACTAGCTCGGGGGTCGCTCCTACTTCAGGGTCGGGCGATTCGTCTTCGGGCCAAGCTATGGTTGCTCTTTCTCCCTCTCCTGTGTCTTCCAAAGAGAAGAGGCCGCCCGTCAAGGGAAGTGTCGATTTGACCGGGAAGAAGCGAAAAGGGACAAATGACCTACCCCTTTGCTGGCTGGAGAAAGATTTTTTCAAGGGCACAACTCTCTGACTCCCTCGGGCTGAATCCCTTCACCTAGAGGGTTTAGACTGCCCAGAAAAGAGGGTGATGCTGGCGCAGGACACTGGCGGTCTAATGAGGATTTTGGAGATGGCTGTTACGTACACCGAGGGGAGTTCTTCGCAGGAGGAAAATTTGAAGAAACTTCGGGCTAAGCTGGCCGTGACCGAGAAGGGGCGGAATGACAAGGAAAAGGCCTGAAGACTGGCCGAGGAGGATTCAGGGAGACTCTCTGAGGGAGCGCAGAATCCTGTTTCTCGAAAAGAAAGGTCCTAGAGGAGAAGGTAGTCGCCTTGACTACCGAGATTACACCCTCTAAAGACGAGCTAGAGGATACTAAGGATTTAAGGACTCAGGTTGAGCTTGTTGCTCATTTTCAGTTGGCCGTGGATGACTCCCAAGTTGCCTCTAAGGGGAGTTTTGAGAATACAGTGAAGCAGATGCACGTGCTGAACCCCGGGGTCGAACTCAACACCTCATGTATGGGGGTTAACTACTACGTGGCCGCTGGCAAGATTCTGGTCTCTAACTACCTCAAAGAGTTCATCTCTTAGCCTATCGGGGGTCCTACCCAGCTATCGCCCATCGTCGAGGAAGAGACTAAAGGATGACTGCTAGTTGTTTTATTTTGGTCCGGCCTGTACTCCGTATTGTTGTAATTTTGTTTCACCGGGTCTTTGCCCATTTATGTAATTTCTGAATAAGCGTGGTCTTTGTGGCCACAAAATTATTCTTTTGGATGGGGCGCCAAGGGCCTCTATTATTGTAATATTCGTACAATAGCGACCTTGATGGTCACTTTTCTTAATTGCTCCAAATATTAAATTAGTGTTCTCATGTTTACTGCTACACTTGTCCGTTCTGGACATCTTTTGCTAATAGTTTGCAGCAGGGATTTGCTCGTTTGGTTTATATGTTCTCCAGTGTGGGAAAACTGGTCAAACGATCGGGGTGAGTATCGGGCCTAGGCCGGAACTCAAGTCTCATTTTGAGGGACCTGGGTTCGGCGATGTAAACTTCCCGTCGCGACTCGGGCATTTTGCCGTCGTGGTACGAGGACGATGGAGCTCGATCGAGTTATTCATGTCGGGCTGAGGGTGCACTCGTTATAAGAGCGGAGCTTCGCCCATTCAGAATATTTTGGGTGTTATGCTTGTACCTAGGCATGCACGCGTGGTCGAGCCTGGGTGAATTTTGTCTTATCAATGGAACTTACCGACTTTTCAATGTTTTTAATTGAAATGTTGTTTTAGCTTTTTAGCATTCCATGATTAAATGAGTTGTTCCCCTTGTAAGTTTTCTAAGTAATACGCCCCGGTCCCTGTTTTTACGTAGATGTGATAAGGGCCTTCCCAGTTTGATGTGAGCTTGCCTTCACGAGATTCTTTGTGATTTCTCTTCAAGACAAGACTGCCGACCTCAAATTCTCATTGTATGACCTTGGTGTCGTAGCGCATGACTATCTTTTGTTTGAGCGAGGCCCCTCGTAGGGCCTCTCTTGTTCTAATTTATTCTACTAGATCTAATTCCTCCCATAGGGCGACGTCATTCATCTCCTCGTCAGGGGGAGCTTCGGTTCGCCTAGAGGATTCTTATATCTCCACGGGAATGATGGCCTTTGTTCCATAAGCTAGTCGGAAAGGAGTCTCCTCGGTTGATGAATGTGTTGTTATTCGGTATTCCTAGAGTATGCTATGTAACTCCTCGACCCATCTTTTCTTGGTTTCATATAATCTGCGCTTGAGGCCTTTGAGTATTACCCTATTTGTAGATTCCGCTTGGCCATTCGTCTGGGGATGCTCTACAGAGCCTAAGTGCTGGGTGGTGCCCAATTTGGCGACGAATTCCTGAAAGGCGTGATCAGTGAAATGAGTACCTTTGTTGGTAACTATCGCTTGTGGAATGCTTAATCGAGCGATTATGTTTCTTTTGTAGAAGTGGAGGACGTTTTGGGCCATAATTTTGGCCAGAGCTTCGGCTTCTATCCATTTTGTGAAGTAGTCGACCACTACGACCAAATATTTATTTTGATAGGTCCCTACCACAAATGGGACGAGGAGGTCCAATCCTTACCAGGCGAAGTGCCAAGAAGAGGAGAGATACTTGAGCTTGTCAGGGGAGCTAAATACATATGTCTGTGTCATTGGCATTTGTCGCACTTTTTCACGTGTTCTTTCGTGTCGTGCTGCATGGTGGGCCAATAATATTCCGCTTGCAGAGCATTCTTGGAGAGGGATCTTCTGCCCAGATATTGGCCACTAATATCCTCGTGGATTTCGAGCAAGATACGATCCCCACCGCTTCGGTCGACAAATTTTAGAATGGGAATGGAAAATCCTCTCCTATAAAGTTTACCCTCGACCAGGACGTACAAGCAAGCTCTTCGTATGACAACGATCGCTTCTTTCGAGTCAGTGGGTAGTTTTCCTTTGGTGAGGTAATCATGTACGGGGGCCATCCAGCAATCGTTGTCCCCTATGGCGAATACTTCCATGGTAGAGGGTGGTTTCTGGGTGCTTGATCCAGGAACGATTTTCTGTATCACAGACTTGTTCCCTCCTTTCCTCTTTGTGCTCGCCAGCTTATAAAGGATATTTGCGTGGGTGTTATGCTCGTGGGGAACATGTTGCACGTCCACGGATTTAAATATCTTTTTCCTCTCTTGGACTAGGGCCCAATATACAGCGAGTTGGTCATTTTTGACCTGATATTCCCCTCGGACTTGAGACGCGACCAACTGAGAATCGGTGAAGATCTTAACTTCCTCGGCTCCCAGATCTTCGGTCAGTCATAAGCCTTCCGAGAATGCCTCGTATTAGACCTGATTGTTAGAGGTCGGGAAATATAATGCAAGGAAGACCTCTATTAGGGTTCCTTCTTTGTTTTCTAATATGATGCCAAAGCCGCTTCCTGTTGAACTAGAGGCACCATCGATGGAGATTGTCCAGCGGCGTGATCCGTCAGGATCTATGGGTGAAGTCATTTTAGCTACGAAGTTGGCCAAGCCCTGAGCCTTGAGGGCTTTCCTGCTCTCGTATTGGATATCAAACTCGGAGAGCTCTAAGGACCATTTCAGCATTCTTCCAGTCATCTCTGGTCTTCCGAGCAGTTATTTTATTGGCTAATCCATTCAGACGACTATGGTGTGCGCCAGGAAGTAGTTTCTGAGCCTCCTCGTCGCGTTAAAGAGGGCTAGAGCCACCTTTTCAATTTGTTGATATCTCAAATATTGGCCCTGCAAGACCTTGCTCGTGAAATAAGTTGGTCTTTGTCTCTCTAGGGTTTCTCTAATCAGCGTCGTGCTTATTGCCTCAGAGGCAATGACCAGATAAAGGTAGAGGATCTCGTCTTTCTCGGGTCTAGAAAGGACGGGCGGATGCGATAGTGCTTTCTTAAAGTGAGTGAGGGCTCGCTCACATTCGGGCGTCCATTCGAAGGCAGCTTCCTTGCGGAGGAGCTTGAAAAGGGGAAGCGCGTGTTGAGCGGATTTTGCCAAGAATAGAGAGAGAGAGAGAGAGAGAGAGAGAGAGAGAGAGAGAGAGAGAGAGAGAGAGAGGTGAGCATTTTGTTCTAGATTTGGATGGACTTTTTCAAAGTGGGCGTTGGAAATTCAGAAAATTTTCAATGCCTTATTCTGTTAGGTAGAATTCGAGGAACTTTCCTGCTCGTACCCCAAAGGTGCATTTCTCCGGTTTGAACTGCATTCGGCATTTTTGGGCCTGCTCGAAAACTTTCTTTAAGTGGAGGGCATGGTTGACCTCTTCCGTGGATTTGACGATCATGTTTTCCATATTGGGGAGGGGATAAGCATCTTTCGGGAAAGCCCGATTGAGATCATTTTAATTAATGCACATGCACCATTTTCCATTATATTTTTTTACAAGGACTACATTTGAAAGCTAGGTTGTGTACCGGGCTTCAGAAATAAAATGTGCCTCTAGGAGGTCTTTTACAGCTAGTTCAGCAACCTCTGTTTTTTTGGGGGACTATTTTCTTATATGCTGGGAAACTTCCTTGAGGGCAGGATCTATGGTCACGTTATGGCATGCGATTTTTGGATCTATTTCGGGTATCTCGGTCACGCTCCAGGCGAACAGATCGGCATTCTCCCTTAGGAAGGATTCGAGCTGCTTGTTCGCCAAGTCAGGGAGGCCAACTCCTATCTTCACTCCTCTGGTGGGATCGTTCCTGAGGGGGATGATCTTTAAATCTCCATCCAAAATGGGCCGTGAGAGTTCCGTGCTACCAGTAGATGGGGAAGATCCCTTGGCTTTGATCATGTTTTATTTACCTTTGTTTCTCTGTTCGGTGCAATCTTCTTTGGAGAAGCGGTTGTCGAGGTCGATGGCATCAACCCTTGGTAGCGGCTTGGCTTCCTTGGAGATAGAGGGAGGTGCGACTATAGTGATTGTTCGAGGATGAACATTGATGGAACTGAGACCTCTTGCTGAGGCTTCGAAACATCTTCTCGCTGCTTGGATGTCCCCGTGGAGGGTGGCGAACTGTCAGCAGTGTAGTACTTCATCTTGAGGTGCACGGTGAAGGACACTGCGATCAGCTCGGTGAGAGTTAGTCTCCCGAAGATGCATTGGTAAAGACACGGGCAATCTATTACCAGAAATTGGGTCTTGATGGCTCTGGCCGTCACTCCTATCTTAAATGTTACGATTATCTCGACGTATCCCGAGGGTTTTGTACTGGCCCCATTGAAGCCATGGAGATTTGATCCAACGTACGGGGTCATATGGCTCTCATTCAACTTCAGAGTGGTGAACAACTGGGAGTATATAATATCTATCGAGCTTCCCTGGTCGACCCGAAGTTGAAATTCGCCATGCGGGCCCTTATGAGCAGCGGGATTGTCGAGTTGGGGACCCCTCCCGGTAGTTCTTCTCTGTAGAAGGAGAGGGGGTGAGAACCTCCTCGAAATTTTCTAGTCTGGAATCCATGTCGGAGTTGGCCTTGATCAGTTGGTCGAATCTCCTTTTGACAGATCCCACTGTGTACTTGTTGAATCCCCCGCCGAAGATGACCATAGCGACGGGGAACGACTCCCAGGAACTATGGGAGGAAAAGTATAAAGGAACTTCCTCCATGTTCGGGAGGTAGAAGTCTTCTGGCCGCGTGATGCTCATGGCGACCGGTATGGCATTAATGTCGGGGGATTCCTTCCCATCTTCATTATTTTTGGCTTCTGAGGCCTCTTCACGGGTGGCCTGTTTCTTCTTATATTGTTTGAGGTGCCCGTCTCGAATCAATATTTTGATTTCATCCTTGATATGGAAGCAATCTTCAATATTGTGCCCGTGGCTTTTATGGAACCTGCAGTATTTGCTTTTGTCAGTTCCTGGTTTCAACGGTCTTTGTCGGAGGAAATGCACACCGGCCTGTTTGAATTCGGAATTTGCACATTCAGATAGAATACGCTCCCTCAAAGTAGTCAGAGGGGTGAATGTGACACGGTGGCAGAACCGACTGTTAATATTGGTTTGTGATTTTTGTTTGCAAATGTTGCGGTAAGCAAGAGTCACCACCGACTTTTATTTTATCATATCAGGAAAAGGAAAAAGAACAGAAAAAACCTTTTTCGAGATGTTTCTGAGTACGGGGGGTAGATTATAGAAAAGGAAGGTGTTATGATCCTTTCTATACGTGGTTTTCCACGGGCTCTTAGGTACTTGCTCATTTTGAAATTGCTTGTGTGTGCTTGTTTTGAAAAGTTTTGTTTTACTTCGTTTTAACCATTGTTTTTGTCCTCAAGAGTGTTACGAAGTCCTTTTTTAAAACTGTTTTGAAAAGTGTTGGTGTGAAAAAGTATTTTGTTTGTTTGAGCAAGTACCTAGGAACTAATCCACCTACTCGAAAAAGGTCTGTTCGTTTTCCTTTTAGACAATGCTATCCCATTATTGAGAAATAGGTAGCATCATCGTTGGAGTTTTTTATGGACATTCGAAGGGACAAATACGATCACAAAAGCAATGTTAGGAAATGTTAGTAATTATCCTAAAGCCTTAAAGATCTTTTTCCGAGGCAACATCCGAATAGGTCATTTTAGATCTTTCAGGGCTAGAGGACAATCACTAACAAACCCTATACTTCATGACCGTTTACCGAAGTCAACCGGAGTGGAGTAAACCCTAGAAGTGAGCATGTGCGAGTGTAATTTTCAGTTAATTTATCTTTACACATTTAGGGTTTTCTACCGTATTAATTTTCAGTTAGTCTTTCCATACAATCCTATTAACATTTAAGCAGTTTATAGTTTGCGGAAATTAAAAGCGAGAAAGTTAAAGTCCTAGCTATTACAGGGCTTTTGCAGATACATTATTATTTTGACCGAAAATAAAGATGCGGAATTGAAACCCTAATTACTATTACAAACTCAGGGCAGTTACAATAATAATAAAAAGGAACTAAAAATGCGCGCGACGAATTAAATGCGAGAATAATTTAGGAAACCTAAAAAATCTACTTGAAAAATATTTAGGTTATTTTTTAGGAAAAAATTAGGTTATGTACAAATTAAACCCTAATTCGAATTATTTTTAATTATGAAAAAAAAGATTAAATTTCCCTAAATAATTAAACTAATTAATTAAGGAAATAAAATATCTTTATGAAAAAAATGATTTTTGATGTTTTTTTTGAGATTTTTGATTTTATGAAAAAAATGATTTTTTTTTGGTTATTTTGTAAAAAAAAAGATAATTAGTAAATAATTAAAATAAGAATTAAAATAAAAAGAAAAGAGATGGGCCTGTATTTGCTGAATGGGGGGTGCAATGTTGAATTGTTTAGGCCCAATAGTTGGTCATCCCAGTCTTTGTGCCTGATTCAGTGTGATACTCTTTCTGATGGTCTATGGTATGACTTGAGCGTTAGGCGTTGGATATGGATTGATGATTAATCCAATGGTTGAGATCAGGGTGTATCGTGGGTGTCTGGAATGGGTTGTGCACAAGATCTGCATGTAAGTGTTAAGAAAATAATATAATGTTGGGACCTGGGATCGAACCAAGGTCCTCCCCCTTAATACCACGCGCGCTTAACCAACTGGGCTACCTGATCTTTTGTTAATAAGAATGAATAAAAAATAATATAATGAAATATGGCTCAGTATGATAATGAAACGCGCGAAATTTAAATTGCCCGATCAGGCTTGGACACGCCATCGTCTTCCTTGCAGAACCGTCATTTTAGGTTGAAACTTATACCTACGGCTTGACTCCATGGCTATAGCACTGCAAGTTTCAAAAATCAACAGCAAGCATGATAAATTAATTCTAAGCACATGGATCAACTCGTCTTGATGCCACGAGCATCATGGTACCCTTTTCTTGGGCCAATTTAACCTGTATAGAAAAACCCTAAAATGGAAAGGTAAACCCTAACAATGGAAATTATGAATACAGGCATCAAAACATCAATTAAAGCATTCAAACACATTGCAAATACGTCAATGAACACAAATATGTCATTAGAACATGTTTATAATGCAATAATTATTGTAATCGAATTTGAAAAAGGAGGCAAACCGCGTAAGTGTTATGTGACGATTTTGGGCTTGTGGAAGCTTGTAGTTGATCGTGTTAGCTTCTGGGAAGGTCCAGGAAATGATTGGGAGTGTTGAAATGCTTTGAATTTCCCTCTAAGTTGGAAAACAATTCATCACTTTTTGTCAATTTTTTCAGTTTTGTTTCCAGCTTTCATGACCTACAATCCTTGTTCTTTTGGCTTGAGTATGTTCAGTATATGTAGTGGAACAAATTAGGGCAACAAAAACACTTTGTATCTTTGATAATCATGGAGATTTGATTTGATTTTTCTCTTGTATGATATGTTTCCAAAATAGGCCTAATCATGCCAATTTGCTCCAATTATCCCTTGATGTGATTTGATATGATTTGGCCAGCCTAATTGGATTGTGATTCCTATAAAAATCAGTTAAAAATCAATCTTTTATATTTTTTTGCAATTTATTTGATTTAATCTAACTTTTAATAAATAAAAATCAAAATCAAAATAAATAAATAATAAAATAATATATGGAGGATGATTTGGGGCGTGGACCATGTTTCCAACAAGATTCAATCATGAAATGCTAGGCCCATTTGACAAAAAATGCACTTTTGAGCACATTTGACTTTTGGCAATTTTGCAAAAATGATCAACTTTGACAAGGCATATCTCCTTCAATTTTAACCCTAGAGAGGTGTTTTGTGACTTTTTAGAAAGCTTAGGATGTCCCTTAAACAACCCTTTTGGTTTCATCTCAATTGGGTCTTCCATGTTCATGTAAGAAGCTTTGACCCAAAAGTTGTTTTTGTTGACTTTTCAAAAGGACCTATAATATAGAAATTCATATCTTTTGATGAGTGCATATTTTGAACTTTTTGGAAGAAGATTAATTGTAGGTAATTGCATCCTCTTCAAAATGAGCCTTGGATGGAAAATTTATAATAAAGTATGAAGAAGTTATGCCTGGTCAAAGTCTGGTTGACTTTTCCTGAGAAACCCTAATTTAGCAACTTTTGGGTTTTGATGAATTTGGGGCATTCCTTGAGGAATCATGATCAACCCTTGATCAAATTATGGATATCTATTCAAAATGTTGATGTTTACCAAAAATATTAAAGTTTGACTGTATGTGGGCCACCGTTGACTTTTGACCTAGTACAGTTGATTTTCAGACATTTGGGCAATTGAATGAGCAAACTTCTTGTGCAAGGAATGAAACTTGACATGGATGATCTTGAGAACATATTGGGACCATGGAAGGAATTTGGGACCTTTGGAGTTCCCACACCCTGATGAAAATGGAAACCCTAGTTTTAGGTACATTGCCTTAGGAGAAAGTTTGTCTGGTCAACTCTTGGGCATCCTTGAGCAAGTTAAGGACTTCAATGGGCATGTGTTGAGTAAAATGAGAGGGAAAATTTTGGGGTAAAATAACTTCCCCTGTTCAATTTTCTTAAACCTGAGGATGTAGATTGGCTGTCTGCCTTTCGTAATCTAAAGGTGGAAGATGATTGAACACTAGAGTGCCCAGAAATTTGCACTCGTCTGAGATGGTGCTGGACTGTGTAGGTAGTATCGGGAATGGGGTAACAGATGCCATTTGGAGGAGATGACGGAAGGTCACCGGAGATGGGCTTAAATATGCCATCTGGAAGATATGACAGAGAATCGTCGGAGATGGGCTTAAAGATGCCATCTAGAGTATGTCGATTTCCCGAGATATGCCTTTGATAAGAAATCCTGTTCCTGTCGTTGAGGAGGAATCTGCTTAGGAATATTGGTCTTTATCTTGGGAGAAATGGAATTTTAGGAACTTCAGTTATCCGTTAGTCTACTGGGGAATCATCTCTTAGTCGAGGAGATGAAAATGAACTGCTATTTGGTCGTGCTCCAGGCCTTACAGTGATTTGCTGAGGATAATAAGACTGACTGTTATCTGGTCGTGCTCCAGGTTTTACAGTGACTTACTGGGGAGATGAGATTAAATTTGCTATCTGGTCGTGCTCCAGGCTTTGCAATCTCAAAAACTGTTATCTGGTCGTGTTCCAGGCTTCAGAAGAAATTAAGTGGTTATCTGGTCGCATCCGGGTTTCAACTTGAATTTTAAGGAATACTAACATCCGGTCGTTTCCAGGCTTCAATAGTAATTGGCCGAGTAAACTGCTACCTGGTTGAATTCCAAGCTTCGCAATACCTCATACTGTTATCTGGTCGTGCTCCAGGTTTCACAGTGTCTCATGCCGCTATCTGGTCGTGCTCCAGACTTCACAGCGTCTTATACCGTTACCTGGTCGTGCTCAAGGCTTCAGTAATTTGGGGAAATTAAGTTGTTATCCAGTCAGTTTCCGGGCTTCATAGCTTTTTTGAGATATACCACTATCTGGTCGGTTCCAGGCTTCGTAGTATTCTGGAGAAATTAAGATATTATCCGGTCGATTTCTGGGCTTCATAGCTTGAATTTGAGATATACCACTATCTGGTCGATTCCAGGCTTCGTAGTATTTTGTAGAAATTAAGATATTATCCGGTCGATTTCCGGGCTTCATAGCTTTTGAACTGGAATAGAAATCTTAGTATCGATTTGACTGAACCAGGGAAAGGTCTCGAGTTGTCTTCAACTGGGAGAGAAATCTTAGTATCAATTTGAATGAACTCGAGAGAGGTCTCAGATTAACTTTGGCTGGCATAGAAATCAGGGGAATCTTAGCGGTGATTCGGATGACCCTGACAAAAGTCTTATAACATCTTCAACTAGAATAGAAACCTTAGTGTTGGTTTGACTGAACCAGAGAAAATCTTGAAAAGTGTTTGAATATCTTCAACTGGAATAGAAACCTTAGTGTCGGTTTGACTGAACCAGAGAGAACTTGTGAGAACTTGATTGCATCTTTCCCTGAAAGGTAAAGAGTTAGTCGTATGCAATGTCATGATGTATGAAATGTATTGAGTAATGATGTTCTCAAAATAAATGAGATTGTGTTGTATAATATGTATGCACATGCCATGATGTATGGATATGCAATGCTATTGTGATATTCTCTAGCTGGGGAAAATAAATCCTGGACTGCTGCCGGAGAGTATAAGGAGTTTAGTTCTTTGTTTCCGCTGGGGGTAGTGACTGAAGATGATTAGCTGGGGATTTACATCCATTCTGCTTGAGAACATTCTGCCGGAGAAGACTCTGTCTGAGAATAATTCTGCGGGGGAATGACTCTGTGGGGAAGAGAGATACTCTGTTGGAAGATCTGCTGATTTGGAGAAATAAACTCAGCTGGGGATGAACTTCCATTGCTGGAGAGAAGAGCTCTATTGGAGATTGAGCTTCTGCTGTCAGAGAAATAAAATCTGCTCGGGAGATGGCTTTATAAACTGCTCATGGTTATAAAAATTAGCTAGGGAATGCAGATATCAGCTTTATGAAGGAACCTCCTGGGGAAGGAATTCCTGCTTGGGGATACGGAGGACGGACTTCGGCTGTCTCGGCTCTGTGGGGAATATAAGTATCACTGGCTTGTATGTGATAGTGACTTTGCTTCCAACTGTCTCTTCCCCTTGTACCATAATGGACGGGGTAACTGTCGGTATTTAGGTTTTGTACCCGTTTCTTTGAGTTCTTTGTAACCGTCTTTCTGTTTTATATGCAGATATTTGTGAACAGTAATCATATTCAAATGCATATGTCAAGAATAAAACATTGGACGTTTTTTTTGCAAAACAAAACAGAAAACGGAAAAAATAAACACAGAGTTATATACTAAAAAGACGCTTTGTATTGATTTGAAATTTGCCTATAACAGGCGTTTTTTACAAGGAGGCTGACGCTCTAGTAAGAGAACGCCGCCGTAAAAATGGAAATTATTACAGAAATTGTGTACAAAAAGAAAACAGCTATGTCTAGTGATCCCATTGGGTTTCAATTCTGCTATTTCCCCTACGTCTTCGAGCATCTCATTACTTTGCTGCTTGTCCGAAGCTGACTAGATTGATCGGTACCGTTTGAGCTTGATATCTGATTACTGAGGTCTGATCGCAAGGTGATCCAATGGGATATAGTGATACGCTTTAATCCCTAATTTTTGCCCGGACCGCCCTTTTGGGTTTTCAGTCCACCGGGATACCCTTTTTTGCCCAAGCCGCCCTCTCGGGTTTTCGACTTGTCGGGTGTACAGATTTTTTCATTTTTTATCCCTAATTTTTGCCCGAACCCTTTTGGTTCGTCGGGATGCCCTTATTTTTGCCTAAGTATGTCAACCTAGCGGGTCTTTATTATGCGTGGTATCTTTTCACTATGTCCGCATTGACAGGGTGTGAAAGGTTGTCACCATCCATGGTGGTCGGAATCATGGCTCCACCAGAAAATATGTTTTTAATTACAAATGGTCCCTCATAGGTGGGAGTCCATTTTCCCCTGGGATCACCTTGTGACAGTATGATGCGCTTGATTACCAGATCCCCTACTTGATACACTTGTTGTCTGACTTTCTTGTTGAAGGCCTTGACCATCCGTTTCTGATACATTTGACCATGGTAGATAACAGTAAGTCTTTTCTCGTTGATTAAGTTCAATTGATCAAGTCGAGTTTGGATCCAGTCGTCTTCGCACAAACCCGCATCCTTCATAATCTGTAGAGAAGGGATCTGGACCTCCATAGGTAGGACAACCTCCATGCTATATACCAGAGAATAGGGTGTTGCCCCTGTCGACGTACGCGCTGAAGTACGGTACCCGTGAAAAGCAAACGGTAACATCTCGTGCCAGTCTTTGTATGTCACCGTCATCTTCTGTATAATATTTTTAATATTCTTATTAGCAGCTTCGACAGCCCCATTCATCTTCGGCCAGTAAGGAGAAGAGTTGTGATGCTGAATATTGAACTGTTTACAGAGTTCAGTGATCATGGAGTTGTTGAGATTAGTACCATTATCCGTGATGATTCTCTCAGGGATACCATAACGACAAACCAAGTTATGCTTGATGAACCATGCCACCACATTCTTGGTAACTGTAGCAAAGGAGGCAGCCTCAACCCACTTCGTGATGTAATCAATGGCCACTAGGATGAAGCGATGCCCGTTGGATGCGGTAGGTCTGATCTCGCCGATCATGTCAATGCCCCACATTGCAAAGGGCCAGAGAGCTGTCAAGATGTTCAAGGGAAATGGAGGTACATGCACCTTATCAGCATAGATTTGGCACTTGTGACAGGTTTGAGAATGCTGATAACAGTCAGCTTCCATAGTGGACCAGTAGTATCTTGCCCGTAGGATCTTCTTTGCCATGGTATGTCCACTAGAATGAGTGCCAAAGGTACCTTCATGTAGGTCTGCCATGATCCTCTCTGCTTCGCTCTTGTCTACACACCGCAGTAAGGTAGAGTCACGATTGTGCTTATAGAGGATTCCATTACTGAGGAAGAACTTTGCAGCAAACCTTCTCAAAAATTTCTTGTCATTGACAGATGCCCCTTCGGGGTATTCTTGAGCCTCGAGATACCTTTTCACCTCATGAAACCAAGGTTTGTCAGCTACCTCCTCAGTATCAATCTCACAGCAGTATGCCGGTTCATCTAACCTCTCAATAGTGATTTAGAGAGCTTCATTGTCCCACCTGACCTTGAACATTGACGACATAGTAGCTAGCGCGTCCGCTAACTGATTATCTTCTCGTGGGAAATGTTCAAAGGTGATCTCTTCAAAATGCGGCAGCAGTGTTAGTACATACTCTTTGTAAGGGATAAGGTTCGGGTGTTTCGTATCCCACTCTCCTTTCTGACTTATCACCAAAGCGGAATCCCCTAATACATTCAAGAACTTGATCCTTAGGTCAATAGCATCTTTGAGACCCATGATACACGCTTCATACTCTGCCATGTTGTTGGTATAGTTGAAACATAATCGGGCAGTGAACGGAGTATGACAGCCCTCAGGAGATATGATTACAGCGCCAATGTCGTTACCCAGTGCGTTTGAGGCTCCATCAAAAAACATAGACCATCGGGATCCTTCCTCAGGTCCTTCATCCGGTCCAAGTTCTTCACAGTCGGTTACTAACATGATGTTCTCATTCGGGAACTCAAAATTCATGGACTGGTAGTCATCCACGACTTAATGTGCCAAATGATCCGCTAACACACTTCCCTTAATTGCTTTTTGGGTTGTGTATTGGATGTCGTACTCAGTTAAGATCATTTTCCATCTTGCTATGCTTCCGGAGAGAGCGGGCTTCTCGAAAATGTACTTGATCAGATCCATCTTAGATATCAATAAATTAGTGTGGGTCAACATATAATGTCTCAGTCGGCAAGCAGCCCATGCGAAAGCACATAAAGTTTTCTCGAGCTGTGAGTATCGTGTTTCACAGTCGGTAAACTTTTTGCTAAGGTAGTATATTGCATGCTCTTTTCGACCAGACTCGCCATGCTGCCCCAACACACACCCCATTGAATTATCTAGCACTGTTAAGTACATTATCAAAGGTCTTCCTTCAGTCGGAGGCATCAGTATAAGAGGTTCTTGGAGGTATTGCTTGATTCTGTCAAATGCGACCTGGAATTCGTCATTCCACTTTACCACTTGATCTTTCTTCAGAAGCTTGAAGATTGGCTCACAAGTAGTAGTCAGATGTGAAATGAATCGGGCAATGTAATTTAGGCGTCCCAAGAAACCTCTATACTTCTCAGTATGGGGAGCCGGCATCTCTTGTATGGCCTTCACCTTTGCAGGGTCTACTTGAATACTTTTGTTACTAACGATGAATCCCAGAAGCTTACCAGACCTTACCCCGAAGGTGCACTTGTTCGGATTTAACCTCAGCTTGTACGTCTTCAACCTATCAAACAACTTTTGTAGATGATCAAGATGTTCTTCCTTAGTTTGAGACCTGGCTATCATGTCGTCGACGTAAACCTCTATCTCATGGTGAATCATGTCATGGAACAGAGCTACCATAGCTCGCTGATAAGTTACCCCAGCATTCTTCAACCCAAACGGCATCACCTTGTAGCAGAAAGTGCCCCACTTTGTAACAAAGGTTGTCTTCTCCATGTCTTTAGGTGCCATCTTAATCTGATTATAGCCAGAGAAACCGTCCATGAAGGAAAAGACTTTGTGTTGTGCAGTGTTGTCAACCAGAACATCAATGTGGGGAAGCGGGAAGTCATCCTTGGGGCTTGCCCTGTTCAGGTCTCTGTAATCCACACACATTCGTACTTTACCATCTTTCTTAGGTACTGGAACCATATTAGCAACCCACTGCGGATAGGAGGTGGCAACTAAGAACCCTGTGTTGAACTGTTTCATAACCTCTGCTTTAATATTCTCTGACATTTCAGGGCGCATACGACGGACCTTTTGCTTTACCGGAGGGCAGTCTTCTTTAGTCGGCAGACGATGAACCACTATATCTGTGTCTAGTCCCGGCATGTCTTCATATGACCAGGCGAAGATTTCAACATACTCATGCAACATCTGTACCAACCGCTGTTTGACACTAAGCTCTATATTTGCACCTATCTTAACCTCTTCTCAGTCTTCCTCTATACCCAAGTTCACTGTCTTAACCGACTCTTCATGAGGTTGTATGGACCTTTCTTCCTGATGTAATAGTCTAGCAAGTTCTCTGGGTACCTCACAATCTTCCTCACCTTCGTCCTCGACTTGGTTGATCGGATTTTCAAAGTCATAATGAGTAGTAGCAGAACTGTTATCAATGGGATCCAGAGTGGATATGGATATGCATTTGGATATGTGAGTGTGTTTAAGAGCATAGCTGTATAGATAGAATAAAAGAAAAGAAAGACAGAGAGCGCAAAATTTGTATGCAAACGTCCAATGCTTTATTGATGTCATATGAAAATGAAACATGATAACCCTCACAAATAGAACCATTGTGCCCCGGGAAAGACACATGGCTATAGAGTTTATATTGTTTTTGAATTACATATCCGAAAAATCAGAAAGACAATTACTCCTGAACAAAAGTAATCATACAAAGTCCTTGGCACTCCAGTTACTGAGTCCGCCGTTGGTAGTCGGGAAGATCCAGCTGTCAATGTCGGAATCACCATCACTATTGTGATCGGTGGAAATAGAACTGATTGTTTTGAAATGCCGGTTCGCGAAATGTCGCGGTAAGCAAGAGTCGCCACCGTCTTTTATTTTCTCCAACAAGGAAAGGACAAAAGCACAGCAAAATTCCTTTTCGAGATGTTTCTCGGTTCGGGAGGTGGATTATAGAAAGGGAAGGTGTTAGCACCCTTTCTATCCGTGGTTATCCACGGGCTCTTAGGTACTTGCTCACTATGTTTTCAAAAATGTTTGCTTTTCTTGTGTTTGTGGGTTTTGAAAAAGTTTCGTTTTGAAAACTTCTAGGTAACTCTTGTATCAGTCCTCAAGAGTGTATGAAGTGTTTGTTTGAAAACTTTTGTTTGAAAGTGTGAGTGTGAAAAGTTTGTTTTGTTTTGAAAGAGCAAGTACCTTAGAACCTCTACCTACTCAAAAGAAATTAAGCTGTGTAAATGTTCTTTAGACAGTACTATCCCACTATTGAGGAGTAGGTAGCACCGTCATTGGAGTTATTCAGGTCAATTCGATTATAGAGACATGTGTGGTCACCAAAGCAATAGTAGGACGCCTTAGCGGTAACCCTAATGTCCTAGATCCTTTTTATCCGAGGCAACCTTTTCGAGGCAACTGGATCTTTAGACAGGAGGGCGACCTCTAAAACACCCTATACTTAATGACCACGTCGAGGCAACCAAGTGAGGCGTACCCTAGGAGTGGCATGTGCGAGTGTGTCAAGTTTCAATTTAATTATCTTTGCACATGTCTTAGTGAGCTACGTTTTGATTTTAATTTCAGGCAAGTCTTGTCATGCATAGTTAACAGTTAATAATTTGCGGAAAATAAATTGCGGAAAGTAAATCTACACTATTACAAGGCGTCGGGTATTTACATCGCCAAAAGCAACCCTTGGAAAAGTAAATTGCGAGAAAATAAAGAAAGCGGTAAAAAGGTCCTAGTTATCTATTACATTCTCGGAGCAATTACATAAATATAATAAAAAATAATATGCGCGAAAAGAAATTAAATCAGGAAAGTCCTAGGGTTTTGACCCTTTTTGAGAAAGAAAGAAATTTGGTTATTTGGCATTTAATTAAACCTAATTCTAAAACTAATTAATTAATTAATTAAAAGAAAACAAAGTACTTTTTATTTTTTTATGTTTTAATGAAATAAAAGAAAAGAAATTAAAATTATCAAGAAAACCCTAATTCTAATTTATTTTATTTGTTATGAAAATAATTAAAGTTAACCTAATTAAAAAAGACTAAATTAATTAATTTACATTTATTTGCAAAAATAATAATTTAAAGGTGAAATTAATAAATAATAATAATAATAAAAATATTTTTAGTTTTCTGATTTTTATTGTGAAAATAATTAATTTGTTAATTAAATACTAATAATAATAATAATTAATGAAAAGATTAAATGGAAATTAAAAAAGAAAAGAATAAAGAAACCAGGGGGTGCTGGGCCTAACAAAGGGGTACGTTTGGCAATTCTGGCCCATTGATCTCTCAAGCCCTTTTGACTTTCTGGATCGTCCAGGGCGCTGGTTGACTGGGAGCATGGTACTCATCATCTTTTGGCCACTGGATCTGCTTTGCCAGCCACTTGGCATGCTGAAGCGTGAGATACATGATGGAATACGTTGGGAAGCCTGCATGTGATTATGTTAGAAAAAACAATATAAGCGTTTGGGTGGACCTGGAATTCGAACCCAGGTCCCAACGATCATTTGCCAACGCACCATCCACTAAGCCATCTGCACGCCTTTGTTAATATACTAACAAACAATTATAATATTAAGAAACAATTAATATACTGGACAAACAAATAAACGCGCGCCCTTTTTGAATGCTCCAATAGCACATCACCACGTACTCATCTTCTTTGCTGATGCCTAAAAAAAAACAAATAGATAGCGGGGGTTTTTAACCCCCACAACCTACAACAACGAAAAATAGCGATTAGCTCTAGGATTTATATAAATGTTTCGCGAGTATGGCTTTGTGTTCGTCTGGATGCAACGGTTCCAACCATGGGTCTTAAGGGGTCTAATTTTTCCTGTACTGTAAATCCCCAATTTTAGAGTTCAAGAACTCTAGAATTCATCAATGGCGTTTTACGATTCTGTGCATTTTAATCCAATTAAACTATACCAACAACTTCATATGAGTTCAAACAATACAAAACAAACACAAAATCATGTTAATGATGCATGAAATAAGCAATTCGATTCTGGAAAAAAAAACGCAAACCGTTAAACTGTTCTTGATGATTCTTGTAGCTTTAAGGCTTGGTTTTGATTGCAATGCGTTTCTGGGAACCCCTGCAATAGATTAGAACCAATAAAAGCCTTTGAATCACGTTAGAATATGGAAATCAGTTTTCAAGTTTCTTTGAATTTTCTTGAATGTAGTTATGGCTTTTCTGCAGCAAATTCACGTATGCATGATTAGGGTTAGGTTGTGTATTTATAGAGGAAGAGAATTAGGTCAAAATCTTGCAAAGAAATCCATGGAATGATGGTTTGAATATTTGATTGAAAATCAAATATTTTTGAATCTTTTTGATTGGAAAAACTTGCTAAATTTGGAGATTCTTGTCCCTTTGATTGGTACACGAAATTGCCAGCCTTTTTAGGTCATTCTTGCTTCACAAAAAGATTGAAAAATCAAATCTTTGTATTTCCTACAATTTAAATCAATTAAATGAATTAATATTAATAAAAAATCCAATTAATTAATAAAAAATAAGAAAATAAATTCATTAGGCTTGATGGGTCGTGCATAGGCCATGGATAAAGTTTCAAGAAGAAATTTGAGGCCCATTAGCAAAAACAAAGTGTTTTGAGCAAAGTTGACTTTTGCAAATTCTCAAAAATTTCCCAACTTCTCCAATGCATATCTTGCTCAATTTTGATCCTATGAACATGTTCTTGGAAATTTTGGAAAGGTCTTGAAGTCCTCTAACCAATTCCTTTGGTCCCATGTCATTTGGATTTACCAATCTCAAGTTATGGTCTTTGACTTAAAGTGCATTTTTGTTGACTTTTGAATTTGACCTATAATGTAGAAATTGATAACTTTTTGTGAGAGCATTTCTTGGACTTGGAATGTGAAGATGAGTTGTAGTAAATGTCATCCCCTTCACAATGAGCATTGGATGGGATTTTTCTGATGAAACATGAAAAATTTATGCCTTGGTCAAGATACAGTTGACTTTTTTGCTGTCCAAAAATAGTAACTTCTTGCATCTTGATGATTTTTGAGCCATTCTTGTGGAATCATGATCAAGATTTGATCAAATGATGATTGTGGACTCAAAATAATATGTTGACCAAAAATTCTGACTTTTGACTGCAAAATGACCATTTTGCCCCTGCAGTTGGTTGTAGGTCAAATGGAGCTTTTGACTGTGCAATTTGGCACTGTGAGTCTTGAGACTTGGCATGTAGGTTCTTGAGGATGTATATGGGCCTATGAGATTTGATTGAGCCATTGAAAACCTCAAATTCCTTGAAAGAAACAAAACCCTAATTTGGACTGGCTTGGGAGGCATTTGGACTGTGCAATCCTTGAGCAATCTTGAACCATTTGAAGATGATTCTTGACAAATCTTGAAGAATATGGGAGGGCAAATTTTGGGGTACAACAACTATCTTCAAGCGCATTGACCCCAGGATAGTTGATGCGTAGGGGAGGTCCTCCAGCCCGAGCACAACAAACAGCCCTTTAAGCACCTGTAGTGAAGCCTAAACCAGATTTGTCAGACTGGTAATGAATAACCGGGAGTTGACCCCAAATGGTAGACCCGCCTTCTTCAACCACTGCTCGTGCATCCTTGAGAGAAGCCATCTTCGAGGGAGATTTGGTGACCTTTAGAGGATTGTCGGTAGTTTCTGCTGTAGCCATAGTCTGAGGTACCTCTTCAAAGTTCTGGCAAGGAGTCTCGATGAACTCACCATCCATTTCCATGTATCTGAAGGAGTTCAAGTGACTGATCATATACTCCTCTTCACCATGCATAGTGACAATCTTTCCTCTTACTGGGTACTTCAACATTTGGTGGAGGGTAGAAGTAACAGCCCCAACCCCATGTATCCAAGGGTGTCCCAACAAGCAAGAATATGATGGTTTGATATCAATTACATAGAAAGTGGAGTTAAAGGTCTGGGAACCAACTTTGATAGGGACATCCACTTCCCCGTGCACCATCCTCTTCGAACCATCAGAAGCTCTCACTACTATATTGCTAGGCTTCAAGGTCAAGCCTTCGCAGTCCAATCTGTCCAGAGCTTTTTTAGGTAGCACATTCAATGAGGAGCCAGTATCTACCAAAACATGGGCCAAAGTCGTGCCCCTGCATTCAACAGAAACATGAAGAGCATCATTATGCTTCCTCCCCTTTGGCGTCAGATCCGCATCGAAAAAACCCAAACCATTATCAGCAGTCAGACTAGCCACACAATCTTCAAACTGATCAGCAGATGTCTCCCGTGGCACGTGAGCCGTCTTCAAAAGCTTAACCAAAGCCTTCACATGGGCCTCGGAACACATCAACAAAGCCAACATAGAAATTTTGGATGGGGTCTGCCCCAGCTGCTCGACCACGTTGTAGTCACTCTTCTTTATTATCTTCAAAATTTCTTCCATTTCTTTTTTGGAAGCTTCTGGTATGGTTACTAAATTGGCCTTTGTTAGGACAGGCTCAATCAGTATGTCTTTTCCTCGAGTCTCGGTCTACTCGGTGATGGGAGGGTCAACAAGAGTGATTACTGGAATTACGGTAGTAGTCTTGGGTGGAACCACAGCAGGAATGATCACAGGTCCGATAACAGTCTTCGGGGGAGAAATTTCAGAGGAGAACACTCTTCCACTTCTTGTTATTTTACTGGTTCCGGCAATATTGATGATGTCGGAATCAGCATTTTCAGCAATCTTGTCTTCAATGGCTAGCATGTCCTGCTTTACGTCGTGGTAATAAACATCGGCCCCATAGTTCCAAGGAACAACTTTGTCCGAGGAGTATGGGATTGGCCCTGGCATGGTTATGATCAACGGAGTCACCTTCGAATTGATGTAATCTTGACGGCTCTCTTAGCAGAGGCCCTGGGAGGATTGGCGGAAATGGTTATGATAACAACGTCTTCACAGAAAACAATTGGAACAGAAGTCTTCTTAAACAGAATCTCTTTGTCATCCATCAGGCGCTGAACACCTGTCTTCAACAAAGGGAAACCAGTCGGTAGAAATGAACAAAGGTGGCAACCTTCATCACATCATGAAAATAAATCGGCCTTCAGCAAATTCCCCTTGATAGTCATGAGTGGGGTCACCAACTCTTCCACAGAAGTCACAAACACGTCTTCTTCAACGACATTAACACCCCAACCATGTTTCGGCATAGGGGCAGTGATAACGTTGGGAGTCTTTGGTGGATCAAATTCAATCTCCTTAGCATCAATTAGATCATGTACTTTGTTCTTCAAATCCCAATAGTCATTGGTATCATGGCCTGGACTTTCCAAATGGTAAGCACAACGAGCATTCGGTTTATAGTAAGGAGAGGTGGTGTTTGGATTCTTCAAATCTTCCCTTAGAGTAACCAGATTGGACTTCAGCAAATAAGGTAAAACCTGAGACAACTTCATGTTGATCTGAGTGAACTGTCTAGCTGGTCTTTCTACTCTTGGCCGATTGTTTCTTTGCTGAGCAGGTGCAGGTTTGGGAATCATAACAGCCCCTACCGTCGGACGGTGCTCGGTTTGATTCTGATTCTTTTGGTTATAGATGGAACTGACTTCCTTTTTACCTGCAAACGGCTTCCTTGCAGCACTAGAAGAGGCATCCTTCTGAATTTTTCCACTTCAAATTCCAACTTCCACTCTTTCTCTTGTTAAGATCAGTTTACTAAAACCCGCCGGTGAACTTCCAATCAGATGGTTAAAAAATGGCCCAGTCAAAGTTCCTAGAAACATATCTACGAGCTCCCTATCAACCAAGGGAGGTTGAACTCTTCCAGCCAAATCTCTCCACTTCTGAGCATAATCCTTGAAACCCTCGTTCGAACCCATTGACAGATTATGGAGTTGTGTATGGGTGGGAGCGAGGTCTGCATTATACTGATATTACTTATAAAATGCAGCAGCAAGGTCTTCCCAGTTATGAACATTGGCTCTTTCCAGCTGATAGAACCAATCCAGTTGTGTTCCAGACAGACTGTCTTGGAAGAAGTGAACCCACAAGTCTTTGTCAGCAGTATGAGGCTGTATCTTCCTCACATAGGAACAGAGATGTATTTTAGGACAAGATACCCCATCATACTTAGCAAATACCGGTTCCTTGAATTTTGGGGGGATGACAACCCCGAAGACCAGACCCAACTCTTCAAAATCCAGCCCAGGAACCTTCTGGATTTCCATAGCACTCAGACGCTCTTCTAACTGCTTATACATTTCATCAGCCGGAGGGTACTGCTCCTCATTGTAATCAGTTTCATTGTCAGACTCTTTAGGACTAGGGTCCTCTTCTCTGGCTTCACCCTCTTGATTCTCTCCTTCTTTAGATGAAGAAGCTAAATCAACAACCCGTCTTGGCGGCCTTTTGAACCTTCTGCTCATATGTGCCACACCGGCTGTCCTCTTGGTCTTCTTAGTGTTCTTCTTAATAATCAGAGCCTTTATCTCTTCCTGTCCTTTGGCTAGAGCCATAATCATTTGCTGGAACTGCGTATTCTGAGTCTAAAGATCTTTCACAGTTTGTTCAAGAGCCATTGCTGAAATAAATAGCAGAGGAGATGAGAAACCTGTTATGAATCTTGTTATGCAATGATATGTATGCAATTCTTTTATAGGGTTCTTAAAGGCTTAAATTTTCTTAAATAAAAAGGAACAAACGCGAATTGTATTAGTAAACTTGAATTATTACAAAGAATGAATTTTGAGAGTACAATTAAGCAAAATAAAACGAAAAGAAGACTAGGTTTCCCATGGGCGCATCCTCTTTGGCGCGACGTAGGCGTTGATATTCCTCTCTTCATGAAGTAGCCTAATGAGTTCCAAGACCTTCTTCTTGCTGGCGTAGAATTGGGCTTCAAACGTATCCCGCTCCTCTTTAAGCTGAACCCAAGACTTCTATAACTCTCCATGATCAGTTAGCATGTCTGGACGAAGAACAAGATGAGGAGTGTCTCTCTCAGAAACTGGTTCCATAATTATAGGTCAGATAGCGGGATAAGGCATCATAAGAGTTTGAGTGCGGGCTCGTTACCATCTGAGATAAGGCTCGAGAGGTATGGAATTCTTATTCCCAAGTGTCTTGCTGTCAACCCTATGTACCATACTCCAAGCTTGTATGAACCCTTTACGGTAACCCTGAACATCATTCTCATAGTTGAAGGCAATTCCTTGAATAAGTGTATCATGAGGGTCATCCCTTCTCGCATAACCAAACTGTCATAATGCTAAGCAAGGGTTATAAGTGATTCTTCCCCTAATGACTAAGAGAGGGACATTAGGGAATTCACCACAGCGATCAATGATAGTAACATCTTCTGAGAACCGTGAACACCAATGAATGTCTGAATGCATAAGGGACATTAGTCGATGAGACCATCTTTTACCCTATTCATTCTTCAAAGTAGATCTTGGTAGGTGCAAAATAAACCACCTAGCCAATAGAGGAGTGCAACACTGGAGGGTCCCCCTTATTTTTAGAGTATGAACATGCAGAGAGTGTAGAATATCCCCGAGTAATGTAGGTATCAGATTCCGAGACAAAAAAGCATGGATTGTGCTCACATCTACAAATTAATCCGCATTAGGGAACAATACCATCTTGTAGACAAGGAGCGCCAAAACCTCTTCAAAAGCTTGTAGATCCAGGGTATCTCAAAAATAGTAAGCCTTCTCGAACAGAAATTTAACCGGAATTCCTTGAACACTCCCTCTGGCTTCCCAATTTGTCACTATGTCGGACCGTTGTAAGGGTAGAGCTTTAGCAATTTCTTCAGGTTTGGAATGTCTTTTCATACCGCTGAAAGGTAGATGATCAAGAATGGGTATCCCTAATAACTGAGAAAATTCCTCCATAGTAGGCACTAACTGGTAATCCGGGAATTTGAAACAGTGATGCAGAGGATCGAAGAACTGAAACAACACTTTCAACATTTCTTTGTCAGGTTTTGCAGTGACCAAGTTGAGCAACGGACCATGCTTTTCAGTAAAAGGAGAGCTTTTGGGGATCCTTACTTCCAAGTCCCTTAATTGGGGAGATACTTTCACTAGGTTAATCTGAATAGTGTTCCTGCGGACGGATGCCATATCCTACAAAACATAGCAAAGATGAGCCCTAGAAACCCTTAAAACATTTAGTATGATATGCTATGGTATGATGTTTATGATGTCATGATAAATCACAAGTATAGCAAACTCAGACAAATCATACAAAGTCCTTAGGTTTAAGGCTTGCTTGAGTTTTAAGGTCATACCCTCTTGAAGCTGGATTGGTTCAACCTGTCCTATAAATATGTAACCGGGTTCTAAAGGGATCTCAATATCATTGATCTTTCCCCTAAGACTTGTTCAATCGACGATTGACTCATAATCAAACAAAACTCAGAAGTCAAACCTCAATGAGTGTAGCATCGAGTATCTGTCGACCTTAGGCATACACCAAACTCGGCCATCTCACTACGTCCTACTGGCCAAGTTGTGCAATTAAAGGTTCTAAGGTCAGTTGATGCTTTATGACACCACGCAGCGGCCCCGTACATCTCCTTGATTGACTCAAGGGTTACGGGTACCAACCAAAGTGTCACATCAATATAGTTACTGCTTCAACCGTGTCGGTGTACCCCAGCACAGCTCCCTCACAGTTTATTGCTACTTACCTAAAAGGTGTTTCCTGATCCGGGTGTAGGATCAAATAACCCAAACAGTTCCCATAAATATAAAGCAAGCAAGACAATTAAGAGAAAGCAATTAAATATGACCTAGATCTTAAGGTTTACCCCACTTTATATTTTAATCCCCAGCAGAGTCGCCAGTTCTGTGATACGGTGGCAGAACCGACTGTTAATACTGGTTTGCGTTTTTTGTTTTCCAATGTCACGGTAAGAAAGAGTTGCCACTGACTTTTATTTTATCTAATCAGGAAAAGGAAAAAGAACAGAAAAAACCTTTTTCGAGATGTTTCTGAGTACGGTGGGTAGATTATAGAAAGGGAAGGTGATAGCACCCTTTCTATCCGTGGTTTTCCACGGGCTCTTAGGTACTTTCTCATTTTGAAATTGCTTGTGTGTGCTTGATTTGAAAAGTTTTGTTTTACTTCATTTTAACCCTTGTTTCTATCATCAAGAGTGTTATGAAGTCGTTTTTGAAAACTATTTTGAAAAGTGTTGGTGTGAAAAAGTTTTTTTGTTTGTTTGAGCAAGTACCTAGGAACTAATCCACCTACTCGAAAAAGGTCTGTTCGTTTTCCTTTTAGACAATGCTATCCCATTATTGAGAAATAGGTAACATCGTCGTTGGAGTTTTTTAGGGACATTCGAAGGGACAAATACGATCACAAAAGCTATGTTAGGAAATGTTGGTAATCATCCTAAAGCCTTAAAGATCTTTTTCTGAGGCAACATCCGAATGGATCATTTTAGATCTTTCGGGGCTAGAGGACAACCACTAACAAACCCTATACTTCATGACGTTTACCAAAGGCAACCGGAGTGGAGTAAACCCTAGGAGTGAGCATGTGCGAGTGTAATTTTTAGTTAATTTATCTTTGCACATTTAGGGTTTTCTACCTTATTAATTTTCAGTTAGTCTTTCCATACAATCCTATTAACATTTAAGCAGTTTATAGTTTGCGGAAATTAAAAGCGAGAAAGTTAAAGTCCTAGCTATTACAGGGCTTTTTCAGATACATAATTATTTTGACCGAAAATAAAGATGCGGAATTGAAACCCTAACTACTATTATAAACTCGGAGCAATTATAATAATAATAAAAAGGAATTAAAAATGCCGCGGTGAATTAAATGCGAGAATAATTTAGGAAACCTAAAAAATCTACTTGAAAAATATTTAGGTTATTTTTTTGGGGAAAATTAGGTTATGTACAAATTAAACCCTAATTCCAATTATTTTTAATTATGAAAAAAAGATTAAATTGCCCTAAATAATTAAACTAATTAATTAAGGAAATAAAATAATTTTATGAAAAAAAATGATTTTTGATGTTTTTTTTTTTGAGATTTTTTATTTTACGATAAAAATGATTTTTTGGGTTATTTTGTAAAAAAAGATAATTAGTAAATAATTAACATAAGAATTAAAATAAAAAGAAAAGAGATGGGCCTGTATTTGCTGAATGGGGGGTGCAATGTTGAATTGTTTAGGCCCAATAGCTGGTCAGCCCAGTCTTTGCGCCTGATTCAGTGTGATAATCTTTCTGATGGTCTATGGTATGACTTGAGTGTTAGGCGTTGGATCTGGATTGGTGATGAATCCAATGGTTAAGATCAGGGTGTATCACGGGCGCCTGGAATGGGTTGTGCACAAGATCTGCTTGCAAGTGTTAAGAAAATAATAAAATGCTGGGCCATGGGGTCGAACCCAGGTCCTCCCTCTCAATACCACGCACACTTAACCAACTTGGCTACCTGTTCTTTTGTTAATAAGAATGAATAACAAATAATATAATGAAAAATGGGTCAGTATTATAATGAAACGCGCGAAATTTAAATTGCCCAATTGTTGGCTGAAGATTTTGATAATGTTATTAGAAGCCAAATGAATTAAACGTTTTGATCGAAATGAGGTAAAGCGTCATGTTTCGAAGTAGCAGAAGCAGTGTTTCGAATAAGTATGTCAAAGCTTGGAGCTTCGAGTGGCAATTATGGGAACATATCTAAAGAAGTCTTGAAATAACAACAAGGCTGTGTCTGGGAAGAGCGTTCGAAACAGAGAAGTACCAAAGCATTTGAAATTCAAATGGAAGCGGGACTTTCGAAGTTTGAAAGTTATGTGCTGGAGCATTTGGGGACACGTGGAAAGACGAAAGAGGCATTGTCCTGCATGTTCTAAACGTGGCATAATCCTATAGCAAGACCGTTATGGTCGAATTAGTATAAATAGAAGTCTTAGTATTAGGATTTGGTGTGTCATATCTATTATACAAAATACTCAGTAACATTCAAACTACCACATGGCAAGGGAAACGAATGCAAGAGAAATGTATGTATGATAGCACCATGTATTTCTGATTTAATGAAAACCTTTTACCATTTCCAGCACTTTCCTTTATCCTTTTGTCAAATAACATTTACAAGTTTTCTCATTTACAGTCTTTTCACTTCGAAATCTCTTCTTCAAAGTTTTACATTTTAATGTTTTCTTCATATTTCAAGCACTTTATATCTCAGAAAACTGTCATATTTTCCATACCTTTACCTTCAAGTCTTATCCTTCGAACGCATATTTTTACTTAAAGTCATTTAAAGATTTCTTGCATTAAACGCTTTCTTCATATTTTAAACCTTTTACGTTCCAGAAATCCTTTATATTAACTGTTTTGTAAGTCGAAACCATTCACTTCACTTTTATGCAATTTTACATGTCTTTACAATTAGCATTTATTCATGTAACTTAGTTTTCACACACACATTTTGATTACATCTTTAGACTTTTAGAGAGAGAAATCGAAATAAGCCAAACACATATACAATATCAACCATGAATATCTGTTCGATCGTGAGAGTAACCTTAATATCCAAGGAGTCCTAGGATCAATCTAGTCGATCCTGTGAGTTACCAGAGGAATTGAATAACAGTCAGAAAGATTATTCGATAGTTTGGAAGACTAGCGGTTGTTTACCAGAAATCACTGGAAACAAATTGGCACACCTGGTGGGACCAATAATTGGATATTAGAAATAAGGATTGTTGAGACATAACCATTACAAAAACGTTGGAACCTAAGAAGTTTGCTGTTTTATGAACCAGAGAAGTGGTAAGATAACCAACAGCAACCAACCTTTATCCAGAAGAAAACGTTTGGACAAAATGTCTAATTCAGACAATCAACAAGGGGACCAAAATGGCCCACATACAACAGGCACTAATGCGTCCACTTCGATCGGAACATCTAATGTAATCCCTTCGAATGCATAGTCTGTTGCATCTTCGACCAGTAACATAGCCACCAATGGAGTAAGTGGCATATTAACTAATAGTTCGATCTTAGGAAATACTGGAACCATTGGCTACCCTTGGGGATTCGTTCCACCATCAGGGACACAATCCCATTTCGCCACTCCATTAACTAGACCACCAGGTTTCGATGGGAATAGAACCAGAAATTCCTCTTATGGAATGCCAACATCTTTTATGGCAGGTTTACACAATTCCACATCGAATTCATCTCCACAACTAGGGTCTGGGTCTGGGGCGAATCAATTTATGACAAATAACCAAGGGTCGGTGGGTTATAGCACAATGCCTATCTTAACCACAGACAACCAGTTGGATTTTAGGCAATTGATGGATGACAGTAACCATAATATGATAGGGGTGTTAGCACAAACCATGCAGGAGATATTTGCCCCAATAGTGCAAAATGTGACTGTGACAAACAGAGAAAATGCTGACAATATGAGTCGAATAGCAGATTTCTTTGCTCCCCCAGAAAGGCGTAGGCAGAATCAGGCGGGATTTCGAGCAAACATGCCTGTTATAGAACAAATTGCTAACGACCCAATTTATAGACCACCCAGAGAAGAAGTTAACTTAGGGGCCAGGGCACCAAGGTTAGAAGCCCCAATAATCCCGGGCCCACAAAGGGAAATTATGGAACCAGGGGCAAGGGTCGAAAGGCTAGAAGCCCCAGAGTTTCGAGAAGAACAACCTAGGGGAGTTGTTTTGGTTGGTCGAAATCAAGATGCCGATGCTGTCGTTCATAGAATTCGAAACGATAACATCTTGGCAGAAAACAACCTAACCACCATGATAGAGAGAGTCATGGCCCAGAATGGCCTCAACACAGGAGTGAGGAGGCCAAATTACGCTTCTCCTATATTGGATTGCATAATGCATACTGATTTACCAAGGGGATATAAAGTCCCTAAATTTACAAAGTTCGCTGGGGATACCAATGAGTCAACAGTCGAACACATAGCGAGATATCTAACCGAAGCGGGAGATATAGCCAATAATGAAGATCTCAGGATCAAATACTTCCCAAGTTCCTTGACAAAAAACGCCTTCACATGGTTTACCACTTTGCCTCCTGGGTCCATTGACACTTGGGCTCTCTTAGAGAGATTATTCCATGAACAATTTTACATGGGACAGTCGAAAATAAGTTTGAAGGAATTGGCCAGTGTTAAGAGAAAGTTCACCGAACCCATAGATGATTATTTGAATAGATTTAGGCTTTTGAAATCCAGATGTTACACAGTAGTGCCTGAACATGAGTTAGTCGAAATGGCCGCTGGTGGCTTGGATTATTCTATTCGAAAGAAACTAGACACTCAGTATTTGAGGGATATGGCTCAGTTAGCCGATAGGGTTCGACATGTCGAAAGACTAAAGGCCGAAAAAGCCAGAGTCTTTAAGAATAGCAAGAAAGAAAGGATTTCCTATGTTGGGACTGAGGAAGCAGAAGAATATCCTGAATTCGAATTCGAAGAGGTCAAAATCGACCTCACTGAATTAAAACAGGCCCCGCCTTATTCCTGCAAATTGTTAGTTCCCACAAAAGGGAAAGACATTGTTGAAAATGAAAAAAGTGACAAATTTCCAAAGAAGGTTTATACCTTCGATGTCACTAAATGTGACGAGATTTTTGACTTACTTGTCAAAGATGGCCAACTAATTGTGCCATCAAATGTCAAAATACATCCTTTGGATCAGAGAAAGAAGAGAGGATTTTGCAAATATCATAGTTTCCTAGGCCACAAAACCTCACAATGTTTTCTTTTCAGGGACCTGATTCAAAACGCGATCAAAGATGGCAGACTAAAGTTTGCTGATAAGGTGAAGATGAAAGTGGACGAAGATCCCTTGGACGTCGCAGACACCAACTACTCCGAGCCTGCATGCATTGGAGAGGTCAACATGGTGGAAACTGATCAAAGCGACGCCCTAACAGGAGAGAAGGGTACTGGAGTTGAAAACTGGGTGATGGTCGAAGTCAGCGAGGAGGTCACTGAAGACATCCAGAATACGCCAGAGACTCCGATTGCCGCACCTGTAGCTGTTGCAAGAGAAACCCAGGCTACTGAAGGCCAGGGAAATCAAAACCAAGAATTAACACAAGTCACTGAAGGCTTGAGGCTGGAATTGGAGAAAGTCCAAATCACGCAGCCAATTTCCCTTCAGAAGGAAATATGGGACACTCTAGGGGAACCCAGTGGAAAATTTGAATATTTGGTCAAATATTCTGCCCCAGAGAGTTCGAAGGTTCAGATTGAGGATATAAAGCCCACAGGATGGGGTGATGATGAAGCTAAAGGGGGAGATGTTGAAATAAATATGGTGGATATGGAAAGACCTCGCTCTGAGATAGAGGAAGTGGAAAAATACTTAGAAAAAGAAAAGTATAGAATGGGGGATAATCACACTGGAGATGCTAGTCTCAAGGATTATCTCATGACATGCCACAAAGGAGATTCAGGCATGATATTGTGCCCTAGGTGCAGCATCCTCTGCAATCAAAGAATCGCTGCGAATTTCGAAAGGGTACAGAGGACTCGAACTGGCAACAATTGGCGCCAGGATAACCAGCTTTTTAGGTGTTATCCCAAGGCTGGAGAAAGTTTGCTGGAATTTGTGTTTCGCTGCTACAAAGGGGCAACCAAGTGCTTGATTTGCCCAAGGTGTTCTGCTGTGTATGACCAAAGCATGGCCAGGGCCTTCGAAACGATTCCCTTCGCCCCTTGCTGGAACCATCAAGAAACTGCCCAGATGGGCCCACGTTTCGACAGCAGACACAAACAACGAAGGCCTGATAGCCCTCACCCCAAGGCTGCTCGAAGAGTGACTTTCAAACTCCCTGCTGAAGTGCCAACCGATAGATGGTTACAGGTCAGAAATGACAAAGGCAAAGATAGATGGAGAAACGCTGAACGAAATGCACGCCATGTTGTGACATACAGGAGGCAATTCAACACAGCAAAAAAGGAGGAGGTGAGATTAGAAAATTACAAAGGAAGGAACCCCATGTCAATATCCCAGTGGCGCAGACAGCAAAGGATTCGAAAGGCTGAGAGAGAAGCTGTGGCAAACAAAGGGGTTACTTCAACGAAAAACCAAGGTGAATCTAGCACCAACAAACCAAAAAATCAAACTGAAGACAAACCTCCAGTCAATAGGAGGCTCTTCTCTGAAGAACAACGCGATGAACCAAAGGAATACACTCCAGGCCCGGAAGAGGACGAAGATATGATAACAGATAACTTCGAATCGGAGGGGGAGTCTTCATTTAACTTGAACTGTAACGTGGTGTCTGTGCTTCCCTGCGAATTTGGGCAGGAAACCGAAATCAATGAATATGAGGAGGAAGACACCACAGATTTGATGAAACATAGGCCCGTGTGCTACTATGTGATGGACAATGGGGCTGTTGAGGAACAAAATGCGTTCTTCGAACGTCTAGAACCTGCAATGAAGAACCATCTCAAGCCACTTTTCATTCGGGCGAAAGTTGGTGTCCATGGTGTGAACAAAGTTCTAGTGGATGGGGGTGCTGCAGTCAATTTGATACCCCATTTCATGCTAAAAAGATTAGAGATCCGCGAAGGAGACATCAAGCCCCATAATATGGTTCTGTCCAATTATGAGGGAAAAGTGGGCAAAACACTGGGAGTGGTCCAGTTGGAATTGACAATAGGCTCAAGCTGTAGGCCCACCATGTTTATGGTGATCGAAGCCAAGGCCAACTATAACTTACTACTGGGAAGAGAGTGGATCCATGGCGTGGGGGCAGTTCCTTCGTCAATGCATCAGCGACTAGTTCTGTGGAGAGATGATGGAATCGTGGAAAACATCGAAGCAGACCAGAGTTACTTTATGTCAACTGTCAATTTAGTTGACAAGAGGGATTATGATAAAAATCTGGCAAAGATTGCTCCGTGTGTTCCAAATGATGAGATTAATGAAACTAGAAACGCCCACTACTACATGACCCTTCGTCATGATGGCCTTTACTGGGATAGAACAATAATCAGTGAAGAAGAGGGAGTCGAAAGCACTATACAAAAACGGCCAGCAGGCTGGGACTTCGACAACCTTAGCCATGACTGAGTCTACCTTTTTCGAAAGGATTTCGGCCTATATGGCTGAGAACGAATCAAAAGCGGCCTTAGAGGCTGAAATAAATAAATCAACTATAAAGACGGACGAAGTAAGTGGGGATGGTTCGAAATGCTCACCCTTCAAAGAGTTTGAGATGGATCAAAGGTTGGATGCCATCTATGATAAAGAACCCTTAGGCTTCGAAAGGGACCCCATAAACTCAGGTGCCAAAATGTTGGCACAGGATCCACTCGAAGAAGTCAACTTAGGGGATGAAAAAACGAAAAGAGTAACCTACATAAGTGCTAAACTTAGCCCAGGCCTCAAGAAGGAAGTGATCGAAGTCCTTAAGGAAAACAAAGATTGCTTCGCATGGGATTATGACGAGATGCCTGGTTTAAAGAGGGAGTTGGTCGAACACAGACTGCCAATCAAAGATGGCAAGAGGCCCATCAAACAAACTCCCAGAAGATTCGCACCAGCGGTTCTCACAAAAATTAAAGCTGAGATCGAAAGGTTGCTGCGTTGCAAATTCATTAGAACAACAAGGTACGTCGAATGGTTAGCAAACATAGTACCTGTTATTAAGAAAAATGGTTCTTTAAGAATTTGCATAGATTTTAGGGATTTAAACACTGCAACCCCTAAAGATGAATATTCCATGCCTGTGGCAGAAATGCTAGTAGATTCTGCTGCAGGGTTCGAATACTTGAGTATGTTAGATGGATACTCTGGGTATAACCAGATTTTCATTGCTGAAGAAGATGTTGCAAAGACAGCATTTCGTTGCCCAGGAGCCTTAGGCACCTACGAATGGGTGGTGATGCCTTTTGGTTTAAAGAATGCTGGGGCAACTTATCAAAGGGCAATGAATTCAATTTTTCATGATTTCATTGAAACCTTCATGCAGGTGTATATTGACGATATAGTCATCAAATCTATATCTGCAGAAACACATTTGCATCATTTAAGCCAATCATTCGAGCGAATGAGAAAACATGGCTTAAAGATGAATCCCCTTAAATGTGCATTTTTTGTGCAGGCTGGAGATTTTATTGGTTTTGTGGTTCACAAGAAAGGAATTGAAATCAACCAGAACAAAACCAAAGCCATAATGGAGACGAAAGCACCTGCGTCAAAAAGGGAGTTGCAATCTCTGCTAGGGAAAATTAACTTCCTCAGAAGATTCATCTCGAACCTAAGTGGAAGAACCCAAGCTTTCTCTCCGTTACTTCGTCTAAAGCAAGGTCAAGCGTTCGAATGGAACGAAGCTCACCAGGAGGCGTTTGACAGAATAAAAGAATACCTTTCTCAACCTCCTATTTTTTCTCCACCTTCATGGGGGAAGCCCATGAGATTGTACATATCTACCTCTGAAGTTAGTATAGGTAGTATGCTAGCACAAGAAGATAGCAATGGCGTCGAAAGAGCCATATACTATTTAAGTAGAGTGCTAAATGATGCAGAGACCAGATATAGCAATTTAGAAAAGCTATGTCTCTGTTTGTATTTCTCTTGTATGAAACTCAAGTATTATATAAAACCTGTTGATGTTTATGTTTCATCTCATTTCGATGTCATTAAACATATGCTTTCAAAACCAATAATGCATAGCAGAGTTGGCAAGTGGGCTTTAGCCTTAACAGAATATTCGTTGACTTTCATGCCTTTAAAAGCTATGAAAGGTCAAGTGATTCCTGACTTCATTGTGGACCATTCTTTGGTTGAGCAGACGGTCATGAGTTACGTCGAAATGCAACCATGGAAATTGTACTTTGATGGTTCAACCCACATGAATGGAAGTGGTGTTGGAGTCCTTCTGATTTCTCCTGAAGGAATTCCAACAAAATTCAAGTATAAATTAGACGGTCCTCGTTGTTCTAACAACGAAGCTGAGTATGAAGCGCTCATTGTTGGACTTGAAGCTTTGTTGGAATTGGGGGCAACCCGAGTCGAAATTAAAGGAGACTCTGAATTAGTGGTCAAACAAATCACAAAGGAATACAAGTGCATAAAGGAAAATTTAATGGTATACTTCGTCATAGTCAATAGGCTATTGAGGAAATTTGAATACATGGATATTCAACACATACCAAGAATAGAGAACCAAGAAGCAAATGACTTAGCGCAGTTGGCTTCAGGTTATAAAGTGTCTACCAAGAACTTCAAGGATTTGGTCGAATTAAGGGGAAGAGTTATGGCTACCAGATTCACACCATCGGATCTGGAAAGTATGAGATTGGGATATGCTGAGAAACAGGGATTCGAAATATTAGCCATAAATACTTTATCAGATGCAGATTGGCGAAGTCCATTGAAGAGTTATTTAGCAGACCCAACTCTAAAGGTGGATAGAAAAACAAAATATAGAGCATTGTCATATCTCCTCATGGGGAACGAATTGTTTAAAAAGACCCAAGAGGGTGTATTATTGAAATGCCTAGGAGAAAGTGAGGCATACTTAGCATTGTCTGAAGTCCATAATGGGGCATGTGGGGCACATCAAGCAGGCCATAAAATGAAATGGTTGTTATTTCGATACGGCTTGTATTGGCCTAGCATGCTCAAAGATTGCATAGACTTTGCTAAAGGATGTGAGGAATGTCAGAAACATGCAGGAATTCAACATGCCCCTGCAAGTGAGTTGCATTCGATCATCAAACCATGGCCATTTAGAGGATGGGAATTGGATTTGATAGGAGAAATAAATCCTGCTTCGTCCAAAGGACAGAAATACATCTTGGTGTGAATAGATTATTTTACCAAATGGATCGAAGCTATACCACTGATAGTTGCTGATCAAGAGGCTATTATTGAATTTATACAAAAGCACATTATCTATAGGTTCGGATTTCCAGAGAGCATAACTACAGACCAAGGCTCTGTGTTTACTGGTAGAAAGATGCAAGGATTTGCCCAAGAAATGGGGTTTAGCTTGCTAACATCAACGCCATATTATGCTCAAGCAAACGGACAAGTCGAAGCAGCAAATAAAGTAATAATAGGATTAATCAAGAAGCATATTGGCAAAAAGCCAAGAAACTGGCACAAAACTCTGGACCAAATATTATGGGCTTGTAGAACATCTCCTAAGGAAGCTACTAACACTACGCCTTTCCAACTCACATTTGGTCATGATGCAGTGTTGCCAGTAGAAATTCATCTACAATTAGTTCGAATTCAGAGACAAAACGAAATCCCAACTGCATTATATTGGGAAATGATGATGAATGAATTAGTTGAGTTGGACGAAATTAGATTACATGCATTGGAAATTTTGATGAGGCAAAAAGAAAGAGTGGCCAAAACATACAATAAAAGGGTGAAGGAAAAAGTATTCATTATTAATGACTTGGTTTGGAGAGTCATATTGCCTATGGACAAGAAGAATAAAGCGTTAGGTAAATGGTCACCTCATTGGGAAGGACCTTTTCGAATATTAAAAGTATTCTCAAACAATGCATACGAAATCGAAGAACTCATGGATGATAAACGTGTCCTAAAGGTTAATGGGAAATATTTAAAGAAATATAAGCCAAGCCTGCAGGAGATTCGAATAGTAACAACGTAAACAAGATGTTATAAAAAGCCAAGATGGCAAGATAAAATGCCAAAATGGCGTTGTTCGAATATTACATGTAAGAAACCAAAATTATAGTCAAATAAACATCAAAATCTAGAAATAAGAATTATTTTTCAATCGATTAAAAGTGCTTCGAAATGATTCAAGTTTCTGCTGAGCGAACCGCCTGGCTCCTTCCAAGGTTTCCACTTCTCCTTTAAGTTGTTCTGCAATCTCCATTTCCGCAAGCCCCTGGTTGAGAAGCTCTTCGAATTGGTTACCAGCAGAATTGGTTTCGAAGGCTAGTTGTTGTTCTTTAGCCTCCTTAACCTTCTGTTGAAGTTCCAGAATCTGCCTTTCCCAAAGAAGGATGGACTCAGCTCGAGCCTCATAATCAGTTTTCGACTGCTTCAGATGCATAGCTTGATCCTCAGCTTCTTGAGAGAGTTTCGAAGCTTGTTCATAAGTGGCATCCATGGCAATGCGTTTCTCTTGAACCTTCTTGGCAGCAGATTCGTCTTGGAGAAGGTAAACAGTTACGTTGTCCAGCAAATTCTGAAGATCGAACAAGAGAGTACTAACTGGCAAGGAGCAGGTGGAAAGATTGACCTTTGTGAGCAGCTCCTTCATAGTATAGCAAGCAGTACTATCTTGCTTAAGCACTTCGAATATATCCACATTGAGAATGGTTTTCCTAATTTTATTAAGAAGAACAATTCTTTCATCTGTGGGAAGAGGATAGCTGGTCGAACTTGTGCCAGCCCTAGCAAGTGGGACGTCCCTCTGAGCCAACTTTGCCTTCATGTACCCAATAGGGTCATTTCGTCTCAGAAGTGCCAGTTCCTCATCAGTCATTCGAGACAGAGAGGATTGAGGAAGTTCCACACGTAGGGGAGCCACGTCCATTTCAACCTCTATGGGTTCGTTGGTTGCATTACCATCCCCTTCATTCGTTTCGTGCTCTTGGTCTTCTTCATCCTCATCCAAGTCCACCACTTCGATACCATCCCTTTCACTACTATTTGCGTTGGACTCCGTCCCAACAGTCGAACCGTCATTGGCATTCTCCTCCTCAGATTCTTCGTCTGCAGATTCTTCGGCTCTTTGCCCAGAATCAGCTTTCTCTTCTTCAGTTTGAGTGTCCTTTGGGTCCTCTTGAAGAGTTTCAAGAGGGGACTTTTGAAGAGAAGCCCTTTGCAAATCCTCTGCAGACGTTTGAAGTGTTGTTTCGTTTATCTCTTTCAGAGGAATGGAGGTACCTTGATCATCCTGCTGTTCAGAAGTTCCAGCCAGAACCGCCATATTGGAGGAACCTTTATTTTGAACCAGGTTGCTGGAATCTCCTTGAGGAGAGGAGTTGAGCGGAGCAGCAGCTCTGGATGGTGAGTTCGAAATAGTGGAAGCTGGATTCAAGATGTTCTGCAAGGAAAAACAGAATGTTAAGGAAAAACATTCACCAAGGTAATAAGAAGTTAGTATTGTAAAAAATTTAAAGGTTCAATTTACCTGTGGACTCTCAGAGGAGAGGTTACTAGCTATACGTTCCAACGTTGGGTTGGAGGTCGAAGGTGGATTTTTGGATTTGGGTGAGGGAGCAGCATCCCTGTAATCAAGTCCAGAGACACTAGTTGGAATGGTGCTTTTCGAAATATCTTTCTTTGGCTTCTTCTTCGAAGCAGTATTTAAGTTTCCTCCAGCCTTGGGGTCTTCCCCAGTGGTGCTTGATTTCCGCTTCTTGGGAGTAGTAGGAGGAAGCTTGTTGGTCTGAAAGAATTTTAAACAAAGAGTTAGATGCAAACCATAAAGCATGAGTGAATTTGAAACATCAAGGCTAAGTGATTACCGTTGGAATTGGAACACTGGTTGTTGTTGGTATTATTGTTGTTGTTATGGTTGCAGCAATAGTGGTTGTTTCGGGTGGAGTCACTTTGTCAGTAGTTTCGATGGAGGCTTGAGAGGCACTCCCTTCTTTCGACTTCGAGGCAGCTGTCTTTATCCTGATGGCTGAAAATCGAAACAATTAAAGCAAAGGTTAAAGATATGGAAAGTATAAGACATTTGGGATTTTCCCAAGCATTCGCACCTGTGCCTTGATCAGATTTAATTGACATGGCAGAAAGGTCGTATCGAAGGTGTCCTGGGAAATCATGAAGCCAGTATCGAGCCCATGTCACAGTCTCAGATGGCTTTGGTTTCCTTTGAAGATATTTGAACATCTCTTTGCAAGTAAACCACCATGGATATGGGGGAAACCAAGCCAGAGCCAGTTCTGAGGTAGGTAATCTGGGAAATTTAGGTGGATGCATTTCGAATGCCAACCTATACCTATCCTCAGGTGACAGCCCTGAAGGAAGTTTTAACTTAGAAACTTTTTGTTTAAATTTTTCCTTCAAGGTCTCAGCTGCTTGATGCACAGTGGAGTCCAAGCGCGTGGGGTCATAAGTAGTTTCAAAATAATTTTGGAAAGCTTTAATCTCTTTGGCATGAGTAAACATACCTTTCTTTGTTGGTACCTGCACATCGAAGGCATCAATTAGTTTCTGTTGAATTGTAAGTGTATCGAACATATAAGTTTGATAAAACTTGGTCCACCATTCCAGAAATCCTTTATCCGTGAGATGGGTAGGTTCGAAGGTTATCAGCTCAAATTGGGCAAAGCCTTGATATTGTTCTTGCTGTATTTTGGCTTCCCGTGCCTTGAAAGTTCGTCCAGAAGTGATGGCGCTCTCAGTTTGAAATAAAGGTTCAGGAATCAGTTGGCATAAGCCAAACTGCCTCGAAACGAAGTTTGGTTGGTAGGCAAAGAGAAAAATTTGGTTCTTGGCTGGGGTTATTCTTGAAGAAATGAGTCTAGGCAGCAAAAAAGCTCTCCATACATCCTGAATCTCCTTGCTCTTGATAGCTTCTGAGAGAGCCATGGTGAACCAAGAAGGTCCATGAGCCCTCGAAGCAAAATGCGCCATGCTCTCTTCGAACTTGTGCCTTTTGGAGAATATCATGATGTACTTCGAGAATTGAACTTTGAAGTCATCTTTGTCATCATTGGGAGTTAATCTTCGAAGCCTAGTGCCTTCGACTATCCTATCATTTATCTCAGAATCTTGCTCATCAATGGTGTTGGCGGTTGATAAGGAGGGTTCGAACATGGCATTTAGTCATAGTTGGAGTAACCAAAAAGGGCCAGCCAATAGAATATTTTTGGAGGTGTGGGATTTGAGGCTCGAAACAGCTGACCTCAGGCTTTCATAGAGGTCAACTAAGAGCATTTCACTTAGGCACACTTTTCGATTTTCATGCAAGTCCCTAGCTAGAGGAATGAACCTACTGGCTACCTGTAGGGATCTACTGCAGAAAACGTATCTTGACAGCCACAGGGTTAAGAAAGCAATGTGCTCTACGTCAGACACATTGTCCCCCTCAGCATGGTAATGACTGATAAATTTGGAAAAACTGGCTAGCTTGGCTTCGAAGTCAATTATGCTTGAGTGTTCTTCGTTGTCGGGTATATAAGTTTCTCCCACTGGCGATAGCCCAGTGATGGCCGCTATGTCGAAGAAGGTTGGGGTGATCATTCCACCTGGGAGATGGAAAGTGTTATAGGTATTGTCCCAGAAATAAAGGGACGCGAATAGCAGAGGGTGGCTGTAGGTGAAACCAGGCTTCGATAGCTTAATCAAGTTATAAATGCCTAATTCTTCCCATTGCTGGGATTTCTTAGCTTCTACTTTCGTGAACCAATTTTGATAAGCAATATCAGAGGTGGGGCAAGATCGAAATGGCTTAAAATTACTTTTTACATAATCCAAAACAAAGGGGTCCTTAGGAGGAACAGTTGGGGTTTCTATGGTATTTGAACTAGGAGATTCTACTGCCTTAGGGGCGTCCATTTTGTTAAATAAGGGTTTGAAGCTATAACAAACTGGGAAAATCGTCCTGGTGTCTTTTAATATTTCAAAAACCGTAAGAGGGCCATTTAAAGTTAACCTCTTACCAGCAACGTTGGTAGGAATGAGTACCTGTGACGCATACAGCATTTCTTTTTCTTTTGAAATCATCTGAGGGGTAAGAACAGATTGACCTTGGTGAGTGATGATTTTACTTTCCATAGTAGCTCCTGCAGTTTTTCCTTTCTTCTTGGAGACTTTCTTGAGTTGGGATGAAGTAGAAGAAGACATTTTTGAAAGATGTTGAAAGCTTGGATTTTTTTTTACGAGAGAAGGAGGGTAAAAGATTTAGAGTGTGAAAAGAAAAGAAAAAGATTAAGTTGGTGATGTTTTATAATGGGGAAGTTTAAGCATCCACCGAATAAAGGTGTGATACGTGGAGATCATGGGTTGGTGTGATGAAGAGGTGGCGTAAAGTTAACATGGGTGTTGTACCCCAAAATTTGCCCTCGCATTTTTCCCCAAGAAATCTCAGCTTCAAGCCTTTCCTGATTTTTCAAACTGACTCAAGAATTGGACAAACGGACTTTTCTTATCAGTCAAGCGAAATTAGGGTTTTTACTGATTTTCAGGACTCTGGATTGTTTCACAGTTGGCTTAGGGTTTTGGATGATTTTTGGTTCAATTTTGATCAGGCGAGCGTTATTTGGCATTTAATCAAGAATTAAGGATTTATGGGCATATTCTCAGCAAAATTAAAATTCCACAGCACTTTGCAAGATTTTCCAAGGTTTAGGTTGAATTCGCATTGTTTTGACTTAATCAATAAAAGAGGCAGTTGGGTTGAATTCACGTTGGTTTGTTTGAGTCAGTCAAAAGAAACATGCAGTTTGGAATTACAGTGCTTGGCAAAAGAATCAGTGAAAAGGGAATGCACTTGATCAGTTTATTTTGGTTAACTGATGCTTTGCTTTGGATATTGGAAAAGACAGGTTTAATTGATCAATATCACTAAGACATTGTTTTATTTAAGTTATTTATTATTCTAAATTGAGTGATTGAAATTTATTTTTCAATTGTTTCAATTCAAAGAGTTTTAAATAAATAAATAAACAATAAAGAGAAAATAGAATTAAATTGGATAATGGAAACTTTTATTTATCTTTAAATTAAATGTACAATTGATGTTTGGAATTTAAATTACAAACATTGTTTTTACATTGATTTAAATTTAAATAAAGGGGAAAACTATCCTATTTATTTCTAATTCTTCGTTCTTCACTTTGCTCCGGTGCTCCATTTTTCATCTGCAAAAGGAAAAAAGAGAAAGTCAAAAGCAGTTAAATTAATTAAAGGCAGATAAAATTTGCAATCATCATTAAGGGCCACTGACTGGGATCAGTTGACCCTCTCTGCAAATCACGGGATTTCTCCCGGTTCACAAAGAGGGAAGAAGTTTATCATAAATACAAAATGTCAAATTGAATATTTTTAAAATAAGTTCAAACCCAACTAAAACCCAAACTCCCATTTTCTATCAAAAGCCAAAAGTGCAACTTACTGTCAAAATATCAAGAAATCTACCCAAGCTGTCAAAAGCAGATTTGGCAAAGATATGGAAAATAAAAGTCTACTCAAAAGCTGTCAAAGAAAGATAAAGATGCAGAGGAAATCCTATATGCAAGCAACTTTTCTTTTATCATCATTTCCCATCAGTGGCCCCTTCAGAAAGTACAGTAAAAAAACATTTAAAATTCTTTAAACTGTACTAAGAGAGTCAGAAGAAGAGAGATAAGAGGCAGGGTTCAGGCTTTAGGCTTAGGGGGATATAGGAAGAAAAAGATATAACACAAAGAACAAACACAGTTCAGAGGGGGGAAGATAGAAAATATACCAAACTGCTAAGCAAGCAGAACCTATTATTTTCACAAAACCATACCAACCTGCTATGAACCCACAGGCCTCACAACATTAGCAAAAACTACAAAAAAAAACCTAAGCACCTCCAAAACTCAAAAACCAGTTTCTCAACCTTTAAACCTGCTGAACCTGTCACAAAGCCAACAAAACCTCATAACCTGAAACAAGGCAAGCATGGCCTGCTACCAAGTTCAAACCTGAAGCCTTGACACAAAAATCTGCATCAGCAAAACCATTCAAAGAACATCAACAATTAATCAAAGACAGCACCAACCTGCATGAACCAAAACCTTACCAGCATACCAACCTCTGTCTAAACCTGCAACCAAACTAAACACAGCACAGTTCAAAAGAAGGAACAAAAGCCTCTACAGGCCTGTCAAGCCTAACAACCAAAACCCCTGTCAAACCATACCTGCTGCAACAAAAACCAGTTCAAACCTTAAAACCAACCATACTTGCCTGAAGCTTTGCAACAAAAAACCAGTTCACCAAAACATGTCAATCCAACCAGAAAAGGAACAAGCATACTAAGCAAGCATTTAGAGGCAACATGGAGAACCCTCAGAGATACTCATCATAGGGCATTTCAACAGGCATCAAACAAGGCGTCAATCTCAGCATATTCAGACATATTCAAAGGCAACACTCAACTCAACATAATCAACATAAGCATTCAAAACATACTGATACCAAGGCATCCAGAAGCGCGTGTACAAGGCCCTCAGACCTCTGAGATCATCATAGGGCAACATAAGCGAACATACGACCAACTTTCGAGGCCACAAATCAGAAGAAAGTCAGGAAAGCATCCAAGGGAAACATAAACAAGCGTACAGTGGCAAAAAGGAGAAGAAGAGAAGAAGAAAGAAGAGAAAGGTTTTTCAGTTCAAAATCATCATCAAAAACCAAAAAAAATGGCAAAAAGGTAAAAGTACCAAATTTTCCCAAGCTAGCTTCCAGCTTCATCACCGAACCTCCACCACCGAGCCTCCTACGCGCCTCCTCCATCTTCTTCCTCCCCTCTATCAAGGTAAGACATCCCTCTTCTCATGCCTTTTCATCCTCATTAAAACAAACAAAAGTCAAACACTCAGTCAAAAGAAAAAAGCAGTAAACAATTACATATAAGAAGGATTCGAACCCTAACGCGTTGAAAAGAAAGAAGAGTCGTACCTCTGTTTGTCACCATTTGAGTGGGCTCGAAGAGAGGAGAAGAGGTGGAGATCACTGATGGCTGAGGCGAAAGGTTTCAGTTTGGGCAAAGAGCGAACGATCGGAGAAGACGAACAAGTGAACGAACGGCGCCGCGGCCACATTCCCAAACCCTAAATTCCTTTACTGAACTATGAAAACTCCAAACCCTAAACATTTGTTTCAAGAATCGTTGGGCCTGCCATTTACACCTAGCCCATTCATGCTAATTAACCACTATTTGTTTTTTACTTAAATACTAATTGTGTTCTACTATTACACTAATATTTTTATTTTTAAACAAACTTAATTAAATAAAAATACAAGATATGATAATAATGCTTTAAATACAAAAAAATACTTAAAAAAACATATTTCTTATATACATAATTTAAATTCTATTCTTTCAATTAAAATATATTTTTGCACATAATAAGTAAATATACATTTTTGCATAATTTGATTTCTTAAAATATCTTTGTACATAACAATTAAAAATACATTTCTTTTCTTTTATATACATAATTCAATTCATAACAAATGAAAAATACTTTTTGTATATATATTTAAAATTGAGAAATATTTTCTTTTCTTGAAACATCATTTAATTAGAAATAAAAACATTCGATTAAAACATTTTCTTTTGTACATATTAAAAGAAATACAAAATCATTAAATAAATGCTTAATTATTCTTTAGGTTAAATAAATACCCTAATACACATTAATTTCACCTTGTCGCATTTGTAAATAATCCCATATACATATACATCTCGCACTTACACGATACCAATACATTCACATTGCCCTATACACATTTGTTTATCTTATATTTGTATATTCGATATTTACATTTGATCGCAAATTCGATTTGGTTGTAACTTATTGGATACTATAAGTCTCATCCCCATTCATACACATGTACCCCCACTCCCGGATACTATTTTGTAATAGCGTAGATTTTACATTTTCGCAATTTACCGCTTTCAATTATACCATGGTTAGACCTAGGGTTTGCATGTACATAAAATCAAACGCTAGATAACCTAATACAAAGACAAATACATGAAATCAATACACAATCACACTTGCACCCCCTAGGGTAATCCCACATGTTGCCTTCCAAAATGGGCCATGCTTGCACGTCGAGTTTCTTTGGCAAAACAAAATCAAATGATCATAAGTCTCAAAGTGTTGCCTAAATGGAATGATCATAGTCCCTTCAAAGTAAATTACCAAAGACACTTGGCATCATTGCATTCATGGTTCATACGATGACCCGCGCCCGTCCCGAATAAACTTCCTAAACGCAAGATTGTCCACCAATTTCAATGATAGAACAAAATTGTTAAAAGGGGTTAAAACATAACAAAAACCTTTGAGTACAATAGGGTAGACAAAACTCTTAGTTACTTGAGATCAATTTGCAAAAAACACTTGCCTTCTTTTCAAAAACCACAATCCACAACACTTTCAAACAAACTCTCAAAAACATTTGAAACATCTTTTCGAAAAGATCCACACTTTTGTAAAACACTCAATCACGAGTCAAATACATTAGTTGCCTAAGACAAGGCATCTTCTTCTAAAACATCTTCAAAAGCACCCACACACACACCATTTTCAAGCAATCGAAAATCAAGGCAAGCGATCTAAAAAACCAAGTAACTAAGAGCCCATGGATAACCATGGATGAAAAGGGTGCTAATACCTTCCCTTTTCATAATCTACCCCCCGAACCCACGAAATATCTCAAAAGGTTTTTGCTGTGCTTTTTTAACCTTTCCTTTAGGATAAAATAAAAAGTCGGTGGCGACTCTTGCTCAACCGCACAAGTGCGAATACGAACGCAAAAACAATAGTCAGTTCTCTCACCGTATCACAGAACTGGCGACTCTGCTGGGGAGAAATTTAGAAGTGGGGTTACCTTAGGGTTTAGATCACCTTTACTTTCTTGCTTTGATTGACTTGATTGCTTTATCTTTTGGATTCTTGTTTGGGTTTGTTGTAAATCCTACACCCGGATTTGGGGCACCTTTTTAGGTAAATAGCAAAAAACTGCGAGGGAACTGTGCGGGGTATACCGACATGGTTGAAGCAGTAAGCTATGTTAGTGTGAAATATTTGTGAGTACCGGTAACCCTTGAGTAGTCAAGGAGAGTACGGGGCCGCTGTGTGATGTCATAAAGCACTAACGAACTCTTAGAACCTTAATTGACCATCTTAGCCTTTTTAGGGGTAGTGAGATGACCGACTTTGGTGCAGTCCGAAGTTGGTAGATACTCGGCACTACACTCTTTTGAGGATTGTTTTCTTGGAATATTTTGGTCGCCAGTAAGTGGCTAAACCGAAACAATGAACACAGAAAACAATCCAATGATATTGAGCTCCTTAGAACCCGGTTACTTTTGATAGGACAGGTTTTAACCAACAAACTGAAAGAGGGTAGTAACTGAACCTCATGCAAGCCTGAACCTAAGGACTTGTTTGCCTTGTGTGAATATGTTTGTCTGTATATACACTCACTTGCTTTTCTGCATACATGTACATAACATCATGACATCATACCATAGCATTTTCAATAACCATTTCAAGGATCTCGAGGGTTCTTTTGATGCAGGGTTACGTTGAACCAGACATCTACCAAGGGGCAAGAGGTTTCTCCTCTAACCAATCCAGTCAAAGATCAAGTGCAACAACTTGAATCAGTGGCTATGACCCACTCGACATGGTGAGCTTGATTCTCGTGGAAAGACATCCACCGATGCAAAGCTCTCCAATCAAAAGTTCAAGAACAACAACTTGAATCAGGGGCTATGACCCACTCGACATGGTGAGCTTGATTCTCGTGGAAAGACGTCCACCAGTGCGGAGATCTCCAATCCAAGAGCAAAGTTCAACCTCTAACATTTTCTTGTGTTTACCCCAAGAGATCCTTGAAAGCATGCATCCACATATCATGCATTGCATTTTGACAATTTTTCCTTTTTTCAGGTTTCCTCACTCTCCTGCTGTTTATTTCAGCAAGAGATGGCTCTAGAACGGTCTGTCAAAGACATCCAAGACCAGACTGCTCAGCTGCAGGAGATGTTCCTGAACTTGTCTCTGGGGCAAGAAGAAATGAAAGCTCTCCTCACCAAGGGCTTGGGGAATTCCAACAATGCCAGGAGTGACCAGCTGGCGGAACTGCAGTTTGATCTAACAACACTGAGGACCCAAATGATGGGACAGTTGGTGGGCCAGATGGCTCTCATCCAAGATCTATCCCAAAGACAAGAGGAACTCAGAGTTCTTGTCCGCCAACTGCTTCCAAACAATCAACTGGGGCAAACATCTGAGGTTGAAGAGCAAGTCACCGCTCAGCCTCCATCCACTCAAGAAGACAAGGGGAAAGCTCCTTTGCTAGCTTCGGGGGCACAAGCCCATCAACAACCTCGCCAGCGTCAACGGGGCAATCGGCGTAAGCAAGAAAAGTCGGGAAGACAGTTCACGGAGACTGAAATACCATCATTCTTTATACTGAAGCGTCTGTTGGAGGTCAACTTGCTTACCGTAAAGGACCCTCCTCAGAAGCTCAATACCTCCTCTCCTCACTATAATCCCGACGCATTCTGTGTTTACCACTCCTACAGCCCGGGACACGACACCAACGACTGTTGGGCCTTGAAGAATAAGATTCAAGATCTAATCGACATTGGGGTGCTGGAATTCATGCCAGACGGCGAGATGAAGATCTTCCGTTAAAGGGTTCTCCACTTGAAGTGACGAAGCTCGAGCTGAAAGACTTTTGCTTCTTTTTGAATTTTCAAAGTTGTAATTTCTTTTGCTGTCAAACAATTATTTGTTGATGTTAAACTCTGTTTTCATTAATGCATTGCATATGTTTGTCTTGAATTCATCCATTCGTTTCACTACTCTTATGCTTTTCTTTATGATATTTGACTCTTGATAAAAAGCTGTAAGCCTTTAGAGGGAGGATGACGAAACAATACCATGATCTTATACAGTATGCTTCTGAACGAACCTTGCTGATGATGTACAGGCATTTCTTTCAAATTCCCAAACACTGGAGTTATAAGGAAGTTAATCCCTAGTCAACCCCTTCGAGCCAAAGAAGTAGGAGTTCTCTGTTCTAAACCATCAAAACCTTTGATATAAACCCGGGGCAGGGTAGTATCTCAGTTAATCCAAGAGAAAATGCGCATTGAAGTCGCAAACTCTCAGTTCGTAATACAAAGAACGACGTCAAAAAAGAAAGCATTCCTTCGGAATCAAAAAACAAGGGTGGTTCCCTATCACGTAGACAGTCAATCTCTCAAAAGAGAAAAGCCCGCCGAGCCAAAACCTATAAAGGAGGCTTAAGAAAGCTGGGGCATCCCGCTGACAGTAATCCCGGAAAACGGTAACAGTCAGGCAAAAGTTAGGGATAACAAATTAAAATCAAAATAGTGAGGTCATTACAAATCCTCAACAACATGAAAAAATGTTGAAAAAGAAAAAAGGAGATGATGACTGTCTCCCCAAAATTCAACTGGTGAACCACCACTCAAAAAAGGTCGTTCCAAACTCAAAACAGAGTGTGACGCACAATTAACTGAGCTTAGGTATGAAGAACATCACGAAGAGCGGGTGGGTACAAATATACTTTGAGCCTTTATCCTTTGTTTCTTAAACCGTGAACCAGGCCACGTTACAACCCTTCAAAAGTCCTAATTGAAGCATGGGTTAGTTCGAAAGCATACTGTTACAAAAGGTATCCTGACTCCTGTAGGGCTTTGCTCTAAATCTTGTGTTGATAAAAAGTTTTCTGCTAAAAATGCATTTTTCAAAACTTCGAGACAAACATAGACTTTGCATTATTCGAATATCACTGTCTGCATTTGACCCTTTTGTTTGACAACGAAGAAATTCATACAGCGAATGTTCGGAGGAACGAAAACTCTCTCAGTAAGTCAAAATCATTTCAAGAGGATGACACTTCCATCAAATCTCCTATCAATAAGGGGCATGATCTTTCAAAATTCAATTAACCTGGGGCAGTCCAGTCAAGGTCCAACAGGTCTTTCAAAATCCAGTTAACCTGGGGCAGTCCAGTCAAGATTTCAAGAAATCTCTCAGTATGCAGAGTAATCTGATTCAAGACTCCTTCTTCACCACTTGGGGCATTTGAATGTCAAAAGTGTTCAACAAATCAACTACAACATTTCCAGATTCGATTCCTGTATCTAGCCAGGGCATATCTGTTGATCATATTTCCAGACTCGATTCCTGTATCTAGCCAGGGCACGTCTGAAGAGTTTGAAGATTCGATTCCTGTATCCAGCCAGGGCACATCTATCAACTATTACAATTCCAGATTCGACTCCTGTATCCAGCCAGGGCATATCTGTTGACCACATTTCCAGACTCGATTCCTGTATCTGGCCAGGGCACGTCTGAAGAGTTTGAAGATTCGATTCCTGTATCCAGCCAGGGCATGTATATCAACTGTCAATTCTAGATTCGACTCCTGTATCCAGCCAGGGCATATCTGTTGACCATATTTCCAGACTCGATTCCTGTATCTGGCCAGGGCACGTCTGAAGAGTTTGAAGATTCAATTCCTGTACCCAGCCAGGGCATATCTGTCAACTATCAACATTTCCAGATTTGATTCCTGTATCTAGCCAGGGCATATCTGTTGACCATATTTCTAGACTCGATTCCTGTATCTAGCCAGGGCACGTCTGAAGAGTTTGAAGATTCGATTCCTGTATCCAGCCAGGGCATATCTATCAACTATCACCTTTCCAGATTCGATTCCTGTATCCAGCCAGGGCACGTCTGAAGAATTCCAGATCAACACCTGTAACAACCCAGGAAATATCTGTGAACGACCGATTGTAGACCAACACCTGTAATAAGCCAGGTATTTATCTACATCACCACTTGGGGCATTCGAATGCCAAAAGTGTTCAAAAACCGATGCAGTTTTACACAAGCTCATCATCAGGAAGCCCTACACCGGTTCCTCTTCAAGACTTCTGAAACAAGTTTACGGATTCTTCCCAACAACGGATGTTAATCTACCAACTTGTTCAGACTCTTCTCAACCGTTGAAAACAGTTTACGGACGCTTCCCAACAACGGATGCTGCTCTATTGCTGATTCAACTTCAAGATTTCTGAAAATAGTTCACGGGTTCTCCAAGTAAACGGATGTTAACCTATCACTTGTTCAGATTCTTCTTCAAGACTTCTGAAAACAGTTATGGATTCTTCCCAACAACGGATGTTAATCTATCAGCTTGTTCAGATGCAACCTTTGAAATTAGTTTACGGACGCTTCCCAACAACGGATGCGGCTCTATTGCTGATTCAACTTCAAGATTTCTGAAAACAGTTCACGGGTTCTCCAAGTAACGGATGTTAACCTATCGCTTGTTCAGATTCTTCCAGAAGCTAGCTCCACTCAGAGTCAAGTTTCATTATCCCCAGCGGAACCAGACCATTGAACCTTCTCCCCACAGAGTTTTGAGAGGGAAAATCTTGAGTTCCCCAGTGAAGTCGCCAGAGTTACTTCCCACCAAGCTGAAGATTCTCAATCTGACCTCCCCAGCATGAGTCTACTAGTTTGGAACTCCCCAGTAGAGGTCATCAGGAATTCTCTTCCCCAGCAGCGGCCAAGGATTTATTTTCCCCGGCAGCAATCAAGATGCTTTTATCTTCAGCCATCTCGGATTCATGTATCCTCAGCAGATTAGCTCATCAGTTTACATGCGCATTCATCACATTCATGTCATAAACATTGATGTCACATACATTGCATCATGCATCATAACATTGCATACAACTAACCCTTTACCTTTTCAGGTAAGAGCAGTCGACAGACACAGATCATCTTCCGAGATCCATCCAGAAATAGTTCAGATTTGACCCGGACACGGCGACATTCTGATACTTATTCCAGATTCATCATCAGGAAACCCTACACCAGTTCCTCTTCAATTTCTCAACTTCTGAAAACAGTTTACAGATTCTTCCCTACAACGGAGGTCAATCTACCAACTTGTTCAAACTCTTCTCAACTCCTGAAAATAGTTTACGGTTTCTCCAGACATGGACGTCAACCTGTTGCTTACTCAGACCCCTAATTCAGAGATGTTCCAAAACATGGAGGCCCTTCTGACACTTGTCCACTCATCATTGACGTACAGTTCAACATGTCCAGATGGCATCTATAAGCCCATCCTACTGCCAGCAGTCACCAGATGGCATCTTAAAGCCCATCACCAAATGGCATCTCTAAGCCCATTCCCCGACAAGATTCTATCGCACCAAATGGCATCTTTAAGCCCATCACCAAATGGCATCTTTAAGCCCATTCACCTCCACCATCATATCGCCGAGTGCAAATTTTCTGGGCACTTTAGTGTCCAATCTTCTTTTACCTTCAAGTCGCGAAAGGCAAACTTGCCAATCTAACTCTTCAGGTCCAAGAAGATTGAACAGGGGCAACTGTTGTACCCCAAAATTTGCCCTCGCATTTTTCCCCAAGAAATCTCAGCTTCAAGCCTTTCCTGATTTTTCAAACTGACTCAAGAATCGGACAAACAGACTTTTCTTGTCAGTCAAGCGAAATTAGGGTTTTTACTGATTTTCAGGACTCTGGATTGTTTCACAGTTGGCTTAGGGTTTTGGATGATTTTTGGTTCAATTTTGATCAGGCGAGCGTTATTTGGCATTTAATCAAGAATTAAGGATTTATGGGCATATTCTCAGCAAAATTAAAATTCCACAGCACTTTGCAAGATTTTCCAAGGTTTAGGTTGAATTCGCATTGTTTTGACTTAATCAATAAAAGAGGCAGTTGGGTTGAATTCACGTTGGTTTGTTTGAGTCAGTCAAAAGAAACTTGCAGTTTGGAATTACAGTGCTTGGCAAAAGAATCAGTGAAAAGGGAATGCGCTTGATCAGTTTATTTTGGTTAACTGCTGCTTTGCTTTGGATATAGGAAAAGACAGGTTTAATTGATCAATATCACTAAGACATTGTTTTATTTAAGTTATTTATTATTCTAAATTGAGTGATTGAAATTTATTTTTCAATTGTTTCAATTCAAAGAGTTTTAAATAAATAAATAAACAATAAAGAGAAAATAGAATTAAATTGGATAATGGAAACTTTTATTTATCTTTAAATTAAATGTACAATTGATGTTTGGAATTTAAATTACAAACATTGTTTTTACATTGATTTAAATTTAAATAAAGGGGAAAACTATCCTATTTATTTCTAATTCTTCGTTCTTCACTTTGCTCCGGTGCTCCATTTTTCATCTGCAAAAGGAAAAAAGAGAAAGTCAAAAGCAGTTAAATTAATTAAAGGCAGATAAAATTTGCAATCATCATTAAGGGCCACTGACTGGGATCAGTTGACCCTCTCTGCAAATCACGGGATTTCTCCCGGTTCACAAAGAGGGAAGAAGTTTATCATAAATACAAAATGTCAAATTGAATATTTTTAAAACAAGTTCAAACCTAACTAAAACCCAAACTCCCATTTTCTATCAAAAGCCAAAAGTGCAACTTACTGTCAAAATATCAAGAAATCTACCCAAGCTGTCAAAAGCAGATTTGGCAAAGATATGGAAAATAAAAGTCTACTCAAAAGCTGTCAAAGAAAGATAAAGATGCAGAGGAAATCCTATATGCAAGCAAATTTTCTTTTATCATCATTTCCCATCAGTGGCCCCTTCAGAAAGTACAGTAAAAAAACATTTAAAATTCTTTAAACTGTACTAAGAGAGTCAGAAGAAGAGAGATAAGAGGCAGGGTTCAAGCTTTAGGCTTAGGGGGATATAGGAAGAAAAAGATATAACACAAAGAACAAACACAGTTCAGAGGGGGGAAGATAGAAAATATACCAAACTGCTAAGCAAGCAGAACCTATTATTTTCACAAAACCATACCAACCTGCTATGAACCCACAGGCCTCACAACATTAGCAAAAACTACAAAAAAAAACCTAAGCACCTCCAAAACTTAAAAACCAGTTTCTCAACCTTTAAACCTGCTGAACCTGTCGCAAAGCCAACAAAACCTCATAACCTGAAACAAGGCAAGCATGGCCTGCTACCAAGTTCAAACCTGAAGCCTTGACACAAAAATCTGCATCAGCAAAACCATTCAAAGAACATCAACAATTAATCAAAGACAGCACCAACCTGCATGAACCAAAACCTTACCAGCATACCAACCTCTGTCTAAACCTGCAACCAAACTAAACACGGCACAGTTCAAAAGAAGGAACAAAAGCCTCTACAGGCCTGTCAAGCCTAACAACCAAAACCCCTGTCAAACCATACCTGCTGCAACAAAAACCAGTTCAAACCTTAAAACCAACCATACTTGCCTGAAGCTTTGCAACAAAAAACCAGTTCACCAAAACATGTCAATCCAACCAGAAAAGGAACAAGCATACTAAGCAAGCATTCAGAGGCAACATGGAGAACCCTCAGAGATACTCATCATAGGGCATTTCAACAGGCATCAAACAAGGCGTCAATCTCAGCATATTCAGACATATTCAAAGGCAACACTCAACTCAACATAATCAACATAAGCATTCAAAACATACTGATACCAAGGCATCCAGAAGCGCGTGTACAAGGCCCTCATACCTCTGAGATCATCATAGGGCAACATAAGCGAACATACGACCAACTTTCGAGGCCACAAATCAGAAGAAAGTCAGGAAAGCATCCAAGGGCAACATAAACAAGCGTACAGTGGCAAAAAGGAGAAGAAGAGAAGAAGAAAGAAGAGAAAGGTTTTTCAGTTCAAAATCATCATCAAAAACCAAAAAAAATGGCAAAAAGGTAAAAGTACCAAATTTTCCCAAGCTAGCTTCCAGCTTCATGACCGAACCTCCACCACCGAGCCTCCTACGCGCCTCCTCCATCTTCTTCCTCCCCTCTATCAAGGTAAGACATCCCTCTTCTCATGCCTTTTCATCCTCATTAAAACAAACAAAAGTCAAACACTCAGTCAAAAGAAAAAAGCAGTAAACAATTACATATAAGAAGGATTCGAACCCTAACGCGTTGAAAAGAAAGAAGAGTCGTACCTCTGTTTGTCACCATTTGAGTGGGCTCGAAGAGAGGAGAAGAGGTGGAGATCGCTGATGGCTGAGGTGAAAGGTTTCAGTTTGGGCAAAGAGCGAACGATCGGAGAAGACGAACAAGTGAACGAACGGCGCCGCGGCCACATTCCCAAACCCTAAATTCCTTTACTGAACTATGAAAACTCCAAACCCTAAACATTTGTTTCAAGAATCGTTGGGCCTGCCATTTACACCTAGCCCATTCATGCTAATTAACCACTATTTGTTTTTTACTTAAATACTAATTGTGTTCTACTATTACACTAATATTTTTATTTTTAAACAAACTTAATTAAATAAAAATACAAGATATGATAATAATGCTTCAAATACAAAAAAATACTTAAAAAAACATATTTCTTATATACATAATTTAAATTCTATTCTTTCAATTAAAATATATTTTTGCACATAATAAGTAAATATACATTTTTGCATAATTTGATTTCTTAAAATATCTTTGTACATAACAATTAAAAATACATTTCTTTTCTTTTATATACATAATTCAATTCATAACAAATGAAAAATACTTTTTGTATATATATTTAAAATTGAGAAATATTTTCTTTTCTTGAAACATCATTTAATTAGAAATAAAAACATTCGATTAAAACATTTTCTTTTGTACATATTAAAAGAAATACAAAATCATTAAATAAATGCTTAATTATTCTTTAGGTTAAATAAATACCCTAATACACATTAATTTCACCTTGTCGCATTTGTAAATAATCCCATATACATATACATCTCGCACTTACACGATACCAATACATTCACATTGCCCTATACACATTTGTTTATCTTATATTTGTATATTCGATATTTACATTTGATCGCAAATTCGATTTGGTTGTAACTTATTGGATACTATAAGTCTCATCCCCATTCATACACATGTACCCCCACTCCCGGATACTATTTTGTAATAGCGTAGATTTTACATTTTCGCAATTTACCGCTTTCAATTATACCATGGTTAGACCTAGGGTTTGCATGTACATAAAATCAAACGCTAGATAACCTAATACAAAGACAAATACATGAAATCAATACACAATCACACTTGCACCCCCTAGGGTAATCCCACATGTTGCCTTCCAAAATGGGCCATGCTTGCACGTCGAGTTTCTTTGGCAAAACAAAATCAAATGATCATAAGTCTCAAAGTGTTGCCTAAATGGAATGATCATAGTCACTTCAAAGCAAATTACCAAAGACACTTGGCATCATTGCATTCATGGTTCATACGATGACCCGCGCCCATCCCGAATAAACTTCCTAAACGCAAGATTGTCCACCAATTTCAATGGTAGAACAAAATTGTTAAAAGGGGTTAAAACATAACAAAAACCTTTGATACAATAGGGTAGACAAAACTCTTAGTTACTTGAGATCAATTTGCAAAAAACACTTGCCTTCTTTTCAAAAACCACAATCCACAACACTTTCAAACAAACTCTCAAAAACATTTGAAACATCTTTTCGAAAAGATCCACACTTTTGTAAAACACTCAATCACGAGTTAAATACATTAGTTGCCTAAGACAAGGCATCTTCTTCCAAAACATCTTCAAAAGCACCCACCCACACACCATTTTCAAGCAATCGAAAATCAAGGCAAGCGATCTAAAAAACCAAGTAACTAAGAGCCCATGGATAACCATGGATGAAAAGGGTGCTAATACCTTCCCTTTTCATAATCTACCCCCCGAACCCACGAAATATCTCAAAAGGTTTTTGCTGTGCTTTTTTAACCTTTCCTTTAGGATAAAATAAAAAGTCGGTGGCGACTCTTGCTCAACCGCACAAGTGCGAATACGAACGCAAAAACAATAGTCAGTTCTCTCACCGTATCACAATGGGTAATAGGCGTGATTTAAAGATAATCATTATTTGTAACTGCACCATGCTGTGAAGTGGCTCCAGGCGGTTAAGGAATCCAAAAGGTGCTATGATTGACGTGACTGGAGTCAAATGCATTAAATGTTACGATGATTCGAAAGTCCCATCAAAATCTTGTGTAGGTGTTTAAAATAGGTATTTCTCAGAGGAATCGAAATACATATTTTAAAGGGGCAATTTGTTGGCTGAAGATTTTGATAATGTTATTAGAAGCCAAATGAATTAAACGTTTTGATCGAAATGAGGTAAAGCGTCATGTTTCGAAGTAGCAGAAGCAGTGCTTCGAATAAGTATGTCAAAGCTTGGAGCTTCGAGTGGCAATTATGGGAACATATCTAAAGAAGTCTCGAAATAACAACAAGGCTGTGTCTGGGAAGAGCGTTCGAAACGGAGAAGTACCAAAGCATTTGAAATTCAAATGGAAGCGGGACTTTCGAAGTTTGAAAGTTATGTGCTGGAGCATTTGGGGACACGTGGAAAGACGAAAGAGGCATTGTCCTGCATGTTCTAAACGTGGCATAATCCTATAGCAAGACCGTTATGGTCGAATTAGTATAAATAGAAGTCTTAGTATTAGGATTTGGTGTGTCATATCTATTATACAAAATACTCAGTAACATTCAAACTACCACATGGCAAGGGAAACGAATGCAAGAGAAATGTATGTATGATAGCACCATGTATTTCTGATTTAATGAAAACCTTTTACCATTTCCAGCACTTTCCTTTATCCTTTTGTCAAATAACATTTACAAGTTTTCTCATTTACAGTCTTTTCACTTCGAAATCTCTTCTTTAAAGTTTTACATTTTAATGTTTTCTTCATATTTCAAGCACTTTATATCTCAGAAAACTGTCATATTTTCCATACCTTTACCTTCAAGTCTTATCTTTCGAACGCATATTTTTACTTAAAGTCATTTAAAGATTTCTTGCATTAAACGCTTTCTTCATATTTCAAACCTTTTACGTTCCAGAAATCCTTTATATTAACTGTTTTGTAAGTCGAAACCATTCACTTCACTTTTATGCAATTTTACATGTCTTTACAATTAGCATTTATTCATGTAACTTAGTTTTCACACACACATTTTGATTACATCTTTAGACTTTTAGAGAGAGAAATCGAAATAAGCCAAACACATATACAATATCAACCATGAATATCTATTCGATCGTGAGATTAACCTTAATATCCAAGGAGTCCTAGGATCAATCTAGTCGATCCTGTGAGTTACCAGAGGAATTGAATAACAGTCAGAAAGATTATTCAATAGTTTGGAAGACTAGCGGTTGTTTACCAGAAATCACTGGAAACACCAATCAGGCTTGGACACGCCATCGTCTTCCTTGCAGAACCGTCGTTTTAGGTTGAAACTTATACCTACGGCCTGACTCCGTGGCTATAGCACTGCAAGTTTCAAAAATCAACAGCAAGCATGATAAATTAATTCTAAGCACATGGATTAACTCATCTTAATGCCACAAGCATCATGGTACCCTTTTCTTAGGCCAATTTAACCTGTATAGAAAAACCCTAAAATGGTAAGGTAAACTCTAACAATGGCAATTATGAAGACAAGCATTAAAACATCAATTAACCATTCAAACACGTTGCAAATATGTCAATTAACACATATATATCATTAGAACATGTTTATGATGCAAGAATTATTGTAATCGAATTTGAAAAAGGAGGCAAACCGCGTGGGTCTTATGTGACGATTATGGGCTTGTGGAAGCTTATAATTGATCGTGTTAGCTTCTAGGAAGGTCAAGGAAACGATTGGGAGTGTTGAAATGCTTTGAATTGCCATATAAGTTGGAAAACAACTCACCCCTTTTTGTCAATTTTTTCACTTTTGTTTCCAGCTTTCACGACCTGCGATCCTTGTTCTTTTGGCTTGAGTATGTTCAGTATATGTAGTGGAACAAATTAGGGCAACAAAAACACTTTGTATCTTTGATAATCAAAGAGATTTGATTTGATTTTTCTCTTGTATGATATGTTTCCAAAATAGGTCTAATCATGCCAATTTGCTCCAATTATCCCTTGATCTGATTTGATATGATTTGGCCAGCCTAATTGGATTGTGATTCCTACAAAAATCAGATCAAAGTCAATCTTTTATATTTTTTGCAATTTATTTGATTTAATCTAACTTTTAATAAATAAAAATCAAAATAAAATAAATAAATAAGAAAATAATATGTGGAGGCTTATTTGGGGCGTGGACCATGTTTCCAACAAGATTCAATCATGAAATGCTAGGCACATTTGACAAAAAATGCACTTTTGAGCACATTTGACTTTTGGCAATTTTGCAAAAATGGTCAACTTTGACAAGGCATATCTCCTCCAATTTTAACCCTAGAGAGGTGTTATTTGACTTTTTAGAAATCTTATGATGTTCCTTAAACAACCCTTTTGGTTTCATCTCAATTGGGTATTCCATGTTCATGGAAGAAGCTTTGACCCAAAAGGTGTTTTTGTTGACTTTTCAAAAGGACCTATAATGTAGAAATTCATATCCTTTGATGAGTGCATATTTTGAACTTGTGGAGTGAATATTAATTGTAGGGAATTGAATCCTCTTAAAAATGATCCTTGGATGGAAAATTTCGGATATAGTATGAAGAAGTTATGCATTGTCAAAGTTTGGTTGACTTTTCTTGAGAAACCCTAATTTAGCAACTTTTGGGTTTTGATGAATTTGGGGTATTCCTTGAGGAATCATGATCAACCCTTAATCAAATGATGGATATCTCTTCGAAATGCTGATGTTGACCAAAAATCTTGAAGTTTGACTGTATGTGGGCCACAGTTGACTTTTGACCTAGTACAGTTGAATTTCAGGCATCTGGGAAATTGACTGAGCAAACTTCTTGTGCAAGGCACGAAACTTGACATGGATGATCTTGAGAACATATTGGGACCATGGAAGGCATTTGGGACCTTTGGAGTTCCCACACCCTGATGAAAATGGAAACCCTAGTTTGAGGCACATTGCATTAGGAGAGAGTTTGTCTGGTCAACTCTTGGGCATCCTTGAGCAAGTTGAGGACCTCAATGGGCATGTGTTGAGTAAAATGAGAGGGCAAATTTTGGGGTACAATAGTGTAGTTATGGAACCTCTCGGCGGGTTTTTTGTAGTCCTTGGGTTCCAATGATTTGTCTTCTCGTTTCTTCTCTCCTCTATGAGAAGTTGAGGGTTCATCATTTCTCGAGGTTTTGGCACTCTCTCTGTGCCTTGATTCTCAAGCGTTTTTGGCGGCTTCCTTCTCCTTGTAATGTATGTACAATTGAGCTTTGAGGAGGAGGGAGTCGACCGTTGCTGGTGTCTCAATACCTACCTCCTTGGCGAAGTCGCTGCAGGGACGAAGCCCATGCTCAAGGAGATATTTCTTCATGTTATCGATCGTAGATACCCGCGCTGCTTCCTTATTGAAGCGCTTGATGTACCCACGAAGAGATTCATCACTGCCTTGGATGATTTCTTCGAGAAAAGATTCCGACTTCGGGTGTCGACGCGAGGCTATAAAGTTCCTCGAGAACATCCTCCCAAGCTGCTTCGAAGAGGTGATGGATTCATCTAGGAGACTCTTGTAACAGGACATAGCTCCTTTTGTGAGTGTGGTCGGGAACAACATGCATTTGATGGATCCTCTGACCCCTCGATATTCGAGGAGAGCATCGATGTTCTCAATATGTTTGTCGGGATCCGTTGTCCCGTCGTACGTCCCTAAAGGGTGTGGTTTATCTAGTTCGATCGAGAGAGGTGCTTCTGTAACTTCCATCGACAATGGTCTGCGGGGTTCATCATCGTTGCTATCTGCAAAAGATGGAGAAGGCGGGTGATAATTTCGTCCCCATCAGGTGTCGTGATCTCGGTGGGGGTAGGACTCCTCCTCTTCTGCCTCATCTTGGGCGGAGATGATCAACATAGGTCGTCTTGGCGGTCGTGTTTCCTTCTCTTAGACGACAGGAAATCTTGATCTTTTGGTGGCAGTGAACAACCACATTTCTTGAAGAAAAAAATGTCGCGCTTCTCCTTTGTTGGTGGAAGGCCATGCCTTGGTGGAGATATGTTGAGGGAATATTGTCGTCGGGATCTCCGAGGAGGAGATCTTGACTACTTATGTTCCCATGCCCCCATCTTTTTATTCTGTTGCAAGATAAGGGTGTTGGTTTGGTTGATGGCAGCGAGCAGTGCTGCGATGGCCGCATCAGCGCTCTGAGGGATAAGAACTAGTTGTAGGATCTCTGGAAGTTTCTTAGTGGGGATCTTGGGACACTGTCCATCCAAGAAATGTTGTTCGTTGCACTGGGCATCGATGGAGTCTAGAGATGCAGTTCGACCGTCGTAGAGGTTAAAGTTATCCTCGAGGTGAGGATGTTCCTGAACTCCGCTAGTCTTGTGCACCGGGGAAAGTGGAATCTTTCTGAGCAAGAGGAGATCATCATGGTCGACCATGATTGGTGAATGGAATCTTGAATATCTACTTTGATCTTTGAGTTCCGAGGATAGAAAGATGGGGAGAGCAGGTTTCCCATAGACAGCGTCACTGATCGTACCGGTTGATCATAACCTGTAAGGTGGCCGGATGACGATCTTCAGTTGGGATGTGGTGTCGAGGAGGAAAAAATGGGGTTTTACCTGCAAGGCACTCTGACGATCAAGTAAGTGTGGGAGCAAAGAGATACAAGCAAAGTTTTAGGGTATTAGTGGTGAATAGTGAATATTCGATACCTGTCCCTCACATGTGTGAGGGTTTATATAATGCCCTTGGCGCGTAGCCATTGGTTCCTGTTTTTAAGCCTGGATATGTTGGTCCACAAAAATAGGTAACTGTCAGGACTTGGTCATATCGAGCAGGTGTGCCCGTAACTAGCCGTTAGATCAGAGGAAGAGGTAGGTTACGGGAAGCGATCTGGTCGGTTCCTGGTTGTCTGTGCGACTTGATGTCGAGTAGACTGAGAGGTGCTCGTCAATCATCGTAGGTCGGTGCCGGCCCAGGAGGACAAGAGACCAATGGTGCCCGACAGAGAGCGGGGGAGATTCTGGCTATGGGCATATGGGTCATACTGAAAGAAGGGGTTAGACTAGGCCTACTTGTCTGTTGGGTCAGTCCATAACAAAAACCAACATTGATAGATTGAAGCATGTGCATGATTATTTGGAGGAGGACTCAAAAATTAAAAATAATGAGATAAATTACCACAATTAACACTAATATAAATTGTATTCGTTTTGACTTATTAGAAAGGTTCATACCATAATTTATTATCCCAACTGACAATTCTTTTCTCATTGCCATGCCACAATCTAATGAATTCAAAACAACTATTTTTTAAATGGATGACAACTTTGCCCCTAGACCTCATCCAACAAAAACATGAGGCATAAACCATATACGTACGTCACATTTTTTTTAAAATATCATATATTCTCTCGATTTTATTAGAAATTAAGGGGTAAAGTATTTAGAGGACACACCTTCGAATCTCAACAACTATATTTTATCATCCTCTATTTTTTTTTATAAATTTTTTATGACCTATTACCTCGATTTTGCTGGAATCGAGGGGTAAATATTTAGATGACACGTCTTCGAATCCCATCAACTACATTTAATCATCTTTTAACTTTTATTTTTTTAATTTTTTATGACATATTACATTGGTTTTGCTAGAAACTTAGGGGTAAAGCATTTAGAGGACACGTCTTCAAATTCCAAAAACTACATTTTATCACCTTTTAATTTTTAAATTTATTTTTATGACCTATTACCTCGGTTTTGCTGGAAACTGAGGGATAAAGTATCAAATTTTTTTATGACCAATTTGATGAAAAAATTAAGTAACTAATCTTTTTCGTCCATTTATAAAATAACAATGGTCAAGACATTGTCAACTCATCAATCCACATGAAACATTAGTGGTCCGCATGAAACTCTCAATAGCCAATCAAAGCGTGAATGTCACAACTATCCATCTTGGATGCAAAGTGTTGAAATTTAAACTTAAAATATTGAAAATAATGATAATGAAAGTGTTATGGACTAGGTCAGCGACTATGCACGGTCCAATCTACTCCTGCTCCAAGATGACCCAAAAGCATTGGCCCAATCAGCCTAGAGTTAGCGAAGAGCATGTTTTCCTTCTGCCCGACAGCTTTGGGCGCGTGGCCATGTGGCCCTAGAGACAACAAGATATCACTTGTCCATGACCGCATCCCTGCTCATGACAACGGCTAGTTCCGGGCATCTCTGCCCTTGATAACGACTAGTTTCAAATATTTCTTCTAAGGATAATAAGTATGAGCTACCCGTTCCTGCTTTCATGTAGGAATCCTGGAAATTACCTATTTTTGGAGGTCTAATATCCAGGCCCACAAATAGGAACCAATGGCCAAGTACCAGGGGAATTATATAAACCCTCATACTTGTGAGGATTAGGTATCCAATATTTAATCCTAAAACCCTATCTTCTCTCTTGTATCTCTTTGCACCCTTACTTACTTGAGCATCAGAGTGTCTTACAGGTACACCCCCACCTTTGTGATTCCAGCCTTACTGACGCAGATATCAACCCATTATAGGTTCTGGTCACCAGTAAGATCAATGGCGCCATCTGTGAGAAATTTGTTGTCCTCGTCTTTTTTTTCCCATAAATTAAAGATCAAAATAATCTTTCAAGATACCGATCATGGTTGTTGTACCCCAAAATTTTCCCTCCCATATTTCTCAAAGCATTTCAAGAAAGATCCCCAAGTTGCTCAAGGTAGTCCAAGGGTTGGCCATACAAGCTCTCTCCTAAGGCAGTCTACCTCAAATTAGGGTTTCATGTTGCATCAAGATACTTGAGTCCAAGTGATCCCAAATGCTCACCAATGTCCTAATATGTTATCAAGATCATCCATGTCAAGTTTTAAGCCTCGCAGAGGAAGTTTGCTCAGTCAATTGCTCAAAGGCCTGAAAATCGACCATGCTAGGGCAAAAGTCAACTGTGGCCCACATACAGTTAAAATTCAAGATTTTTGGTTAACATCCTCATTTTTAAGGATATTTCATCATTTTATCAAGGGTTGATCATGATTCATCAAGGATTGCTCATAATTTATCAAGACTCAAAAGTTGCTAAATTAGGGTTTTGTAGGAAAAGTCAACTCAACTTTGACCAAGCATAACTTTATCATACTTTATGAGAAATGATCCATCCAAAGCTCATTTTGAATAGGATGCCATGCTATACAATACATCTTCAGCTCCCAAGTTCAAAATATGCACTCACCAGAAGTTATGAATTTGGACATTATAGGTCATTTTGAAAAGTCAACAAAAACACCTTTTTTGCCAGAGCTTCATACATGAGCATGGAATATCAAATTGAGATGAGACCAAAAGGGTTACTTAGAGGACATCTCAATATTTCTAAAAAGTCTAAGAACACCTCCAAAGAGTCAAAATTGAGGAAGTTATGCATTGGTGAAGTTGACCCCTTTTGCAAAATTGCCAAAAGTCAACTATCCCCAAAACTTCAAATATTTCCAAATGGGCCCAATCTTTTTCACTTGTTTTGAGTTGGCAACATAGTCCACGAGCTCTAGCCCTTGCCACTTGTCCTTATCATATTTTTATTATTTATTTTGATTTTTATTTGAATTAATTCAATTTAAATCGAAACAAATCATATAAAATCTAAAATATTGAAAGCAAGAGATTTTATGATTGTTTCAGGCTTTATTACACAGTTACCAAGTATTCAAATTCGTATCAATGCATGGTGTGAACAAAAAGATTGAAATAGGCCAATTTTGGAAAGTTTTTCAAAGTGAATCAAATCAAAGATCCAAATCATTGATGGGGGAAGATTGGGTGCATTCTTTCAACCCTAATGCATTCCTTGATACAAATATAACAAAGGCAGACCAAAAACTAGGTCGGAAGCAGGCGCAAGAGGCAGAACAAAAACTGAAAAAAATCAAGAAAAAGTGGTGGATCGAATTTGCACTTAGAGGCCAATACAAGACTCTTTGCCTATCCCAATCGATTCCTGGGAGTGTCAGCAAGCTAAAGCAATCGAAACCAAGCATTTTAAAGACCTATATTGCACTGTAAGTCAGTCACGATACCCAATATTTCTTGAATTTGAATAGCATGATTTAGGAATTGTTAGGATGAATTTACAACATATTCTTGATCTATGGAACATATGCAAGATTTTTGTGTTGTTTAATTTCATTTACATAGCCTGTATTGGAATGTGCCATTGTTAGGGTTTCATAGCTCGCTTTGGGGTTTTTGAATCCAGGCGAAATTGGGCCATGAAAGGGCCACCAAAGGAACCAGCAGGACCAGACGAATTCAACCATGGCCTTGGTTTTTATTTATCATGTTTGTGCTTGATTTTAAGAATGACAAGGGCTATAGCTACGGACAAACGTCCGTAGGTAAAAGTGTTTCACTTTTACCCACGGAGAGAGGAAGGAGACGACTACGTGTCACACCCCTATTGGAACATTCAAATCTGGCGCGCATTTTCTTATTGTTTTCCATTAATTCTTGTTTTTATATATTATTTTTATTATTCATTACATGTACAAAAAGAACAGTTGGCTCAGCTGGTTACCAAGCGTTGGAGATTGCCTTCAGGACCTGGGTTCAAATCCCAGGTCCCCCACTTTTCTCAATATTATTTTCTTTCAGGCAATTACATGTGTGCACAAGCCAGGAGACTACCATGCTCCCTCATCATCTATCATGCCAAGTGTCCTGAGGCCAGATCCAAGAGCCATGATGGGAGGAACACCATGAAGCCACAGTCAACATGCAACATTGGATTTCAGAAATCAACGTGGACTTCCCTCAAATGGGCCCAGATCTGGCTTTTTGCACCCCCATATTCAGGCTCATTCTCTCTTTCTTTGTTCTTTTCTATTTTATTTTATTTCTTTTAATTAATTTATTTATTTATTTTACTAACAATCAAATTATTTTCTTTTTCATAAAAAATCACAAAAAATATTTTTCTATCCAATTAAATTTAAGATATTTATTTTATTAAACAAATTAATTAATTTAATTAGGTTTATTAATTTAGACAACTTTAATTCTTTTTGTACATAATTAAAAAACAATTAGAATAATTAGGTTTTTATTCCAAATTTAATTTTTCTTTCTTTTCTTAAAAATAACAAAAACCAAAAATAGGTCTTGTAATTATTTTATTAATTAATTTAATCACTAATTAATTTTTGTATTTAATTTAGAAAACTTATTTCTTTTTATTAAAAACAACAAAAAAACATTTTCTTTTTTCATTAGGATAGAAGGGTCAAAACCCTAGTTCGCATTCGATCTAATTTGTCATCGCGCGCTTTATTTTATTTTCATCCCAATTATTGTATCTGCTCACAGTTTATAATAGTTTAATTAGGACTTTATTTTCATTTATCGCTTTAATTTCAAAGGGTTTGTTTTTTGCTATGTAAATAACCGAAGCCTTGTAATAGCGTAGTTTAATTTCCGCACTTTAAATTCTGCAAATATTTAACTGTTAGATGTATGATATTAGGATGCATGACAAGAATGTATATGATTAACTTTAAAACAGTTAGACAACCCTAAACATGTGCAAAGATAAATAATCTGAAACTGAATCACTCGCACATGCGCACTCCTAGGGTATACTTCCACTTGGTTGCCTTCGGTAAACGGTCATTGAGTATAGGATACTTTAGTGGTCGTCCTTTTGTCCAAAGACCAAAGTTGCCTCAGAACGGTTGCCTCGGATATTGTCGCCTCGGATAATTGATCTAAGACATTAGGGTTACTACTAAAACGTCCTGACATTGCTTTAGTGACCGTACATCCCTCTTTGAATTGATCCTTAATCTCCAACGACGGTGCTACCTACTCACTAATAGCGGGATAACATTGTCTAAAGGAAAAAAACATAGAATGATTCTTTTTTCGAGTAGGTAGATTAACTCTTAAGTACTTGCTCAATCAAAACAAACTTTTTCACACTTACACTCCTTTACAAACAAGTTTTCAAAAACACTTCATTACACTCTTGAAGACAGAAGCAAGAGTTAAATCGAAGTTAAAACAAAAACTTTTTAAAGCCCACTGTTGTACCCCAAAATTTGCCCTCGTATTTTTCCACGAGCAATCTCAGCTTCAGGCGTTTCCTGATTTTTTCAAATTGGCTCAAGAATCGGTCAAACAGACTTTTCTCGTCAGTCAGGACACAATTAGGGTTTTACTGATTTTCAGGGCTCCGGAATGTCTCACACAATTGGCCTAGGGTTTTGGTTGACTTTGACTGAATTTTGATCAGGTGAACGTTCTTCGGTATTTAATCAGGAATTAAGGTTTTATGGGCATATTCTCAGAAAAATAAAAATTCCACAGCACTTTACAAGTTATTCCAAGATTCGGGTTGAATTCGCATTGTTTTGATTTAATCAGTAAAAGAGGCAGTTGGTTTGAATTCATGTTGTTTTGTTTGAGCCAGTCAAAAGAAATACGCAGTTTGGATTTACAGTGTTTGTTGAAAATCAGTGAAAAGGGAATGCGTCTGATCAGTGTTTTGATTAACTGTTGATTTGCTTTGGAAAGGCCAGGATTAATTGATCAATGTGCTAAAGCATTGTTTATTTTAATTATTTATTATTCTAAATTAAATGATTGAAATTTATTTTTCAATTATTTTAATTCAGAGAGTTTTAAGTAATAAATAAACAATAAAGAGAAAACATAATTAAATTGGATAATGGAAACTTTTATTTATTCTTAAATTAACTGTACAATTATTGTTTATAATTTAATTACAAACAATGGTTTTACATTGATTTAAATTTAAATAAAAAGAAAAGCTATCCTATTTGTTTTCTAATTCTTCATTCTTCACTTTGTTCCTCTCCATCCAAATATGCATCTGCAAAAGAAAAGGAGAAAAGTCAAATAACAGTTAAATTGAAAAGACAGATAAAAAGAAATTCATCATTAAGGGCCACTGATTGGGATCAGTTAACCCTCTCTGCAAATCACGGGATTTCTCCCGGTTCACAAAGAGGGAAGAATTTTATTCATTTAATCATGAATGCAAAATGTCAAAGTGCATAAATTCAAAATGTCAAACTGCATAGTTCAAGTTCAACCAAACTGAAAAAATCCAATTTCCTACTTTATGTCAAAAAGGCCAAGAAGTACAGTTTGCTGTCAAAAATACCAAAAAGTCCACCCAAGCTGTCAAAGAAAAGAGGATTTGGGCAAAGATATTAAAGGAGAAAAGTACAAAAGCTGTCAAAAGAAAAGATAAAATATGCAGAGGAAAGTTATGCAAGCAAGCAAGACACTATCTTTTCATCATTTCCCAACAAATGGCCACTTTCAGAACTAGGTACAGCACAAAACATGTTAAATATTTAACTGTACCATAAGAGAGAGAGAGAGAAAAAGAAGAATGCAGGTTTTTAGGCTTTAGGCAGGAAGCATAGAAACATATGCAAAAAAAAAAACTGAACACAGTAGGATAAGAGGAGGGCAAACCAACACAAAGGATATACAAAAAAACTGCCAAGCGAGCATAACCTCAAAAAAAAAGAGATAACCTGCTAAGTCTCAAACCTGAAGCATAGAAAACCGGCTCAAGTTCACAAAAAACCAGTTACCAACCAAAGCATCAGCATAAACCTACTGCAAGCATAACCTGCTGAAGCCTTGCCTACATCGTTCATAACCTCAAACCTGAACAACCATACCAACATAACCTGCTGAAGCAAATTCAAACCAGGCCAAACTCACCCTACTGTCAAACAAAAACCTGGCTAAAACCATAACAATCAAACCTGCTAAGCCCTTTAACCTGTTAAGTCAAAAAACCTGAGTTAACCTGCTAGGCCTAAAAACCTGAAGCATAATAAACCAGCATCATATCTGTTAAAGAAGCCTAACAAAGCCATACCAACATGAAGCCTGAAGCCTCAAAGCATACCTGCCTAAACCTGAAGCATAAAATATGCCAAAGACCTCAAACCTGCCTGAGAACTGCCTAAGCAAAAACACTATTTCCAAACCCAAACACCAGGCCCTCAGTAAGAACACATCATTGGGCAATAAATAAAACATTCCAAAGGCATCAATCTCAGAAGGCCATTCAAAGAAAAGCTCAAGGCAATAAGAGAAGAAGAAAGAAACATTCCAAAGGCAAATCGTTCAGAAGCATACAAAAGCTCTAGGCAACTGTGAGAGAAGAGGAAAAGAAGCATTCCAAATCAAAACCCTCGAGCCCTCAGTAAGCACACATCATTGGGCAATCAACATAAGCAACATAAGCAAGCAGAACAATACAGGCATCTCAAAGCGACAATTCAAGGCGACGAGAAAGGAAGAAAGAAAGTACTCATGGACAACAGTAAAAGCAAAGGCAAAGAAGAAAAGAAGCAATATCATAAAGCCTGAGAAAAGATACAGAAATACCAAGCATCGTTCAAGCAAGCCCTTCACCATCCAGCCTCTGAGCACCTCCACCTTTCCTCCCTCCAAACGAAAGGTAGTCCAGTTCTCTTCCCTTTTCCCTTTAATCCTCGTTAAACAAACACAAAAATCAAAACATTCAATCAAAGAAGATCGTAATCCATAAGCATGTAAAAGAATCAAAACCTAAAACGCGAAATCGAAAAGAAAAGAGTTACCCTCTTGTGTGTTTCCCTGCTTCAAGGAAGAGGGGAGAGGAGTTGAAGGTCGCTGGTGGCTGAGGCAAAAGGCTCACGCTGGGCATCCAAGAACGATTGGAGAAGACAAAGAGAAGGACGAACGAACAAACGCCGCCGCTGTCTCAAAACCTAAGCGCATGACCAACTGAAGACAAAAAATTCCAAACCCTAAAAACTTCCTGAGCCTAAACGTGGGCCTCGCCCCATTCTGCATGCTTAAAGCCCATTTGCTTTCATTTAGTTTGTCTTTTAACACATCATTTTTGAAAAAATTAATAAAACATAGTAACTATTTTTTTTACACTAACAAATATTATATATATAGTATAATTTAGTTTATATATAAACTTATAAGAAATATTTTTTTCTTTCTCTATATTTAAACTTACCTTTTTTCTTATATATACATAGAATATATTTTTTTCTTAAGATTAATATTTAGTCGACATACTAATACATTAATACAAGAATACTTAAAAACACATTTCTTATATACATAATTTTAAAACATTTAATTTAAATATACTTTTGTACATATCATACAATATAATTGAAAATACCTTTTTCTTTTAAATATTATTTTTGTACATAAACAAATAAAAATACCTTTTTTCTAATTTAAATTCTTAAACACTTAATGAAAAATACTTTTTGTATACATAATTAAAACTTAGAAATATTTTCTTTTCTTAAAACATCATTTTTTTTCATTTTATACATAATTTAATTAGAACTTGAACATTCAATTAAAACATTTCTTTTGTACATATTAAAAATATATTCATTAAACACATATTTAGGTCAAAATAAATACCCTAATACACATTAATTTCACCTTGTCGCACATGTAAATAATCACTTACACAATACATTTCATACTTACACAATACATTCACATTGCCCCTATACACATTTGCTTATATATTGATATTCATTATTTACATTTGATCGCAAATTCGATTTGGTTGTAACTTATTAGATACTATAAGTCTCATCCCCATTTGTGAATATTGTACCCCCACTCCCGGATACTATTTTGTAATAGCGTAGACTTTGCATTTTCGCAATTTACCGCTTTCAATTATACCATGATTAGACCTAGGGTTTGCATGTACATAAAATCAAATGCTAGATAACCTAATACAAGACAAATACATGAAATCAATACACAATCACACTTGCACCCTCTAGGGTAATCCCACATGTTGCCTTCCGAAATGAGCCATGCTTGCACGTCGAGTATCTTTGGCAAAACGAATTCAAAACGATCATAGTCCCTCGATAATACTTTTAAAATGATGCCTAAACAAATTATCAAGTCCCTCAAAGCAAATTGCCAAAGACACTTGGCATCATTGCATTCATGGTCCATACGATGACCCGCACCTGTCCCGAACAAACTTCCTAAACGCAAGATTGTCCACCAAATTCAATGGTGAAACAAAAATTGTTAAAAAGGGGTTAAAACATAACAAAAACCTTTGAGTACAATAGGGTAGACAAAACTCTTAGTTACTTGAGATCAACTTGCAAAAACACTTGCCTTCTTTTCAAAAACCACAATCCACAACACTTTCTAACAAACTCTCAAAAAACATTTGAAACATCTTTTCGAAAATATACACACTTTTGTAAAACACTCAAACATGAGTCAAATACATTGGTCGCCTAAGACAAGGCATATTCTTCAAAAAAACATTTTTCAAAACACTTACACACACACCATTTTCAAGCAATCAAAAATCAAGGCAAGTGATCTAAAAAACCAAGTAACTAAGAGCCCATGGATAACCATGGATGAAGAGGGTGCTAATACCTTCCCTTTTCATAATCTACCCCCCGAACCCACGAAATATCTCAAAAGGTTTTTGCTGTGCTATTTTAAACCTTTCCTTTAGGATAAAATAAAAAGTCGGTGGCGACTCTTGCTCAACCGCACAAGTGCGAATACGAACGCAAAACTCACAAGTCAGTTCTCCCACCGTATCACACCCACAAACACAAAGAAAATAATTTTGAAAATGATGAGCAAGTACCTAAGAGCCCGTAGATAACTACGGATGGAAAGGTTGTTGATACCTTCCCTTTCTATAATCTACCCCCCGTACTCAAATATCTCGAAAAACGAATTTTTTTGTGCTTTTTTCCTTTCCTTGTTGGATAAAATAAAAGACAGTGGTGACTCTTGCTTACCGTGACATTTTGCAAACACAAACGCAAAACGCAAACCAGCAATTCCTTAAAAAAAGGGAAACACGTCCCGGTTCTGGCCACCGTATCACAGAACTGGCGACTCTGCTGGGGATTTTATAAGTGGGGTGTACCTTAGGATTAGTTCATCATATTGTTTTCAATTGTTTGATCTGTATGCTTTATCTTTGTGGGGTTTGTATCGGAGTTACTATAGATCCTAACCCGGATCTGGGGATACCCTTTAAGTAAGTAGCAATAGACTGTGAGGGAACTGTACGACGTAGACCGATACGGTTAAAGCAGTAGCTACGTTGGTATAACACATTAGTTGGTACCGATATCCCTTGTGGAGGAACAAGGAGGGTATGGGGCTGCTAATGGGTCATTAAGTATCAACTGACCTTAGAACCTATAATTGACCAACTTGGCCATAGAAAAGTAGAAGTATGCTACACTCATTGAGACCATACTCTCGCGATGATTCCGGCCGCAAGAAAAGGTTGCTAAACTAGAATTATGACCGATCGAGGATGGTCAGTGATATTGAGAACCTCTAGAACCCGATTACTATTACTAGGACAGGTTGAACCAACTGAACTTCAAGAGGGTAATACCTAGACCCCATGCAAGCCTAAACCTAAGGTTATTTGTATGACTTGTGTGCTTTCAACTTGAACTACTTTCACATTTTCATTATTTGACAACATGAGTTCCTTGCAGGTTTTGCTTACAGTCCTTATCCAATAACTTGGATTTCTTGCCTGATGTACTTGTATACAGCACCTCGTACTTTTGCTTAAACACGTATCATACACATCAAAATATCATGTCGTAACATTTCCTTAACCATTTCAAGGATCTCAAGGGTTTGTGATGTAGGTTATGGTAAATCGAACGTCTAGCAAGGGGAAAAGGGGATTTATTTTCCTCTAGCCAATGTCGTCTAGAGATCAAAACACGATGACTTGAGTCGGCGACTATGACCCACTCGATATGGTGAGCTTGACTCTTGAAGAAGGACTCTTAACGACACGAAGTTTCTTCAATCAATCTGCAAACAAATTATAACAGTTTCTTGTTTACCCTGCGAGATCTTTGAAAACATTGCATACATACATATCATTGCATAACAGGTCTTCCAATACCGGTCTCTCATGTCCTCGCTGTTTATTTCAGCAATGGTTCTCAAAAAAGACAACAGAGATCTTCAAACTCAAGAAACTCAGTTCAGGAAAATATTCCTAAACCTATCCAAGGGGCAGGAAGAGTTGAAAACACTCCTCGTTGGGAACTTGGTCAAGAAAAGTCCTGAAGACAATAAGGACGAGCGGCTAGAACAACTGCAAGCTGAGTTAGGTGCCATGAGAACCCAGATGCTGGGGCAGATGGCTCTCATCCAGAGCCTAGCCCGGGAACAAGAAGAATTGAGAACCATTATCAACCAGCTTCATCAAGACCAATACAACAGTATGAAGCAAACAGTCAAGGCTGGGGACCAAGTCATTGGCCAGCCTCCAAAAAGACAAGGGTTTTGCTTGGTAAATAATGGACCTCTCCAAGTTGCTACTACCTCACGGGTCCAATCACAACCTCTCCAAAAGCAACGGGTTAATCAGAGTAAGCCAGATACGTCCAAAAGGCAGTTCGCCGAGCCCAACATTCCGCTGTCTCAAGCTTTACAACACCTGTTGAGATTGAATCTGGTGACGTTAAGGGACCCTCCTCAGAATCCCCACATAGCCTCCCCAAACTACAATCCTGATGCAAGGTGTGCATACCATTCCAACAGCCCGGGGCATGATACTGATGACTGTTGGGCTTTGAAAAACAAAATTCAAGACCTGATCGATAAAGAAGCATTGGAATTCACACAAGATGGTCAACTGGAATGTTTTTGTCAGTCCTCCAAGGCTCACCATTTGAAGTGACAAGTTCTCACAAGATGACTTTTTGTTTATTAGAATTTTCGATGTGTAATTTTCTTTTGATTTATTTGAACATTTATTCATATCAAACCTTGTTATTTCATCAATGCATTGCACATGTTTGTCTTGAATCAATTCATTCGTATTCACTATTTCAAAAAATGCATTCTTATTTACTTTCGTGATATTCAACTCTCGATTAAAAAACTCAAAGCCTTTAGAGGGAGGATGACGAAAATGATATCAAAATCTCCACAGTATGCTTTTGAACAGACCCCGCTGACGATGTACAGGCGTTGTTTCAAATCCTAAACAGTGGAGTTATAAGGAAGATAATCCCTAGTCAACCCTGTGATCGGTGGATCTGAAATTGACTGTTTAACGCTGGTTCGCGAAATGTCGCGGAAGCAAGAGTCGCCACCGTCTTTTATTTTCTCCAACATGGACAGGACAAAAGCACAGCAAAATTCCTTATGAGATAGTTTCTCAGTTCGGGAGGTAGATTTATAGAAAGGGAAGGTGTTAGCACCCTTTCTATCCATGGTTATCCATGGGCTCTTAGATACTTGCTCATTGTGTTTTCAAAAGTGTTTTCTTTTCAATTGTGAGTGGGTTTGAAAAAAAAGTTTCGTTTAAAGATTTCAGATCGACTCTTGTATCAGTCCTCAAGAGTGTTTGAAAAATTGTTTTGAAAGATTTTTGAAAGTGTCGGTGTGAAAAGAGTTTTGATTTGTTTTGAATTAGAGCAAGTACCTATGAGAATCTACCTACTCTAAGGAATTAGGTTGTGTAAGAGTCCTTTAAACAGTGCTATCCCACTATTGAGAAGTAGGTAGCACCATCGTTGGAGGTGTTCGGGTCAATTCGTTTTTAGGGACAGTGTGGTCACCGGAGCAATAGTAGGACACCTTAGAAGCTACCCTTATGCCATGTTCATGGACATAAGGACTTACTAAAACGTCCTATACTCGACGACCACGTTTCGAGGGGCAAGGCAACAGTGAGGCGTACCCTAAGAGTGATGTGTGAATTTGTGTATCGTTTTCAGTTATGTTTTATCTTGTCATGCATTATGGTGATCTACGCTTTGATTTTATTTGGGCCATTCATTCTTTCATGCAAAATTTAGCAGTTAAGGGATGCAGAAATTAAAGTACAGAAAATAAAGTCCTACGCTATTACAAGGCGCGGGTCTATACATCGCCAAATTAACAAAGACCCGTTTTTTAATAAAATGCGGAAAATAAATAAATTCCTAATTACTATTACAAGGCTTTGGCAATTACATAATATTTAAAATGAAAAATAGAAACAAACGCGCGAAAAGAAATTAGAATCGAATATGCGAGGGCGTTGGATCCTTTAAAGATTAAATTGAAATTAAAAGTTGATTAATGATTAAATAAAGAAAATAAATTGTTTTTTATGTTTATTTTGGTATTTATGGAATAAAGAAAATTAATTAAGATTAGAAGTTAAATAAAACCCTAGTTCTAAATGTTTTTAATTATTAAAGAAAAAGATTAAAGTTTTAACCTAATTTATACTAATTATTTAATTACATGAGTATTTACAAAATAATTAATAATTAATAATAATAATAAGAGGAAGTTATTTTATTAAGAAAAAGATAAAAAAAAATGCTAAAAAACCTAATTTTTACATATTTTAGTTATTAAGAAAAAACATTTAAATTTTAACCTAATTTTACTAAGTTGATTATTAAAAGATTTATTTACAAAAATATTAATGACTTGAATATTAAATAAAACATATTTTTATTTTTATGATTTCTGATTTTTTTGTTATGAAAATTATATTTTGTGAATTAAAAGAAACAATAAAAATAATTAAAAGAAAAGAAAAGGAGAGAAAAAAAATACAAACAATGGGGGGTCTGACCCAATTTAGGAGGTGTTATTTGAGAAATTTGGCCCAAGAATGCAAGGCCCTTTTTGACTTTCTGGAATTGTGTATGGAGTGTTTGACCAGCGTGCATGGTGGACCTCCACAATTTGGCCTTTGGATTGATCATGAGGCCATTTGTCAAGCCAGAGTATGAGGGTGTATGGTGAAGCCTTGAAGGAACGCTGCACAAGAACGCATTGAGACAAAAATTATTAAGCTTTTGGGGGGACCTGGGAATCGAACCCAGGTCCCAGTACCTGCATGCCAACGCAACAACCAACTGAACTAGCGCGTTACTTTGTTAGTTTAGTGGAACATGATTAATATAATGGAAAAAGCAATACTATGCTGAAATAACAAAAAGTCGCGCCAATGTTTAAACTACCCAATCACGCTCAGACACATAAGCTTCGTCTTCCTCTTTTTCCTGTAACTAATATCAAATAGCGGGGGTTTTAAACCCCCACTAACCCAGACCTGCAAAAATAGCGATTAGGATATATGCAAACATAAAAAGGGCGCGAATAGTGGATTGGTTTCGTTTGGATGTCACGAATCCAATGGTATCACTTTGGTTGTCCAATTTTTCCAGATGAAGGAACCCCTCTTTTGGAGCTTCAGAAACCCTAGCAAGCGGTAATGGTAACTTTCTATACAGGCATTATTAATTCAATTCAAGGACACCACTAGCTTCAGGACATTCATATTAGTATAAATCAACACTTAAAATGTATGAAAAATGCATGTAAATTCAAACACGAACGTGAGAAATTTTATGAACAGGGTAATGTCGTTCTACCACTTCTGGGGGTCCGGAGACTTGGCTTTGATTGCAAACGCTTCCTAGGTCGTCCAGCAATGTATTGGAATAGCTTTTTGGATTTGAAACGACCTCTATGTATGAAAACAGTTTTCAATATTTTTGTGAAAAAGTGCAAGTTTGTTCTATGGTTTTGAGCGCAGCTTCTGTGTCTAGTCCCTTAGGTTTTGATTGTGCACATGTATATGAATAGAATTAGGTCAAAAAGCCAGCCCAAAATCCATCCATTGATGATCCAAATATTTGATTTTATTACATCTTTTTTCAAATCTTTTTGCCATGGAAACTTGCCTATTTGGGAAGATTTTGTCTCTTGAGATTGGTACACGAGATATTGAGCATATAATGAGTGAAATGCTGCACAAAAAGATTCAAAACACATGATTTAGTATTTTTCTCATGATTAATTTTAATTAAATGAATTAATGGGATTAAAAATTCAATTAATTAATTAAAAATAAGAAAATAACTCCCTTTTAGCTTAATGGGTCGTGCATAGCCTTTGGGTAATGATTCATGGAAAAAATTGAGGCCCATTAGCAATTTTGAGGCATTTGAAGCAAAGTTGACTTTTCAAAATTCCCAAAAATTTCCCAACTTCCACAAGGCATATCTTGCTCAATTTTTAAGCTTTGATCATGTTCTTGGACATTTTGGAAAGGTCTTGAAGTTCTCTAACCAATGTCTTTTGTCCCATGTCATTTTGATTTACCAATCTCAAGTTATGGTCTTTGACTTAAAGTGCCTTTTTGTTGACTTTTGAAAATGACCTATAATGTTGAGATTGATAACTTTTTGTGAGAGCATTTCTTGGACTTGAAGTGTGAAGATGAGTTGTAGGAAATGTCATTCTCTTCAAGATGAGCTTTGGATGGAATTTTTATGATAAACCATGTGGAAGTTATGCCTTGGTCAATTTGCAGTTGACTTTTTCAACTGTCCAAAAATAGAAACTTTTGCATCTTGAGACTTTTTGAACCATGCTTTGAGAATCATGATCAAGAATTGATCAAATGATGTTTGTGGCTTCAAAATAAGATGTTGACCAAAATTTTTCACTTTTGACTGTCAAATGACCATTTTGCCCCTGCAGTTGACTGTGAAGCAATTAGGGTTTTTGACTGTGCATTTTGATGTTGTGAGTCTTGAAACTTGGTATATGGATGCTTGACAATGTTTATAGGCATGTGGGACTTGTTTGGACCTTTGGAAACTTCAATTTCTTTGCCAGCACCAAAACCCTAATTTTTTACTGTTATGAGGCCATTGGACTGTGCAACCCTGGAGAGATTTTGAACCTTGATCTTGGCAAATCTTGAAGAATATGGGAGGGAAAATTTTGGGGTACACCAGTTGCCCCTGTTCAATCTTCTTTGACCTGAGGATGTAGATTGGCTGGCGTGCCTTTCGTAGTCTGAAGGTGGAAGATGATTGAACACTAGAGTGCCCAGAAATTTGCGCTCACATGTTAGAATGTTAGCAGTGTGATGCAGGGAATGGGCTTATAGATGCCATTTGGAGACTGTTGATAGGTGGAGAGATGGGCTTAGCGAGAACTTGCGTACCTGAGAAAGAAAATGATTACCTGGCCTATTACAGGAGTTGGTCTTCAAACTCTTTGTATAGATGCGCCATGGCTGGATACAGGAATCGGATCTTTAAACTCTTCAGACGTACCCTGGCGAGATACAGGAATCGAGTCTAGAGAATACAGTCGTCAACAGATACACCCTGACAAGATACAGGGATCAGATCTTCGAACTCTTCAGACGCACCCTGGCAAGATACAGGAATCGGGTCTGGTAATGCTAGTCGTCAAAATATACACCCTGGCAAGATACAGGAATCGGATCCTCAAACTCTTCAGACGCACCCTGGCAAGATACAGGAATCGGGTCTGGTAATGCTGGTCGTCAACAGATACACCCTGGCAAGATACAGGAATCGGATCCTCAAACTCCTCAGACGCACCCTGGCAAGATTCAGGAATCGGGTCTGGTAATGCCAGTCGTCAACAGATACACCCTGGAAAGATACACGAATCGGATCCTCAAACTCTTCAGACGCACCCTGGCAAGATACAGGAATCGGGTCTGGTAATGCTAGTCGTCAACAGATACACCCTGGCAAGATACAGGAATCGGATCCTCAAACTCTTCAGACGCACCCTGGCAAGATACAGGAATCGGGTCTGGTAATGCTGGTCGTCAACAGATACACCCTGGCAAGATACAGGAATCGGATCCTCAAACTCCTCAGATGCACCCTGGCAAGATACAGGAATCGGGTCTGGTAATGCTAGTCGTCAACAGATACACCCTGGCAAGATACAGGAATCTGATCCTCAAACTCTTCAGACGCACCCTGGGAAGATACAGGAATCGGGTCTGGTAATGCTAGTCGTCAACAGATACACCCTGGCAAGATACAGGAATCGGATCCTCAAACTCTTCAGATGCACCCTGGCAAGATACAGGAATCGGGTCTGGTAATGCTAGTCATCAACAGATACACCCTGGCAAGATACAGGATTCGGATCCTCAAACTCTTCAGACGCACCCTGGCAAGATACAGGAATCGGGTCTGGTAATGCTAGTCGTCAACAGATACACCCTGGCAAGATACAGGAATCGGATCCTCAAACTCTTCAGACGCACCCTGGCAAGATACAGGAATCGGGTCTGGTAATGCTAGTCGTCAACAGATACACCCTGGCAAGATACAGGAATCGGATCCTCAAACTCTTCAGACGCACCCTGGCAAGATACAGGAATCGGGTCTGGTAATGCTAGTCGTCAACAGATACACCCTGGCAAGATACAGGAATCGGATCCTCAAACTCTTCATACGCACCCTGGCAAGATACAGGAATCGGGTCTGGTAATGCTAGTCGTCAACAGATACACCCTGGCAAGATACAGGAATCAGATCCTCAAACTCTTCAAACGCACCCTGGCAAGATACAGGAATCGGGTCTGGTAATGCTAGTCGTCAACAGATACACCCTGGCAAGATACAGGAATCGGATCCTCAAACTCCTCAGACGCACCCTGGCAAGATATAGGAATCGGGTCTGGTAATGCTAGTCGTCAACAGATACACCCTGGCAAGATACAGGAATCGGATCCTCAAACTCTTCAGACGCACCCTGGCAAGATACAGGAATCGGGTCTGGTAATGCTAGTCGTCAACAGATACACCCTGGAAAGATACAGGAACCGGATCCTCAAACTCTTCAGACGCACCCTGGCAAGATACAGGAATCGGGTCTGGTAATGCTAGTCCTCAACAGATACACCCTGGCAAGATACAGGAATCGGATCCTCAAACTCTTCAGACGCACCCTGGAAAGATACAGGAATCGGGTCTGGTAATGCTAGTCGTCAACAGATACACCCTGGCAAGATACAAGATTCGGATCCTCAAACTCTTCAGACGCACCCTGGCAAGATACAGGAATCGGGTCTGGTAATGCTAGTCGTCAACAGATAAACCCTGGCAAGATACAGGAATCAGATCCTCAAACTCTTCAGACGCACCCTGGCAAGATACAGGAATCGGGTCTGGTAATGCTAGTCGTCAACAGATACACCCTGGCAAGATACAGGAATCGGATCCTCAAACTCTTTAGACGCACCCTGGCAAGATACAGGAATCGGGTCTGGTAATGCTAGTCGTCAATAGATACACCCTGGCAAGATACAGGAATCGGATCCTCAAACTCTTCAGACGCACCCTGGCAAGATACAGGAATCGGGTCTGGTAATGCTAGTCGTCAACAGATACACCCTGGAAAGATACAGGAAGCGGATCCTCAAACTCTTCAGACGCACCCTGGCAAGATACAGGAATCGGGTCTGGTAATGCTAGTCGTCAACAGATACACCCTGGCAAGATACAGGAATCGGATCCTCAAACTCTTCAGACGCACCCTGGCAAGATACAGGAATCGGGTCTGGTAATGCTAGTCGTCAACAGATACACCCTGGCAAGATACAGGATTCGGATCCTCAAACTCTTCAGACGCACCCTGGAAAGATATAGGAATCGGGTCTGGTAATGCTAGTCGTCAACAGATACACCCTGGCAAGATACAGGAATCGGATCCTCAAACTCTTCAGACGCACCCTGGCAAGATACAGGAATCGGGTCTGGTAATGCTAGTCGTCAACAGATACACCCTGGCAAGATACAGGAATCGGATCCTCAAACTCTTCAGACGCACCCTGGCAAGATACAGGAATCGGGTCTGGTAATGCTAGTCGTCAACAGATACACCCTGGCAAGATACAGGAATCGGATCCTCAAACTATTCAGACGCACCCTGGCAAGATACAGGAATCGGGTCTGGTAATGCTAGTCGTCAACAGATACACCCTGGCAAGATACAGGAATCGGATCCTCAAACTCTTCAGACGCACCCTGGCAAGATACAGGAATCGAGTCTGGTAATGCTAGTCGTCAACAGATACACCATGGCAAGATACAGGAATCGGATCCTCAAACTCCTCAGACGCACCCTGGCAAGATACAAGAATCGGGTCTGGTAATGCTAGTCGTCAACAGATACACCCTGGCAAGATACAGGAATCAGATCCTCAAACTCTTCAGACGCACCCTGGCAAGATACACTATCGGGTCTGGTAATGCTAGTCGTCAACAGATACACCCTGGAAAGATACAGGAATCGGATCCTCAAACTCTTTAGACGCACCCTGGCAAGATACAGGAATCGGGTCTGGTAATGCTAGTCGTCAACAGATACACCCTGGCAAGATACAGGAATCGGATCCTCAAACTCTTCAGACGCACCCTGGCAAGATACAGGAATCGGGTCTGGTAATGCTAGTCGTCAACAGATACACCCTGGAAAGATACAGGAAGCGGATCCTCAAACTCTTCAGACGCACCCTGGCAAGATACAGGAATCGGGTCTGGTAAAGCTAGTCGTCAACAGATACACCCTAGCAAGATACAGGAATCGGATCCTCAAACTCTTCAGACGCACCCTGGCAAGATACAGAAATTGGGTCTGGTAATGCTAGTCGTCAACAGATACACCCTGGCAAGATACAGGAATCGGATCCTCAAACTCTTCAGACGCACCCTGGCAAGATACAGGAATCAGGTCTGGTAATGCTAGTCGTCAACAGATACACCCTGGCAAGATACAGGAATCGGATCCTCAAACTCTTCAGACGCACCCTGGCAAGATACAGGAATCGGGTCTGGTAATGTTAGTCGTCAACAGATACACCCTGGCAAGATACAGGAATCGGATCCTCAAACTCTTCAGACGCACCCTGGCAAGATACAGGAATCGGGTCTGGTAATGTTAGTCGTCAACAGATACACCCTGGCAAGATACAGGAATCGGATCCTCAAACTCTTCAGACGCACCCTGGCAAGATACAGGAATCGGGTCTGGTAATGCTAGTCGTCAACAGATACACCCTGGCAAGATACAGGAATCGGATCCTCAAACTCTTCAGACGCACCCTGGCAAGATACAGGAATCGGGTCTGGTAATGTTAGTCGTCAACAGATACACCCTGGCGAGATACAGGAATCGGATCTGGAATCACGACTATTGATGGCAATCATCTTTGTATTAACTTTTGTCCTGAAAAGACAAAACGTTAGTTGTGCATAATGTCATGATGTATGACATGCAAGATGAGATTGTATGTTCAAGATGCGTATATGCATGCTGTAATGTATGAGGATGCGATGTTTATGAATGTATGTTTTCGTCTTAGGAAAATAAATCCTTGACGGGTGCCGGGAAGTCACATCCTGGGCTGATGTTGAAGAATAGTGCTTTGTTGTTTCCGCTGGGGAGTGATGGTTGCAAGAATACCGGTAGGAGAAGATAACTCCGTTGGGGAATAAACTTGGCGAAGAGAATACTCTGCGGGGGAAAATTATTCTAGCGACCTTGCTGGGGAACAATACTCTGTGGGAAGAGAGGTACTTTGTTGGGATGTTGATGATAACTTCGCTGGGGATACCGTTGTTATGTTGGAAGTTTTAATAGACTCCGCTGGGGATAGGAAGACTTCGCTGAGGACAATCTTTCCGTGGCTTTTGGATGAGGATAACCCAGTTATATCCTGGTAGGGAAATAACCTTTGAATAAAGCCGGGAGCCGCGTTCGTGCTCTGCAGGTGGCAAGCTTCCAGGATCTACTGGGGATAAGCTTACTGCTGGGGAGATGATTCAGCTTTTCCTGGGGAAATCTTTTCAGATTGGACTGGACTTTCCTGGGGAAATTTTTTAGATAGACTGGGGAAGTGGCTCCACTGAATGTCTGGTAAACCGCCGGGGAACAATCTTAGATCAAGACTGCCGGGGATGCTTGTTAAGAATGTTCGTACATTGCGTTGGGGAATGTTGAGATCTGCTGGAGGATACCCAACCTCCTTAAGGCTGACAGGATAACTCTGCTTGGGGAGAGTGTATTGGCTTGCTGGCTCACTCTCTGGGGATTTGAGATATCTTGGTTATGTTCTTCAGCTGAACCTACCTTGGTACCTTGGTGGACAGAGCAATTAGATCGCTTAGACAACTCATTATTTCCCCTGTTTCTAATGTTACCTGTAATTAATCCTTTGTTTCGTATGCAAATATTTATGATTTAGCAATTAATGTCAAATGCATATATCACAAATTGAACCTTGGACGTTCTTCGCAAAACAAAACAGAAAAAGGAAAAAACAATTGGCAATTTTAGCTGAAAAGTGAATTTGTATTGATTTTGAATTTACCTGTGAATAGGCGTTTATATACAAGAGGCTGACGTCCTAGTAAGAGAACGCCGCCGAACAAAAGAGTTTATACAAATTTGTACAAAGGAAAACAAAACAGCTATGTGAAAAGAATAATCCCACTGGGTTTCAACTCTTCTATCGCCTTTATATCTTCGAGCGTCTCATCACTTTGCTGCTCAATTGACGATGAAGCTGATCGATTGATGCCGTTTGAACTTGATGTTGATACCGGATTCTGGATGCAAAGTGATCCAATGAGACATAGTATTACGCTTTATCCCTAACTTTTGCCTGGACCGCCCTTTCGGGTTTTCAGTCCACCGGGATACCCATTTTTGCCCAAGCCGCCTTTTCAGGTTTTCGACTTGCCGTGTGTACAGATTTTTCATTTCATCCCTCATTTTGCCCGAACCCTTTTGGTTCGCCGGGAAGCCCTAATTTTTGCCTAGGTATGTCAACCTAGCGGGTCTTTTATCATGCGTAGTATCTTTTTACTATGTCTGCATTGGCGGGGTGAGGAAGGTCGTCACCATCCATGGTGGTTAGGATCATGGCTCCTTCTAAGAACACATGTTTAACCACAAATGGCCCTTCGTAGGTGGGGGTCCATTTGCCCCTGGGATCACTCTGAGGAAGAATGATGCGTTTGATTACCAGGTCCCCAACTTGATACTCTTGTGGTCTGACCTTCTTGTTAAATGTCCTGATCATCCGTTTTTGATACGTCTGACCATGACAAATAGCAGCGAGTCTCTTTTCGTCAATTAGGTTTAATTGATCAAGTCGTGTCTGGATCCAATCATCTTCGCTCAGATCTGCATCCTTCATTATCCGGAGAGAGGGTATTTGCACTTCAATCGGTAAGACTGCCTCCATGCCGTAGACCAAGGAAAAAGGAGTTGCCCCGGTTGACGTTCTTGCTGAGGTACGGTACCCATGTAGAGCAAACGGTAACATCTTGTGCCAATCTTTATAGGTCACTGTCATCTTCTGCACGATTTTCTTGATGTTCTTATTAGCTGCCTCTACAGCCCCATTCATCTTCGGCCGGTAAGGAGAAGAGTTGTGGTGCTGTATCTTGAACTACTCGCAGAGCTCAGTGATCATCTTGTTGTTAAGATTGGTACCGTTGTCTGTAATGATCCTTTCAGGGACGCCGTATCGGCAGATCAGGTTATGCCGAATGAACTGTGCCACGACGTTCTTGGTTACGGTAGCGTAGGAAGCTGCTTCTACCCATTTTGTAAAGTAATCGATCGCCACCAGGATGAAGCGATGCCCGTTGGATGCCGTAGGTTTAATCTCGCGGATCATATTTATGCCCCACATTGCAAACGGCCAAGGTGCAGTCAAGACATTCAGAGGGACTGGAGGAACGTGCACCTTATCTGCATAAATCTGGCATTTATGGCATGTCCGAGAATGTTGGTAACAGTCAGCTTCCATGGTGGACCAAAAATATCCTGCCCAAAGGATCTTCTTTGCCATGGTATGTCCACTGGAATGCGTTCCGAAGGTACCTTCATGTAGCTCTTCCATGATCCTTTCTGCTTCAGTCTTATCCACACAACGCAGTAAGGTCGAATCATGGTTTCGCTTGTACAGAATGCCATTACTGAGGAAGAACTTTGCAGCGAACCTTCTCAAAAACTTCTTGTCGTTGACAGATGCACCTTCAGGGTATTCCTGAGCTTCCAAGTATCTCTTCACCTCATGGTACCAAGGCTTTTCAGTCACTACCTCAGCCTCAAGATCACAACAGTATGTCGGTTCGTCCAGTTTCCAGATAATGACCCGGGGAGCCTCATTGTCCCATTTGACTTTGAACATGGAAGACATCGTAGCTAACGCGTCCGCCAACTGATTCTCCTCTCTTGGGAAATGTTCAAAAGTTATCTCTGTGAAATGGGGGATCAAAGTCAACACACATTCTCTGTAAGGAATAAGATTCGGATGTTTCGTATCCCACTCGCCTTTGATCTGATTGATCACGAGAGCGGAATCTCCGAAGACACTCAGAAACTTGATCCTTAAGTCGATCGCAGCTTGAAGACCCATGATGCATGCCTCATACTCCGCCATATTGTTGGTGCAGTTGAAACATAGCCGGGCAGTGAATGGAGTATGAGTGCCTTGAGGAGATATGATCACAGTGCCGATACTGTTACCCAAAGCGTTGGAGGCTCCGTCAAAGTGCATAGACCATCGGGATCCTTCCTCAGGTCCTTCATCCGGTCCAGGTACTTCACAATCAGTCACTATCATGATGCTCTCGTCCGGAAACTCGAAGTTCATTGACTGATAGTCGTCTACTGCCTGATGTGCCAAGTGGTCTGCCAATACACTTCCTTTGATGGCTTTCTGAGTCGTGTACTGGATGTCGTATTCCGTCAAGATCATTTGCCATCTTGCTATTCTCCCAGACAGAGCAGGCTTTTCAAATATGTACTTTATTGGATCCATCTTTGAAATCAACAAGGTAGTGTGAGTCAGCATATACTGTCTCAGCCGGCGAGCCGCCCATACCAAAGCGTAGCAAGTTTTCTCGAGCAGTGAGTATCGGGTCTCACAGTTGGTAAAATTTTTGCTAAGGTAATAAATGGCATGCTCTTTTCGGCCAGACTCGTCATGCTGCCCCAGCACACACCCCATTGAGCTGTCAAGTACCGTCAAGTATAGTATCAGAGGTCTCCCTTCAACCGGTGGCATAAGAATGGGTGGTTCTTGGAGATACTCTTTGATTCTGTCAAAAGCGGCCTGACATTCATCATTCCAACGTACTACCTGATCTTTCTTCAGCAGCTTGAAGATTGGTTCACAAGTAGCAGTTAGGTGCGAGATGAATCGAGCAATGTAATTCAGGCGTCCTAAAAAGCCTCTGACCTCTTTCTCTGTCTTGGGAACTGGCATCTCTTGAATGGCTTTAACCTTGGCAGGGTCCACTTGAATACCCTTGTCGCTCACGACGAAGCCTAGCAACTTTCCAGATCTCACCCCAAAGGTGCACTTGTTCGGGTTCAACCTCAACTTGTATAACTTCAGACGGTCAAACAGCTTTTGCAGGTGGTCAAGGTGTTCCTCCTTAGTTTGGGACCTTGCAATCATATCGTCAACATATACTTCAATCTCATGATGGATCATGTCATGAAATAAAGCAACCATGGCACGTTGGTAGGTTGCCCCAGCATTTTTCAACCCGAATGGCATGACCTTGTAGCAAAAGGTGCCCCACTGAGTGACAAAGGTAGTCTTTTCCATATCTTCCAGAGCCATCTTGATCTCATTATATCCTGAAAAACCATCCATGAAAGAGAACATCTTGTGCTGAGCAATATTGTCAACCAGAACGTCAATGTGAGGTAGGGGAAGTCATCCTTGGGGCTGGCCCTGTTCAGATCCCTGTAGTCAACACACATTCTGACCTTACCGTCTTTCTTCGGCACCGGCACTATGTTGGCAACCCACTGAGGGTAAGAAGTCACTGCAAGAAACCCGACATCGAATTGCTTCATAACCTCAGCTTTGATCTTCTCAGACATCTCTGGACGCATACGGCGAACCTTTTGCTTAACCGGAGGGCAGTCTTCCTTGGTAGGCAAGTGATGGACCACAATGTCAGTATTCAACCCAGGCATGTCTTCGTAGGACCAAGCAAAGATCTCCACATAATCATGTAGCATCTGGGTTAACCGTTGTTTTACGCTGAGCTCCAAATTAGCACCAATCTTAACCTCCTTTCTATCTGTCTCAGTACCCAGATTTATCGTTTCCACTGGCTCTTCATGTGGTTGAATTGCCCTCTCTTCCTGGAGTAACAGTCTTGCAAGCTCGTCAGGCACTTCACAATCATCTTCACCTTCGTCTTCGGCTAAGTTGATCGGATTTTCGAAGTCATAACTGGCAGTAGCAGAGTCGTTACCAGTGAGATCCAGAGTGGATTGAAACCTGTGTAGGTGAGTGTGTGTAAATATAGTTGTCTTGCAATATATAAAGAAAGAAAGAAAGAAAGGGAGCACAAGATTTGAAATGCGAAAAAACGTCCAAGGTCTTTATTCATGATATATGGAAATGACAGTTATAAGCCCTCACAAATGAAGCCAACGGTGCCCCGGGTAAGACACCGGGCCATAAAGTTTCAAATTATTGTTTATTACAAATAACAAAAACAAAGGAATTCATTACTGTGTAACAAAAGTAACAGGTGTATGATCTTTTGCGGTCCAATTGCTAGGTCCACTGTCGGCCGTCGGGTAAATCCAGCTGTTGAACTCAGATTCTTCCACTTCGTTATCCTCCCTGATAACATTTACTCCATGGTCAGGCAGGGGAGCAGTCACTACATTGGGCTTCTCGGATGCCTCAAATTGTACCTCCTTCGCATCAATAAGGTCCTGCACCTTGTTTCTCAGGGCCCAGCAGTCATCAGTAGAATACCCCGGGCTATCGGAGTGATAAGCACAGTGGGCATTTGGATTATACTTAGGAGATGCAGTGTTCACAACCTTTGGAGCTTCTCTGATGGTCACCAAGTTGGTCGACAGCAGTTGCGGCAAGATTTGTGACAAGGTCATACTCAGCCGAGTGAATTCTCTTCTGGGTCTCTCACCCCTTGGTTGATTAGCTTGCCGAGGAGCGGCATCAGGCTTAGCAATTACCACCGTGTTGACAGTTTGGCGGTGCTCTGGTTTGTCTTGCCTCCTAGGCCCATACACATCACTGACCTCCTTCTTAAAAGGTTTCTTCTCAGAACTTGAAGATGCACCCTTCTGAATCTTTCCTGACTTCATACCAGCCTCTATCCTTTCCCCAGTCAAAATGAGGTCTGTGAATCCTGTAGATGAATTACCAATGAGATGATTAAAGAACGGCCCGGATAAGGTACCCAAGAACATATCTACCAATTCACGATCGGTTAACGGAGGCTGCACCCTGCCAGCCAGGTCCCTCCACTTCTGCACATACTCTTTAAAACCTTCTCCCGATCCTAGCGACATACCCTGGAGTTGGGTACGTGTAGGAGCGAGGTCGGCATTATATTGATACTGCTTGTAAAAAGCAGTAGCCAACTCCTCCCAGTTACGAACCTTGGTTCCATCCAGCTGATAGAACCATTTGAGATGAGTCCCTGAAAGACTCTCCTGGAAGAAGTGGATCCACAAGTTCTTGTCCACTGTATACGGCTGAATCTTCCGCACATAAGATTTGAGGTGTAACTTAGGGCAGGACGCCCCGTCATACTTGGCGAAAGATGGTGCTTTAAACTTGTGTGGGATGATCACACCAGAAGATAAACCCAAGTCTTCGAAATCCAAACCAGGCACTTGTTGAATTTCCATAGCATTCAGACGGTCTTCCAACTGCTTGTATCTGTCTTTAGCTGGAGGATACTGTTCCTCATTAAAATCAGTCTCGTTGTCAGAGACCACCGGACTTGGAGCCCTTCCCCCTTGGGGACTGTCTTTGCCTACAGAAGAACCAGCTTCCTCATTCTACAGTGTGTTACCAAACCTCCGGCCCGTGTTGAATAGGACAGTTCTCTTCTTCTTCTTCTTCTTAACCAGCAGAGCCTTCAGTTCCTCTTGACCTTGAGCCAAACCCATGATCAGCTCTTGAAATTGTGCATTATGCGCTTGAAGGGCCTTGATAGACTGCTCGGCAGATGATTCAGGGTTCATGATGCTGAAATAAACAGCGAAGAACAGTAAGCAACCTGAAAAGAAGAGTACCTGCTATGCACATGATGAATGATATATGTTTATGCAATGCATTCAAGGGTTCGAAAGTTCAAATTTGTTGTAGACAAAAAGGAACACACGTTATCATTAAGGAAATAATTGTTCAGTACATCAGGGCCTCATGGGAAAAACATTACAAAAGTGAATCAATCCCAGAAGACACTACGCATCCTCTTTGGATCTATGTAAGTGTTGAGATTCCTCTCCTCGTGCAGTAGGCGGGTGAGCTCCAAGACCTTCTTTTCACTAGCATGTAGACTGGTCTGAAGAGAATTTTGTTCTTCCTTAAGCTGGATCCAGCTCTTCTGCATCTCTTCCCAGGACGTGGGCATGTCAGGATGTTGAATGGTGTAGGACACCTCTCCTTCCAATACTGGCTCTTTGATCACAGGGAGAACATGAGGGTATGGCATTACTAACTTCTGGGAGAGGGCTCGTACCCACTTGAGATAAGGTTCCAACGGGATGGAGTTCCTGTGCCCCAGGGTCTTGCTGTCTATCCTACTTGGCATCCTCCAAGCTCTGATAAATCTCTGGCGAAGTCCTTGTGCATCGTTGTCGAAGTCAAAAACTATGTCAGGAATTAACATGTCATGAGGGCCGTCCCTCCGAGCATAACCAAACTGTCTCCAAGCCAGACACGGGTTGTAAGTAATATCTCCTCTGATTCCAAGTAAAGGAACATTAGGGTACTCCCCGCAACGATCAATGATAGTGACATCCTCTCTGGACCGAGAGCACCAATGTATATATGCATGTGTAAGAGTCATCAATTGTTGTGACCATCTCAAACCCCGCTCGTTCTTCAAAACTGATTGCGGAAGGTGCGAAATAAACCACCTCCCCAGGAGAGGAGTACAGCACATAAGAACACCTCTTTTTTTCATGGTTCGAGTGTAACATGAGTGAAGGATGTCCCCGAGCAACGTAGGTATAGGATTCCTGGACATGAAGATCTGGACAGCACTGATATCTATAAGCTGATCTGGATTAGGGAACAACACCAAACCATAGACAAGGAGGGCCACAACTTCTTCAAAAGCTTGTAAGTCAAGGGAATTCCAACATTCTTGGGCCTTCTCAAACAGAAACTTGGCTAAGAACCCTTTGATACCACTTCTAACTTCCCAATGTCCCTTGAGGTCAGATGGTTGTAGGCGTAGTGCTTTAGCAATCTCTTCAAGTTTGGGTTCCTTTTCCGTACCGTTATAGGGTAGTTGATCAAGGATAGGGATCTTCAGAAGTCGGGAGAACTCTTCCAATGTAGGCACCAGTTGATAATCCAGGAAATTAAAACAGTGGTGCAGAGGGTCAAAGAACTGGAACAGGACCTTTATCATATCTTCCTCAATGTTGGTGTTGACCAAACTGATGAGTCTTCCATGCCTCTCACTGAAAGAAGAGCTCTCGGGAATCCTGGATATAAGCTCCTTAAGCTGAGGAGGGATCCTTACGAGGCTGATCTGAATTGTCTTTCTGCGAACAGTTTCCATGTCCTACAAAACAAGAACAAAGATGAAGATTCGAACCCCTGAAATGGTTAGTCAATGCATATGATGCTGTATGATGTCATGATGCTATGATTGAACACACCACAAATATTCACAAAGGCAAACATGATAAGGCACACAAGTCACACAAGACAAGCCCTTAGAGTTTAGGCCTGCATGGGGTCTGGGTATTACCCTCTTGAAGTTGGTGGGCTCAACCTGTCCTATCAGAAGTAGCCGGGTTCTAAGGGTCCCAATATCACTGGATTGCTTTCATTGTTCATCGTTTCGATTTAGCCACTGAACCGGCGACCTAAATATTCCAAGAAAACAACCCTCAATTGAGTGTAGTATCGAGTATCAACCAACCTCGGACTGCACCAAAGTCAGTTATCTCACTACCCTAAAGAGGCCAAGATAGTTCAATTAAGGTTCCTAAGGTCAGTTGATGCTTCACGACACCACGCGGAGGCCCCATACTCTCCTTGACTGAACTCAAGGGTTACCGGTACACACCAAAGTGCCACATCAACGTAGCAGACTGCTTCAACCATGTCGGTATACCCCACACAGTTCCCTCACAGCCTTGTTGCTACTTTCTAAGAAGGTATCCCCCAGATCCGGGTTAGGATCTATAGAACTCCCAAGACAGTCCCACAATAATAAAGCAAACAAGTCAAAGCAATTGAAAACACAAGTGATCCTAGTCCTAAGGTACACCTCACTTTAAGATTATGATCCCCAGCAGAGTCGCCAGTTCTGTGATCGGTGGATCTGGAACTAACTATTTAATGTTGGTTCGCGAAATGTCGCGGAAGCAAGAGTCGCCACCGTCTTTTATTTTCTCCAACATGGACATGACAAAAGCACAACAAAATTCCTTATGAGATAGTTTCTCAGTTCGGGAGGTAGATTTATAGAAAGGGAAGGTGTTAGCACCCTTTCTATCCATGGTTATCCATGGGCTCTTAGATACTTGCTCATTGTGTTTTCAAAAGTGTTTGCTTTTCAATTGTGAGTGGGTTTGAAAAAAAAGTTTCGTTTAAAGATTTCAGATCGACTCTTGTATCAGTCCTCAAGAGTGTTTGAAAAATTGTTTTGAAAGATTTTTGAAAGTGTCGGTGTGAAAAGAGTTTTGATTTGTTTTGAATTAGAGCAAGTACCTATGAGAATCTACCTACTCTAAGGAATTAGGTTGTGTAAGAGTCCTTTAAACAATGCTATCCCACTATTGAGAAGTAGGTAGCACCGTCGTTGGAGGTGTTCGGGTCAATTCGTTTTTAGGGACAGTGTGGTCACCGGAGCAATAGTAGGACACCTTAGAAGCTACCCTTATGCCATGTTCATGGACATAAGGACTTACTAAAACGTCCTATACTCGACGACCACGTTTCGAGGGGCAAGGCAACAGTGAGACGTACCCTAAGAGTGGTGTGTGAATTTGTGTATCGTTTTCAGTTATGTTTTATCTTGTCATGCATTATGGTGATCTACGCTTTGATTTTATTTGGGCCATTCATTATTTCATGCAAAATTTAGCAGTTAAGGGGTGCAGAAATTAAAGTACAGAAAATAAAGTCCTACGCTATTACAAGGAGCGGGTCTATACATCGCCAAATTAACAAAGACCCGTTTTTTAATAAAATGCGGAAAATAAATAAATTCCTAATTACTATTACAAGGCTTTGGCAATTACATAATATTTAAAATGAAAAATAGAAACAAACGCGCGAAAAGAAATTAGAATCGAATATGCGAGGGTGTTGGACCCTTTAAAGATTAAATTGAAATTAAAAGTTGATTAATGATTAAATAAAGAAAAGAAATTGTTTTTTATGTTTATTTTGGTATTTATGGAATAAAGAAAATTAATTAAGATTAGAAGTTAAATAAAACCCTAGTTCTAAATGTTTTTAATTATTAAAGAAAAAGATTAAAGTTTTAACCTAATTTATACTAATTATTTAATTACATGAGTATTTACAAAATAATTAATAATTAATAATAATAATAATAATAATAATAAGAGGAAGTTATTTTATTAAGAAAAAGATAAAAAATGCTAAAAAACCTAATTTTTACATATTTTAGTTATTAAGAAAAAACATTTAAATTTTAACCTAATTTTACTAAGTTGATTATTAAAAGATTTATTTACAAAAATATTAATGACTTGAATATTAAATAAAACATATTTTTATTTTTATGATTTCTGATTTTTTTGTTATGAAAATTATATTTTGTGAATTAAAAGAAACAATAAAAATAATTAAAAGAAAAGAAAAGGAGAGAAAAAAATACAAACAATGGGGGGTCTGACCCAATTTAGGAGGTGTTATTTGAGAAATTTGGCCCAAGAATGCAAGGCCCTTTTTGACTTTCTGGAATTGTGTATGGAGTGTTTGACCAGCGTGCATGGTGGACCTCCACAATTTGGCCTTTGGATTGATCATGAGGCCATTTGTCAAGCCAGAGTATGAGGGTGTATGGTGAAGCCTTGAAGGAACGCTGCACAAGAACGCATTGAGACAAAAATTATTAAGCTTTCGGGGGGACCTGGGAATCGAACCCAGGTCCCAGTACCTGCATGCCAACGCAACAACCAACTGAACTAGCGCGTTACTTTGTTAGTTTAGTGGAACATGATTAATATAATGGAAAAAGCAATACTACGCTGAAATAACAAAAGGACGCGCCAATGTTTAAACTACCCAATCACGCTCAGACACATAAGCTTCGTCTTCCTCTTTTTCCTGTAACTAATATCAAATAGCGGGGGTTTTAAACCCCCACTAACCCAGACCTGCAAAAATAGCGATTAGGATATATGCAAACATAAAAAGGGCGCGAATAGTGGATTGGTTTCGTTTGGATGTCACGAATCCAATGGTATCACTTTGGTTGTCCAATTTTTCCAGATGAAGGAACCCCTCTTTTGGAGCTTCAGAAATCCTAGCAAGCGTTAATGGTAACTTTCTATACAGGCATTATTAATTCAATTCAAGGACACCACTAGCTTTAGGACATTCATATTAGTATAAATCAACACTTAAAATGTATGAAAAATGCATGTAAATTCAAACACGAACGTGAGAAATTTTATGAACAGGGTGATGTCGTTCTACCACTTCTGGGGGTCTAGAGACTTGGCTTTGATTGCAAACGCTTCCTAGGTCGTCCAGCAATGTATTGGAATAGCTTTTTGGCTTTGAAACGACCTCTATGTATGAAAACAGTTTTCAATATTTTTGTGAAAAAGTGCAAGTTTGTTCTATGGTTTTGAGCGCAGCTTCTGTGTCTAGTCCCTTAGGTTTTGATTGTGCACATATATATGAATAGAATTAGGTCAAAAAGCCAGCCCAAAATCCATCCATTGATGATCCAAATATTTGATTTTATTACATCCTTTTTCAAATCTTTTTGCCATGGAAACTTGCCTATTTTGGAAGATTTTGTCTCTTGAGATTGGTACACGAGATATTGAGCATATAATGAGTGAAATGCTGCACAAAAAGATTCAAAACACATGATTTAGTATTTTTCTCATAATTAATTTTAATTAAATGAATTAATGGGATTAAAAATTCAATTAATTAATTAAAAATAAGAAAACAACTCCCTTTTAGCTTAATGGGTCGTGCATAGCCTTTGGGTAATGATTCATGGAAAAAATTGAGGCTCATTAGCAATTTTGAGGCATTTGAAGCAAAGTTGACTTTTCAAAATTCCCAAAAATGTCCCAACTTCCACAAGGCATATCTTGCTCAATTTTTGAGCTTTGATCATGTTCTGTGACATTTTGGAAAGGTCTTGAAGTCCTATAACCAATGTCTTTGGTCCCATGTAATTTTTATTTACCAATCTCAAGTTATGGTCTTTGACTTAAAGTGCCTTTTTGTTGACTTTTGAAAATGACCTATAATGTTGAGATTGATAACTTTTTGTGAGAGCATTTCTTGGACTTGAAGTGTTAAGATGAGTTGTAGGAAATGTCATTCTCTTCAAGATGAGATTTGGATGGAATTTTTCTGATAAACCGTGTGGAAGTTATGCCTTGGTCAATTTGCAGTTGACTTTTTCAACTGTCCAAAAATAGAAACTTTTGCATCTTGAGACTTTTTGAACTATGCTTTGAGAATCATGATCAAGAATTGATCAAATGATGTTTGTGGCTTCAAAATAAGATGTTGACCAAAAATTTTGACTTTTGATTGTCAAATGACCATTTTGCCCCTGTAGTTGACTGTGAAGCAATTAGGGTTTTTGACTGTGCATTTTGATGCTGTGAGTCTTGAAACTTGGTATATGGATGCTTGACAATGTTTATAGGCATGTGGGACTTGTTTGGACCTTTGGAAACTTCAATTTCTTTGCCAGCACCAAAACCCTAATTTTTGACTGTTAGGAGGCCATTGGACTGTGCAACCCTGGAGAGATTTTGAACCTTGATCTTGGAAAATCTTGAAGAATATGGGAGGGAAAATTTTGGGGTACAACAAACCCCTTTGAGCCAAAGAAGTTAGAGTTTTTCTTTTCACAAATTAAAACCCTTAATTGTAAACTGGGGCAGGGTCGTTCTCTCAGTTAGTTCGGGTGTACAATGAATGGAATCAAAGAGGTCCTTCCAAAATAAGAGACGGTGATGGTTCTGTATAATCGTAAGGACATGCAGTCATTATCTCTCAAAAATAAAAGCCCATTAAGTCAAAACCTGTGAAGGAGGCTTAAGAGAAAAACTGGGGCATCCCGCTGACTGTAATCACAAAAAGAAACAGTTCAGGCAAAAGACAGGGATAATAAAATCAAAAAAAGAAAGAGGTCCTATAAACCCTCAACAAAAAGGAAATGACTGCCTATTCAAAATAAACTGTCAGTATCCGAACCATCATTGGAATATCAGAGCAAAGACTCGAATGGGATCTAAATGCACAATTAGCTGAGTTTAGGAACGAAGAACATCATGAAGAATGGGTGGGTACAAATAAAATTTGAGCCTTTATCCTTTGTTTCTTAAAACCGTGAACCAGACTACGTTATAACCCTTAAAAGTCCTAGCTAAAGCATGGGTTAGTTCGAAAGCATATTGTTACGAAAGGTATCCTAACTCCTATAGGACTTACTGTACATCCTGAGTTGACATCACATTTTACAAAATTTGCATGTTTTACTGAAAAATGCATTTTCAAAAAATTTTCAAGACAGACATAAGCTTTGCATTCTTAAAATAACATTGTTTGCATATGACTATTTGTCCAAACAGCAGAGAAATTCGCACGACGAATATCTAGTGAACAAAAAACCTTCTCAATAAAAAGGATCACCTCAAGTGGAAAAACACTTCCAACCAAGGGGCACGGCATGATCATTATCCATCATCTGGGGCAGTCAAGTCAAGATTCAAGGAATCTCTCAAAGATGCCAAATAGCCAGGGGCAAATCTCCATCTGAATCACTTAGGGCATTGGACATAAATTCCAGCAACGAATCTTGCATGATCAAACGAACATCTTCTGGAAGTATGGCAACACAACGCTACCGACAGTGATAACTTCCTACACTCTGAGAGCGTGGACATAGTCAGGAAATACCGCGCATGAATAAAGACCCGCTAGATTGACTGGCCTAGGCAAAAATAAGGGCTTCCCGACGAACCTAAAGGGTTCGGGCAAAAATTAGGGATAAAAAATGAAAAAATATGTACACCCGGCAAGTCGAAAACCCGAAAGGGCGGCTTTGGCAAGAAAAGGTATCCCGGTGGACTGAAAATCCAAAAAGACAGTCCAGGTAAAAGTTAGGGATTAAAGCGTACGACTATGTCCCGTCATCTCGCCACTTGCCTACCAGAAGAAGACTTGTCATTTCGATCGAAAGATACCAAGCACCTCATAGGTTGGGATAATACTCTATCCACAAGGCCTCCGTAGGCACCTTCTCCCGTAGATACAGGGGCAGAAAAGTCTCGATGCAAAGCCATCGTCATATCCTCAGCACGCGTCCCAGTAACATTCACTCCCTGCAGAGTAAGAAAAAGACAGTGATGTTAGATGTCCAAAATAGGACACCACTCTCCCCAACTGAGGCTCGCAACCAAGAATGAGTCAGCGATATTCTCCCCAAGCGGAGTTTATCTATCATCAGCACTGGAAAATTATCCCCAGTGGAGTTTGGAGAATTATCCCCAGTAGAGGCTGGAGGATTGTCCCCAGTAGAGCCTAAAAGGTTATCCCCAGTGAAGTCACAACTGGAAAATCATCCCCAGCGGAGTTTATTCCTTTCACAAATAGAAACTCAATCACCAATAGGGTTCATTATCACCAGCAACGGTAACTCATCCCCAGCGGAGGTTATTTCTCCAAATCAACAGGTCCCCTAGCAGAATATGTCCTCCCCACAGAGTCATCTCCTCGCCAGTTTATTCCCTAGCGGAGTTATCCTCTCCCGCAGATTTATTCTCACAATCATCTTCATTCATTATCCTCAGTGGAAACGAAGAATTCAACTCTTTTCTCCAGCAGCAATCCGGGATTTATTTTCCCCAGCTAAAAACATCACATTTCCATACATCATGACACATGCATATACGCATCATACAACACAATCTCATTTATTTTGAGAACATCATTGCCTCGTGCATATCATGCATTACATACAACTAACCTTTACCTTTCAGGAAAGATACAATCAAATTCTCACAAAATTTAAGCTATGAAGCCTTTACCTCAGTTGAATACGGATAACCGAAGTTCCTAAAATTCAACTTTCCTCTCCCGCAGAGATGATTCCTCAGTTGAATAACGGATGACCGAAGTTCCTAAGTGTCAGCAAAGATGATTCCTCAGTTGAATAATGGATGACTGAAGTTCCTAAATGTCAGCAGAGATAATTCCTCAGTTGAATAACGGATGATTGAAGTTCCTAAATGTCAGCAGAGATAATTCCTCAGTTGAATAACAGATGATTGGAGTTTCTAAATGTCAGCAGAGATGATTCCTCAGTTGAATAATGGATGACTAAAGTTCCTAAATATCAGCAGAGATGATTCCTCAGTTGAATAATGGATGACTGAAGTTCCTAAATGTCAGCAGAGATGATTCCTCAGTTGAATAACGGATGACTGAAGTTCCTAAATGTTAGCAGAGATGATTCCTCAGTTGAATAACGGATGACTGAAGTTCCTAAATGTCAGCAGAGATGATTCCTCAGTTGAATAACGGATGACTGAAGTTCCTAAATGTCAGCAGAGATGATTCCTCAGTTGAATAACAGATGATTGAAGTTCCTAAATGTCAGCAAAGATAATTCCTCAGTTGAATAACGGATGATTAAAGTTCCTAAATGTCAGTAGAGATGATTCCTCAGTTGAATAATGGATGACTAAAGTTCCTAAATGTCAGCAGATATGATTCCTCAGTTGAATAACGGATGATTGAAGTTCCTAAATGTCAGCAGATATGATTCCTCAGTTGAATAACGGATGACTGAAGTTCTTAAATGTCAGCAGAGATGATTCCTCAGTTGAATAACGGATGACTGAAGTTCCTAAATATCAGCAGAGATGATTCCTCAGTTGAATAATAGATGATTGAAGTTCCTAAATGTCAGCAGAGATAATTCCTCAGTTGAATAACGAATGATTGAAGTTCCTAAATGTCAGCAGAGATGATTCCTCAGTTGAATAACGGATTACTGAAGTTCCTAAATGTCAGCAGAGATGATTCCTCAGTTGAATAACGGATGACTGAAGTTCCTAAATGTCAGCAGAGATGATTCCTCAGTTGAATAACGGATGACTGAAGTTCCTAAATGTCAGCAGAGATGATTCCTCAGTTGAATAACGGATGACTGAAGTTCCTAAATGTCAGCATAGATGATTCCTCAGTTGAATAACGGATGACTGAAGCTCCTAAATGTCAGTAGAGATGATTCCTCAGTTGAATAACGGATGACTGAAGCTCCTAAATGTCAGCAGAGATGATTCCTCAGTTGAATAATGGATGACCGAAGCTCCTAAATGTCAGCAGATATGATTCCTCAGTTGAATAACGGATGACCGAAGCTCCTAAATGTCAGCAGAGATGATTCCTCAGTTGAATAACGGATGACCAAAGCTCCTAAATGTCAGCAGAGATGATTCTTCAGTTGAATAACGGATGACCGAAGTTCCTAAATGTCAACAGAGATGATTCCTCAGTAGAATAACGGATGACCGAAGTTCCTAAAATTCGACAGAGATGATACCTCAGTAGAATACGGATGATCAAAGTTCCTAAAATTTGACAAAGATGATTCCTCGGTAGAATACGGACGACTGAAGTTCCTAAAATTCGATAGAGATGATTCCTCGGTAGAATACGGACGACTTAAGTTCCTAAAATTAAACAGAGATGTTTCCTCGGTAGAATACGGACGACTGAAGTTCATAAAATTCAACAGAGATGTTTCCTTGGTAGAATACGAATGACAGAAGTTCCTAAAATTCTCACCAGCAGAATAACGGATGACGAAGCTCCTAAAATTCTATTTCTCTCAACAAAGACCAACCTTCCCCAGCGGAATCTTCCTCAACAACAGGTATACAAGCTCTCGCTAAGGAATCTATTATGCGATCGACACTCCTTCGGATGGAATCTTTAAGCCCATTCTCGACATCACAAGACAATTACCACTTCATGCGAGTGCAAATTTCTGGGCACTCTAGTGTTCAATCATCTTCCACCTTCAGATCACGAAAGGCAGACAAGCCAATCTAAATCTTCAGGTTTAAGAAAATTGAACAGGGGCAGCTGTTGTACCCCAAAATTTTCCCTCCCATATTTCTCAAAACATTTCAAGAAAGATCCCCAAGTTGCTCAAGGTAGTCCAAGGGTTGGCCAGACAAGCTCTCTCCTAAGGCAGTCTACCTCAAATTAGGGTTTCATGTTGCATCAAGATACTTGAGTCCAAGTGATCCCAAATGCTCACCAATGTCCTAATATGTTATCAAGATCATCCATGTCAAGTTTCAAGCCTTGCAGAGGAAGTTTGCTCAGTCAATTGCTCAAAGGCCTAAAAATCGACTATGCAAGGGCAAAAGTCAACTGTGGCCCACATACAGTCAAACTTAAAGATTTTTGGTCAACATCCTCATTTTGAAGGATATTTCATCATTTTATCAAGGTTTGATTATGATTCATCAAGGATTGCTCATAATTTATCAAGACTCAAAAGTTGCTAAATTAGGGTTTTGTAGGAAAAGTCAACTCAACTTTGACCAAGCATAACTTTCTTATACTTTATGAAAATTGATCCATCCAAAGCTCATATTGAAGAGGATGCCATTATCTACAATCCATATTCATCACCCAAGTTCAAAATATGTACTCACAAGAAGTTATGAATTTGGACATTATAGGTCATTCTGGAAAGTCAACAAAAACACCTTTTTTGTCAGAGCTTCATACATGAGCATGTAATATCAAATTGAGATGAGACCAAAAGGGTTGCTTAGAGGACATCTCAAGATTTCTAAAAAGTCCAAGAACACCTACAAATAGTCAAAATTGAGGAAGTTATGCATTGGTGAAGTTGACCCTTTTTGCAAAATTGCCAAAAGTCAACTATCCCCAAAACTTCAAATTTTGCCAAATGGGCCCAATCTTTTTCACTTGTTTTGAGTTGGCAACATAGTCCACGAGCTCTAACCCTTTCCACTTGTCCTTATCATGTTTTTATTTTTTATTTTTATTTTTATTTGAATTAATTCAATTTAAATCAAAACAAATCATATAAAATCTAAAATATTGAAAGCAAGAGATTTTATGCTTGTTTCAGGCTTTATTATACAGCTAGCAAGTATTCAAATTCGTATCAATGAATGGTGTGAACAAAAAGATTGAAATAGGCCAATTTTGGAAAGTTTTTCAAAGTGAATCAAATCAAAGATCCAAATCATTGATGGAGGAAGATTGGGTGCATTCTTTCAACCCTAATGAATTCCTTGATACAAATAGAACAAAGGCAGACCAAAAACTAGGTCGGAAGCAGGCGCAAGAGGCAGAACAAAAACTGAAGAAATCAAGAAAAAGTGGTGGATTGAATTTGCACTTAGAGGCCAATACAAGACTCTTTGCCTATCCCAATCGATTCCTGGGAGTGTCAGCAAGCTAAAGCAATCGAAACCAAGCATTTTCAATACATATATTGCACTGTAAGTCAGTCACGATACCCAATATTTCTTGAATTCGAATAGCATGATTTAGGCATTGTTAGGATGAATTAACCACATATTCTTGATATATGGAACATATGCAAGCTTTCTATGTTGTTTAATTTCATTTGCATAGCCTGTATTGGAATGTGCCATTGTTAGGGTTTCATAGCTCTCTCTGGGGTTTTTGAATCCAGGCGAAATTGGTCCATGAAAGGGCCACCAATGGAACCAACGGGACTAGACGAATTCAACCATGGCCTTGGTTTTTATTTATCATGTTTGTGCTTGATTTTAAGAATGACAGGGGCTATAGCTACGGACAAACGTCCGTAGGTAAAAGTGTTTCAGTTTTACCCACGGAGAGAGGAAGGAGACGACTACGTGTCACACCCCTATTGGAACATTCAAATCCGGCACGCATTTTCTTATTGTTTTCCACTAATTCTTGTTTTTATATATTATTATTATTCATTACATGTACAAAAGGAACAATTGGCTCAGCTGGTTACCAAGCGTTGGAGATTTCCTTCAGGACTTGGGTTCGAATCCCAAGTCCCCTACTTTTCTCAATATTATTTTCTTTCAGGCAATTACATGTGTGCACAAGCCAGGAGACTACCATGCCCCCTCATCATCTATCATGCCAAGTGTCATGAGGCCAGATCCAAGAGCCATGATGGGAGGAACACCATGAAGCCACAGTCAACATGCAACATTGGATTTCAGAAGTCAACATGGACTTCCCTCAAATGGGCTCAGATCTGGCTTTTTGCACCCCCATATTCAGGCTCATTCTCTCTTTCTTTGTTCTTTTCTATTTTATTTTATTTCTTTTAATTAATTTATTTATTTATTTTACTAACAATCAAATTATTTTCTTTTTCATAAAAAATCACAAAAAATATTTTTCTATCCAATTAAATTTAAGATATTTATTTTATTAAACAAATTAATTAATTTAATTAGGTTTATTAATTTAGACAACTTTAATTCTTTTTGTACATAATTAAAAAATAATTAGAATAATTAGGTTTTTATTCCAAATTTAATTTTTCTTTCTTTTCTTAAAAATAACAAAAACCAAAAATAGGTCTTGTAATTATTTTATTAATTAATTTAATCACTAATTAATTTTTGTATTTAATTTAGAAAACTTATTTCTTTTTATTAAAAACAACAAAAAAACATTTTCTTTTTTCATTAGGATAGAAGGGTCAAAACCCTAGTTCGCATTCGATCTAATTTGTTATCGCGCGCTTTATTTTATTTTCATCCCAATTATTGTATCTGCTCACAGTTTGTAATAGTTTAATTAGGACTTTATTTTCATTTATCGCTTTAATTTCAAAGGGTTTGTTTTTGGTTATGTAAATACCTAAAGCCTTGTAATAGCGTAGTTTAATTTCCTCACTTTAAATTCCGCAAATATTTAACTGTTAGATGTATGATATTAGGATGCATGACAAGAATGTATGTGATTAACTTTAAAACAGTTAGACAACCCTAAACATGTGAAAAGATAAATAATCTGAAACTGAATACCTCGCACATGCGCACTCCTAGGGTATACTTCCACTTGGTTGGCTTCGATAAACGGTCATTGAGTATAGGATGCTTTAGTGGTCGTCCTTTTGTCCAAAGATCAAAGTTGCCTCAGAACGGTTGCCTCGAATATTGTCGCCTCGGATAATTGATCTAAGACATTAGGGTTACTACTAAAACGTCCTGACATTGCTTTAGTGACCGTACGTCCCTCTTCGAATTGATCCTTAATCTCCAACGACGGTGCTACCTACTCACTAATAGTGGGATATCATTGTTTAAAGGAAACAAACATAGAACGATTCTTTTTTCGAGTAGGTAGATTAACTCTTAAGTACTTGCACAATCAAAACAAACTTTTTCACACTTACACTCCTTTACGAACAAGTTTTCAAAAACACTTCATTACACTCTTGAAGATAGAAGCAAGAGTTAAATTGAAGTTAAAACAAAAACTTTTCAAAGCCCACAAACACAAAGAAAACAATTTTGAAAATGATGAGCAAGTACCTAAGAGCCCGTAGATAACTACGGATGGAAAGGGTGCTAATGCCTTCCCTTTCTATAATCTACCGCCCGTACTCAGAAATATCTCGAAAAAGGAATTTTTCTGTGCTTTTTTACTTTCCTTGTTGGATAAAATAAAAGACGATGGCGACTCTTGCTTACCGCGACATTTTGCAAACACAAACGCAAAACACAAACTAGTAATTCCTTAAAAAAAGGGAAACACCTCCCGGTTCTAGCCACCATATCACAATGGTCGATCAAGATGACAACCACCTTACTGGAAAAACTGTCATCTCTCTTGTTCACAAGATTGACGATAACTGAGAGATTCCTCTCCTTAAAGACATCCCCCTGAAGAGACACAATTGCATAATGTCTCCCTCATCCGATGATGCAGAGGATGACGACCTTCAGTTCTTCGAAACCGTCAAATCCAAGAAAGTCCAAGAAACACCAGCATTCTTCCAGCCAGTATCGGTGCCGACCAACGCTGACCCAGCTATGGCAACCTTGCTCGCAACATTGAATAAAACCAACGCTCTAATCCTCCAATAGAACGATAAGATTGGAGCATTAGAAAAGGGACTTTGTGATACGGTGGCAGAACCGGACTGTTTTGGAAAATGCTGGTTTGCATTTTTGCGTTTGTGTTTGAAAAATGTCGCGGTAAGTAAGAGTCGCCGCCTAATTTTAGTTTATCCAACTGGAAAGGACAAAAGCACAGAAAAATTCCTTTTTCGAGATTTTGAGTACGGGGGTAGATTATAGAAAGGGAAGGTATTAGCACCCTTTCTATCTGTGGTTTTCCACGGGTTCTTAGGTACTTGCTCATCATTTGAAAATTGCTTGTGTTTGTGTGTTTTGAAAAGTTTTTGTTTTACTTCATTTTAACCCTTGCTTCTGTCTTCAAGAGTGTTACGAAGTGTTTTTGAAAACTTTGTTTGAAAAGAGTGTAAGTGTGAAAAAGTTTATCTTGAGCAAGTACCTACTAGCATCTACCTACTCGAAAAAAGATTATTTCTGTTCTTGTTTCCTTTAGACAATGATATCCCATTATTGAGAAATAGGAAGCACCATCATTGGAGTTGTAAGGGTCAATTCGAAAGGGACGTACGATCACTAAAGCAATATTAGGACGTCTTAGTAATAAACCTAGTGTCTTAAGATCATATTCGAGGCAACATTTCCGAGGCAACATTTTCGAACGGGACGTTTGATCTTTGTTTAGACAAGAGGGAAATCACTAAGACACCCTATACTTAATGACCGTGTACCGAAGGCAACCGAAGTGAGAGTATACCCTAGGAGTACGCATGTGCAAGTGATTTGATTTCAGTTATTATCTTTGCACATTAGGATTTGCTAGCCATTTTAAATTAACATACAGTCTTTTCATACAACCCTATTAGCATACATCTAACAATTATTATTTGCAAGAAATAAAATGCGAGAAAATAAAGCTACGCTATTACAAGGCTTCGGGGAGGGGGATTAATCACATAGCCAAAAACCCGCAAAACGATAAATAAAAGAAAATCCTAATTAAACTATTACATACCATGAGCAGTTACATTAATATTGCAAAAATAATAAATGCGCGCGATGAATTAAGAACGAGAGAAATTAGGGTTTTGACCCCGTCTAAACCTAATTGAAAGACAAATCATTTTTTTATGGTTTTTGTGTTATTTTTGAGAAAAATAAATTTTTAATTAAAATAAAAACCCTAATTACTAATTAATTTAAATTTGAGAAAAAATAATTAAACTAACTTATTTTTGTATTTTGAAAAAAAAAAATAAATCAAATGCAACCCTAATTTTTCTAATTTGACTTTACTTATTTACAAAAAAAAAGTTAGAATTAAACCTAAATTAAAACTAATATAAAATTAAATTTGATAAAATAAAGTAAAACCTAAATTCTAAATTGGTGAAGTTGATTTTATGATTTTTTTGTAAAAAAGGGAAATTAATTTTGTGGTTAGAAAATAATTAAAATAAAAGAAATTAAATAAAAAGAAAAAATATACAAGCAAAAGAAATGGGCCTGGTTTTGTAGCAAAGGAAGGGGGTGTTGATTGCACTTTCTGAGCCAAATAGCGCCTAGCCCATTTGACTTTTCCAGATCCCATGCTGCTAGCTTGACTGGGGTGTATTGTGGCTCCTCATGGAGATGTATGGTGGACTTTGTGGGACACCTGTACACCTGATTAGGTAATGCAAAATAATATGGAATAATATGGGGACCTGGGGATCGAACCCAGGCCCTTAGGCGTTATCCCAATGCATGATGACCATCTGAGCTGGCTTGGCTTCTTGTATAAAGAACAATAAACAAATATTATATGAAAAAACAAAGTGATAATTATCAAAACACGCGAAATTTTGAATGGGCAAATCAGGGAGTGCCACGCTACCCTTCTTCTTCCTCCCGCCGTTGCTAAAAGTTCTGTAACTTTTACCTAGGGTCAAAGGGTGTAGGTATAACCCTGGGCTTCTCCAAAATCCTATACCAGCGTGATAAATACAAAACAATGGTACCAATCAACTCGTTGCAACCTCACGAGCATCATGGTACCATTATTCATGGCCAATTGTACCTGTAAAGAAAAACCCCAAAAACGAACCAAGAACCCTAACTATGGCATCTTACTCTACAGTTAATGAAAATGCAATTAAGTACCACCATTAGCTTGCAAATAACTCATGGATTAAGGATATGTCAATAAAATATGCTAACTATGCCAGAATCATGATATACAAATTCAAAAAAACAAGAAAGTCGTGAGACTCTTACAGTGCATTTTTGGATGTTATGAGGCTTGCTAGTGATTGGAATAGGATCCTAGAACGTCCAGGAAGCGATTGAGATGACTAGAACGCTTTGAATTGGTCTGTAACTTAGAAATCAGTGTGCCACTTTTTTTTTACTTTTTGAAACTTGCTCTCTTGTTTTCACGCCTCCTGTGAAATGAAGCGTCTCAAATAAACCTTTTGTTTTGATGAAGACAAACCATGGCTAACAAAAGAAGGCAAAGACTTTGGTCAAGCATCTAAGCATCTAAGGATGATATCTTCAATCAAAGCTCTCAACATCTTTTGAAGGTACAATAATATTATCTACTTTGATCTTAAGATATAGATGCTCAAAAATGAAAAAGAAATGTTTAAAAATCATTCTCAAGCCTTTCAAAGATTAATTTTCATTTTTCATATGCATGCAATCGATTTACATCTCAGTGCAATCGATTGCACTCTTTAAAAATTCCAAATCTTTTGCTTCTGTTTCTTGATGCAATTGATTACATATTTTGTGCAATCAATTGCACACTTAAAATTTTCAAAACAATTGATTTTGTCTTAGCATGCAGTCGATTACATAGTTGGTGCAATCGATTGCACTCAGTTAAATTTTCCTACTGACTTAGCATGCAATCGACTACAATGTTAATGCAATCGATTGCATTGTTAATGCAATCGATTGCACTCTTAAAATTTTGAAAAAATAGCTGTTGAAAACCTTGTGCAATCAATTACACTAAAGGTGCAATATATTACACACTGCACGAATTTGAAAAATTACAGCTTTGTTCATGTCTTTTGATCATGCCTTTTCATTACATCTTTTCACTCAAACTTGGCATTTGTTCATGATACATTTCCAGATCTTCATGATGTTTCAAAAGGGTGTTATGAACATATAAATATCCAATTTCAAATTCAGATCAAAAACCTTCTTTCATAATATTTTTCTGAACTTTAAAAATACAATCTCAAGCATTCTTCATTTTCATGCATAAGTTTTCTGCATTTATTTTCATACTTTAAAACAGAAAACTTTGAGCAAATATATCTTGAGTCTTTGTACAATATTATTATTGAAAGAAGAAGATTATACATTGTCAAAATCACTCTTAAGTGATCAATATACTCTACTCACTCAAACTCACAAATTGTTTTTACTTACTTATTTTCCAGGATTGTTGGAATTAAGTTTAAGTGTTTTTGTTGAAATCTTGTTTCTCCAAGTTGTTGAATACAAGTGTAGTTACATTTAGAGAATTGTTCTCATAGGTAACTTAGTGAAAATCCAAGAGGGTTGTTCTTGGTCCAAGAGGATTGTTCTTGGTTTGGTTGGTAGTTCTTATGTAAGGAAATCTCTTGCAACTGGAGCGAAAGTTTCTTCAAAGTCTATTCCTTCTTCTTGATTATAGCCTTGTGCTACCAATCTTGCTTTGTTGCGAACAATTATTCCATTCTCGTCAAGTTTGTTTTTGAACACCCATCTTGTTCCTATAATGTGTTTGTTGCTTGGCCTAGAAACTAGTTCCCAAACTTGATTCCTTTCAAATTGATTCAATTCTTCTTGCATAACTATGATCCATTGGTCATCGCCTAAAGCTTCATCAATTTTTGAGGGTTCAATTTGAGAGACAAACGCCATGTTTAGGTAAGCATCCTTGAGATTTAATCTTGTAGACACGCCTTGACTTATATCACCAATTACTTTATCAATAGGATGATCTCTATGAGTTCTCCATTCTTTTGGTAGATCATTGAGATTCGATTCTTGTTGAGGTGATTTTTCTAGTTGAATGGATTGATCCTTGGAAGAATTTTCTGGAGGACCTTCTAAAATTTCATCATCATTATCACAAACAATATTATCCTCCTTGGAGGGGTTAGTTTCATCAAACGAAACATGCATAGATTCTTCAATAGTCAAAGTTCTTTTGTTGTAAATTCTATATGCTTTACTAGAAAGTGAGTAACCAAGGAATATACCTTCATCAGATTTCTCATCAAACTTACCCAAATTATCTTTGTCATTGTTAAGGACAAAGCATTTACACCCAAAGATATGAAAGAAAGCAATATTTGGTTTTCTCCCTTTGAAAAGTTCATATGGAGTTTTATTTAAGATTGGTCTAATGTTAACTCTATTGCTAACAAAACATGTCGTGCTCACCGCATCTGCCCAAAAGTATTTTGGAAGATTTGAGTCGCTAAGCATGGTTCTAGCAAGTCATCTAAGGATGATATCTTCAATCAAAGCTCTCAACATCTTTTGAAGGTACAATAATATTATCTACTTTGATCTTAAGATATAGATGCTCAAAAATGAAAAAGAAATGTTTGAAAATCATTCTCAAGCCTTTCAAAGATTAATTTTCATTTTTCATATGCATGCAATCGATTTACATCTCAGTGAAATCGATTGCACTCTTTAAAAATTACAAATCTTTTGCTTCTGTTTCTTGATGCAATCGATTACATAGTTTGTGCAATCGATTGCACACTTAAAATTTTCAAAACAATTGATTGTCTTAGCATGAAATCAATTACATAGTTGGTGCAATCGATTGCACTCAGTTAAATTTTGCTACTGACTTAGCATGCAATCGACTACATTGTTAATGCAATCGATTGCACTCTTAAAATTTTGAAAAAATAGCTGTTGAAAACCTTGTGCAATCAATTACACTAAAGGTGCAATCGATTACACACTGCACGAATTTGAAAAATTACAGCTTTGTTGATGTCTTTTGATCATGCCTTTTCATTACATCTTTTCACTCAAACTTGGCATTTGTTCATGATACATTTCCAGATCTTCATGATGTTTCAAAATGGTGTTATGAACATATAAATATCCAATTTCAAATTCAGATCAAAAACCTTCTTTCATAATATTTTTCTGAACTTTAAAAATACAATCTCAAGCATTCTTCATTTTCATGCATAAGTTTTCTGCATTTATTTTCATACTTTAAAACAGAAAACTTTGAGCAAATATATCTTGAGTCTTTGTACAATATTATTATTGAAAGAAGAAGATTATACATTGTCAAAATCACTCTTAAGTGATCAATATACTCTACTCACTCAAACTCACAAATTGTTTTTACTTACTTATTTTCCAGGATTGTTGGAATTAAGTTTAAGTGTTTTTGTTGAAATCTTGTTTCTCCAAGTTGTTGGATACAAGTGTAGTTACATTTAGAGGATTGTTCTCATAGGTACCTTAGTGAAAATCCAAGAGGATTGTTCTTGGTTTGGTTGGTAGTTCTTATGTAAGGAAATCTCTTGCAACTGGAGCGAAAGTTTCTTCAAAGTCTATTCCTTCTTCTTGATTATAGCCTTGTGCTACCAATCTTGCTTTGTTGCGAACAATTATTCCATTCTCATCAAGTTTGTTTTTGAACACCCATCTTGTTCCTATAATGTGTTTGTTGCTTGGCCTAGAAACGAGTTCCCAAACTTGATTCCTTTCAAATTGATTCAATTCTTCTTGCATAACTATGATCCATTGGTCATCGCCTAAAGCTTCATCAATTTTTGAGGGTTCAATTTGAGAGACAAACGCCATGTTTAGGCAAGCATCCTTGAGATTTAATCTTGTAGACACGCCTTGACTTATATCACCAATTACTTTATCAATAGGATGATCTCTATGAGTTCTCCATTCTTTTGGTAGATCATTGAGATTCGATTCTTGTTGAGGTGATTTTTCTAGTTGAATGGATTGATCCTTGGAAGAATTTCCTTGAGGACCTTCTAAAATTTCATCATCATTATCACAAACAATATTATCCTCCTTGGAGGGGTTAGTTTCATCAAACGAAACATGCATAGATTCTTCAATAGTCAAAGTTCTTTTGTTGTAAATTCTATATGCTTTACTAGAAAGTGGGTAACCAAGGAATATACCTTCATCAGATTTCTCATAAAACTTACCCAAATTATCTTTGTCATTGTTAAGGACAAAGCATTTACACCCAAAGATATGAAAGAAAGCAACATTTGGTATTCTCCCTTTGAAAAGTTCATATGGAGTTTTCTTTAAGATTGTTCTAATGTTAACTCTATTGCTAACAAAACATGTCGTGCTCACCGCATCCGCCCAAAAGTATTTTGGAAGATTTGAGTCGCTAAGCATGGTTCTAGCAAGTCATCTAAGGATGATATCTTCAATCAAAGCTCTCAACATCTTTTGAAGGTACAATAATATTATCTACTTTGATCTTAAGATATAGATGCTCAAAAATGAAAAAGAAATGTTTAAAAATCATTCTCAAGCCTTTCAAAGATTAATTTTCATTTTTCATATGCATGCAATCGATTTACATCTCAGTGCAATCGATTGCACTCTTTAAAAATTCCAAATCTTTTGCTTCTGTTTCTTGATGCAATCGATTACATAGTTTGTGCAATCGATTGCACACTTAAAATTTTCAAAACAATTGATTGTCTTAGCATGAAATCAATTACATAGTTGGTGCAATCGATTGCACTCAGTTAAATTTTGCAACTGACTTAGCATGCAATCGACTACATTGTTAATGCAATCGATTGCACTCTTAAAATTTTGAAAAAATAGCTGTTGAAAACCTTGTGCAATCAATTACACTAAAGGTGCAATCGATTACACACTGCACGAATTTGAAAAATTACAGCTTTGTTGATGTCTTTTGATCATGCCTTTTCATTACATCTTTTCACTCAAACTTGGCATTTGTTCATGATACATTTCCAGATCTTCATGATGTTTCAAAATGGTGTTATGAACATATAAATATCCAATTTCCAATTCAGATCAAAAACCTTCTTTCATAATATTTTTCTGAACTTTAAAAATACAATCTCAAGCATTCTTCATTTTCATGCATAAGTTTTCTGCATTTATTTTCATACTTTAAAACAGAAAACTTTGAGCAAATATATCTTGAGTCTTTGTACAATATTATTATTGAAAGAAGAAGATTATACATTGTCAAAATCACTCTTAAGTGATCAATATACTCTACTCACTCAAACTCACAAATTGTTTTTACTTACTTATTTTCCAGGATTGTTGGAATTAAGTTTAAGTGTTTTTGTTGAAATCTTGTTTCTCCAAGTTGTTGGATACAAGTGTAGTTACATTTAGAGGATTGTTCTCATAGGTAACTTAGTGAAAATCCAAGAGGATTGTTCTTGGTCCAAGAGGATTGTTCTTGGTTTGGTTGGTAGTTCTTATGTAAGGAAATCTCTTGTAACTGGAGCGAAAGTTTCTTCAAAGTCTATTCCTTCTTCTTGATTATAGCCTTGTGCTACCAATCTTGCTTTGTTGCGAACAATTATTCCATTCTCATCAAGTTTGTTTTTGAACACCCATCTTGTTCCTATAATGTGTTTGTTGCTTGGCCTAGAAACGAGTTCCCAAACTTGATTCCTTTCAAATTGATTCAATTCTTCTTGCATAACTATGATCCATTGGTCATCGCCTAAAGCTTCATCAATTTTTGAGGGTTCAATTTGAGAGACAAACGCCATGTTTAGGCAAGCATCCTTGAGATTTAATCTTGTAGACACACCTTGACTTATATCACCAATTACTTTATCAATAGGATGATCTCTATGAGTTCTCCATTCTTTTGGTAGATCATTGAGATTCGATTTTTGTTGAGGTGATTTTTCTAGTTGAATGGATTGATCCTTGGAAGAATTTTCTTGAGGACCTTCTAAAATTTCATCATCATTATCACAAACAATATTATCCTCCTTGGAGGGGTTAGTTTCATCAAACGAAACATGCATAGATTCTTCAATAGTCAAAGTTCTTTTGTTGTAAATTCTATATGCTTTACTAGAAAGTGGGTAACCAAGGAATATACCTTCATCAGATTTCTCATCAAACTTACCCAAATTATCTTTGTCATTGTTAAGGACAAAGCATTTACACCCAAAGATATGAAAGAAAGCAACATTTGGTTTTCTCCCTTTGAAAAATTCATATGGAGTTTTCTTTAAGATTGTTCTAATGTTAACTCTATTGCTAACAAAACATGTCATGCTCACCGCATCCGCCCAAAAGTATTTTGGAAGATTTGAGTCGCTAAGCATGGTTCTAGCAAGTCATCTAAGGATGATATCTTCAATCAAAGCTCTCAACATCTTTTGAATGTACAATAATATTATCTACTTTGATCTTAAGATATAGATGCTCAAAAATGAAAAAGAAATGTTTAAAAATCATTCTCAAGCCTTTCAAAGATTAATTTTCATTTTTCATATGCATGCAATCGATTTACATCTCAGTGCAATCGATTGCACTCTTTAAAAATTCCAAATCTTTTGCTTCTGTTTCTTGATGCAATCGATTACATAGTTTGTGCAATCGATTGCACACTTAAAATTTTCAAAACAATTGATTGTCTTAGCATGAAATCAATTACATGGTTGGTGCAATCGATTGCACTCAGTTAAATTTTGCTAGTGACTTAGCATGCAATCAACTACATTGTTAATGCAATCGATTGCACTCTTAAAATTTTGAAAAAATAGTTGTTGAAAACCTTGTGCAATCAATTACACTAAAGGTGCAATCGATTACACACTGCACGAATTTGAAAAATTACAGCTTTGTTCATGTCTTTTGATCATGCCTTTTCATTACATCTTTTCACTCAAACTTGGCATTTCTTCATGATACATTTCCAGATCTTCATGATGTTTCAAAATGGTGTTATGAACATATAAATATCCAATTTCAAATTCAGATCAAAAACCTTCTTTCATAATATTTTTCTGAACTTTAAAAATACAATCTCAAGCATTCTTCATTTTCATGCATAAGTTTTCTGCATTTATTTTCATACTTTAAAACAGAAAACTTTGAGCAAATATATCTTGAGTCTTTGTACAATATTATTATTGAAAGAAGAAGATTATACATTGTCAAAATCACTCTTAAGTGATCAATATACTCTACACACTCAAACTCACAAATTGTTTTTACTTACTTATTTTCCAGGATTGTTGGAATTAAGTTTAAGTGTTTTTGTTGAAATCCTGTTTCTCCAAGTTGTTGGATACAAGTGTAGTTACATTTAGAGGATTGTTCTCATAGGTAACTTAGTGAAAATCCAAGAGGATTGTTCTTGGTCCAAGAGGATTGTTCTTGGTTTGGTTGGTAGTTCTTATGTAAGGAAATCTCTTGCAACTGGAGCGAAAGTTTCTTCAAAGTCTATTCTTTCTTCTTGATTATAGCCTTGTGCTACCAATCTTGCTTTGTTGCGAACAATTATTCCATTCTCGTCAAGTTTGTTTTTGAACACCCATATTGTTCCTATAATGTGTTTGTTTCTTGGCCTAGAAACGAGTTCCCAAACTTGATTCCTTTCAAATTGATTCAATTCTTCTTGCATAGCTATGATCCATTGGTCATCGCCTAAAGCTTCATCAATTTTTGAGGGTTCAATTTGAGAGACAAACGCCATGTTTAGGCAAGCATCCTTGAGATTTAATCTTGTAGACACGCCTTGACTTATATCACCAATTACTTTATCAATAGGATGATCTCTATGAGTTCTCCATTCTTTTGGTAGATCATTGAGATTCGATTCTTGTTGAGGTGATTTTTCTAGTTGAATGGATTGATCCTTGGAAGAATTTTCTTGAGGACCTTCTAAAATTTCATCATCATTATCACAAACAATATTATCCTCCTTGGAGGGGTTAGTTTCATCAAACGAAACATGCATAGATTCTTCAATAGTCAAAGTTCTTTTGTTGTAAATTCTATATGCTTTACTAGAAAGTGAGTAACCAAGGAATATACCTTCATCAGATTTCTCATCAAACTTACCCAAATTATCTTTGTCATTGTTAAGGACAAAGCATTTACACCCAAAGATATGAAAGAAAGCAATATTTGGTTTTCTCCCTTTGAAAAGTTCATATGGAGTTTTCTTTAAGATTGGTCTAATGTTAACTCTATTGCTAACAAAACATGTCGTGCTCACCGCATCCGCCCAAAAGTATTTTGGAAGATTTGAGTCGCTAAGCATGGTTCTAGCAAGTCATCTAAGGATGATATCTTCAATCAAAGCTCTCAACATCTTTTGAAGGTACAATAATATTATCTACTTTGATCTTAATATATAGATGATCAAAAATGAAAAAGAAATGTTTAAAAATCATTCTCAAGCCTTTCAAAGATTAATTTTCATTTTTCATATGCATGCAATCGATTTACATCTCAGTGCAATCGATTGCACTCTTTAAAAAATCCAAATCTTTTGCTTTTGTTTCTTGATGCAATCGATTACATAGTTTGTGCAATCGATTGGACACTTAAAATTTTCAAAACAATTGATTTTGTCTTAGCATGCAATCGATTACATAGTTGGTGCAATCGATTGCACTCAGTTAAATTTTGCTACCGACTTAGCATGCAATCAACTACATTGTTAATGCAATCGATTGCACTCTTAAAATTTTGAAAAAAGTAGCTGTTGAAAACCTTTTGCAATCGATTACACTAAAGGTTCAATCGATTACACACTGCACGAATTTGAAAAATTACAGCTTTGTTCATGTCTTTTGATCATGCCTTTTCATTAAATCTTTTCACTCAAACTTGGAATTTGTTCATGATACATTTCCAGATCTTCATGATGTTTCAAAAGGGTGCTATGAACATATAAATATCCAATTTCAAATTCAGATCAAAAACCTTCTTTCATAATATTTTTCTGAACTTTAAAAATACAATCTCAAGCATTCTTCATTTTCATGCATAAGTTTTCTGCATTTATTTTCATACTTTAAAACAGAAAACTTTGAGCAAATATATCTTGAGTCTTTGTACAATATTATTATTGAAAGAAGAAGATTATACATTGTAAAAATCACTCTTAAGTGATCAATATACTCTACTCACTCAAACTCACAAATTGTTTTTACTTACTTATTTTCCAGGATTGTTGGAATTAAGTTTAAGTGTTTTTGTTGAAATCCTGTTTCTCCAAGTTGTTGGATACAAGTGTAGTTACATTGAGAGGATTGTTCTCATAGGTAACTTAGTGAAAATCCAAGAGGATTGTTCTTGGTCCAAGAGGATTGTTCTTGGTTTGGTTGGTAGTTCTTATGTAAGGAAATCTCTTGCAACTGGAGCGAAAGTTTCTTCAAAGTCTATTCCTTCTTCTTGATTATAGCCTTGTGCTACCAATCTTGCTTTGTTGCGAACAATTATTCCATTCTCGTCAAGTTTGTTTTTGAACACCCATCTTGTTCCTATAATGTGTTTGTTTCTTGGCCTAGAAACGAGTTCCCAAACTTGATTCCTTTCAAATTGATTCAATTCTTCTTGCATAACTATGATTCATTGGTCATCGCCTAAAGCTTCATCAATTTTTGAGGGTTCAATTTGAGAGACAAACGCCATGTTTAGGCAAGCATCCTTGAGATTTAGTCTTGTAGACACGCCTTGACTTATATCACCAATTACTTTATCAATAGGATGATCTCTATGAGTTCTCCATTCTTTTGGTAGATCATTGAGATTCGATTCTTGTTGAGGTGATTTTTCTAGTTGAATGGATTGATCCTTGGAAGAATTTTCTTGAGGACCTTCTAAAATTTCATCATCATTATCACAAACAATATTATCCTCCCTTGAGGGGTTAGTTTCATCAAACGAAACATGCATAGATTCTTCAATAGTCAAAGTTCTTTTGTTGTAAATTCTATATGCTTTACTAGAAAGTGAGTAACCAAGGAATATACCTTCATCAGATTTCTCATCAAACTTACCCAAATTATCTTTGTCATTGTTAAGGACAAAGCATTTACACCCAAAGATATGAAAGAAAGCAATATTTGGTTTTCTCCCTTTGAAAAGTTCATATGGAGTTTTCTTTAAGATTGGTCTAATGTTAACTCTATTGCTAACAAAACATGTCGTGCTCACCGCATCCGCCCAAAAGTATTTTGGAAGATTTGAGTCGCTAAGCATGGTTATAGCAAGTCATCTAAGGATGATATCTTCAATCAAAGCTCTCAACATCTTTTGAAGGTACAATAATATTATATACTTTGATCTTAAGATATAGATGCTCAAAAATGAAAAATAAATGTTTAAAAATCATTCTCAAGCCTTTCAAAGATTAATTTTCATTTTTCATATGCATGCAATCGATTTACATCTCAGTGCAATCGATTGCACTCTTTAAAATTCCAAATCTTTTGCTTCTGTTTCTTGATGCAATCGATTACATAGTTAGTGAAATCGATTGCACACTTAAAATTTTCAAAACAATTGATTCTGTCTTAGCATGCAATCGATTACATAGTTAGTGCAATCGATTGCACTCAGTTAGATTTTGCTACTGACTTAGCATGCAATCGACTACATTGTTAATGCAATCGATTGCACTCTTAAAATTTTGAAAAAACATCTGTTGAAAACCTTGTGCAATCGATTACACTAAAGGTGCAATTGATTACACACTGCACGAATTTGAAAAATTACAGCTTTGTTCATGTCTTTTGATCATGCCTTTTCATTACATCTTTTCACTCAAACTTGGCATTTGTTAATGATACATTTCCAGATCTTCATGATGTTTCAAAAGGGTGTTATGAACATATAAATATCCAATTTCAAATTCAGATCAAAAACCTTCTTTCATAATATTTTTCTGAACTTTAAAAATACAATCTCAAGCATTCTTCATTTTCATGCATAAGTTTTCTGCATTTATTTTCATACTTTAAAATAGAAAACTTTGAGCAAATATATCTTGAGTCTTTGTACAATATTATTATTGAAAGAAGAAGATTATACATTGTCAAAATCACTCTTAAGTGATCAATATACTCTACTCACTCAAACTCACAAATTGTTTTTACTTACTTATTTTCCAGGATTGTTGGAATTAAGTTTAAGTGTTTTTGTTGAAATCCTGTTTCTCCAAGTTGTTGGATACAAGTGTAGTTACATTGAGAGGATTGTTCTCATAGGTAACTTAGTGAAAATCCAAGAGGATTGTTCTTGGTCTAAGAGGATTGTTCTTGGTTTGGTTGGTAGTTCTTATGTAAGGAAATCTCTTGCAACTGGAGCGAAAGTTTCTTCAAAGTCTATTCCTTCTTCTTGATTATAGCCTTGTGCTACCAATCTTGCTTTGTTGCGAACAATTATTCCATTCTCGTCATGTTTGTTTTTGAACACCCATCTTGTTCCTATAATGTGTTTGTTTCTTGGCCTAGAAACGAGTTCCCAAACTTGATTCTTTTCAAATTGATTCAATTCTTCTTGCATAGCTATGATCCATTGGTCATCGCCTAAAGCTTCATCAATTTTTGAGGGTTCAATTTGAGAGACAAACGCCATGTTTAGGCAAGCATCCTTGAGATTTAATCTTGTAGACACGCCTTGACTTATATCACCAATTACTTTATCAATAGGATGATCTCTATGAGTTCTCCATTCTTTTGGTAGATCATTGAGATTCGATTCTTGTTGAGGTGATTTTTCTAGTTGAATGGATTGATCCTTGGAAGAATTTTCTTGAGGACCTTCTAAAATTTCATCATCATTATCACAAACAATATTATCCTCCTTGGAGGGGTTAGTTTCATCAAACGAAACATGCATAGATTCTTCAATAGTCAAAGTTCTTTTGTTGTAAATTCTATATGCTTTACTAGAAAGTGAGTAACCAAGGAATATACCTTCATCAGATTTCTCATCAAACTTACCCAAATTATCTTTGTCATTGTTAAGGACAAAGCATTTACACCCAAAGATATGAAAGAAAGCAATATTTGGTTTTCTCCCTTTGAAAAGTTCATATGGAGTTTTCTTTAAGATTGGTCTAATGTTAACTCTATTGCTAACAAAACATGTCGTGCTCACCGCATCCGCCCAAAAGTATTTTGGAAGATTTGAGTCGCTAAGCATGGTTCTAGCAAGTCATCTAAGGATGATATCTTCAATCAAAGCTCTCAACATCTTTTGAAGGTACAATAATATTATCTACTTTGATCTTAATATATAGATGCTCAAAAATGAAAAAGAAATGTTTAAAAATCATTCTCAAGCCTTTCAAAGATTAATTTTCATTTTTCATATGCATGCAATCGATTTACATCTCAGTGCAATCGATTGCACTCTTTAAAAAATCCAAATCTTTTGCTTTTGTTTCTTGATGCAATCGATTACATAGTTTGTGCAATCGATTCCACACTTAAAATTTTCAAAACAATTGATTTTGTCTTAGCATGCAATCGATTACATAGTTGGTGCAATCGATTGCACTCAGTTAAATTTTGCTACTGACTTAGCATGCAATCAACTACATTGTTAATGCAATCGATTGCACTCTTAAAATTTTGAAAAAAGTAGCTGTTGAAAACCTTGTGCAATCGATTACACTAAAGGTTCAATCGATTACACACTGCACGAATTTGAAAAATTACAGCTTTGTTCATGTCTTTTGATCATGCCTTTTCATTACATCTTTTCACTCAAACTTGGAATTTGTTCATGATACATTTCCAGATCTTCATGATGTTTCAAAAGGGTGTTATGAACATATAAATATCCAATTTCAAATTCAGATCAAAAACCTTCTTTCATAATATTTTTCTGAACTTTAAAAATACAATCTCAAGCATTCTTCATTTTCATGCATAAGTTTTCTGCATTTATTTTCATACTTTAAAACAGAAAACTTTGAGCAAATATATCTTGAGTCTTTGTACAATATTATTATTGAAAGAAGAAGATTATACATTGTAAAAATCACTCTTAAGTGATCAATATACTCTACTCACTCAAACTCACAAATTGTTTTTACTTACTTATTTTCCAGGATTGTTGGAATTAAGTTTAAGTGTTTTTGTTGAAATCCTGTTTCTCCAAGTTGTTGGATACAAGTGTAGTTACATTGAGAGGATTGTTCTCATAGGTAACTTAGTGAAAATCCAAGAGGATTGTTCTTGGTCCAAGAGGATTGTTCTTGGTTTGGTTGGTAGTTCTTATGTAAGGAAATCTCTTGCAACTGGAGCGAAAGTTTCTTCAAAGTCTATTCCTTCTTCTTGATTATAGCCTTGTGCTACCAATCTTGCTTTGTTGCGAACAATTATTCCATTCTCGTCAAGTTTGTTTTTGAACACCCATCTTGTTCATATAATGTGTTTGTTTCTTGGCCTAGAAACGAGTTCACAAACTTGATTCCTTTCAAATTGATTCAATTCTTCTTGCATAACTATGATCCATTGGTCATCGCCTAAAGCTTCATCAATTTTTGAGGGTTCAATTTGAGAGACAAACGCCATGTTTAGGCAAGCATCCTTGAGATTTAATCTTGTAGACACGCCTTGACTTATATCACCAATTACTTTATTAATAGGATGATCTCTATGAGTTCTCCATTCTTTTGGTAGATCATTGAGATTCGATTCTTGTTGAGGTGATTTTTCTAGTTGAATGGATTGATCCTTGGAAGAATTTTCTTGAGGACCTTCTAAAATTTCATCATCATTATCACAAACAATATTATCCTCCCTTGAGGGGTTAGTTTCATCAAACGAAACATGCATAGATTCTTCAATAGTCAAAGTTCTTTTGTTGTAAATTCTATATGTTTTACTAGAAAGTGAGTAACCAAGGAATATACCTTCATCAGATTTCTCATCAAACTTACCCAAATTATCTTTGTCATTGTTAAGGACAAAGCATTTACACCCAAAGATATGAAAGAAAGCAATATTTGGTTTTCTCCCTTTGAAAAGTTCATATGGAGTTTTCTTTAATATTGGTCTAATGTTAACTCTATTGCTAACAAAACATGTCGTGCTCACCGCATCCGCCCAAAAGTATTTTGGAAGATTTGAGTCGCTAAGCATGGTTATAGCAAGTCATCTAAGGATGATATCTTCAATCAAAGCTCTCAACATCTTTTGAAGGTACAATAATATTATATACTTTGATCTTAAGATATAGATGCTCAAAAATGAAAAAGAAATGTTTAAAAATCATTCTCAAGCCTTTCAAAGATTAATTTTCATTTTTCATATGCATGCAATCGATTTACATCTCAGTGCAATCGATCGCACTCTTTAAAAATTACAAATCTTTTGCTTCTGTTTCTTGATGCAATCGATTACATAGTTTGTGCAATCGATTGCACACTTAAAATTTTCAAAATAATTGATTCTGTCTTAGCATGCAATCGATTACATAGTTAGTGCAATCGATTGCACTCAGTTAGATTTTGCTACTGACTTAGCATGCAATCGACTACATTGTTAATGCAATCGATTGCACTCTTAAAATTTTGAAAAAACATCTGTTGAAAACCTTGTGCAATCGATTACACTAAAGGTGCAATCGGTTACACACTGCACGAATTTGAAAAATTACAGCTTTGTTCATGTCTTTTGATCATGCCTTTTCATTACATCTTTTCACTCAAACTTGGCATTTGTTCATGATACATTTCCAGATCTTCATGATGTTTCAAAAGGGTGTTATGAACATATAAATATCCAATTTCACATTCAGATCAAAAACCTTCTTTCATAATATTTTTCTGAACTTTAAAAATACAATCTCAAGCATTCTTCATTTTCATGCATAAGTTTTCTGCATTTATTTTCATACTTTAAAACAGAAAACTTTGAGCAAATATATCTTGAGTCTTTGTACAATATTATTATTGAAAGAAGAAGATTATACATTATCAAAATCACTCTTAAGTGATCAATATACTCTACTCACTCAAACTCACAAATTGTTTTTACTTACTTATTTTCCAGGATTGTTGGAATTAAGTTTAAGTGTTTTTGTTGAAATCCTGTTTCTCCAAGTTGTTGGATACAAGTGTAGTTACATTGAGAGGATTGTTCTCATAGGTAACTTAGTTAAAATCCAAGAGGATTGTTCTTTGTCCAAGAGTATTGTTCTTGGTTTGGTTGGTAGTTCTTATGTAAGGAAATCTCTTGAAACTGGAGCGAAAGTTTCTTCAAAGTCTATTCCTTCTTCTTGATTATAGCCTTGTGCTACCAATCTTGCTTTGTTGCGAACAATTATTCCATTCTCGTCAATTTTGTTTTTGAACACCCATCTTGTTCCTATAATGTGTTTGTTGCTTGGCCTAGAAACGAGTTCCAAAACTTGATTCCTTTCAAATTGATTCAATTCTTCTTGCATAGCTATGATCCATTGGTCATCGCCTAAAGCTTCATCAATTTTTGAGGGTTCAATTTGAGAGACAAACGCCATGGTTAGGCAAGCATCCTTGAGATTTACTCTTGTAGACACGCCTTGACTTATATCACCAATTACTTTATCAATAGGATGATCTCTATGAGTTCTCGATTCTTTTGGTAGATCATTTAGATTCGATTCTTGTTGAGGTGATTTTTCTAGTTGAATGGATTGATCCTTGGAAGAATTTTCTTGAGGACCTTCTAAAATTTCATCATCATTATCACAAACAATATTATCCTCCTTGGAGGGGTTAGTTTCATCAAACGAAACATGCATAGATTCTTCAATAGTCAAAGTTATTTTGTTGTAAATTCTATATGCTTTACTAGAAAGTGAGTAACCAAGGAATATACCTTCATCAGATTTCTCATCAAAATTACCTAAATTATCTTTGTCATTGTTAAGGACAAAGCATTTACACCCAAAGATATGAAAGAAAGCAATATTTGGTTTTCTCCCTTTGAAAAGTTCATATGGAGTTTTCTTTAAGATTGGTCTAATGTTAACTCTATTGCTAACAAAACATGCCGTGCTCACCGCATCCGCCCAAAAGTATTTTGGAAGATTTGAGTCGCTAAGCATGGTTCTAGCAAGTCATCTAAGGATGATATCTTCAATCGAAGCTCTCAACATCTTTTGAAGGTACAATAATATTATCTACTTTGATCTTAAGATATAGATGCTCAAAAATGAAAAAGAAATGTTTAAAAATCATTCTCAAGCCTTTCAAAGATTAATTTTCATTTTTCATATGCATGCAATCGATTTACATCTCAGTGCAATCGATTGCACTCTTTAAAAATTCCAAATCTTTTGCTTCTGTTTCTTGATGCAATCGATTACATAGTTTGTGCAATCGATTGCACACTTAAAATTTTCAAAACAATTGATTATGTCTTAGCATGCAATCAATTACATAGTTGGTGCAATCGATTGCACTCAGTTAAATTTTGCTACTGACTTAGCATGCAATCGACTACATTGTTAATGCAATCGATTGCACTCTTAAAAGTTTGAAAAATAGCTGTTGAAAACCTTGTGCAATCGATTACACTAAAGGTGCAATCGATTACACACTGCACAAATTTGAAAAATTACAGCTTTGTTCATGTCTTTTTATCATGCCTTTTCATTACATCTTTTCACTCAAACTTAGCATTTGTTCATGATACATTTCCAGATCTTCATGATGTTTCAAAAGGGTGTTATGAACATATAAATATCCAATTTCAAATTCAGATCAAAAACCTTCTTTCATAATACTTTTCTGAACTTTAAAAATACAATCTCAAGCATTCTTCATTTTCAGGCATAAGTTTTCTGCATTTATTTTCATACTTTAAAACAGAAAACTTTGAGCAAATATATATTGAGTCTTTGTACAATATTATTATTGAAAGAAGAAGATTGTACATTGTCAAAATCACTCTTAAGTGATCAATATACTCTACTCACTCAAACTCACAAATTGTTTTTACTTACTTATTTTCCAGGATTGTTGGAATTAAGTTTAAGTGTTTTTGTTGAAATCCTGTTTCTCCAAGTTGTTGGATACAAGTGTAGTTACATTGAGAGGATTGTTCTCATAGGTAACTTAGTGAAAATCCAAGAGGATTGTTCTTGGTCCAAGAGGATTGTTCTTGGTTTGGTTGGTAGTTCTTATGTAAGTTTGCCATAATAAGGAAATCTCTTTCATGTTGAAAGGGGACTGGAGTACTCTCGGACTGTGAGGGGAACCAGGATATATCGCCCGTGTCTCTTTATTTTTCTGCATTCTTAAGCTTTCCTAAACTCACTTATAACCAGAAAAATAAGAACCATCATCACTAAAAACCAGAATTTTTAAAAAGTACCTAATTCACCCCCCTCTTAGGCGCACTTCGTACTTACACCTCCCCCTCTTGCTTTTGATATGAATATGTTCCTTATGTACCCTAGAATGAATTAGGGTTGAAATTTTGTTTCAAATCTTCTCCAATTATGATCATTGATTCAAGATTTGATCCTTTGTGCAAATCTTTCCAAATTGAGAAAATCCAATCTTTTTGTGTCCATTTGAAGCTTGCACGATTTAATACCATCTCCAGCTGTATAATAGAACTAAACATGCACAAAATCTCAAGCTTTGATTAGTTTTTGATATTTTCATGATTTTATTTTGATTTTATTTGATTTTATTGAAATAAAATCAAAATAAATGACAAAAATAAAATAAAGACAAGTGGGAGAGATCATGGGTCGTGGGTCATGTTAAAAAACTCAATGCAAGCATAAAAGGTTGGGCCCATTTGACAAAAATTGCAATTTTGGCCACATTTGACTTTTGGCAATTTTGCAAAAAGGGTCAACTTTGACAATGCATAAGTCTCTCAATTTTGACCCTAGAGATGTTTTATTGGACTTTTTAGAAAGCTTAAGATGTCCTCTAAGAAACCCTTTTGGTCTCATCACAATTGAGTCTACCATGTTCATGTATGAAGCTTTGACAAAAAAGGTGTTTTTGTTGACTTTTCAAAATGACCTATAATGTCCAAATTTATATCTTCTTGTGAGTGCATATTTTGAACTTGGGAGATGAAGATGAATTGAATCCTCTTCAAAATGAGCTTTGGATGGGTCATTTTTTATAAAGTATGATAAAGTTATGCTTGGTCAAAGTTGAGTTGATTTTTCTTGCAAAACCCTAATTTAGCAACTTTTGGGTTTTGATGAATTATGAGCAATCCTTGAGGAATCATGATCAAACCTTGATCAAATGATGAACAAAACTTCAAAATGAGAATCTTGACCAAAAATGTTGAAGTTTGGCTGTATGTGGGCAACAGTTGACTTTTGCCCTAGCATAGTCGATTTTCAGGCCTTTGAGCAATTGACTGAGCAAAATTCCTCTGCAAGGCTTGAAACTTGACATGGATGATCTTGAGAACATATTAGGACAATGGTGAGAATTTGGGATACTTTGGACTCAAGTACCTTGATGCAAACTGAAACCCTAATTTGAGGTAAATTGCCTTAGGAGAGAGTTTGTCTGGTCAACCCTTGGACTTCCTTGAGCAATTTGAGGACCTCACTTGAAATGTATTGAGAAATATGGGAGGGAAAATTTTGGGGTACAACAGCTGCCCATGTTCAATCTTCTTAAACCTGAGGATGTAGATTGGCTTGGCTGCCTTTCGTGATCCGAAGGTGGAAGATGATTGAACACTAGAGTGCCTAGAAATTTGCACTCGCATGAAGTGGTACTTGTCTTGCGATATCGTGAATGGGCTTATAGATTCCATTTGGAAGTTAATGACAGTAGATGGGCTTAGAGATGCCATCAGAAGAAGTGTCAATCGCATAAGAGATTCCTTTGCGAGAGCCAGTATACCTGTTGTTGAGGAGGACTACGCTGGCAAGTACTAGTCTTTGTCTTGGTAAAAGTAGAATTTTAGGAGCTTCAATCGTCCGTTATTCTACTGGGGAATCATCTCTTGGTCAAAGAGGTGAAAATGAACTGCTATCTGGTCGTGCTCCAGGCTTCACAGTGATTTGCTGAGGAAAACAAGATCGACTGCTATTTGGTCATGCTCCAGCCTTTACAGCGACTTACTGGGGGATGAGATTAAAATTGCTATCTGGTCGTTCTCCAGGCTTCGCGATTTCTCAATTCTTATCTGGTCGTAATCCAGGCTTTAGAAGGAATTAAGTTGTTATCCGGTCGCATCCGGGATTCAACTTGAATTTAAGGCATACTAATATCCAGTCGATTTCGGGCTTCTTAGTAATTGGCCGGGTAAACTGCTATTCGGTCGAATTCCGAGCTTCGCAGTACCTTATACTGTTATCTGGTCGTGATCCAGGCTTCAGTATCCTTTGCCGCTATTTGGTCGTAATCCAGGCTTCACGGTGTCTTATACCATTATCTGGTCTATTTCAAGCTTCATGGTATCTTGCATTGCTATCTGGTCGATTTCCAGGTTTCACAATAACTTGCTGAGGGTTAAGCTATTTTCCGGTCGATTTCCGGGCTTTAAGCTTGTATTTAAGACATACCACTATCTGGTCGATTCCAGGCTTCATAGTATTCTGAGATATCAAGATATTATCCGGTCGAATCCGGGCTTCATAGCTTGAATTTAAGATATACCACAATCTGGTCGATTCCAGGCTTCATAGTATTTTGGAGAAATCAAGATATTATCCGGTCGAATCCCGACTTCATAGCTTGAATTTAAGAGATACCACTATCTGGTCGATTCTAGGCTTCATAGTATTTTGGTACTGTTATCCGGTCGTTCTCTGGGCTTCATAGTATGATGTATTATTGGTTGAATATTATCCGGTCGATCTTCGGGCTTCATAGCTTGAACTGGAATAGAAATCTTAGCATCGATTTCACTGAACCGGAGAAAATTTGTGAGAATTTGACTGTATCTTTTCTTGAAAGGTAAAGAGTTAGTCGTATGTAATGTCATGATGTATGAAATGTATTGAGTAATGATGTTCTCAAAATAAATGAGATTGTGCTGTATGATGCGTATGCGCATGCCATGATGTATGGATATGCAATGTTCTGGTGACATTCTCTAGCTGGGGAAATGAATCCCGAATTGCTGCTGGAGAATACAAGGAGTTGAGTTCTTCTTTCTCGCTGGGGATAATGACCGAAGATGGTTAACTGGAGACTTGCATCCATTCTGTTTGAGAATATTCCACCGGGAGAGACTCTACTAGAGAATAAATTGGCGAGAGAATGACTCTGTGGGGAAGAGAGATACTCTGTTAGAAGATCTGCTGATTTGGAGAAATAAACTCCGCTGGGGATGAATTACCGTTGATGGTAACGATGAACTCTGTTGGGGATAATCTTCTATTACTGGTGGTAGATAAACTCTGCTTGGGGATAATTTTGCCGACTTATTCGTGATTATGAACCTCGGCTGGGGAGAGCTAACACCACTGTCTTTGGGTACTTTTTACTCTGTGGGGAGTGTATGTATCTTTAGTCATATTCTCAAGTTGGCTCTATCCCTGTACCTGGTGGGTAGAGCAACTGTAAGGTTTGGACATTTCTTATTTTCCCCTGTTCCTGGAACTACGAGTAATTGTCTTTTGTTTCGCATGTAATTATTTATGAGCAGCAATTATTGTCAAATGCATATACCAAAAATGAATCATTGGACGTTCTTGCAAAACAAAACAGAAAAAGAAAAACAATTTTGAAATTTATTGTAAAATGAATTGTATTTATTTTGAAGTTGGCCTATAATAGGCATTTTGTACAAAGAGGCTGACGTCCTAGTAAGAGAATGCCGCCGAAAGAACAAAATTTATACAATTTGTGTAAAAGAAAGAAAAACAACTATGTGAACAATCCCATTGGGTTCCAACTCTGCTATTGCCTTTATATCTTTGAGCGTCTCATCACATTGCTACTTGGTCGAAGGTAGACCAGATTGATTGGCGCCGTCCGAGCTTGATAGTCGATACCGAAGTCTGGTTACAAGATGATCCAATGAGACATAGTGTTACGCTTTGATCCCTAATTTTTTCCTGGACCGCCCTTTCGGGTTTTCAGTCCACCGGGATACCCTTTTTTCCCAAGCCGCCTTTTCAGGTTTTCGACTTGCCAGGTGTACAGTTTTTTTCTTTTTCATCCCTTATTTTGCCCGAACCCTTTTGGTTCACCGGGAAGCCCTTATTTTTGCCTAGGCCAGTCAACCTAGCGGGTCTTTGATTAGGCGTAGTATTTTTTCACTATGTCTGCATTGACGGGGTGAGGAAGGTCGTCACCATCCATGGTGGTTAGAATCATAGCTCATCTGGAGAAAATGTTCTTAACCACAAATGGCCCTTCGTATGTGGGGGTCCATTTTCCCCTGGGATCACCTTGCGGCAGTATGATGCGTTTGATCACTAGATCCCCGACTTGATATTCTTATCGTCTGACTTTCTTGTTAAATGCCTTGATCATTCGCTTTTGGTACGTCTGACCATGACAAATAGCAGTAAGTCTCTTCTCGTCGATTAAATTCAGCTGATCAAGCCGGGTTTGGATCCAATCATCTTTTCTCAAACCTGCATCCTTCATAATCCGGAGAGAGGGTATCTGGACTTCAATGGGTAGGACTGCCTCCATGCCATACACCAGAGAGTAGGGTGTTGCCCCTGTTGACGTCTGTGCTGAGGTGCGGTACCCATGAAGAGTAAATGGTAACATCTCATGCCAGTCTTTGTATGTCACTGTCATCTTCTGCACAATCTTCTTGATGTTCTTATTTGCTGCTTCAACAACCCCATTCATCTTCGGCCGGTAAGGAGAAGAGTTGTGATGCTGTATCTTAAACTGTTTGCAGAGCTCGGTGATCATTATATTGTTGAGATTTGTACCATTGTCCGTGATGATCCTCTCTAGTACACCGTATCGACAGATCAGATTGTGTTGGATAAACCGCGCCACAGTGTTCTTGGTTACTGTAGCAAAGGAAGCTGCCTCAACCCACTTCGTAAAATAATCAATTGCTACCAGGATGAAACGATGCCCGTTAGACGCAGTAGGTCTAATCTCGCCAATCATATCGATGCCCCACATTGTAAAAGGCCAGGGAGCTATTAAAACATTCAGAGGAACTGGAGGTATATGCACCTTACCAGCATAGACTTGGCACTTATGATAGGTCCGAGAGTGCTGATAACAATCGGCTTCCATAGTAGACCAATAATATCCTTCCCGTAGGATTTTCTTTGCCATGGTATATCCACTGGAATGAGTCCCGAAGGTACCTTCATGTAACTCTGCCATGATCCTTTCCGCCTCGCTTTTGTCTACACATCGCAGTAAGGTTGAATCATGGTTACACTTATAAAGGACACTATTAATGATGTATAACTTCGTAGCGAATCTTCTCAATAACTTCTTACCATTAACAGATGCACCCTCGGGGTACTCTTGAGCCTCAAGATACCTCTTTACCTCGTGAAACCATGGTTTATCTGCTACCTCTTCAGTTTCGATGTCACAATAATGTGCAGGTTCGTCCAACCTCTCGATGGTAATCTAGGAACTTCATTGTCCCACCTGACCTTGAACATAGAAGACATGGTAGCTAGCGTGTCCGCTAACTGATTCTCCTCTCTTGGGAAGTGTTCAAAGGTTATCTCCTCAAAGTGCGGAAGCAACATCAGCATGTACTCCTTGTAAGGAATAAGATTTGGGTGCTTCGTATCCCACTCGCCTTTGACCTGACTGATCACTAAAGCAGAATCTCTGAATACACTCAAAAACTTAATCCTCAGATCAATAGCAGCTCGAAGACCTAGGATACATGCTTCATACTCCGCCATATTGTTGGTGCAGTTAAAACATAATCGGGCGGTGAACGGAGTATGACAGCCCTTAGGAGATATGATCACAGCGCCGATGCCATTACCCAATGCGTTTGATGCTCCATCAAAATACATAGACCATCGGGATCCTTCCTCAGGTCCTTCATCCAGTCCAGGTTCTTCACAGTCGGTCACCAACATGATATTCTCATCCGGGAACTCGAAATTCATGGATTGGTAGTCATCCACTGCCTGATGCGCCAAATGATCCGCCAATACACTCCCCTTGATTGCTTTCTTGGTGGTGTATTGGATGTCGTACTCAGTTAAGATCATCTTCCATCTTGTTATTCTTTTGGACAAGGCAGGCTTTTCGAAGATATACTTGATTGGATCCATCTTTGATATCAATAAGGTGGTGTGAGTCAGCATATACTGTCTCAGCTGGTGAGCAGCCCATGCCAAAGCGCAGCAAGTTTTCTCGAGCAACGAGTATCAGGTCTCGCAGTCGGTAAACTTTTTTCTAAGGTAGTAAATAACGTGCTCTTTTCGGCCAGACTCGTCATGCTGCCCCAGCATGCACCCCATTGAATTATCCAGCACTGTCAAGTATAAGATCAAAGGTCTTCCTTTAACTGAAGGCATCAGAATTGGCGGTTCTTGAAGATATTCTTTGATTCTTTCGAAAGCGGTCTGACATTCATCATTCCATTTTACCACTTGATCTTTCTTCAACAGCTTGAAGATTGGTTCACAAGTAGCAGTCAGATGTGAAATGAATCGGGCGATGTAACTCAGTCGTCCCAAAAAGCCTCTAACTTCTTTTTCTATGCGGGGAGCTGGCATTTCCTGTATAGCCTTCACCTTTGCAGGATCCACCTGAATACCTTTATCACTAACGACGAAACCCAACAGCTTACCAGTCCTTACCCCGAAGGTGCACTTGTTCGGGTTTAACCTTAGCTTGTACATCTTCAACCTATCAAATAGTTTTTGGAGATGATCTAGGTGTTCTTCCTCAGTCTGGGACCTTGCGATCATGTCATCAACGTAAACCTCAATCTCATGGTCAATCATGTCGTGGAACAAAGCAACCATGGCGCGCTGATAAGTTGCCCCAACATTCTTCAACCCGAAAGGCATTACCTTGTAACAGAAGGTGCCCCACTGTGTAATGATGGTTGTCTTCTCCATGTCCTCGGGAGCCATCTTAATCTGATTGTAACCAGAAAAACCATCCATAAAGGAGAAGATCTTATGCTGCGTGGTGTTGTCGACCAGAACATCGATGTGAGGAAGTGGGAAATCATCCTTGGGGCTTCCCCTGTTCAGATCTCTATAGTCCACACACATTTGTACCTTACCATCTTTTTTAGGCACCGGAACCACATTGGCAACCCACTGCATGTAAGAAGTGACAGCTAGAAATCCAATGTCAAACTGTTTCATGACCTCAACTTTGATTTTCTCAGACATCTCAGGGAACATACAATGAACCTTCTGCTTTACCAGAGGGCAGTTTTCTTTAGTTGGCAGGCGGTGAACCACAATATCGGTGTCTAAACCAGGCATATCCTCACAAGACCAAGCGAAGATCTCAACATATTCGTGTAGAATCTGTATCAACCGTTGCTTGACACTAGGCTCCAGATTCGCACCTATCTTAACCTCTTTCATGTCTTCCTCGGTACCCAAATTTACTGATTCAACTGGCTCTTCATGAGGCTGTATGGCCCTTTCTTCCTATAGCAATAGTCTAGCAAGTTCTCCCGGCACCTCACAATCATCCTCACCTTCGTCCTCAGCTTGGTTGATCGTATTTTTGAAGTTATAACTGGTAGTAGCAGAGTTGTTATCAATAGGATCCATAGTGGATATGGATCTGCATTATGATATGTGAGTGTGTGTAAGAGAATAGCTGTTTTGATAAAGTGAGAGACAGAAAAGAAAAATAAGGAGCGCAAAATTTGTAATGCAAGAAACGTCCAATGCTTTATTAATGATATATGAAAATGACAAATAATAAGCCCTCATAAACAAAGCCAAGGTGCCTCGGGCAAGGCACCGGGCCGTAAAGTTCCAAACTGTTTATTACAACTTTCAAAAACAAAAGTCAATTATTATGTAATAAAAGAAACAAGTACGAAGTCTTTCGCCGTCCAGTTGTTCAATCCACCATTGGTCGTTGGGTAGATCCAGTTGTCGATATCTGAATCCTTTTCACCATCCTCAATTGCATTCACTCCCTGATTACTGATGTGTGGAGGAGGTCTTCCAATCAGTGTGCGCCTAACAGCCCTTTGAGCCCCTGTAGTAAAGCCCAAACCAAACTTGTCAGTTTTGTGTGTGAAATCAGGGAGCTGACCCTAATTTGCACACCCACCTTCTTCAATTATAGCCCTGGCATCCTTGAGGGAAGCCATCTTCATCGGAGGTTTGTCAGTAGCAACTTCAGTCGACGCCAAGGTCTGGGGGACCTCTTCAAAGTTCTGACAAGGGGTTTCGATGAACTCCCCATCCATCTCTACATAGAGAAAGGAATTAAGATGACTCACCATATACTCCTGTTCACCTTGTACAATGACAATCTTCCCCTTTACTGGATATTTCAACATTTGATGGAGCGTGGAGGTCACTGCCCCAACCTTATGAATCCAAGGGCGACCTAACGAGCAAGAATATGATGGTTTGATATCCATCACGTAGAAAGTAGATGAAAAAGTCTGAGATCCAACTTTAACAGAGACGTCCACCTCCCCGTGCACCATCCTTTTTGACACGTCGAAAGCCCTGACCATAATATTGCTTGGCTTTAGAATCAAACCTTCACAGTCCAGACGGTCTAATGCTTTCTTTGGCAAAACATTCAATGAGGACCCGATATCTACCAGTACATGGGCCATAGTAGTGCCCCTGCACTCGATCGAGACGTGCAGAGCGTCATTATGATTTCTTCCTTTAGCAGTCGGATTTGCGTCTGAGAAGCCCAACCCATTGTCGGCAATCAAACTAGCTACGCAGTCTTTGAATTGATCGGCAGAAGTTTCCTGCGGCACATGCGCAGTTTTGAGGAAAGAATTTTAAAGCCTTTACATGGGCTTCCGAACACAATAACAAGGAAAACATAAATATTTTTGATGGGGTCTTCCCCAGTTGCTCGACTATGTTATAGTCGCTCTTCTCGATAATCTTCGGAATTTCCTCTATCTCCTGCTTAGAGGTTTCTACAATGATCTTCTTAGGTGCCTCCGTCCGGGCAGGCTCACCTGTGATTTCTTTACCCCGAGTCCCAAATGGCTCGGCGACAGGGGTGATAACTGGAATAGGAACTGGGACAGTAGCTGATGTACTAGTAGATGGAATGATAACGGGTTTGTGAACAGTCAGAGGGGAACTCTCGGGAGAAAAGAGTCTTCTGCTTCTGGTGACCTTACTAGCCCCGACAATATTTCTGATATCAACATCAGCTTCCTCACTCTTGAAGTCTTGTTTAACTCCATGGTAATAAACATCGGCACCATAGTGCCAAGGGACAGCCTTATACGAAGTGTAAGGGATAGGACCAGGGACAATAATTATTAACAGAGCGATTCTTGGGACGGATGTAATCCTAACAGGCTTTCTTGAGGAAGCCTTAGAAGGATTGGCGGAAATGGTTATGATGGCAACTTCTTCAATTAGAACCAACGAAATCATAGTCTTTTCAAACATGATCTCTTTGTTATCCATCAGGCGCTGAACACCTGATTTCAATAAATGGCAACCAGCAGGCAGAATTGAACATATGTGGCAATCTTCACCACAACCCGGAAATGAACCAGCCAACAATAGATTCTTCTTAACTGTCATCAAAGGAGTAGAAATTTCTTCCACGGAGGTCACAAATAAATCATCGTCCACAACATTCACTCCATGACCATGTTTGGGCATAGGAGCAGTTATGACGTTGGGCTTCTCCAGAGCGTCAAATTCAATCTCTTTGGCTTTGATCAAGTCTTGCACCTTATTCTTCAAGGCCCAATAGTTGTTTGTATCATGACTTGGACTTTTGGAGTGATAGGCGCAGCGGGCATTCGGGTTATAGTGGGGAGATGTGGTGTTGGGGTTCTTCGAGGCTTCCCTAAGAGTTACCAGATTGGTCTTCAATAATTATGGTAGAATTTGAGACAAGGTCATATTGAGCCGAGTGTACTGCCTCTATGGTCTTTCCACCCTTTGTTGATTGTTGCATTGTGGAGAAACTGTGGATCTTGATATCACTACCGCATTTACTGCTTGGCGGTGTTTAGGTCTGCTTTGACCCCTCGGACCGTAGACTGCACTAGCTTCTTTCTTACCGGTGAAAGGCTTCTTTACTGAACTTGATGAAGTATCCTTCTGTATCTTGCCACTTCGGATACCAGCTTGTACACTCTCTCCAGTCAAGATCAACTCAGTAAACCCAGATGACGAACTGGCGATCAGATGATTGAATAATGGACCAGATAGCATCCTTAGAAACATGTCAACCAACTCCCTGTCAGACAAAGGGGGTTGGACTCTTCCAGCTAAGTCTCTCCACTTTTTAGCATAGTCCTTATAACCTTCACTTGCACCCATTGATATACCCTGAAGCTGAGTACGAGTGGGAGCAAGGTCGGTGTTATATTGGTACTTCCTGTAGAAAGCAGCAGCAAGGTCCTCCCAGTTTCGGACATTAGCTCCTTCCAACTGATAAAACCATTCAAGCTGAGTCCCTGACAGACTATCTTGAAACAAATGTACCCACAAATTTCTATCAGCAGTGTGGGGTTGGATTTTTCTGACATACAAGCGAAGATGGAGTTTTGAACAGGATACTCCGTCGTACTTGGAAAAAACCAAAGCTTTGAACTTATGAGGGATCACCACTCCCGATACCAATCCCATCTCTCTGAAATCCAAACCAGGGATCTTCTGAATCTCCATAGCACTCAGACGGTCTTCTAACTGCTTGTACCTATCCTCAGCAGGAAGATATTGCTCTTTATCATAATCTGTATCATTATCAGAGATTGTAGGACTGAGGCCCTTTTCTTCTTCTTGGTTCTCCCCTTCCTTGGATGAAAAGGACAGATCAGCTTGATGTTTCAACCTATCCCCAAACCTTTTGCCCATACTCATAAGAACGACCTTCTTCTTCTTCTTCTCTTTTTCTTTCAGAATGAGAGCTTTCAAATCCTCTTGTCCTTTAGCTAAGCTCAAGAACATCTCTTGGAATTGGGAATTTTGTGCCTGAAGATCTTTGATAGCTTGATCGGAAGACATTTCGTGCTGAAATAAACAGCGAAGAAGATGAGAAACCTGTAATGGTACATGTAATGGTACCTGTAATAGTGTGCATGATAATGGGATGCATATGTAATGATTTCAAAGACTTTGGGAGATTTAAATTTGCAAACCAAAAAATAAAACAAACTTTACTAGATTAAAATTTTAAAAAGGTTCAACAATGCCTTTGAGGCGTTTACAAAGAAATAAATGAAAAACAAATCTAAACTAGAAAAAGCAAAATCACAAATCCCATGGATGCTTCCCCTTTGTGCTAACGTAGTCCTTGATCGTTCTTTCATTCTCGAGTTGCCTGGTGAGCTTCAAGATCTTCCTTTCTTGCTCATGGTACTTCTCTCGGTAGGTATCCCTCTCCTCTTTCAGCTGAATCCAAGACCTTTTCAATGCCCCAAGATCAGTAGGCATGTAGGGATAAAGGAATGCCCTCTTCATTGGTGGGCTCCACAATCATTGGCAACACAGCTTCATAAGGCATCCCAAGCTTCTGGGCACGAGCTCAGACCCACTGGAGGTAAGGTTGCATAGGGAGGGAAGTCCTTGGCCCTAGCTCTTGGGGGTCAGATCTGTTGACCATGCCCCAGGCTCGTATAAACCTTCGGCGATGCTCGTCAATGTCTTCCTTGTAGTCAAATACAATATCCGTAAGAAGTACATCATGGGGACCATCTCTCCGAGCACGACCGAATTGTCGTAAAGCTAAACAGGGACTGTAGGTTATACCCCCTCTGATTCCAAGAAATGGGACATTAGGGTATCCCCCACAATGATCAATGATAGCAGTGATTTCCATAGCCTTGGAACTCCAAAGAATGTCTGTATGGGCAAGTGACATTATCCTGTAAGACCATCCCAAACCTTCTTCATTCTTCAACACGGACTTGGGGAGGTGCGAAATAAACCACCTCGCCAGCAAAGGCATGCAACACATGAGAGTCCCTCTTCTACGCACAGTACGAGTGTAGAGGGCATGCAAGATATCACCCAGTAGAGTAGGCACAGGATTGCGAGACAGGAAGATCTTAACCGCATTCACATCTATGAAGGAATATGGATTCGGGAAGAGCACCAAACTGTAGATAAGGAGAGCCAAGATATCTTCGAAAGCCTGAAAGTCCAAATTATCCCAGAATAGCTGAGCTTGATCTATCAGAAACTTGGCTAAGAAACCTTCAAACCTGCTTCGTGTTTCCCAATTAGATACTACATCAGCCCGTTTCAGATGCAGATCTGAAGCAATGTCTTCTAGTCTAGGAGTCTCTTCCAAACTTGTGAAGGGCATCTACTCAAGGATGGATATGCCCAATAAGTGTGAGAACTCTTCCAAAGTGGGAACCAGCTGATAATCTGGGAAGGTGAAGCAATGATGCACCGGATTGAAGAACTGGAAAAGCACACTTATCATCTGCTCATCAAACTTTGAGGTAACCAAGCTAAGAAGCTGACCATGTCTCCTAATGAATGAAGAAGTATCAGAAACTCTTGAGGCTAACTCTTTGAGTTGAGCAGGTATTTGCACAAAGTTAACTCAGATGGTGTTTCTGCGCATGGAAGCCATAATCTGCAAAATAGAACAAAGATAAATCCCCTCGGTCTTTGAAATGGTTAGTAAAATGAAGTATGAATGTTATGTTATGATGCATGATGTCATGGTTAAACAAACAACAGGTATAGCAGATAACAGACATGGTAAAGGCAAACAAGTCACACAAAGCCCTTAAGTTTAAGGCTTGCATGGGGTCAAAGGTATTACCCTCTTGAAGTTCAGTTGGTTTCAACCTGTCCTAGCATAAGTAACCGGGTTCTAGAGGTTCTCAATATCACTGACCATCCTCCATCGGTCATGGTTTCAACTCACGCAATCTTTTCTTGCAGTCGGAACTATCTCGAGAGTATGGTCTCAATAAGTGTAGTATCGAGTATCAACCAGTTCTCAGCTTTACACCGAGGCTGGCTATCTCACTACTTCCTAATGGCCAAGTTGGTCGACTAAAGGTTCTAAGGTCAGTTGATGCTTAACGACACACATAGCAGCCTTGTATTCTCCTCGTTTCTCCACAAGGGATACCGGTATCAACCAATGTGCCACATCAACGTAGCTATTGCTTCAACCGTATCGGTCTATGTCGTACAGTTCCCTTACAGTTTATTGCTACTTACCTAAAAGGTATCCCCCAGATCCGGGTTAGGATCTATAGTAACTCCCAATACAAAACCCTTTAACAGTAAAGCGACCAAAACAAACAACAGAAGCAAATTATGATGACTTAATCCTAAGGTATACCCCACTTATTAAGTCCCCAGCAGAGTCGCCAGTTCTGGGATACGGTGGTAGAACCGGACTGTTTTGGAAAATGCTGGTTTTCATTTTTGCATTTGTGTTTGAAAAATGTCGCGGTAAGCAAGAGTCGTCACCGACTTTTATTTTATCCAACTGGAAAGGACAAAAGCACAGAAAAATTCCTTTTTCGAGATTTTGAGTACGGGGGGTAGATTATAGAAAGGGAAGTGTTTTTGAAAACTTTGTTTGAAAAGAGTGTAAGTGTGAAAAAGTTTATCTTGAGCAAGTACCTACTAGCATCTACCTACTCGAAAAAAGATTATTTATGTTCTTGTTTCCTTTAGACAATGTTATCCCATTATTGAGAAATAGGAAGCACCGTTGTTGGAGTTGTAAGGGTTAATTCGAAAGGGACGTACGATCAGTAAAGCAATATTAGGACGTCTTAGTAATAACCCTAGTGTCTTAAGATCATATTCGAGGCAACATTTCTGAGGCAACATTTTCGAACGGGACGTTTGATCTTTGTTTAGACAAGAGGGAAATCACTAAGACACCTTATACTTAATGACCGTGTACCGAAGGCAACCGAAGTGAGAGTATACCCTAGGAGTGCGCACGTGCAAGTGATTTGATTTCAGTTATTATCTTTGCATATTAGGGTTTGCTAGCCATTTTAAATTAACATACAGTCTTGCCATACAACCCTATTAGCGTACATCTAACAGTTAGTATTTGCAAGAAATAAAATGCGAGAAAATAAAGATACGCTATTACAAGGCTTCGGGGAGGGGGATTAATTACATAGCCAAAAACCCGCAAAACGATAAATAAAAGAAAATCCTAATTAAACTATTACATACCATGAGCAGTTACATTAATATCGCAAAAATAATAAATGCGCGCGATGAAGCTTTGACAAAAAAGGTGTTTTTGTTGACTTTTCAAAATGACCTATAATGTCCAATTTTTTATCTTCTTGTGAGTGCATATTTTGAACTTGGGAGCTGAAGACGAATTGTGGGGAATTGCATCCTCTTAAAAATGAGCTTTGTCTGGGTCATTTTTGATAAAGTATGAGAAAGTTATGCTTGGTCAAAGTTAAGTTGACTTTTCCTGCAAAACCCAAATTTAGCAACTTTTGGATTTTGATGAATTGTGAGCAATCCTTGAGGAATCCTGATCAACCCTTGATCAAATGATGAACAAAACTTCAAAATGAGAATCTTGACCAAAAATCTTAAAGTTTGGCTGTATGTGGGCCACAGTTGACTTTTGCCCTAACATAGTTGATTTTCAGGCCTTTGAGCAATTGACTGAGCAAACTTCCTCTGCAAGGCTTGAAACTTGACATGGATGATCTTGAGAACATATTAGGACAATGGTGAGCATTTGGGATCCTTTGGACTCAAGTACCTTGATGCAAACTGAAACCCTAATTTGAGGTAACCTGCCTTAGGAGAGAGTTTGTCTGGTCAACCCTTGAACTTCCTTGAGCAATTTGAGGACCTCACTTGAAATGTATTGAGAAATACGGGAGGGAAAATTTTGGGGTACAATAGACTTCGTTCAAGATCTCCTCTGCGGAGACACCTACAACACCAATCTCACATTCCATCACTATAATGACCAAGTCGTTGCTCAATTTTGGAGAAGCCAAAGGTTTCAATTGTCAAGAAACCAAACCAAACTGCACCCCAGAAAGACCGGATCTCCCCGGTAATGAAGAAGACCAAGGGTAATCGATGAGGAAAAAACTATCGTCACCCTCCCTTAAGCCAAAATACCATCTAACAAGCCTGACTCGTTATCAAGATGATAACCCTCGTCGGGGAAAAAGTAACTATTCTCTACCTCAATCACCAGAGTGGAGTGACAAAGACGACCCCCGTTGTCCACTATCAAGGGAAATCATGGAAACTTCCCTACCTGTCAGGCTAGAAAAGCCATCAAACTTGGGGAATTACGACGGGACCACCAATCCAAATGAGCACATCGAGAATATCAATGTCCTGCTTGACTACTGAGGCGTTAGAGGAACCATCAAGTGTCGACTTTGTACTATCACTCTGAGAAAGGGGGCTATGGCTTGGTATAAAAGCCTTCCCTAAGAGTCAATCACATCCTTGAAGAACCTTGGAAAGTAGTTCTCCAGGAACTTTATAGCCTCTCGCTGACATCCAAATCCGAGGCATCGTTGAAGGAGATCATCCAAGGGAAGGACGAATCTCTCTGGGCGTATATAGAAATATTTAACCGCAAAACTGTCCAAGTCTCCATGACTGACGGTATAAAAAATATCTACTAGAATACATGCTACGTCCCTGCAACGATTTTGCCAAGGCAGTTGACATCGAAACACCAGCTACACTAGATGCACTCCTCCTTAAGGCCCGCACATACATCCAGTATGAGGCAAAAGAAGCTGTCAATAACACACAGGACTCATAGCATCAGTAGAATTCCAAAGCTTTAAAGTACGAAGACTCCTCGACATATCATCTAGGAGAAGACAAAAGAAATGAGGAAAGACCCTGCAAGTCATGGGAGTACAAAGGGCTTAATGTCCGGTTCCATGACTATACGCCCTTGACCACCTCACGCGAGCGTATCTTTCTTATTGTGCAACACTAACAAAATGAAATACTACCGATTCCACAAGAGCCATATGCATATCAATGAAGAATGCATCCATCTGAAGGAGGCCATCGAGATCCTCATCAGAGATGGGCATCTCAAATAATACAAGAAAAAAGAAGGTTCTCGCGAGGAAGCCCTTGAATAAAAAAAGGTTGAGGAGGAAAAACCATCCCCTGATAACGCCAACATGCCAATCACCGTGTGCATTTCGTGACCAGAGGATTTCTACATCCCTGATGATGTTGGGCACCCCCTCTACTTCTCAACGCACATTCCCTGGGAGACCTTCCCCTCTGTTATGGTTATATCTGGCGGGGATTCAATAAAATCATTGTGGAATCAGTGAAGAGGAAGTTCAAATAGGTGATCGACTCGAACTCCAGCAGAAACTCCAACCTCGACAAGTTTCGAGGAAACTTTGTCCCTATCACGTTCTACCGCGAAGAGCTCCCCGGTGGATCTCCTAACTCAACCATCCATTTGCTCGTGAGAGCACAAATGGACAACTTTAATGTCTAACGCACCTAACGCACTATGTGGGCTTAGATTTACAAGGCTTTAATGGCACAATCACAAAACCACGGGGCTACGTCGAACTGATAGTCACCATTGGAGCAGCAGAAACAGACAGATCCATCAAGGTCCAGTTCCTGGTAATAGACTGCCCATCTTTATACCAGTGTATTCTAGGAAGCCCAACTCTGGCCGAGTTAATAGTTGTCCCCTCCATTGTGCATTTAAAAATGAAGTATTACACTTCAAAGGGACTCGTCACCAGTATCCATGGGGATATAGAAGTCACCATGAGATGTTTCGAGGCAGCTTCTAAGGGACTAAACACCGTTAGAGCACCACTCAGAACGACCTGTAATCATGCTCGACCCAGCAGCTCAAAAGAGTCAAAGCCGCCGCCTCATATCAACACGATCAACCTCGATAGTCGCTTCACTAAAGACGATCTGCGAGATCAGAAGAAGAAGGTGAAAGAGGCTCGGATGACTACAGAAGATTCCTTGATGCCAACTAGCAACGAGGAGCATTCCTATCCTCTGTGCCCAGTCTTAGACAGAGAGTTTGAGATCATCTCCCTCGGCAGTGATCCCAGAAAGGGAGTAAAAATCAGCATCGGCCTCCTCGGCCTAGAGAGGAAGCAGCTAAAAGCGTACCTAAAGGATAACGCCGATCTGTTTGTGTGGAGCGCATCCGAGATGTCCAGGTTGGATCTAGAAGTGGTGTGTCACAAGCTGATAATAGATATTTCCCTTAAGGTTGTAGCCCAATGTAGGCGCAAGCAGTCTTCGGAGAAAACAAAGGTGGACGAGCAAGCTGTAAATGACCTCATAGAGGCAGACTTTATATGTGAAGGCCAATACACAACCTGGCTGTTTAATGTTGTACTTGTCACAAAATCAAATGGAAAATGGAGAATGTGTGTTGAATATACTGATCTCAATATGGCTTGCCCCAAAGATGTTTATCCTTTTCCTAACATAGATAGATTAGTTGATAATTTTGCTAGTTATAAATTATTGTCTTTTATGGATGCATACTCTGAATACAACCAGACCCCCATGGAAAAAAGCAAAAAAATATTAGGATTTTATGATCGAGTCGGATAACTACTACTACAATGTAATGTCCTTCTTGAAAAACGTCGTCGCCACATACCAAAGAATGATGAACAAAGTCTTCCTAGGAGAGATTAGAGACATGCTTGAGGTCTATATGAACGACATGATCGTGAATTCCTAAGAGGAGTCTGACCATACACTCCACTTAAAGAGAGTATTCGACTAAGCGAGGAAATGCTAAAATGTGATTCAATCCGGAGAAGTTCACCTTTGGCGTACGAATAGGTAAATTCCTCGCCTTCTACCTAACAAAGTGAGGAATTGAGCCAAACCCGATAAGTTCATGGCATTATCCTAATTCCATATTCCAATTTCAAAAATTCAATCAAATCTCTGAACGGGAGGCTCACCTTATTGTCCCGCTTCATGGTAAAATCTGCCCAGCACACACTTCCCTTTTTCAAACTTCTTCTCAAAGAAGTGAAATTTGAGTGGATGGAGGAGTACGAGCAAGCACTCATCCACCTCAAATGATCTCTCTCGCATCCACCGGTCCTTTCGTGACCAGATATTGGGGAAACTTTCTACCTTTATCTTGTTGTCGCGGCCGAGGTTGTTAGTGCGACTCTCATTCGGGAAATTCCTGAGGGGTAGAAACCCGTATACTTTACGAGAAAACCCTTGAAAGGTCCAGAGCTCAGATATCATAAAATATAAAAATTGGCTCTAGCCCTCATCAACACGGCTAGAAGGCTAATGCACTATTTCTTATCCCACACGATTGTGGTACGGATATATCAGCCCATAAAACAGTTGCTCGGTTGTCTAGAAATGGGGGCAAGATGCTTAAATGGTCGTTATAACTACCTGAGTTCGACATCAAGTATGAAAGAAGAAAGGCCCTGAAAGCCCAAGTACTAGCCGACTTCATGGCTTAAATGACCTCACTGTCAATCTCGACATGCGGGGCACGCAAATGGACCATCTTTGTGGACGAAGCCTCCAATTTGTCAGGAAGTGAAGGGGGCATCATCCTCGAAAACAAGGAAGGAATCCTGATTGAAGTCTCCGTCAATTTATCCTTTCCAACCTCCAACAACTAGGTAAAATACAAACCTTTCCTTGTAGGACTGCGTTTGGCTGAAGACTTAGGAGCTGAAGAGGTGAAAATCTTCACAGACTCCCAACTCATCACTTATCAAGTGCAGGGAGAACATAAAGTCAAGAATGATAACCTCTCTGTTGTACCCCAAAATTTGCCCTCTCATTTTATCAAGATTTCCCCTCACAAAACTCTTTGGACTCAAGACAGGATTAGGGTTTGCTCAGCTCAAGACATCTCCTTGCACTGATGACCTGAAATTGGGGTTTGAGTTTGCACAGGGATTTTTGGACTTCCAATTCCTCATGTGACTTTCATACTTCATGTTGGACCTCTAAGATTGCTCATACCAAGTTTCAAGCCTTGAATCAAATTTTTGCCCAGTCAATTGGACAGTTGGCCTAAAAATCAGCTGTATTGGGGAAAAAGTCAATTGTGGCCAATTTACAGTCAAACCTCATAATTTTTGATCCACATCAACATTATAAACTCATATTAACCATTTGATCAAGTTTGGACCACAACTCCTCAAGAAATTTGATCAGATCATCAAAAGGCCAAAATGGTCATTTTTAGGGTTTTGACTGCAAAAGGGCAATTTCTGATTTTTCACCTAGCGAATGGCAAATTGGGTTCAAGCATGGTTTCAAGGACTCAATGGAATCATCTTGACCTAATCACAAGGTTCAAAAGATCTCAAAATTATTGGATTGACAGATGAATTTTCCAGTCAACTGATCAAAAATCAACTGTACACTGAAAAGTCAAACTTTGACTTTCTGGTCAAAATCAAGTGCCAAGGGTCATTTTTCATCAAGATGTGTCAAAACATGAAACTTGTTCACCAAGAAACCTAATTTTTGAAATTAGGGTTTAAAATGGAAAATTTTCATAACTTAGAAATTTTCTAAGTTATGAAAATTTCTTATTTTTTCCCAACTTTTCCCAACTTTTTTTACTATGATGCAATTGGATTCAAATAAAACTTCCAACATGAACGTTGTAGTACTCCACAAAATCTACAACTTTGATTCACAAAGTTTTCACAAAATATTCTTGTATCTCAAGTTATGATTTTGTGAATAAGGGTCCATAAACTTTTAACTTAGTGAAATTTTGCCCTAGTTTAGACGGGATTTTGACCTATATTCATGGAACCTTTTCACATAGTTACAAGTGGAATCTCAAACTTAATTTCAAAGATGGATTGTAGATAACGTTACAAGCTTTCCAAAATGTCCAAGAACTCTCCAAGATCATTTGTGGTTAGGGAGAATCGAAGGAATGAAAATGGTAATTTCTCACTTTTGTCCATGGCATTTTGCACATTGCTACAAGTTACAAATCTATCCTAAGCATGCTTGTACTTGTTTTACAGGTCTTAAACCTTTCTACACTCCTTAATTTAATGCAAATACAATGGATATTGGCATTGTTCTGAGCTATGGAGCATTACACAAAGAATTATTCCAAAAATGGCATAAAGGTTGCAATACCATTTCCATAAAGCATACTTTTTGCAATTTTGTTTATCTTGAGCATTGAACCTGATCTCTTGATACAAACAACATCCACAAACATCAGGAAAAGTTTACCAACTCTCCTCAGGCCTTGAGCTAGCCTGTACATGCTTTGGCTTTGTCAACTCAACTTTTGCTTCAAAAGCAAGTAAGCTTGCAAAAGGTCCACAACTTGTGCATCTGATAAAACCAAGTCTTGCAACATTTTCAAACAACCGCAGCATATTAGACCAAGCCAGAAACACGATTTGACAAGCTCCCAAACACCCTAAAACACAAAATCACAAGTTCTTGTCAAAATAGGGCCATATCTGCAGAACCACTTCCAAAATCAAATTGGCTCGTGCGTTTTGTCTTGAACCACTTCAGACACATTCCATACATCACATCTAAACTATCCAAACCATTGTTCAGCAACTGTAACTTCATTTTCAAGCTTCACCATTTTCATTTTTAAGCTTTACAGGTTGAGTTCTACAAGGAGATTCAGGCAAGTTCAAAGCAAGCTAAGCATTGGGAAAGGTCAAGGGAACTTCAGGCAAGCTCAAAAGAACTTCGGGCCTCACTTAAAGTTGCTACATTGCCATAGCCAAACTTGACTGAACAAGATTTGAGTTGCAGGGCGCGCGCGCGTTTGTCTAGAGGACAGGGATGAAGTGTGTTCTGGGCCAGGGCCTTGGGCTTGTTTCTTTTGACACCCCCATTTTACTTTCTGCACCCCCTTTTGCATTTTTTTTATATTTTCTTGCATATTTATATTTTCTGACTTTATTTATTTTTTATGAACATTAAAAAATCCCAAAAAATATTTTCTTTATTTATTGCATTTTATCATATTTTTTTATTTTATTTTTTGCATAAAAATTAATTATTAGGTTAATATACTTTTATTTTCTTAATTAAAATTTGTAAATAACACAAAAATATTATATATCTTTATATTTATTATTTATACACTTAAAATATTATTTTCTCACATATTTTAGTTTTTTTAACATTTTTGTATATATTTTTATTTATTTTCTTGTGCATAAATGAAACAAATAAATAATAGAATATATATATTTTATTTAAAAACAAAATTAGGGTTTTCACCCTTTCAAAAATAACCATTTTTATTTTCTTATTTTTAGGACATAAATAAATTTATTTTACATACATAAAATAAATACAAAAAAAAACATTTTGTGCATATTTACATTTAATTATACATTTAAATAATTGTTCATTTATTTATTGTATAAATTCAATTGGGTTGTAATAGTAAATTAGGGTTTTATTTTGTGCAAGTATCCCCTATTCAAACTTGTATCCCCCTCCCCATAATAATATTATAATAGTCTAGATTTACTATACGCATTTTATTGCTTTTATATGCATGTTTAGTAAATTAGGGTTTTGTATGCAAAGATCAAAATCAAACAAGTAGCATGACTAAATACAAGACAAAAATGCATGAAAAATGACAACACATTGCACACAAGAACCCTTAGGGTTTCATCCACTTTGTTGCCTTAAAATGGCCATAATATGCATGCTAGGTATCTTGGCAAAATCAATCAAAACAAAAAGATCATAGTCCCTCGATGACGCTATCTTGGTTGCCTAAAACAAAAATGATCTTAAGTCCCTCAAAAACTTGCTAAAGATACTTGGCACTATTTCTATCATGGTCATACGATGACCCACGCCTGTCCCATTTAACATCCAAAGATAAGGTTGTTTACCAAATACAATGGTAAAACAACAATGTCAAAGGGTTAAAAATGCACAAGAAAGACTTTTGATTAGGGTAGACAACTCCTAGTTACTTGATCAATTTGCAAACATCCTTGCTTATTTTCAAACAAACACACACAATTTCAAAAACATTTTCCAAACAAACTTTCAAACATTGAAAACATTTTTCAAAAGACATACATCTTTGTATACATTCTTCAAACAAGAATCATTACAAAGATTGCCAAAACGATGGCCTCTTTTCAAAATACTTTCAAAACCACACAAAGCACCATTTCAAACAATTGAAAAAGCAAAGCAAGTGATCTAAACAAGTAACTAAGAGCCCATGGAAAACCATGGATGAAAAGGGTGCTAGGACCTTCCCTTTTCATAATCTACCCCTCGAACCCAAGAAAACATCTCAAAGGTATTTCCTGTTCTTTTTGACCTTTCCTTTGGATAAAATAAAAAGTCGGTGGCGACTCTTGCTAAACCGTGACATTTGCGACGAAACGCAAAACCTCAAGTCAGTTCTCCCACCGTATCACACTCTCTAAATACTTGACCATGGTCTGGGAAAAAATGACAAAATTAGAATCCATTGAGGTAAAACATGTTCCCCACGAACATAACATCCGAGCAAACATTCTGTCAAAACTCGCGAGCATAAAGAGAAAGGGAGGAAACAAATATGTGATCTAGGAGATACTTCCTCGACCAAGCATTGAAAAACCCTCCACAACTCTAGACATAAACACCATCAGTAATAGAAACAGCTGGATGACCCTGATATACAATTACCTCATAAAGGGGGAGCTTCCATTCGACCAGAAAGAGGCTAGCATGGTCATACGCAGAGCTTGCTCTTACATTTTGGTCGAAAATAAAATGTACAGGTGGGGATTCTCCATCCCCCTTCTGAAGTGTGTCAAAGAGCCAAAAGTCACCCATAACTTGGGCGAAATCCACGAAGGAATCAATGCCCATCACCTCGGGGGAAGATCCCTCACTAGAAAAGCTTTACGAGTAGGATATTACTGGCCTACCATGCAGCACAACACAAAGGATCATGTGCAAAATTGTGATAAAGTGCCAACGTCATGCGGACATGCACTTGGAGTCGCCCAACGAGCTCAAGAACCTTTCATCCCCATGTCCCCTCTGGGAGAAGATATGAACTACGAGGAAATGAGATAGGATCTCGACCTTGTCGAAGAAGTTTGATTAAGAGAAACCCTTCGAGAAGCCTCGCTGAAGCAAAAAATAGCCATGTGTCATGATGCCAAAGTCATACGACGAGAATTCGAAGTCGGTAGCCTACTCTTAAGGAGAAATCATAAAGATTATCGTGAAGGCAAACTCGTCACAAACTCGGATGTTCCCTATCGTGTTCGGGGAAAACGGAGAACAGGGCCTACTACCTTGAACATCATAACGGGGAAGAACTTGCTCGACCATGGAACGCCAAAAAGCTGAAACAATATTACAGCTAAAGGCCAAAAAGTCGGTATACTCTGATAAATGACGAACACATCATTCTCGACCACAGGTGTGTGCTCAGGTACAAGCACAACACCTTAAATGAAAAAAAGGCGAGTTTCCACTCTTTAACAACCAGATCCTTGGCCTAACGGGGAAATCAGACGAGATCTACCATTGTCGTACCATGTTGTCAGAACACCCAACACGCGATGGGAAGTTCATGCTGCAGAGCTTAAATCCCAAATAAAACCTAAGCTCTGCCTGGAAAGTAACCCCGACCATTTTAAAAGTTCCTCGCACTTTCAAATGATATTATAGTCGAGCAAAACCCCCAAAAAACACTTAGCAAGAATTTCGAAAATAAACGTCTCTAGCTGACAAGCATACGAGCATGCGAAGCTTGGAAAAAAGAAAAGTAAAATGAAAACAATAATATCATGCAAGACCACATCCGAGAACGATAAAGTGCAATTAAACATAAATGACCACGGGGGCCAAAATTGCTAGAAACCTATGACCACGTGGCCGAAATTGTCAAGGTATTACATAAACGGGGCAAACCCTCACCAAATGAAATTCATTACAAAATTACGGTGCGTTAGGCCGAACAAAAATAAAGAGAATCAACACTTGATCAATTGTTTGGCGCCCGCACCTCTAGGTTAGGCCCCATATCCCTTTCCTCCTCTTCTCCAATACCGATGAAGATGTCTGAAGCAACAATCTTACCACCAATCACCGTATGCAGAAACCTGATACCATTGGTGGAAAACTTGAGCCCAGGGGTTCTTAACCTTGAGTTGAGCCACCACATTATCAAAGCTACCCTCAACAGACTCCAGGTAATCTTGCTTGAGCAGTCGAATATGTGCAACTAGCTCGGCACAGGTTTTCAACGCCTTTAAATCATCACCCTCGTCCTCGACAGACGTTGCAGCAACATCCAAGGCAACAACCTTATCCTTGAGACCTTTCTTATCGGTAGCATGAGCATCCCTCAAGTTAGACATATCTTCGGTCCGGTTGACCAACTCCACATCTTTCCCCTCTAGCTCTACCTTCTTCTCGGATTTCAATTTGGTCAGATTCTCCTCGAGATCTGTGATGGTGGCCCGAGCCTTTTTCGCCTCCTTAGCCAAGGAGGACCCTTCACCGGTGTAGACCACTGACATTCCTAAGACCCTTATCATGGCGGAAACATCTTGAGCCAAGATCTTCTCCTTACTCGATTGATCAAGGCCCTCGAGGTGCAAGGATTCTGTTCAGGATACGGTCAAGGAGGGAAACCCTTCAAAGTACCCTCGATTAAGAAAGTAAAGGGAAACTCAAACTTGTCCATGTCCTTCTTCTTGGTCAGATATATAGGTTCGTCATCCAAACGATGATGTTTCATGGCTGAAGTAACTTGTTGAGGAGGAGATTGATCACCAGGGTGAGAGGAAGAGGAATTCCCCGACCCAATCAAAGGCAGAAGCATGGCACCACCCAGACAACTCTTTAACTGATTCACTTTGTTGGCTGCGACCATCCTGACCATGCACTCTGGAGATTCGACATTTCAGATGCAAAAAACAACGAGCACGGATCAGTAAAATAAAATTAATTAAGCAAAGACAAATCCATAAGAAAAACGACTACCTAAGAGAACCAGAGCATCCTCGAGGTTATCGCACTTGAGGAGCCCTTTTGGGTTAATAAGTCGGGGCTCGAACACAACCTCCCCAGGTTGATCAATGATAATATCCCCCGTCTTAGTCACACACTAAGCAGGGGTAAAACCTCCAACAAAGGCAACCAACTTATCATAACTAGCCTAGTTGTCAAGGCCCATCTAGCCCGGCTTGACAATATAATACTCAGTACCCCGATCAAAATGATTGCAAACCCAACTAAAGTGAAACTTCTAGACCAATTGTTTCCTTTCCTTGCCACATTTGTTGAGCAGGGGATTTTCATCTTGTCTGTACATGAGCTCCCGGTCAAAGACATAGATAATGTATGTCTCAAACACAGGCCGAACCACGTAGTACCTGTTGTACCCCAAAATTTGCCCTCCTATATTCTTCAAAGCTTTGACAAGCATCACCTCAATTTGCTCAAGTCTACTCAAGGGCTACACAGTCAAGCACCCTCTTGAGCCAGTTAAATTAGGGTTTTGGTTCTTGCAAGGAAGTTGAGGTTTTCAAGGGCTCAGTCAAGTCACATATGCCTATATACATTGTCAAGCATCTACATGTCAAGTTTCAAGGCTCACAAGGTCAAGTTGCACAGTCAAAAACCTTAATTGCTTCACAGTCAACTGTAGGGGCAAAATGGTCATTTGGCAGTCAAAAGTCAAAATTTTTTGTCAACATCTTATTTTGAAGCCACAATCATCATTTGGTCAAATCTTGACCATGATCTCACAAGAATGGTTCAAAAATCATCAATGTGTCAAAAGTTTCTATTTTTGGATAGTTGAAAAGTCAACTGTAACTTGACCAAGGCATAACTTTTTCATGGTTCATCAGAAAAATCCCATCCAATGCTCATCTTGAAGGGGATGACATTTCCTACAACTCATCTTCACATTCCAAGTCCAATAAATGCTCTCAAAAAAAGTTATCAATTTCAACATTATAGGTCATTTTCAAAAGTCAACAAAAAGGCACTTTAAGTCAAAGACCATAACTTGAGATTGGTAAATCAAAATGACATGGGACCAAATTCATTGGTTAGAGGACTTCAAGACCTTTCCAAAATGTCCAAGAACATGCTCATATGATCAAAATTAAGCAAGATATGCATTGGAGAAGTTGGGAAATTTTTGTGAAATGGCCAAAGTCAACTATCCTTGAAACTTCATTTTTGACAAAAAGGGCCCACTTTTTCCACTTGGTTCAGCTTTGCCATGCCTCCCACGTGTCCCATGATTTATTTCAAGATTAAAAATTAATTTTTCTATTTTTATTTAATTTTATTTGATTTAATTCATTTTAAATCTTTAAAATTCAAATAAAAATCAAGAAGATTAATTAAGGGATATCTTTTGGTTTGAATAGCCTTGATGCATCATGAAACACATACCAATTTCGTGTACATCCTATTTCAAGCATGAAATTCAAATTTTGGACAAAAATGGCAAATGCTTTAATGGTGATAAAGAGGAAATCTCAAACTTCATTGCAAGGCTTAAAGGTCCATCATATTGATTGATTCTCATTGCTAGACATATATGCAAGCCTCCCATACATGATTCACCACCTAGAACTCTCTCAAACGGCCAAAGCAATTTCCAAAATTCCAAAGAAAAGTCACAATCTGAAATCAAACTTACAGTGCAATTCAGGCATTTTCTTTGATCCAAACACACTCCCAACCCTCCCAGGAACGATTTGCAGTCATAAACCAATCCCAACACTCAAGGAAACAGCCAAACAGAGCCACGGTTTGAGCAAACTCTTCCATAATCGAAACTCCATTTTTACACATCATTAATACATTTTGATCATTGTTTTGCATTGCTGACATTCATACGAAGCTTTCTATATAACTTAATTTGATTATGATGCTCTAACATGAAAGTTGCCATCGTTAAGTTCTAGGTTTTCAAAGCTTTGGAATTGAGGTTTTTCTTATACTGCAAAATTAAGCCTCAAGACATACATGGTCAAACTCAGCATGATGAGACGAACATGAAACATACCTCGCGCCCTTTTTATACTGCTTGTATGCTTAATCGCTATTTTTTATGTTTCCAGTTTGTGGGGGTTTAAAACCCCCGCTATCTGCTTTATATTTTTACAGGAAACGAAGAAGATGAAGGACGTGCCTCCATGTGGTTGGCCAGTTCAAATAAACGCGCGGATTTTTGTTAGTTTCCAGAATAACGCTTGTTTTCATATTTAATTTTCTTTGTCTATTATGTTTACAAACAAACGCGCTTGGTTCAGTGGTTGGAGGCGTGGCTAGGCATCACTGGGACCTGGGTTCGATTCCTAGGTCCCCCATATAATTGTTAATTTTTTTTCTAACCTGTTCCAATACAGCGCTTGTCAATGATCTACCATGAACCTTCAGTACCCCATGTGCCAAGTGGTTGTGACTATCAATCCAATGGCTGTAAAGGAAGGAGCATCATGTGCCCAGGTCAAAGCAGGCATAGGCGATCATGAAAGTCAACAAGGCTCAGAGCATTGTTGGGCCATAATTCCAATCAAAACACCCCCCATTCTAGCCCATACCCCCTTTGGGTTTGCTCCCTTTTTTTATTATTATGTCATTTTCTTTTTTATTTTATTTCTTATTCTTTTTTTTATTGACAAATTAACATAATTAACCCTTTTTATAAAAAAAAATCCAAAAAAGAACTAACATTATTATTATTATTATTATTATTATTATTATTATTTTATTTTTGTAATTAAATACTAATAAATTAAATTAATTATTAATTAGGCAACTTTAACTTTTTTCTCTTAATAATTAAAATAAGTTTAGAATTAGGTTTTATTAACTTTTAATTTTAATTCCTTTATTTTATTTTCATTAAAAACATAAAAACACAAAAAACATTTTTCTTTTAATAAATTAATTAATTAGATTAGGCTTTATTTAATTAATTGCATTTAATTCAAAAAAAGACAAAAAATTCAATTTCTTTTCTTAAAAGGGTCAAAACCCTTAGAACATTCCCGATTAATTTTTTAATCGCGCGCATTTACTTTATTTTGATTATTATGTAACTGTTTCAAGAATGTAATAGTAATTAGGTTTATCGCTTTATTTAATTTCTCGTACTTATTTATCAAAACGGGTCTTTTTATTTTTGGCGATGTATAGACCCGCGCCTTGTAATAGTGTAGAATTTATATTTCCGTAATTTACTTTCTGCACCCCTAACTGTTAAATGTATGAAAGAATGTATGTAACTAAAATTAACCCGTAGCTCACAAATAACATGTACAAGATAACATTAACTGAAAAACAACACACAAAGCACATGCCACTTCTAGGGTACGCTTCACTCGTTTCCTCGAAACGTTGTCATCAAGTATAGGGTATCTTAGAGGTCGCCCTTCTGTCTAAAAGATCCAGTTGCCTCGAAACGGTTGCCTCGGATAAAAAAAGGGATCTAGGACATTAGGGTTACTTCTAAGTTGTCCTACCATTGCTTCGGTGACCACACAGTCCCGATAATCGAATTGACCCGAACACCTCCAACGATGGTGCTACTTACCTCTCAATGGCGGGATAGCACTATCTAAAGGACTCTTACACAGCTTAATTTCTTAGAGTAGGTAGATGACTCATGGGTACTTGCTCTTTTCAAAAACAAACAAAATACTTTTCACACCTTACACTTTCAAAAAGTTTTCAAACAATACTTCATACACTCTTGAGGACTGATACAAGAGTTACCTAGAAGTTTTCAAACGAACTTTTTCAAAACCCACACACACTTGAAAAGCAAAACAAATTTTGAAAACATAAGAGCAAGTACCTAAGAGCCCGTGGATAACCACGGATATAAAGGGTGCTAACACCTTCCCTTTCTATAAATCTACCTCCCGAACCGAGAAACATTCTCATAAGGAATTTTGCTGTGCTTTTGTCCTTTCCATGTTGGAGAACATAAAAGATGGTGGCGACTCTTGCTTCCGCGACATTTCGCGAAACCAGCTTTAAACAGTCAGTTCTATTTCCACCGATCACAGAACTGGCGACTTTGTTGGGGAATATATAAAAGTGAGGTGTACCTTAGGATTAGATCATACTTATGTTTTCAATTGCTTTGCTTTGATTGCTTTATGTTTGTGGGCTTTGCATCAGAGTTTCATAGATCCTAACCCGAATCTGGGGATACCCTTTTAGGTAGCATAAGCTGTGAGGGACCTGTCCGGCGTAGACCGACACGGGTGAAGCAGTGGCTACGTTGGTGTGGCACTTTGGTCTGTACCGATATCCCTTGTGTTGCAACGAGGAGAATATGGGTCTTCTGAGGAGTCATTAAGCACCAACCGACCTTAGAACCCTAATGTAACCCAACTTGGCCATAGAACAGTAGCAGTATGCTACACCCATTGAGGCTAAACTCTCGCGATGGTTCTGGCCGCAAGAAAAGATTGCGATGCTGAAGTTATGACCGATTGAGGGTAGTCAGTGATATTGGGATCCTCTAGAACCCGGTTACTTTTGATAGGACAGGTCTTAACCAACGAAACTGAAAGAGGGTAGTACCTGAACTTCATGCTGGCCTAAAACTCTAAGGGTTGTCTTGTGTGACTTGTGTGCCTTATCATGTTTGCCTTTGTGAATATTTGTGGTGTGCTTTATCATAACATCATAACATCATACCATTGCATGCATCCTGCATAAGGACTGACCTATTTCAAAGATAATAGGGTTTCACCTTTGCTCTGTTTTGTAGGATATCATGATGTCTGTGCGAAGGAACACTATCCGGCTCAACTTTGTTCACCCACCTGATTTGCTTAAAGAGTTGGTTGACAGAATTCTAAACATTGCTTCCTTCATCCAGAGGCATGGTTCTCTTCTCGGTTTAGTCACTTCAAAGTGGGACCAACAACTGATGAGTGTCTTGACCCAGTTTTATGATCCCTTGTACAATTGCTTCACCTTTCAAGACTTCCAGTTGGTCCCTACCCTGGAAGAATTCTCTGATTTGCTTGGTATCCCTATCTTGGATCAGACCCCATTCACCGGTTGGGAAAAGACTCTTAGGCTTGAGGAGATTGCTGCAGCCCTTCCCTTGACCAACAAGGAGGTAATGGACAACTGGGTGACTAGAAGCGGAGTTAAGGGCTTCTTGGCTAAGTTTCTGATTGGTAAAGCTAACAGTTTCTGAAATGACTTAGACTTCAGGGCATACGAGGACATTCTGGCTCTCTTAATCTATGGTCTAGTATTGTTTCGAAATCCTGATAACTTTGTCAATATCAATGCCATAAGGATCTTCATGTCTCGGAACCCTGTACCCACTCTCTTGGGTGATATCCTGCAACAACTCTATGCTCGTACTTCCCGAAGACGAGGAACTCTGTGGTGTTGTACTCCTTTGCTAGTGAGGTGGTTTATTTCGCACCTCCTCAAGTTCGTGCTGAAGAACCAAGAAGGAAGAGGTTGGGCTCATAGGTTAATGTCTCTCACTGATAATGATATCATTTGGACTCTCAGAGGTTTAGATGTGGTGGCTGTTATTGATTGTTGCGGAGAATATCCTAATGTTCCATTGATTGGTACCCAAGGAGGAATCTCTTACAATCCATGTTTAGCTATCCGTCAATTTGGAAGAGCCAGAAGAGCAGGGCCTCATGAGATGTTGGTGCCTCACATCAGTTTTGAGTTTCAGGTAGATAGTGACGAACTGTGCCGTAGATTCATCAAAGCTTGGGACGGAATTCACAAAGCTGACCCACATGAGTTAGGACCGAAGACTTCTCTACCAATGGAACCCTATTACAAATGGGTCCGCATCCGTGCTCAGAAGTTAGGTATGCCATATGAAGCTGTCAGGCCTATCATTCTTGAAATTCCTGACAGAGACGGGGTTCCTCCAACTGTTCTCCCTCCTCAGATACCCACTGATGTTGATACCCTAAAGAGGTCTTGGGCGCAACTACAGGAAGAACGGGATTTTTATCGGGAAAAATTCAACGAACAGGAACAGAAGATCCAGAAGCTGACCAAGCAACTGGAGAACGAGCGGATCATGAATGACTACATCCGTACTGAGAAGAGGAGACCATGGGAGCACTGATGGGCTTTAGATGTTTCTTTTACAGCTTTATTTCCTTTTCAGTATTTTCATTCTTGTAACGCCTAAGGGCAAATTGTTGAACAATTTAAAGTTTGAATCTAATAAAGTGTGTTCCTTTTGTCTACAAAGTTGATTCCTGATTGTCTTTGAAAACATAATTCATACGCATTTTCATTCATCATATGCATCACAGGTACCCTTTTCCTACAGGTTGCTTAATCTTCTTCGCTATTTATTTCAGCACTCAGTCATCATGAATCCTGAACCAACTACCGAGCAAGCTATCAAGGCCCTCCAGGCCCAGAATGCCCAATTTCAGGAGATGGTCATGAACTTGGCCCAAGGACAACAGGAGTTGAAGGCTTTGCTCCTGAAGAAGAAGAAGAAGAGGACTGTGTTGTTCAACACTGGGCACAGACTCGGGAATACACTGCAGAATGAAGCTGAGAGGACTACTCCATCTGTTGGGGAAGGCAGTCACCAAGGGAGAGAGGTTCCTAGTCCTGTGGTCTCTGACACCGAGACCGATTTCAATGATAAACAGTACCCTCCTGCTGAGGACCGGTACAAACAACTGGAGGACAGGTTAAATGCTATGGAGATTCAACGTGCGCCTGGGTTGGATTTCGGAGACTTGGGGTTATCTTCTGGGTTGGTGATCCCACACAAGTTCAAGGCGCCGACCTTTGTGAAGTATGACGGGGCTTCCTGTCCTATGATGCACCTCCGTTCTTATGTAAGGAAGATCCAGCCTTACACTGCAGACAAGAACTTATGGATCCACTTCTTCCAGGAGAGTCTTTCAGGGACTCATCTCGAATGGTTCTATCAGCTGGATGGAACCAACATTCGTAACTGGGAGGATTTGGCCACTGCTTTTTACAAGCAGTATCAGTACAATTCCGACCTCGCTCCTACGCGTACCCAACTCCAGGGTATGTTGCTAGGATCGGGAGAAGGTTTTAAGGAGTACGCACAGAAATGGAGAGACCTGGTTGGCAGGGTGCAGCCACCGTTGACGGATCATGAACTAGTGGACATGTTCTTGGGGACCCTATCTGGTCCATTCTTCAACCATCTCATTGGTAATTCCTCTGCTGGGTTTACAGACCTGATCCTGACTGGTGAGAGGATCGAAGCGGGTATCAAATCGGGGAAGATACAGAAGGGTGCCTCCTCAAATACTGAAAAGAAGCCCTTCAAGAAGGAAGCTAGTGCTGTGTATGGTCCAAGAAGGCAAAACAAACCAGAACGCCGCCAAGCTGTTAACGCAATAGTAAATTCAAAGCCTGTTGTTGCCCCTCAGCAATACAACTAGCCAAGAGCTGAGAGGCCCAAAAGGCAGTATACTCGGCTCAGCATGACTCTCTCTCAGATCCTGCCGCAACTGCTGTCAACCAGCCTGGTAACTGTCAAGGAAGCTCCGAAGGTGGTGAACACAGCATCTCCGAAGTACAACCCCAACGCCCGTTGCGCTTATCACTCTGATAGCCCGGGACATTCTACTGATGATTGTTGGGCGCTAAGGAATAAGGTTTAGGACCTTATTGATGCCAAGGAAATACAGTTCGAGGCGCCCGAAAGGCCAAATGTTGTGACCTCTCCCATGCCCCAGCATGGAGTGAACGCTGTTGAGGAGGATTTGTATGTAGCTTCTGTGGATGATGTTGCTACTCCGCTGCTGACCATTAAGAGGAACCTGTTGCTAGCCGGTTTATTTCTGGGATGTAGTAAAGGTTGCCATCTATGTGTTGCTTCACCTGTGATTGTCCTTTGCTGAAGTCAGGCGTCCAAAACCTGATGGATAGTAAAGAGATCTTGTTCAAGAAGATTTCCGTTCCTGCTGCCCCTGTTGAAGAAGTTTCAATTGTCACCATTTTCAACAACCCTTCCAAGGCTCCTTCAAAAAAGCCTATCAAAATTATGCCTGTTCACAAGATTGCTCCTATAACCATTACTGTTCTGGGGCCCATCCCCTACAAGTCTGATAAAGCTGTCCCGTGGCACAATGGGGCGGATGTTTATGTTCTGGGAGTGAAACAAGAGTTCAATACTAGTACCGGTGTCACCAACATCACCGGGCCTGCTAAGGTCACTCGTAGTGGAAGACTGTTCTCACCAGACATTGCACCTCCAGCAATTCAGAGGCCTCTTGTCATCACACCTGCCGGTGTGCCTGTTTCCCCCCCTGATCAAGTTTCTACCCCCGCTGCCGAGTCATCTGACGCTCGGGGCAAGGGGATTGCTACTGATGTGCCTGCCCGGACGGAGGCACCGAAGACCACTGTTGAGGCTTCCAAGCAAGAGATGGAAGAGATCCTCAAAATTATCAAGAAGAGTGATTTCAACGTCGTTGAACAGCTGGGGCACACCCCCTCTAAAATCTCCATGCTATCACTATTGCTGTGTTCGGAGGCCCATGCCAAGGCCCTGATTGCTTTCCTGAAGACGGCCCACGTGCCAGAAGAAACGTCTGCTGATCAATTCACCGACTGTGTGGCCAACTTAACTGCTGACAATGGTCTGGGTTTCTCTGATGCTGATCTGACGGCCAAGGGGAAGAACCATAATGATGCCCTGCATGTCTCCATTGAATGCAGGGGCATTACTCTTGCCCATGTGCTGGTTGACACTGGTTCTTCATTAAACGTACTACCCAAGAAAGCTCTTGACAGGCTGGACTGTGAGGTTTTAGAGCTCAAACCAAGTAACATTGTTGTCCGGGCCTTTGACGGGTCCAAAAGGATGGTACATGGTGAGGTTGACATCCCAATCAGGGTTGGTTCACAAGTCTTTGATTCAAAATTCTATGTGATGGATATCCGACCGTTCTACTCTTGTTTGTTGGGTCGTCCTTGGATCCACAAGGCAGGAGCTGTGACCTCCACATTGCATCAGAAGCTTAAGTACCCGGTCAGGGGGAAGATCGTAACAGTGCAAGGGGAAGAGGAATACATGGTCAACCACCTCAACTTGTTCCGATACATAGAAATGGATGGGGAGTTCATTGAGACCCCCTTTCAACACTTTGAAGAGGTGCCTCAGACATTGGCAGCAGCAGAGGCAGTGACTGCAGGAGACTCTCCTTTGAAGATGGCTTCCTTAAAGGATGCCCGGGCTGTGATTGAGAAGGGTGAGTGTGCAAACTGGGGCAGACTTCCTGATTTCACTCCAAAGACTGACAAGTTTGGCTTGGGTTTCACTGTAGAAGCTCAGAAGGCTGTGCGCAAGGCAAGGATTGGAAGACCTCCCGTATTCATCACCAACCCGAGAGTGAATGCTATTGAGGACGAAGCGGACGAATCTGAATTTGACAGCTGGATCTACCCAACGACCAACGGTGGACCAAGCAACTGGACTGCAAAAGACTTTATACATGTTACTTTTGTCACGCAGTAATGAACTCTTTTGTTTTTAAAGTTGTAACAAACAATATTACTAAACTCTATGGCCCGATGTCTTACCTGGGGCACCGTGGCGTCATTTGTGAGGGCTTTTGTGTGTCACTTCCATATATCATGAATAAAAGCATTGGACGTTTATCGCATTTCAAATCTTGTGCTCCCTTTCTTTCTTTCTATATTGCAAAACAGCTATATTTACACACACTCACTTATACAGGTTTCAATCCACTCCGGATCCCATTGGTGACGACTCTGCTACTGCCAGTTATGACTTCGAAAATCCGATCAACTTAGCCGAAGACGAAGGTGAAGGTGATTATGAAGTACCTGTTGAGCTTGCAAGACTGCTACTCCAGGAAGAGAGGGCCATTCATCCACATGAAGAGCCAGTGGAAACGGTAAATCTGGGTACTGAGACAGACAGAAAGGAAGTCAAGATTGGTGCCAATCTAGAGCTCAGTGTGAAACAACGGTTGATCCAGATGCTGCGTGACTATGTGGAAATCTTTGCCTGGTCTTACAAAGACATGCCTGGGTTGGATACTGACATTGTGGTCCATCATCTGCCTACCAAGGAAGACTGCCCTCCGGTTAAACAGAAGGTCCGCCGTATGCGTCCAGAGATGTCCGAGAAAATCAAAGCTGAGGTTATGAAACAATTTGACGCCGGTTTTCTAGCAGTGACTTCTTACCCTCAGTGGGTTGCCAACGTGGTTCCAGTGCCGAAGAAAGATGGTAAGGTCAGAATGTGTGTTGACTACAGGGATTTGAACAGGGCGAGCCCCAAGGATGATTTCCCTCTGCCTCACATTGACGTTCTGGTTGACAATACTGCTCAGCACAAGGTGTTCTCCTTCATGGACGGCTTTTCCGGTTATAATCAAATCAAGATAGCTCCTGAAGACATGGAGAAGACCACTTTTGTTACTCAGTGGGGCACCTTTTGCTACAAGGTCATGCCTTTTGGGTTGAAAAATGTTGGGGCAACTTACCAACGTGCCATGGTCGCGTTATTTCATGACATGATCCATCATGAGATAGAAGTATATGTCGACGATATGATTTCAAGGTCCCAAACTGAGGAGGAACACCTTGACCATCTGCAGAAGCTGTTTGACCGTCTGAAGTTATACAAGCTGAGGTTGAACCCAAACAAGTGCACCTTCAGGGTGAGATCTGGAAAACTGCTAGGCTTCGTCGTAAGTGACAAGGGTATTCAAGTGGACCCTGCCAAGGTGAAAGCCATACAAGAGATGCCAGCTCCCAAGACAGAGAAGGAAGTCAGAGGCTTTCTAGGACGGCTGAACTACATTGCCCGATTCATCTCGCACCTAACTGCTACCTATGAACCAATCTTCAAGCTGCTGAAGAAAGATCAAGTAGTACGTTGGAACGATGAATGTCAAGCCGCTTTTGACAAAATCAAAGAGTATCTCCAAGAACCACCCATTCTTATGCCACCAGTTGAAGGGAGACCTCTAATATTATACTTGACAGTACTTGACAGCTCAATGGGGTGTGTGCTGGGGCAACATGACGAGTCTGGCCGAAAAGAGCACGCCATTTATTACCTTAGCAAAAAGTTTACCGACTGTGAGACCCGATACTCACTGCTCGAGAAAACTTTTTGCGCTTTGGTATGGGCTGCTCGCCGGCTGAGACAGTATATGCTGACTCACACTACTTTGTTGATTTCAAAAATGGATCTGATCAAGTACATCTTCGAAAAGCCTGCTCTGTCCGGAAGAATAGCAAGATGGCAGATGATCTTGACAGAATATGACATCTAGTACACGACTCAGAAAGCAATCAAGGGAAGTGTATTGGCAGACCATTTGGCACACCAAGCAGTGGACGACTACCAATCAATGAACTTCGAGTTTCCAGACGAGAATATCATGGTAGTGACTGATTGTGAAGTACCTGGACCGGATGAAAGACCTGAGGAAGGATCCCGATGGTCTATGCACTTTGATGGAGCCTCCAACGCTTTGGGTAACAGTATCAGCGCTGTGATCATATCTCCAAAAGGAACTCATACTCCATTCACTGCCCGGCTATGTTTCAACTGCACCAACAACATGGCGGAGTATGAGGCATGCATCATGGGTCTTCAAGCTGCAATTGACTTAAGGATCAAGTTTCTGAGTGTCTTTGGAGATTCCGCTCTCGTGATCAATCAGATCAAAGGCGAGTGGGATACGAAACACCCAAACCTTATTCCTTACAAAGAGTGTGTGTTGACGTTGATCCCCCATTTCACAGAGATAACTTTTGAACACTTCCCAAGAGAGGAGAATCAGTTGGCGGACGCGTTAGCTACGATGTCTTCTATGTTCAAAGTCAAATGGGACAACGAGGCTCCCCGGATCATTATCTGGAAATTGGATGAACCTGCACATTGCTGTGATCTTGAGGCTGAAGAGGTAACAGAAAAACCTTGGTATCATGAAGTGAAGAGGTACCTGGAAGCTCAAGAATACCCCGAGGGTGCATCTGTCAACGACAAGAAGTTCCTGAGAAGATTCGCTGCAAAGTTCTTCCTCAGCAATGGCATTCTATACAAGTGAAACCATGATTCAACCTTACTGCGTTGTGTGGATAAGACTGAAGCAGAAAGAATCATGGCAGAGCTGCATGAAGGTACCTTCGGAACACACTCCAGTGGACATACTATGGCAAAGAAAATCCTTCGGGTAGGCTATTTCTGGTCCACAATGGAAGCTGACTGTTACCAACACTCTCGGACATGTCACAAATGCTAGATATATGCTGATAAGGTGCACGTTCCTCCAGTTCCTCTAAACATCTTGACAGCACCTTGGCCTTTTGCAATTTGGGGCATTGATATGATCGGCAAGATCAAACCTACGGCATCCAACGGGCATCGCTTCATCCTGGTGGCGATCGATTACTTTACAAAGTGGGTTGAAGCAGCTTCCTACGCTACGGTAACCAAGAACGTCGTGGCACGGTTCATTCGACACAACTTGATCTGTCGATACGGAGTCCCTGAGAGGATCATTATGGACAATGGTACCAATCTTAACAACAAGATGATCACTGAGCTCTGCGAGCAATTCAAGATACAGCACCACAACTCTTCTCCCTACCGGCCGAAGATGAATGGGGCTGTCGAAGCAGCTAATAAAAATATCAAGAAGATTGTGCAGAAGATGACAGTGACGTACAAAGATTGGCACGAGATGTTACCGTTCTCTCTTCATGGGTACCGTACCTCAGCACGGACGTCAACCGGGGCAACTCCCTTTTCCTTGGTCTATGGCATGGAGGCAGTCTTGCCTATTGAAGTTCAGATACCCTCTCTCCGGATAATGAAGGATGCAGGTTTGAGCAAAGATGACTGGATCCAAACTCGACTTGATCAATTAAACCTAATCGATGAAAAGAGACTCACTGCTATTTGTCATGGTCAAACGTACCAAAAACGGATGATTATGGCATTTAACAAGAAAGTCAGACGACAAGAGTATCAAGTCGGAGACCTGGTAATCAAGCGCATCATTCTTCCTCAAAGTGATCCCAGGGGCAAATGGACTCCTACGTATGAAGGGCCATTTGTGGTTAAACATGTCTTCTCAGGAGGAGCCATGATTCTAACCACCATGGATGGTGACGACCTTCCTCACCCCGCCAATGCAGACATAGTAAAAAGATACTACGCATGAACTAAAGACCCGCTAGGTTGATACACCTAGGCAAAAATAAGGGCTTCCCGACGAACCAAAAGGGTTCGGGCAAAAATAAGGGATGAAATGAAAAAAAATTTGTACACCCGGCAAGTCGAAAACCTGAAAAGGCGGCTTGGGCAAAAATGGGTATCCCGGTGGACTGAAAACCCGAAAGGGCGGTCTAGGAAAAAGTTAGGGATAAAGCGTAATACTATGTCTCATTGGATCACCCTGCATCCAGAATTCGGCATCAACTATCAGGTTCAGAAGGCATCGATCAGCCAGCTTCATCTTCAACTGAGCAGCAAAGTGATGAGACACTTGAAGACATAAAGGCGATAGCAGAGTTAGAACCCAGTGGAATTTTTCATACAGCTGTTTTGTTTTCCTTTTCATAAAATTGTATAGACTCTATGTTGTTCAGTGGCGTTCTCTTATTAGGACGTCAGCCTCTTGTACATAAATGCCTATTTACAGGCAAATTCAAAAATCAATACAAATTCACTTTTTCAGACAAGTTGCCAATGGTTTTTCCTTTTTTCTGTTTTGTTTTGCAAAGAACGTCCAATGTTCAATTGTGATATATGCATTTGACACTAATTGCTAACTCATAAATATTTGAATCCAAAACAAAGGATTAATTACAGGTGACATCAGAAACAGGGGCAATAATGAGTTGTCTAAGTGGTCTAGTTGCTCCGTCCACCAAGGTACCAAGGTAAGTTCGGCTGAAGAATGTAACCAAGATATCTTCACTCCACGCAGAGTAAGACCAGAATCAACAATACTCTCCCCCGAGCAGAGTTGGTCTCCCAATCAGCCCTAAAAGGCACAATATTTCCAGCAAGTCAGCGACACTCTCCCCAAGCAGAGTTAGCCTACAGTCAGCCTTATGGAAGTTGGGTATCCCCAGAAAATCTCAACATTCCCCAGCGGAGTATACAGATGTTCCTAAGCAAGCATCCCCGGCAGTCTTGATCTAAGATTGTTCCCCGGCGGAATACCAAACACCCTTGTGGAGCCACTCCCCAGTACAGTCTCAAAAGTCTCCCCAGGAAAGTTAAACTAATCTCCCCAGTAGATTCTGGAAGCTTATCACCTGCAGAGTACGGACGTATCTCCTCGGCTTTATTCAAAGTTATCTCCACCAGAGCTTATAACTGGGTTATCCTCAGCTAAAAACCACGGAAAGATCGTCCTCAGCGAAGCTCTTCCTATCCCCAGCGGAGTTCATCAAATTCCGTAACAAAGCTCATCAACGGTATCCCCAGCGGAGTTATCATCAAAACCTCAGCGAAGTATCTCTTCCCACAGAGTAATTCCCCGTAGAGTAATCTCCTCAACAAGTTTATTCCCCAATGGAGTCATCTTCTCCCACCGGTTTATTCTTACAATCAACATCCCCAGCGGAAACGAAGAACTCTACTCTTCAAACATCAGCCTAGGATCCAACTTCCCGGCATTCGTCAAGGATTTATTTTCCTAGACGAAAATACATTCATAAACATTACATTATCATACACCACAATGCATGCACATACGCATCATATCACATAATCTCATTTATTCTTGAGAACATCATGACATCATGCATTTCATACATCATGACATTGCATACAACTGATGTTTTGCCTCTTCAGGAAAAAGATCAATCCAAAGATAATTACTATCAACTGTCGCAATTCTAGATTCGATACCTGTATCTAGCCAGGGCATATATGTAGACGACCAATTCCAGATTTGATTCTTGTATCTAGCCAGGGCACGTCTGAAGAGTTTGAAGATTCGATTCCTGTATCCAGCCAGGGCATATCTGTTGATGACTAATTCCAGATTCGATTCCTGTATCTAACCAGGGCACGTCTGAAGAGTTTGAAGATTCGATTCCTGTATCCAGCCAGGGCATATCTGTTGACGACTAATTCCAGATTCGATTCCTGTATCCAGCCAGGGCACGTCTGAAGAGTTTGAAGATTCGATTCCTGTATCCATCCAGGGCATATCTGTTGACGACTAATTCCAGATTCGATTCCTGTATCCAGCCAGGGCATATCTGTTGACGACTAATTCCAGATTCGATTCCTGTATCCAACCAGGGCACGTCTGAAGAGTTTGAAGATTCGATTCCTGTATCCAGCCAGGGCATATCTGTTGACGACTAATTCCAGATTCGATTCCTGTATCCAGCCAGGGCACGTCTGAAGAGTTTGAAGATTCGATTCCTGTATCCAGCCAGGGCATATCTGTTGACGACTAATTCCATATTCGATTCCTGTATCCAGCCAGGGCATATCTGTTGACGACTAATTCCAGATTCGATTCTTGTATCCAGCCAGGGCACGTCTGAAGAGTTTGAAGATTCGATTCCTGTATCCAGCCAGGGCATATCTGTTGACGACTAATTCCAGATTCGATTCCTGTATCCAGCCAGGGCATATCTGTTGACGACTAATTCCAGATTCGATTCCTATCCAGCCAGGGCACGTCTGAAGAGTTTGAAGATTCGATTCCTGTATCCAGCCAAGGCATATCTGTTGACGAATAATTCCAGATTCGATTCCTGTATCCAGCCAGGGCACGTCTGAAGAGTTTGAAGATTCGATTCCTGTATCCAGCCAGGGCATATTTGTTGACGACTAATTCCAGATTAGATTCCTGTATCCAGCCAGGGCACGTCTGAAGAGTTTGAAGATTCGATTCCTGTATCCAGCCAGGGTATATCTGTTGACGACTAATTCCAGATTCGATTCCTGTATCCAGCTAGGGCACATCTGTAAGCAACCAATTGTAGATTCGACACCTGTATCCAGCCAGGGCATATCTGCATGAAGAGTTTGAAGATCAACCCCTGTAACAGGCCAGATAATTATCTTTCTTTCTCAGGTACGCAAGTTCTCGCTAAGGAATCTCTTACGCGATCGACAACCTTCTGATGGCATCTATAAGCCCATCTCCACATCTATCCATCACATTTCCAAATGGCATCTATAAGCCCATTCCCGACAAGGTTCTGTCACATCTCCAGATGGCATCTATAAGCCCATCCTCCTATCCATCATCTTTCCAAATGGCATCTGTAAGCCTATTCCCGCCATCACACTGCTGATACTCTACTATGTGAGTGCAAATTTCTGGGCACTCTAGTGTTCAATCATCTCCCACCCTCGGATCACGAAAGGCACACAAGCCAATCTACATCCTCAGGTCTAAGAAGATTGAACAGGGGCAACTGTTGTACCCCAAAATTTGCCCTCCCATATTCTTCAAAGCTTTGACAAGCATCACCTCAATTTGCTCAAGTCTACTCAAGGGCTACACAGTCAAGCACCCTCCTGAGCCAGTCAAATTAGGGTTTTGGTTCTTGCAAGGAAGTTGAGGTTTTCAAGGGCTCAGTCAAGTCACATATGCCTATATACATTGTCAAGCATCTACATGTCAAGTTTCAAGGCTCACAAGGTCAAGTTGCACAGTCAAAAACCCTAATTGCTTCACAGTCAACTGTAGGGGCAAAATGGTCATTTGGCAGTCAAAAGTCAAAAATTTTGGTCAACATCTTATTTTGAAGCCACAATCATCATTTGGTCAAATCTTGACCATGATCTCACAAGAATGGTTCAAAAATCATCAAGGTGTCAAAAGTTTCTATTTTTGAACAGTTGAAAAGTCAATTGTAACTTGACCAAGGCATACCTTTTTCATGGTTCATCATAAAAATCCCATCCAATGCTCATCTTGAATGGGATGACATTTCCTACAACTCATCTTCACATTCCAAGTCCAAGAAATGCTCTCACAAAAAGTTATCAATTTCAACATTATAGGTCATTTTCAAAAGTCAACAAAAAGGCACTTTAAGTCAAAGACCATAACTTGAGATTGGTAAATCAAAATGACATGGGACCAAAGGTATTGGTTAGAGGACTTCAATACCTTTCCAAAATGTCCAAGAACATGCTCATATGATCAAAATTAAGCAAGATATGCATTGGAGAAGTTGGGAAATTTTTGTGAAATGGCCAAAGTCAACTATCCTTGAAACTTCATTTTTGACAAAAAGGGCCCACTTTTTCCACTTGGTTCAGCTTTGCCATGCCTCCCACGTGTCCCGTGATTTATTTCAAGATTAAAAATTAATTTTTCTATTTTTATTTAATTTTATTTGATTTAATTCATTTTAAATCTTTAAAATTCAAATAAAAATCAAGAAGATTAATTAAGGGATATCTTTTGGTTTGAATAGCCTTGATGCATCATGAAACACATACCAATTTCGTGTACATCCTATTTCAAGCATGAAATTCAAATTTTGGACAAAAATGGCAAATGCTTTAACGGTGATAAAGAGGAAATCTCAAACTTCATTGCAAGGCTTAAAGGTCCATCATATTGATTGATTCTCATTGCTAGACATATATGCAAGCCTCCCACACATGATTCACCACCTAGAACTCTCTCAAACGGCCAAAGCAATTTCCAAAATTCCAAAGAAAAGTCACAATCTGAAATCAAACTTACAGTGCAATTCAGGCATTTTCTTTGATCCAAACACACTCCCAACCCTCCCATGAACGATTTGCAGTCATAAACCAATCCCAACACTCAAGGAAACGGCCAAACAGAGCCACGGTTTGAGCAAACTCTTCCATAATCGAAACTCCATTTTTACACATCATTAATACATTTTGATCATTGTTTTGCATTGCTGACATTCATACGAAGCTTTCTATATAACTTAATTTGATTATGATGCTCTAACATGAAAGTTGCCATTGTTAAGTTCTAGGTTTTCAAAGCTTTGGAATTGGGGTTTTTCTTATACTGCAAAATTAAGCCTCAAGACATACATGGTCAAACTCAGCATGATGAGACGAACATGAAACATACCTCGCGCCCTTTTTATACTGCTTGTGTGCTTAATCGCTATTTTTGATGTTTCCAGTTTGTGGGGGTTTAAAACCCCCGCTATCTGCTTTATATTTTTACAGGAAACGAAGAAGATGAAGGACGTGCCTCCATGTGGTTGGCCAGTTCAAATAAACGCGCGCATTTTTGTTAGTTTCCAGAATAACGCTTGTTTTCATATTTAATTTTCTTTGTTTATTATGTTTACAAACAAACGCGCTTGGTTCAGTGGTTGGAGGCGTGGCTAGGCATCACTGGGACCTGGGTTCGATTCCCAGGTCCCCCATATAATTGTTGATATTTTTTCTAACCTGTTCCAATACAGCGCTTGTCAATGATCTACCATGAACCTTCAGTACCCCATGTGCCAAGTGGCTGTGACTATCAATCCAATGGCTGCAAAGAAAGGAGCATCATGTGCCCAGGTCAAAGCAGGCATAGGCGATCATGAAAGTCAACAAGGCTCAGAGCATTGTTGGGCCATAATTCCAATCAAAACACCCCCCATTCTGGCCCATACCCCCTTTGGGTTTGCTCCCTTTTTTTATTATTTTGTCATTTTCTTTTTTATTTTATTTCTTATTCTTTTTTTTATTGACAAATTAACATAATTAACCCTTTTTATAAAAAAAAAATTCCAAAAAAGAACTAACATTATTATTATTATTATTATTTTATTTTTGTAATTAAATACTAATAAATTAAATTAATTATTAATTAGGCAACTTTAACTTTTTTCTCTTAATAATTAAAATAAGTTTAGAATTAGGTTTTATTAACTTTTAATTTTAATTCCTTTATTTTATTTTCATTAAAAACATAAAAACACAAAAAACATTTTTCTTTTAATAAATTAATTAATTAGATTAGGCTTTATTTAATTAATTGCATTTAATTCAAAAAAAGACAAAAAATTCAATTTCTTTTCTTAAAAGGGTCAAAACCCTTAGAACATTCCCGATTAATTTTTTATTCACGTGCATTTACTTTATTTTGATTATTATGTAACTGTTTCAAGAATGTAATAGTAATTAGGTTTATCGCTTTATTTAATTTCTCGTACTTATTTATCAAAACGGGTCTTTGTATTTTTGGCGATGTATAGACCCGCGCCTAGTAATAGTGTAGAATTTATATTTCCGCAATTTACTTTCCGCATCCCTAACTGTTAAATGCATGAAAGAATGTATGTAAATAAAATTAACCCGTAGCTCACAAATAACATGTACAAGATAACATTAACTGAAAAACAACACACAAAGCACATGCCACTTCTAGGGTACGCTTCACTCGTTGCCTCGAAACGTGGTCATCAAGTATAGGGTATCTTAGAGGTCGCCCTTCTGTCCAAAAGATCCAGTTGTCTCGAAACGGTTGCCTCAGATAAAAAAAAAGGGATCTAGGACATTAGGGTTACTTCTAAGTTGTCCTACCATTGCTTCGGTGACCACACAGTCCCGATAATCGAATTGACCCGAACACCTCCAACGATGGTGCTACTTACCTCTCAATGGTGGGATAGCACTATCTAAAGGACTCTTACACAACTTAATTCCTTAGAGTAGGTAGATGACTCATGGGTACTTGCTCTTTTCAAAAACAAACAAAATACTTTTCACACCTTACACTTTCAAAAAGTTTTCAAACAATACTTCATACACTCTTGAGGACTGATACAAGAGTTACCTAGAAGTTTTCAAACGAACTTTTTCAAAACCCACACACACTTGAAAAGCAAACAAATTTTGAAAACATAAGAGCAAGTACCTAAGAGCCTGTGGATAACCACGGATAGAAAGGGTGCTAACACCTTCCCTTTCTATAAATCTACCTCCCGAACCGAGAAACATTCTCATAAGGAATTTTGCTGTGCTTTTGTCCTTTCCATGTTGGAGAACATAAAAGACGATGGCGACTCTTGCTTCGGCGACATTTCGCGAAACCAGCTTTAAACAGTCAGTTCTATTTCCACCGATCACAGTACCTATCTTTGAACATCCGGACAGAGTCTAAGAACACCTTGAACAACCTCCTCGGTTGCTTCAAGGAAATCCAACCATACTTTCCATTCAAAGACTGACGCTGGAGATGGAAGAAGTGGAAGAACAAGAGGTTTATGGCTCCGATCTGAAGATACTGGCACACAATCTCAAACGCCTGATGAAAGGTCATTGAGTTAGGATGCATTTGGGAAGGCGTTAGGTCTAGATGATTGAAGACGACCACCTAAAGTCTGTGAAGGGAAGTCGAAGTCCTAATTCCTTAAATATAAAATCATACATTAGGAACCTATCATCCTCGAGAACCGATTAAATCCGCTCATCTCCCATGGGGAAGTGGATTATCCAAGTCACCTCGGGCTCCGATGGGTCTGCTACCTCCGCCACATCAGAGAGCGCTTTGTCGGGGAAGTTAGCAAAATACAATCTATTTCTACGGGTTCCTGAGCAACTCATTCCTCCTCAGATACTTCCTCTATGTTAGACAAATGCTCATCCTCGGCATTATTAGCCATGTTTTACCTTAAAAGAAGGGGACAAACTTGAATTCAATGATCAAATTAAATCCACTCTTCCACCGCTAATTAAGTGAAAGGTAGTGAAAAGGCACGAGGAAGTTACCCTCGACCAAAGCCCTTACTCAACAGCAACGGGAATGAAGAAATCTTCCCGAATAGGGAGACATAACCTACTCATATGACAAACCCTAGAACTCCCACATGGGAGAAACTCCCCGACAGATGGACTTTGAACCTCACATAAAGCTCATAGGAAAATTCATAAGGTTCATTGGAAAATTCATACAAACTTAAAAAATGGTTAAATCCACTGGAAAACTCATAAGCCTTGCCGATAGTAGACTCGTTCACCGCCACAACAACGACACCAAAACCACCCAAAATGCAAAAATCCTAACTTAACGCTGCACACTCTCTCAGTGCCAGCGTTCGAAGATGGTTTGACCACCGTTAAACATCAATCGTCGTTGTAACAGTACTTATGATAATAAAGTTTTCCTATCAACATGTATTTCTAACAGTTAAATCTAAAACCTAATGCGAAGCAAGAAGAAAAATGGAGCTTACATGTTAAATGAGACCAGGTGGCGGACAAAGATGTTTCTGCTACGGTGGTGGACGACAATGATGATAAACAAAGAGCTGAGAGAAGACGAGAGCAAAGAGATACGAAAACTGGAAATAAGTTTCTTCTTCTCCTATTTATAGACCCAGCTTTGTGTCACGTGCGCACATGCAGAAGCCTGGGGAAGAAAACAATCATCATTAGACCTTATCCCCTAGCCATGATTACGTATTTAATGCGACATGTGGGTCTAGACAGGTGTGACGAACCACCCTTTTCAAATTCCAGCAGTTGTTCGGCTCCCGCCACATCAAACATGGAAGGTGACTTTTATGTTTCTCACACGAGCATGTCCTCAGAGAGATCATGAAACATCTTCATCTCAAACAACATGCGCCAATTCTGCATTTTCCTCCTCGACGCATGAGCTGACTCTAATTCATTGCTCATATGCCTAGAAACAACGACTTGGGGGTCTTCTATTATGGACTGGGCCAGCGACTAGGCACGGCCCAATCCACTCCTATTCCAGGACGGCCCAAAAGCACTGGTCTAATAATCTTAGAGTTAGTGAAGGGCATATTTTCCTTCTGCCCGACAGCTTTGGGTGCATGGTCGTGTGGCCCTAGGGACAACAAGATCTCACCTGCCTACGACCGTGTCCCTGCTGGTGACAACGACTAGTTCCTGGCATATCTACCTGTGATACTGACTAGTTTCGAGCATATCTCCCCAGATAACGAGCACGAGCTGCCCGTTCCTGCTTTCATGCATAAATCCTAGCAGTTACCTATTTTTGAGGATCTAATATCCAGGCCCAAAAATAAGAGCCAATAGCCAAGCGACAGGGGCATTATATAAACCCTCACACTTGTGAGGGTCAAGTATTCAATATTCAATCCTAAATCCATATCTTCTCTCTTGTATCTATTTGCACTCTTACTTACTTGAGCATCAGAGTGTCTAGCAGGTAAATCCCTCCTCTGTGATTCTAGCCTTACAGACGCATATATCAGCCTATTACAGGTTCTGATCACTAGTAAGATCAGAAAGCAAGAGTATAAAAATATTTTATGGTTGATTTCTTAATGTTTTATCTGTTCTATAATTAGGAAAGTATGAAAGTAACTTATTAATGTTAGTTGTAGTTGTATCAAGTAAAATTTTTAATTTTATTGTTGTTGAAATTTAGTATTTACAATTCTATTGATTTTGTTTTGTTGTTGTTGTTGTTGTTGAGATTTAATGTATAAAGATTACAAGAATTTTGTTGTTATTATTATTGTTGTTGTTGTTGTTGTTTTTATTTTTGAGATTTAATGTTTAAGGATTCTATTGATTTTGTCTTGGTTGTTGTTATTGGTGTTGTTGATGATGATGAGGAAGATTTAGAATTTGTCAACAAATTTGATGTTTTGCATATTAAAACAAAAAATAGGTTAAAACTAAAATTTTGCAAACAATATTTTACCCCTCAATTATTTCTAAATATTGAGGTAACATGTAGCACGGTATTGAAAATCCAAAATGTTATGAAAATGATGCCTTATAAACAAAGTATAAACGGTTTCTCTATGATCAAGAAACACACAAGGGCCAAAAATATGGAAAAACAAGAAGAACACAAGTAATTGGTTATTAATTTCTATTCTTTCATTTCTCTTTAAACAAGATTACAAGTGTTACAAGAATAACAAATAACCTCTCTCACCCTAAATTAGGATTTGTAGTATACAATGATGAGAGACTAGTATGTTATTTATAATAAACCTAACATACTAAACTAATGGGATTTTTCACAAATATCCATTACAAGCTAACTTAGGATACAAGATAACTTAAACAATTTGACATAACAAACATGCCCAATTCAAAATACTAACAACCCTAGCATTTCGAAACTCACATACTAGAAGATACTTCAACTATAATATGTAGGTATTCAACACCAACATGTAAACATACTTCAATGACATGCATAAATCTTATCAAAACAGAAGCTACTCTTCAACCATATAGAGTTCAATCTAATTCTCACAAATCTCTACCTTAGAACAAACTCTAATATCAGAGAACAAACTAGCTTTCTTCATGCAGCTTTATCAACTGAATACATTGGAAAAACTTATAATTGGGCAATGTCTTGGTGATTATATCAGCAATATTGTGATATGTCAAACCTTTAGCACTTGGAGTTCTCCTCGCTCGATTACCCCTATGGCAAAATGCAGCCTAACATCGGTGTGCTTGGTTCGCTCATGATAGGCTGAGTTCTTCGACAGGTGTATTGGACTTTGACTATCACATTTAACAGTGATAACTTTACCTTTAAGTTTCAGATCCTTATAAAAAACCTTCAACCCACAGTGCTTCTTTCACAACTTCAGTTAAGGAAATATATTCTGCTTCAGTGGTTGATAATGTTACAAATAGTGCCAAATATAGTGCAAACATATCAAGAAATAGATTTTCTGGAATCTATACAACCTGCATAATCAGAGTTGACATATCCTTCGATATTTGCTTTACTATCTTCACCCAAGGCTCCACCATAAATTAGGACTCTGTTCAGAGACCCGTTTATGTACCTTAAAATCTACTTTAATGCTTGCCAGTGAGACTTTCTAGGATTCTCCATGTACCTGCTTACAAGACTTACTGCATATGTTATATCGAGTCTAGTACAAACCATAACATACATCAAAGAACCTACTATATTAGCATATGGGATGTTATTCATATAATTTATTTTGACATCAGTATCGGGACACTGATTTATACTCAACTTGAATTGAGGATTTGTTGGAGTCACAACAGGATTTGAACTCGACATACCAAACTTTTCGAGAATCTTCCATAGGTATGCCTCTTGAGATAAGAAATTTTGACTATTTTTTATCTCTTCGGATGTCAATCCCAAGAATCATGGATGCAGCTCCCAGATCCTTCATATCGAACTCCTTATAGATTTTAGCCTTCACCTCCATTACATCTTTGACATTGGTGCTTGCTATGAGAATATCATCAACATAAAGCAACAAAATAACAAATGAATTACCCGGTTGAAATCTGAAGTAAACACAGTGGTTGAACTGGCTTCTAATGAAACTTATGCGTGCCATGAACTTATAGAATCTCCTATTCCATTGTCGAGGAGATTTTTTCAGCCCATATAACGATCTATTCAACTTGCACACATAATCTTCCTTTCCCTTTTCGACATACCCTTCAGGTTGTCTCATCAGGATTGTTTCTTCTAGATCACCATACAAAAACGCAGTCTTCATATGAGTTTGTTCCAGTTCAAGGTCAAACTGTGCCACCATGGCAAGCAACATTTGAATGGACTCGTGCTTCATAACAAGAGAAAATACATCATTAAAGTCAAAACCTTCTTTCTGAGTGAAACCCCTTAAAACCAATATTGCCTTGTATCTTTTCAACGTCACTCCTTCAATTCCTTCCTTAACTTTGAAAATCCATTTACAACTGACTAACCTGGCTTCAGCAGGTTTCTTGATCAGTTACCAAGTGTTGTTATCATGAAGAGATTCCATCTCATCATCCATGGCCTTCAACCATTCAGTTTTATTTTGACTCCTCATAACTTCCTTATGGTCTCTAGGTTCTTCGTCTAGAACCTCACTTGTAGAGATTAAGGTATAAGCTATAAGATTTCCATACCCAAGTCTCTTATGTGGTTTGATGAATCTTCGCGTCCTATCTCTTGCCAATAGGTAGTCATCGATAGTTTCCTAAACTTTATCAACATCTTCTGCTTCTTCTTCGACTTCATCTGAGATATGCACTTCAGCATCAACATGCACCACCTCAATAGGAATTTCTCCCTGTTCCATCTCTTTATCAGATATTTCTGCACTTCGACCAACATCATTAGTTTTCTTGAAATCCATTTTAGCTTCATTGAAAACTACATCTCGACTGGTGATACACCTCCTGTGACCTGGCTCTAGGCACCATAGTCTACAAGCTTTGACTCCTTCAGGATATCCCATGAACATGCATTTTAGAGCTCTAGGTTCGACCTTGTCTTTCTTAATGTGAGCATAGGCTACCCTAGGGGTGTTCGAGGTGCGGTTTGGGCGGTTTTAAAGCAAAAAATCACCTGAACCGTAAGAGAAAAAAAACATGTGGTTTGGTTTGATTCAGTTGGCTTTTAAAAATAAATCCGAACCAAACCAAACCAAACTAATGCAGTTTGGATTGGTTCAGTTTTTTACAAAAAAAAATTATTAAGCCATACATACACATATAGAGGAAAATATAATTTGTGTTTAATTGTTCATACATTACCATAGGAAAATTTATAATTGTCAAAATAAGTTTATAATTTGATACATAAAATTGCGTATTATAATTTTATCTAAATCTAAAGAATGATATAGACAAGATTGCATTCTTAAATAAATATTATACAAAGAATATGATAAAATATATTTTATGAAAATAGTATTTATAAATGAATAATATTCTATTTTTTTTACGGTTTATAAATTAAAATAAATATCATACAAAGTATGATAAAATATACTCATAATACATGTTGATTTCTCTAAAGAATTAAAGAAATATATATTGGTTAGTAAGATTTTATAACATAATACGGTTTTGTTTGGTTTGGTTCGGTTTGCAAAATACAAACCGCAAACCAAACTGAATCACACGGTTCCGTTAGAAAATGATCCAAACACATCCGAACCAAATGCGGTTTTTTACGGTTTCAGTTTGGTTCAGTTCGATTATGCGGTTTTCTATTGGGCCGATTTCGTTTTGAACACCCCTAGGCTACACAGCCAAATACTCTCAGTTTGTCGAGATCTGGTGGATGTCCCGACCAAACTTCTCCAATTGTCTTCATATCTAACACAGTCGAAGGACATCTATTTAACATATATGTTGTTGTCGTAAGAGCCTTAACCCAAAATACCTTCTTCAATCCAGCACTAGTTAACATGCATCTAACTTTTTCCAAAATAGTTCGATTAAATCTTTCTGCCAAACCATTTTGTTGTGAAGTACCTGTAGTAGTTATGTGCCTTGCAATAGCAGAGGCATCACAAAAGTTGTTGAAAGCCTCATTGCAAAATTCAAGGCCATTATCGGTTCTCAACCATTTGACCTTTCTTCCAATTTTATTTTCGACCAGAGTTTTCCAACTTTTGAAATTCTTAAAAGTTTCATCCTTAGTCTTCTGGATGAATATCCGTAACTTTCTGGAATAATCATCTACTATGGATAGAAAATACCTTACTCCTTAATGTGATGGACACCTTCTAGACCCCCAAAGATCAACATGGATGTAATCAGAGGATCCATGTGTTCTTTGTTTGTCTTTGTTGAACTTCACTCTACAAGATTTTCCAAGTACACAAGGTTCACAAAATTTCATCTTTTCGACTTTGTCTCCACCAAGCAAATTTTGTTTCCCTAATTCAACCAGATCCCTTTCACTAACACGGCCCAATCTCATGTGTCAAATTTATGTCTTCGACAAAGGCTTTGTGGATGCAACATTTGTCGAACCACTTATAACTTCAGCCTTAAGGGTATACAAGCCCCACTTCCTCACGCCTCTCAAGACTTTCTTCGACCCCTTCATGATCTTAGGATACTTTTCTCTCCTTGGAAAACATATCCTTTTTTTTGTTGAATTCACTAAGAAAAATCAAATTTCTCTTCAAAGTAGGTACATACCTGACTTCAGTCAATAACCTTATTGACTCGTCATGGAGCTTGAATCTCACAGATCTAAAACTTGCAATCTTGCAAGCTTTGTTGTTTCCCAACAATATATATCCACCATCTTGATCAAATAGTTCCTTGAACAAGTCTTTGTTTGGAGTCATGTGCTAAGTGCAACCTGAATCTATAATCCACTCTTTTCTTGAGTCGCTGCTTGAAACCACAAGAACATCAGATGAGTCAAAATCATCTTGAACAATGGATGCGTTGCCATTATCCTTACCTCCATGATCTTTCAGGCATTCAGGAAACACCTTTCTTGTGTGACCCTCCTTCTTACAATGATAGCATCAAATACCAGATGCTTTGCCACTATAAGACTTATGTTGACTTTTACCTTTCTTCTTATCGAACTTACCATCCTTTCGCAAGAATTTTCCCTTAACAGCCAAATTTTCACCAACCTTTGAAGGTTTATGCTGCTTTCGTTCGTTCAAGTCCTTATAATACAAGGTTGATTGAACTTCTTCAAAGGTTAGGGACTCCCTTCCATACAAGAGAGTTTCTTTGAAGTGAGCATGCATTCTTGGCAAAGCGCACAACAACAACATCTCTTGATATTTATCATCGATCTTCACATCAATATTTTCAAGATGAAGAATCAGCTTGTTGAACATATCCAACTGCTCAACCAACATTTTGTCTTCAATCATATTGAATGAATACAAAACTTGATTCAGGTAGAGTCGATTTACTAGCAATTTGGTCATGTACAAACTTTCAAGTTTCACCCATAACCCTGATGTCGTCGTCTCCTTTGATACTTGTCGAAGAACCTTATCACCAAGGCTCAACAAGATTACGCTATGGGATTTTTCTATCATGGTCGTCTTTTCTTTTTCCGTTAATGCATCATCCATAGCCGCCACTCCCTTCAACGCTTCCAAATAACCCTGATGAACCAGTAGGGCTTTCATATTCAAGCGCCACAGACCAAAATTGTTCACTCCGGTGAACTTTTCAATCTCATACTTTGTTGAAGACATCTTCTCCATGCTTACTTCACCAATTTGTTGTGAAAAAGATGCCTTAAAAATAAAGTATAAATTGTTTCTCTATGATCAAGAAACACACAAGGGTAGAAAATATGGAAAAACAAGAAGAACACAAGAAATTGGTTATTAACTGTTATTCTTTCCTTTCTTTTTAAACAAGATTACAAGTGTTACAAGAATAACAAATAACCTATCTCACTCTAAAATTAAAGAGAACAAAGGTTAATTAATTAAATTAACAAAAACCTAGACCTAATTGTTTTTAGGGTTTGCAAAAAAAGGGTTTATTTTTTTAGGTTTGTTAAAAAAAATAATTAAACCAAAAACATTAGGGTTAGAAAATAATATTAGGGTTAAATTAATCAAGAAAAACAAGTTAGAAGCAAAAACAATGCAAAATGCTAGGGGTGGGTGTTGAACCCATGCCCTTTGCCTCCTGCAATGCATAACTTGCCACTGCGCCAGGCGTGCGCCTGTGTTAGGGGAATGGAATCAGCACAACATGTAGTAAACCTACAAGAACTGGAAAATATGAAAAATAAAATGTTAAAAGGAAGGATCGAACCCACGCCCTAGTATATGAATGTCTTATCATACACGCGCTTGCCACTATGGTGGCTGTTTCATCCGGTACATAAGTGAAAACAATCAATTATATAATAAAACAAAATTATTGGGCCGGAGAAGCGTCGGAGCCCTAACTCCGGCCGTCTTCTCCAGCGACTCCTTTTCTTGTACCTGTAAAACAAGGAATGTTAGTGGTTCAAAAGTACCCTACCCCCCTAATTTGGGCCTCGCGAATTTAATGGATGCATTAGTTTTGGCCAAATCGTGTTGTATGGTGAGATACGACGAAGATAACTTAAAACAGTGTAAACATGACAAACCCTTGTCCGGTCGTTATGAGGCTCGTTTAAGGGGTCTATCCTGCATGATTGTACCTCAGAAACATGTTAGTACTGTTAGTATACATTAAAATACAAAGAAAACAAAAATACAAATTCGTGCAAGAGTGGAAAACCAATGATGCATGTTCGTGCATTTCAGGCCCTTTGGACCCACAAGATTGATCCATTCTTACCCTACACTGCTTCTGGAATTGATTTGAATGTTTGGCTTGCTTAGAAAGAGGCTATAACTAGGGTTTTCGATTTGCCCTAGTTTAGATGATTTTTGAAGTTTTTTTGGAAAGGTTTCTTGTGCAAGGTTTTCGTGGTCATATCTTGTCTGAATGAGGAATATATATAGAGATGAATTAGGGCAAAAGAAGTGTGGGCTTGGACCTTTGTATGAAAGTCTTTTATTTTATTTCATTTATATTGAATTTAAATAAACAAAATTAAAAATAAATGGAATAAAAATCCCTGAGGACCGATACAAGAGTCATTACAAAATTCGCCTTACATTGTCAATTTTCAAAAAAAATTCAAATACACACACACAAAAAGCAAATTTTCAAAGTGGGTTAAACGATTAAGAGTCTGTAGATAACTACGGATGAAAATGGTGATAACACTTTCCCTTTTCATAATCTACCCCCAGAACTCAAAATCTATCAAGGTCTTTGCCGTTCTTTTCACCCTTTTCTTATTGGATAAAAGAAAAGTCGTTGACGACTCTTGTTATCCACAAGATTTGCAATAAAACACAAAGCAAGTCAATTCTTCCATCGTATTACAATTTAGATTCCATTTTTGTTCTGAATTTTCCAAACCAATAAACATCCATATTATAAGTGTAAAATAATTTTACATTATCAACCAATAATCATTGTGTATTCCACGAAATCACACTAATATTTTGAATATATTTGACATGATTGAATAACGTATTTCTATTGAATGATGGTATAAAGCTATTTTAAATTTCGGTGCACTACCTTTAATTTTACAAAGAATTGCATAAAAATTTTGTTTTCAAAATTTAAACTAGTTTTAATTTTTTTATTATATATATATATATATATATATATATATATATATATATATATATATATATATATATATATATATATATATATATATATATATATATATATATATATATATATCACTTTTAATTATTACTCCGTGGATTTTTATAATTTTTTTTTGAATTTTTACATATATAAAAATAATAATTACTATTTTATAAAAAAGAGAAATTATAAAAGATTTTATTATAAAAAAAATTACAAAGGATTTTATAATAACTCTTAAAAATTGATCTATGTCTTTATACAACAGTTCTCTTAATAGAAGGTAGAATTTATCTTCTTGAATTAGTCCGTCACAATATCGAATATTAAAATTTAAAAAAAATTATTATATTATTTAATTAATGTAAATAATTGAACGAATATATAATAATAAATATTTAAAGATATAATAAAAAAGATAACGTTAATAATTCTTCAGTATCGTAAATGGGAAAATACTTTTTACTTTATATTAATGATAGTATAAATACTTCAATTGCTTATAAAGATAATAATTTAATAAATCTACAACGTTAATAAAACTTCTAATTATTTATTTTTTCCTTTAAGGGGTGGAGGTGGAACCCGGATTTAATTTTAGGTAGGTGCATTTTTCTCTAATAATACAAAGGAAATGTCCCAGTTAATGGGTCTTGACTATTCCACAAACTTACAAATTCAATTTTGTAATGTTTACTTATCCATATATAGCAATCAATCAGCTTCTATGTTTTTGTCTAGTAGCTATCAATTTTGTCTAGCCATCAATTGATTAGGCATAGTTTAATCCACCAAAAAACTTACTTAGTCAAAAGAAAAATTAAGCACTCTTGAATGTAATAGTTGAAATCAAACAATAATTGTTCTTTCATAATTTAGTCCTAGATCCATTTCATCATCATTTTCTTACATAGATAAAATGTAGCTTTTCATTTATGGAATTGAATCCTAGAGATTGACCTAGAAAGAGGTTTCCATTTTGAATACAAAGTTGCACATATAACTAGAATAATAATGCTAGTATAATTGATATATAACTTGTTGAATGAGATTTGCTTGTTGAATGAGATTTATCAAGAAAAATAATGACAAAATAAACAAATAGAGTATATTGCTATTTTTTTCTGGTTGTGTCATCAGAACAATTTCTTTTTTAACATAAAATAAAGTAATTGTAGCCCATCCTTGAAGTCTGCATTCTGCAACTTTAGCCATATTTGTGTAGTCAATTTGCAGTACAATGTAATGACTATAGAAACAGATAAAACAAAGTTAAATAATATATTTTGAAAATATCTAAGTATACAAACATCAAACTCAAATAATAAAATAGATCAATTTCAAAATTCAGAAAGATTGGTGCACAAATAAGGCATGAAGTATTTAGCCAAAAATGTCAATAGAGATGTTTTTTTATTCATAATCGGCTACTTACATCACAATAGGAGATGTACTTTATGACCCATTGAAACTAATTTCCCTGAAATCAGAACTCCATTGAAACAAATCTAAAAAAACAAATAGCATAAATGAAGAAAAAAAAACTTTTTTTTTACCATGATCATTAACAATTAACAAAATTAAGCTCCATCATCATCCTCATCATCATTACAAGTCACATAGAACAAACTTTGAAGCAGTAAAAGCTAAATTTGTAAAACAAATAAGACAAACATCAAGTGAAAATCATAAAATAAACATCTAACACCTCTACTATCATGCATCTCCCTAGGTAAATGTTCCCACACTTTTCAATACCTATAAATTCCGACCTGAACAATAAACAAAAACCACAAGTTTGAGTGTAATTTTACAGATATGTGAATATTGACCTATGAATCATTGACGAAAGACTTGATGGTTGGCCTGAAACATCGAAAACAACGAACATTGAACACTAAAACACCAAACATTGAGCTTCATAATAAGTTCGGAATTCTTAAGACAATTGAATCACATAAGAAATATTTAGAGGATGAATTACACAAGACCGAGGAGGAAAACAAAGTTTTAACCTAACTAAAATCGGAAGAAGGTTGAGAGAGAAATCCTTCTTGCAAGTGAGAGGTGAAAGGAAGGATGTGATGGGAAGTGGCGGCGAGAGAATCATGTTTAGGGTTTCTCCATTTTGTTTCTTTTATTTTTACAAATTTAAATTAAAATGTAATATAATAAATTCATGTCATCTAAAAAACGCCCAACTGAAATGCCACCCTTGCAAAAATTAACAGAAATTCATAAAATTTAATAGACGAAATCAAAGTGGCTAACGAAAGTACACATAAGGAGTCTAAAACAAACGTTTATTAAATAAGGGACTGAACTAAAACCTGAAATTAAGTTAAGGGATTAAAGGATTCATTAAATTTAAAAAATGTTACATACTTCAAAATTATTTAATTTCTAGGAGTTAATCTGATGATCACGAATACCCGTGTAATGAGAGTGTGTGTCTCTCAAGATCTCAAGTTCGTTTTAGATGTAAGCAATTTTTTATGTTAATCTTGTTAGAAGTAATTCATATCTAGATGTTGTCGTTGAAACCAGAAACTTCTGATGTTATTACTCAGAAGCAGTGTTGCTCAGAAACAGTAGAGCTTCTGAGGTTGTTAGCCAGAAGTTGTAAGCTTGTGAGACTGCTTAGTTAGAAACCACAGTTTATTATGTTCCAGAAATATGTTTACCTTCTGCAGTTGAGTTTAGTTTGTTTTTTTAACTTAGTTATTAAGTTTACTTTTGTTATGACTTATGTGGCAATTTACTTTGTGTATAAATAGATTAGTGGTGGCTATCATATTTTAATGAATCTTTATTACAAATTTTGTATCCTTCATTGCAGAGCAATAAATATATTCTTTCATTCTTCCTGTTTTTTATTACCTTATGCACTAACAATTGGTATCTAGAGTTCCGGTTAGATCCATATGGAAACACGGGAAACATGAGTGAAATAGTGAGGCATTGTGTGATTGATTTCGTTTATTGAATTCATGTTGAATCTTGAACAGAATCGTAATAGAATCACATTTTCTTATTCTGTGGGATGGGAAACACTGTGCTTTGTGAGATTTGAGTGATTTGCACAAGGTTGAGGATGAAGGGAAACGGTAGTCTGAGCACTAAACTTCTAATGTTTGATGGCAAGAATTGGAATCACTGGATGATTCAGATGTGTGTGTTGTTTGGCGTTCAAGATGTTCTTGATATCGTCAACGATGGTTATGTTTCGGTTGCACTTCTAGAAAATGCAACTGATGCGTAGATAAATGCTCAGCGTGATCTGATGAAGAAATATCATAAGGCATTATTCTACATTTATCAGTGTGTGAATGAGAACGTGTTTGATAAAATTGTTGATTCGACAACGGAGAAGGCTGCGTGGGTAATACTTGTTAGGTGTTACGGTTATGACACATCAGTGAAGAATGTGAAGCTTCGGTCTCTATGAAAGGAGTATGAGAATCTCAAGATGAAGGACAATGAAAAGGTGTCTGAGTATATCTCCATAGTGATTCTAATTGCTAATGAGATGAAAGCTTGTGGAGAAACTCTTTCTGAACAAGTAATCATTGAGAAGATATTGAGGTATCTTACTCCTCAGTTTGATTACATTATTGTAGCAATTGAACATTATACAGATTTGGACACCATGAGAATAAAAGAGTTGCAAAGTAGTCTAGAGACGCAAGTGTTGCGTCTGACTGAAAGAACTTCTTAGAGGAAGGTTGAGCAGGCTCCGAAAGATTCTTTTGTCAAGAAGGACCAGAAGCATTCTTGGTCAGAAACTAAGAAGAGACATGGTGGTATATTCCAGAATTCAGAAACCTTTACTTCTGATGAAAAGAAACATCAGAAGGTAAGGAAGAAGTTTGACAAGATGAAGGTTCAATGTTACTGTTGCAAGAAGTTTGGCCACTTTGCTAAAGATTGTTGGTCAAACAAGGGAAGGAAATCAGAAGAAGAAAATATAGTCAGAGGAGACTCTGATGATGAACCTGTTCTTTTGATGGCTTCTGAGTCTCATGGAAGGTGTTTGGTAGATAGATGGTATATGGACACTGGCTGCTCAAATCACTTGACTGGAAATAAACAATGGCTAATGCAATTTGACTCTAGAAGGAGAACAAAGATCAGATGTGCTGATGATAAGTACCTTAATGCAGAAGAAATGGGAAATGTCAAAGTCAAAGTAAAGAATAGGAAGAGTATTCTGATCAAGGATGTTTGGTATGTTCCTGGAATTAGGAGTAATCTGATGAGTGCGGATCAGTTTATTGAGAAAGGTTTATCAGTTGTTATTAAGGAAAATATCTTGAAGTTGTATGATTCTAATCATAAGCTAATTATGCAATATGAACAGGGAAGCAACAAAATATTCAAGGTGAATGTGGAGACAACTTAAATAGAATTACTTAGTGTAGAAGACGATGGAGTTGCTAGTAATCTGTGTCACAAGAGGTTGGGGCATGTGAACTACAAAAGTTTAGGACATCTGATTTCTAAGAAGCTCGTGCATGGAATTTCGAAGATTGTAAATCCTGAGAAGTCGTGTGAGGTATGCATGAAAGGCAAGCAATCCAGATTTCCTTTTACATCAGAAGTGGCCCCAAGAGCAAAGCATGCTTTGGGAGTTGTGCATTCTGATGTGTGTGGACCATTCCCATAACCTTTACTTGGAGGAAACAAGTATTTTGAGTCTTTTGTGGATGAGTTACTAAGAATGACGTGAGTAAAACTCATCAAGTTTAAACATGAGGTGTTTATCGAGTTCTAGAAGTTCAAGGTGAAGAATGAGAAACAAATTGGTCAGAAGTTGAAATTCTCAGAACAGAAGATGGATGTGAGTATAATTCTACAAAGTTCCATAAGTTTTGTGAGGAGAATGGAATAGAACACGAGGTTACTGCTCCATACACTCCTCATCACAATGATCTTGCTGAAAGAAGAAATAGAACTTTGCTTGATATGTCAAGAAGCATGCTGAAAGAGAAGACGCTACCTCTACCTTATGGAGAGAAGTTGTTTCCACTTCAACTTATGTGCTCAATAGGTATCCAACGAAGAAGCTGAAGGAAATTGTTCCTTTAGAGAAGTGGACTGGAGACAAGCAAAGTTCTAGCCATCTAAAGGTGTTTGGTTATGTATGTTATAAACATGTTCTATAAGCTAGAAGACAGGAGTTGGATGATAGAAGCAAATAAATTTTACTGGTGGAGTACCACAGTACAGGTGCGTACAAACTTTATTATCCAGAAACTAATAAAGTTGAAGTCAGCAGAGAAGTGATTGTAAAATAGTAAAAAGTATGGGATTGGAGCAAGTCTCAATCCATTTCTAGTGTAGTGCCAACACTAGAGGTAACTTTTGAAGATACTTCAGAAGGTTCTGAAGATGAAGGTTCTGAAGATGAAGGTTCTGAAGATGAGTCAGAACTTGAAAGTTCTGAAGGCGCGTTACAGACAAAAGATAATTCTAGAGAGTCTGAAGATGGGTCAGATGGTGAATCTGATTTTGATCTAGATTTTGACGATGATCCAAAATCTGATGGTGCTCATGTTTTTGGAAGGGAAAACTCTAAAGATGTAGGTTCTGGAGGACAAGCTTCTGGAAGTGATCATGTTTCTGAAGGTATGAGTTTTGGACGAGGTCCAGAAACTAACTTTGTTCCAAGTTCTGGAGAAGATTCAGAACAAAATCAGAAACCATAAAGAATAAGACAAATACCAAGAAAGTTTGCAAAGTTTGACATGTTACAAGACGCTGAAGTAGATTCTGAGGAAGAAGCTGTTCAGTGTCCCATGTTAGTAGATTCTGAACCAATGGGTATTGAAGAAGCTCTCAAGAAGAAATTGTGGCTGAAGATCGTTAAGGAAGAGCTTGAGGTTATAGAAAGAAAAAATACTTGGGAGTTGACTAAGCTTCCAAAGGAGAAGAAAGCCATCAGCGTCAAATGGATTTTCAAGATAAAGTTGAAGCCTGATGGATCAATTGGCAAGCATAAAGCAAGGCTAGTGGCTAGAGGTTTTCTTCAAAAACCTGAGCTAGACTATTTTGAGGTGTTTGCTCCTGTAGCTAGACATGAAACAATTAGATTGGTGATTGTGATAGCTACAAATAGGAATTGGCCTCAGATACATCTGAATATGAAATCTACATTTCTGGACGGTCCATTACAAAAAAAAGGTATATATGTTACAATCTCCTGGATTTGTGAAAAAGAATCAGAAAATGATGGGGTACAAGCTGTATAAAGCCTTGTATAGATTGAAGCAAGCGTCCAGAGATTGAAACTTGAAGATTGATTCATTTTTCAAGAAGTAAGGATTTCAAAAGTGTGAGATATAGTTTGTTGTTTATGTGCGGCATACTTCTTGAGGCTATATGATTCTGGTGTGCCTTTATGTTGATGACATATTACTGACAGGGAGTTATTCTGAAGAAGAAGTAGTTAAGTTCAAGAAGGTGCTAATGAATGAGTTTGATATGATTGACCTAGAAAAGCTGGTATACTCTCTAGGGATAGAGGTATTGTACTCTGAGAAGGATATAATTTTGCATCAACTGGAGTATAAACTTGAGCTTCTGAAGAGGTTTGAGCTAACGAATTGCAAAACTACAATCACACCTGTTGAGACGAATTATAAGTTGGATTCTGATGTTGAGGATGATGATGTAGATGCTACAATTTTCAAACAATTTATTGGCTCATTGAGATATCTATGTAACATCAGGCCTAATATTTGTTATGATGTTGGAATGGTGAATAGATTTATGACCAAACCGCAGTGGTCACATTACCAAGTTGTTGTTAGGATTTTGAGGTACATTAAAGGGACTCTGAGGCATGGAGTGTTATTTCCTTCTGGTGTTAGATATGCAGAGTTGATATGCTATTCATGTTCTGATTGGTGTGGAGACAGAGTTGACAGAAGAAATACTTCTGGATATTTTTCAAATATTTGGGAAGTCTCATTTCTTGGTGCTCCAAGAAGTAACATGTGGTTGCGTTGTCAACTTGTGAAGATGAATACATTGCAGGTGCTTTGATTGCGTGTCAAGCTGTTTGACTAATGAATTTGTAGCAGGATCCGAAGATCAAGGTTAACAAACCTGTGAAGTTGATTATTGATAACAAATCAGCTATAAGTATCGCTAAGAATCCAGTGTTGCATGGAAGAAACAAGCACATTGACACTAAGTTTCATTTTCTAAGAAGTCAAGTCCAGAATGAAGTGTTAGAAGTCGCGCACTATAATACCCAGAAGCAACTTGCAAGTGTTCTAACGAAAGCTGTCAAGACTTAACACTTTATTCGTTTGAGGGATGAAATTGGTGTTGTAGAGTTTAGTTAGTTGAATATGAATTAATGGATAGGGTTAGAAGTAATCCATATCTAGATGTTGTCATTGGAACGAGAAACCTATAATATTATTACTCAGTTGAAATGTTACTCATAAGCAGTAGAGTTTCTGAAGTTGTTAGCCAGAAATTATAAATTTCTGAGACTGCATAGTTAGAAGCAATAATTTATTATGTTTTAAAATTATGTTTAATTTCTGGAGATGAGTTTAATTTGTTTTATTAACTTAATTATTAAATTTATTTTTGTTATAGTCTATGTGACAATTTACTTTATATGTAAGTAAACTAGTAGTATCTATTATATTTTAATCAATCTTTTTTATAACTTTTATAACCGTTATTATAAAACAATAAATATATTTTCTCATTCTTTCTATTTTTTATCATCTTGTACGCTAACAAATCCAAAATTTACTGTGATCGTCGTAGAACGATACACTTACTTAAGTTACCATTTAAATCTCTAGTTCATTGTTGAGATTGATGTTTACTACACTACATGGCCAAATCTTTTAATGGTGTTTGAAAGCACTTTGAGAAATAGTTGGTAGAAGCATGAGGAGTTTTCAAACTACGGTTGGGGATTGAGGAATTTATTGCATGGTGATCTGAACAACTTTAGTTTTGCATTACATCATATGCGCCTTTTTATCTCTGAATCCTAAATTAAAGAACTGGGACCCCATCACTTTCATTCACCACAAAAATGTTACATGAGTTTAGGACCATAGTATGCATATTTTTGTCTACCACCAATAATAATAAGTAGGAGCTCTTGTTTTATTTCTCACCCCATTCAAATTTCTAGCATCATTTACTCATCAAAAATATTTAATTGACATTTAGTTTTTCATATATTTACTGCACCAGATCAATCATATGCAAAATTATAATTAATTTTGTTGAATAGGTAACTAAGTGTGGTTAATCGAAGTTGGATAGTCGAGTTAGATTCAGTTAGTAAACGATGAAATGAAGAGAAAAAAAATTAAAATATTCTATTATATATTTTGTTTCAATTTTTTTAGAATATCTCCCGTCATTGTTTTTTTAGCATCAGCCACGAGCATTATATAGTCATTTATTTTTATTGGTTATTCAAAAAACTTATCAATGATTTCTAAAAGGGTTTTAGGTTCTTCATATTCATATGAAGTCTCTCAAATGCATTTCAATAGAGGACATATGCGGAATTCCCTTGGTCAATCAAAATTCTTTTATTCTCTCGATGTCACAACGAACGGCAATGACTATAGGATCGTCGTTGTGAGGGTGAATCACGATAGCATCTTTTTCTGAAAAGTTGATCTTAGCATTTGGAGCTTATGATTTACTTGCATCATATTCAAGGAATTTTTTTATTAATAACTATGTATTAAAAAAATATTTCGCAAATAACCGGGTTTCGGAAAAAATTACGCAAATAACCATGTTTCAGATGGCTCCACAAAGGAGGAGCCATCTCAATTGGCGCATGCACCTAGGGTTTTGCCCTAGGCGCCATCTCACTTGGCGCCTCCCTTGTCTTTTAGCCAAGTGAGATGGCGCATGCTCCTTAAAAATGAGAGGAGGCGCCATCTCACTTGGCGCCTAGGGCAAAACTAGGGTTTTTTGCTGTTTTATAAATAATTCGTCCGTTTCTTTGAAATTTCTCACACTTTCTCGCACTGTATTTTTATTTTGTACTCCCTTATTTACGTAATGACGTCGCCTATGATTTTTAGCAGAGATGGTTACGTTATATTCTCCGCCACGAAACCTGCGATGAAAATGAAATTCTGGCACATTCACTCCATGGAGCGTCTGAAGCGGGAGTTGATGCGGTGGCTAAATGGAGATATCGCGGAGGGGGGAAAAATTCGAAGGATCCAGCGAAAACGAACAACAACCTCGCATGCGACAGGAAGACCTAATGTGTGGTTGGAGGAAGTCAAAACAGACAGTGATGTAATGCTGATGATGCATGGGTCAGATGAAATTGTGTTAACAGTTGTAATTTCCTAGATTGAATATCGTTAATCATTGTTGTACGCGAAAACCCTAATGTAATTTCCTATATTGAATTTCTTAAATTGTGTTAACAGTTTTATTAACGGAAAACCCATAATGTTTACAACACAAATATTGAAAAGATTTATTGTATTACAAAATTTATGTGGTCGAGCCAGACGCCCGATTCGGACAGTTTTTGCGATTGTGTCCGACCTGACGGCATAAACCACACTTTCTTTCCAACCTGTCAAGATCGTCCATTTCTGTTGTGATGCGCCTGCTTTTGGGACGACCCTTCTTGTTCCTTCGCATTTGGTCATTGTGCCAAACTATATCGCCGTTGTATTCAGGCCAATAGTCCGGTTTTTCCACCAAAGGAAAGTTGTTGTTGTAAACAGTGAGCAACATTTCAGATTTATAAACGTTTGAGAGCAGTTGAAGCGCGTCTTGATGGGTATGAGCACAAGCGGCAATGACATGAGAGCAAGGCATACGAAAAGCTTGAAACCTGCCACAATCGCACCATTGAGAAGGTAAAATGACCCTGTATTCTTGTCTTGCCAGGCCTTCATTGTGGTCGATTGTCTCTTTCACAATGAAGTTGTGGCTATGGCGGTCAAACCGTGTAACCATGTGAGTGTTGGCTTTAGGACTTTCAGCCTTAATGTATTTCATACAGCTTTCACTCCATAGTTGTCCTGATTGCAAGACCGCATACCATATTTCACCTCTTTTGGCAAATAACGCAGCCATCCTAAAATACGTGGATTTCACCAAGGCAGTGATGGGGAGGTTTCGTATGCCCTTGAATACCCCATTCATTGATTCAATAAGATTTGTTGTCATATGCCCCCATCTTTGGCCATTATCGTATGACCTGGTCCACTTTTCGACCGGTATATTGTCGATCCACGTACCGGCTTCTGGGTTAGACAAACGGATCTCGTTGCGGTAATATTTGAATGTGGGCTGTGTCAGTGCGTATCCCGCATTCATCACCGCTTTCCTCAATGTTTTGTCCTTGACCTCCCTCGAGAAATTCTGGACGATATGCCTGACGCAATAGACATGCGTAGAAGGAGGGTCATGCCAACCATTTGCTGGATTATTATAGGCACTTTCAATGGAGGCATGTCTGTCCGAGATCAAACAGAGATCTGGTTGAGGAGCCACGTGTGTACGAAGATTTTTCAGGAAAAAGCTCCAAGCACCACCAGTCTCCCCCTCGACAAGGGCAAACGCAACGGGGAAAATGTTATTGTTGCCATCTTGTGCAACTGCCATCAAAAGCGTGCCTTTGTACTTCCCATACAACCAAGTCCCGTCAATTTGTAGAATTGGTTTGCATGATGCAAACCCTGTGATGCATGGTTGAAATGCCCAAAACACGCGACTGAATATTCCGTTGCCATGCAGTAGACTACCATCTTGGGCGTATGCTGGCAATGTTTCCAGAACATAAACACTACCTGGAGAATATGTCTTGAGTGCATTTAGGTAGCGGGGAAGTTCTCGGTATGACTCCTCCCAGTTTCCGTACACCCTTTCAATCGCCTTAGTCTTTGCTAACCATGCCTTACGGTAAGACGGAGTGTAGTTAAAAACCGTGGTGATGTGGGAGATGATTGTTTTCACCTTCAAAGAAGGGCCGTTGCTGACCAGGGGTAGGATTTCTTGACAGATTAGATCATGGTTGAGTTTTCGGTGGTCTTGTGATTGAGTGGAACTTACACAAGTATGGGTAGTCATGGAACCTATGACCCAGCAGTCACCCCTTAGTCTGTATGATGCGGTTAGCTTGAACATACAGTCAGGGTGGACACACTTGATCTTGTACCTTTCCGGGTTTACACGATCCACCTTATAATCAACCGAGTTGAGCATGTGAAATTTTTTGATGGCCCTTATGCATTCCTCTCTGTTACGAAACTTGTCCTTCTCTTTTAAATTTTCATCCGACTGCATATACGGTTGGAAAAACAAGTCCGTAGAAGGTTTATCTCCGCCCATGTTGAAGTTTGTCATGTGCGTAGGTGGTGTGTAGATTTTGTCAGTAGGAATACTTGGGATGCCATCATCGTCAGAATCGTCGTTCACCATTTCATCAAACTCTAACTCGTTATCTTCTTCTTCATCATCAACTGCATCCACCTCATCTTGCTCATTCTCCAAAGGATCAACCTCCTGTGTCACCGGAGGCTCTACCTCCTGTGTCACCGGAGGCTCTTGAAGCAAAACGTACAACTCAATAGAGTCGTTTCCAGAATAGACATGACTGGAAATCATGTTCTGGAAATCCTCGTCATCTTGAACTTCAACCTTATAAAAAATAACTTGGTTGTTTCCAAAAAAGACTGGACTCTGATAAAATATCTGGGATACCGGGACTCGTTCAAGTTTGGCCTCCAATCTTTTCTTAAAGTACGAGAAATTTGCTTTCCCGTTTAAGAGAAATCGAACGTTGTCGGTGTTTCTAAACAAAAACCCAACTGTGGGACACATGTATGTCTCACCGTTGAAATGTGCTTTGACAACAAATTATGGTGAAGAGGCCATTGTGTAGAATTGTTTTAAGGTTTGAAGGTTGGAATGTTTTAGGTTTATTGATTGTATGAAGGTATGAATGCTGGAATGTTTGAAGGTTAGATGACTGATTCGAAGGTTGGAAAATTTTACAGATTATGTGAATGAATGTTATGTTCAACGTAAGGCAAAAAATTTCAATTAAGTAAGGGATGCAACCCCCCAAGGCTGACAATAATATTACATGCAATAATGAAACCCCATAGCCTGCCACCTATCCTGGCCCTATTCTGCATGCAACAAAGAAAGGAATCCCAAAGGTTGTCACGTAGCCTGAGCCAATGCTGTAAGAAGTGACACCTCTTATTCGCCAAATGGGGTGGCGACAACATTCATTTTTGTACTCTTTCGCCAAGTGAGATGGCACCTCCCTTACTGTCCAATCGTGATACATGCATGGGCTTATGAAGCCACCTAGCCTGCCACCTATCCTGGCCCTATTCTGCACACATAAATGTTTTGTATAAGACTCCACCCATCAACTCCAATGGCCTTGCATGCAACAAAGAAAGGAATCCCAAAGGCTGTCACGTATCCTGAGCCAATGCTGTAAGAAGTGACACCTCTTATTCACCAAATGGGGTGGCGACAGCATTCATTTTTGTACTCTTTCGCCAAGTGAGATGGCGCCTCCCTTACTGTCCAATCGTGATACATGCATGGGCTTATGAAGCCACCTAGCCTGCCACCTATCCTGGCCCTATTCTGCACACATAAATGTTTTGTGTAAGACTCCACCCATCAACTCCAATGGCCTTGCATGCAACAAAGAAAGGAATCCCAAAGGCTGTCACGTAGCCTGAGCCAATGCTGTAAGAAGTGACACCTCTTATTCGCCAAATGGGGTGGCGACACCATTCATTTTTGTACTCTTTCGCCAAGTCAGATGGCGCCTCCCTTACTGTCCAATCGTGATACATGCATGGGCTGCCACCTAGCCTGAAAGAGTGACACCTTACATTTTTTGTAAATGCATGCATGCATATGTGTAACACCCTAAGCATGCAAATGTGACACATCGCAGGCATGCAAGCACAAGCAACCACTACATCAAACTTATTTGCCTATAAATACATACCTTATGAAACATCTCTCACACCCACACAACTCTCACTCTTTGCTACGAAATATTTCTTAAGTCTATCATACTCTCTATTTCTTCCTAAGTCTTTCATACTCACAAGCATTCTGAACAATGGCTCTTCTAACAATGGGCGATACTCACAGAGGCACAAGGGAAAACATTGCTGCATTTGTAAGTCTCTTCTTTGGTTATACATTTTTCATACTTCAAATAACGTGTTGTTCATCTTAATTAATCTTACACTTGTTTAATTATGATCCCAGGATACAAAAAGATTCAGAATCCGTTTGCACAACTACCTGGCTCCGAACCCATTTATCGTCCCTTATCTGGAATATGCAGGTTTTGGACATGTAATAAAGATCTCCAACTGCACCATTGACTCAAAATTCATTCTTGCAATGTTGGAGAGGTGGAGACCGGAGACCCATACATTTCACCTACCAATAGGTGAATGTACCATCACTCTCGAGGATGTGTACATGCTACTGGGCCTCCCTATCGACGGTAAAGCGGTGAACGGGTCGGTTCAACAACCCAACTCACAGTGTGAAGAACTGTTGGGTAGGGATATGGTAGAAGGTGGTGGAGCAAGAGGGCAGGGAATACTACTCACTGACCTGAAACGGCATTATGCAAGTATGGAATTAAATGAAAATTCCTCAGAGAATGACCGAGTAGTAAAAGCCAGAACGTATCTTATGATACTTTTTGGTACATTTTTATTTCCCGAAAGTACGGGAATAGTGTAAATTTCATGTACTTACATTTACTAACAAATTTTGAAAAAACTAGAAAATATAGTTGGGGTTCTGCAGTATTAGCCCACCTGTACAGTTCCTTGTGCAAAAACGCAGTCAAGGAAAAATGTACATTTTATGGGTGCGCATTTTTACTACAAGCCTGGGGTTGGTGGAGGATGGAGTCCTTAAACCCCATCAACAACAACACTTTTGGTTTCCCGTACGCAACAAAGTAAGTCATTAAGTTATAGCATTTATAAATATTCTGCTCTTTCCAAAATATATGCTAAAAATAACATGTTTCTCATTTCCTTTAGGTACTGCGTGAGGGGTATGGATTACGGCAAGAATCCAAGATTCAATGTCGTACTCTACCGGAATCTGTTGGATCACTTAGGCCCAGATGACGTACGTCGTAGCTTTTCACTTTTGTTCATTTTAATTATATATACATTACTTTTGCGCTAACCTCATTTAAATTTTATCGCAGTTCGTCTGGAGACCATATTTGGGTTTGGGCCATTCTCCAAACCCAGAGGATGCAGCAACTTGGACTGCAAAGACTGCACTCATTCGTTTCAACATTGTGGAGATGCACCACAACGACCGTGTGAAGATGCAGTTCGGAATGCATCAAGAGATACCAAGTGATCCAACAGATTTGTCCCCCTGGCATCTAAAAAGGGTCGACGCCCAGTGGGGTCTTACCAACCGGAAAGACTTCGCTCCGGAATGGTGTAAAATGTGGCAAAGGCGTCACTGCTACATCTTGCAATCCCCGGTTTTCCTTACTCAAGGTAACATGCGACACACTGATCAATATATGTCGTGGTACAGGTCGGTTAGTAACCCAGAAATGCACGTGTCTCATCCGAGGTACTTGGTTGACCCACGCACACAATGAGCACAACCCTCGATTCCCCATCAACAAACCCAAAATCCATCAACCTCAAACCAACCCCCAAGAAGAAACAGACCAACAAACACACAACCATATTCCCCACCACAACACAACTACAATCAAATGTCGTACTACCAACCACAATCACCACCAAACTACCAATACCCGGATATGCCTCAAACCCAACCACAATACCAACCCCAATACCAGCACACCCACATACCCCAGACACAATTTCAGTCTTCCACATATCCCAATATGGCGCCCTCAACATCCAGCCTTAGCCCTGATATGGGAATGTCAGAAGATTATGACCAAGCCGACCAAACCTACCATCAACCACCATATCACCAAACAACCCAACATCCACAATACCAAACACCCCAAGATCCATTTCCTTTCTACCCCCCATACTCAGACGACCAATGCTACCGACCAACCATGGAACCCCACCCACCGCCAACACGACCAAACTTTGAGGGTATGGGTAACCGACTGTACCAGAGCGGATCTTCGAGATATGGAGATCTTACTGATTTTATGGATTCGGATCGCATTGACTTCGCTGGGCCATCGACCTTGCCGCAGCAGGAAACGCGACGACACCCAGCAAGAGAAAGGCGAGGATGGGGATGCGGAACCGGGGGTCATTACCGGGTTCCGGGGGATCACTGATGTATCTTTTTTTTTCCCAGTATTTTTTGTATCCATTTTTTTTACTGTTCTTTTAATGTAAAACAGTTGAATGTAATTATTTTTTTTTAAATAAAAAATCCATTTTGTGGATCTCTGTCTAATAGGCAACGCACAGGAAAGAAAATAAAAAAAAAAAATTTACCCTAATTTTATACATAGGCGCCATCTCACTTGGCTTAGGGATTGCCCTAAGCACTTAGGCGCCAAGTGAGATGGCGCCTCCCTTAAAAAAGGAGGTGCATGCGCCAATTGAGATGGCTCCTCCTTTGTGGAGCCATCTGAAACATGGTTATTTGCGTAATTTTTTCCGAAACCCGGTTATTTGCGAAATATTTTTTTAATACATGGTTATTAATAAAAAAAATTCTCATATTCAATGGGCGAGTTATCAACTGTTAGGACTTGGCGAGTTTGTTTTTTTCAAACAGGATTGGAAAGTTTACCTAAACATATCCTCCAGCAATGGTGTTAAGAGTATGGCGAATAGATCGGCCCTCACCACCTTTATCTTGCTCATTACCTTTATGGGATCCTGGATTATCTGAAGAATCCCGACCTTGTGAGTTTGATTTGCCTGATCTTCTAGCTAAATTGTCCTTGATATATTTCTTCAAGTGACCTTCTTGAATGAGACGATATATTTTTTTCAGTTGGTAATAGTCTTCTATTTGATGGCCCTTGACCTTATGGAACTTACACCAATTGTGACGATCAGGTACCATGACTTCCGTCTTGGGAGTCGTCGATTGAGGGACTTTGTGCATGTACAGGATTTGTCGTCATATCTACTCTCGGCAGACACTCAGTGGGGTGAAACTTTCGTGGGATTTTCCACACAACTTGAATGTCGTTATGTCTCTCTTGGACGATGTGTATTGGTTCCTTCATGAGTTATCGGTGCCAAGAGCTTGCTCTTTTGCGTCAAGTGCCTTCTTCCCAACATTACTCTCATTGCCCTTGATGTAGCAATTTGCTCGTGTAACTACCTCATCTAACATCGTTGTTTGTCTTTGGGAAAGGGATTCGTTTAAATGTCATATTCTGAGTCTGTTGTGAAATGCTCATACGAACATTTTCTGATTGGAATGGATCACCTTGATTTTTGCTTCATTAAAGTGGGTGAGATATTCCCTTAATGACTCTGATGGACCCTAACACATGTTGAATAAAATGGTGGCAGTTAACTTCTGATGTCTGCCTGCGGCAAATTAATGGACTAATTTCTTTACCAGTTCCTAGTAGCTAGTGACAAAGAGTCTGAGGAGGCCCATATACCATCTCAGGGTCACATCTCTAAAGGTATCAGACAAGAGCTTGCACTTCAAAGAGTGTGGTACTCCAAAGATGTCCACATCAGAATTGATGGAGGCTATGTTCTTATACGGGTCGCCGCGTCCATCGAACTTAGCCAATAGCGGTGACTTAAAGTTCTCTGGGACGAGTGACTCCCATATTTTTTGAGATATAGGTGAGGGATTCAATGCTTCCAGCTCATTCGTCATATTTGTCCCCTTTTGGCACAATTGAATATTGTTCTTGCGTGGGAACAATAAACGAGTAGCTTGTCTATAGGTATAGAGAGAGTCGTAAGGGGTAGATTTCTATAGGTTATTTGGGGGATTTGGTAGCTACGACAATGACGCGTATTATCCCAAGATGAATATCTTGCTTATCCCGTTTGCATGAGGCCCTTATATAGCCCTCCTTTAGCTCCATTAAGAACCTCAACCAAGGTGTGACCCTTGGGCTTCATAATTGTATAATAGTCGTCGTCACCATGAATGAAGGTGTTCAAAGTTATGTAACGCTGGGTTTTAATGCACCGGTGACTGTTATAGTCATTAATGAGTTGGGTATTAATGAGCCAGGTTGTTGATAAGATATGGGTAGGTGGACTCTAATTACAAGTGTCCTCCGGGTTGGCGACATATATGGGTTGCTACCCAGAGATAACAGTGGTCGTTTAACACTTGTAGCCGAGTTGCATCTCCTTCTGGGTACCCCTCATTATCATGGGCCAGTCACTAATCTTGTTCCCTTTTCACACGACTTTATAGCCCGGCCGGGATTAATATTTTTGGGATGTACATAAGCCCCCCGAATTCAAATTCTTTCAGCAAGGATGCATTGTTCGGTAACGAAAGGCCCGAAAATTATTAAGGTCTAGACTGGGTTGTAACCCTACTTTAACTTTGTATACGTTTGATAGAATGAAAGGTCACCCATTTTCTCTCTCATGGTGAAATGATGACTTCACATAAGTCTTCGTTCATTGGGTGATGTTTCCTTCCCCAATGCACTATTCATCGGGCCCTATTAAAACCCTATTCCATCTTTCCTTTTTTATCTCATCATTTAGAAATGTTACAACTCCAGAGAAAGCGCATATATTCCCCAGGTGTTCATCAATTCCAGGTATTTTCCTTTCTTCTTCCGTCTTATTTTCTCTTTTTCCTTTGTTTTTTTATCTTTAGATAATGGTCACCATGAGAGAATGCGATGATAAGAAAAATATTGTAAAACCCACAAATGATGAAGAGAGAAGGGAGTTATGAAAGCAATGCATGTGGGAGGTTAAGGGTACCTTAGGTCATAAGGAGTTTAATCGAATTACCAAGGAAGTTTATAGTTGTACCTTCACCTCTTTGAGTGATTCTGACTTTGATTCTTCCTCCTCAGGTTCCACAGAAATTTTGATGGAAATGTATGCTCCCTTTGACCTTGAGGTTATGGGCTACAAGAATAGCACGGTTGATGATGAAGAAATCACCAAGCTCTGGTCTTTGATAAGCATCTTCTTGACTGGGGAAGAAGATGATGTTATCCTAGAGTCATGTGCCTCTGGAGAACGGGTATGTATACTTCGTTATAAGGTTACCGATGAGGAATTCTACTATTTTTATGTCGGGGTTTTAGAGGACTTCAAGGTCTGTATACCCTTGTGTGATTTCAATGTAGACACACTGAAGACCGTGAATGTCACTCCTTCTATACTTTGCCCTAACAGTTGGGGCTTTATAAAGACTTAAGAAATAGTCTGTGAGAAGATGAATATCATCCCCACAGTGGATCTGTTCTTCTCCTTCTTTGAGATAAAGGGGGATGAGAAGTGTTCTTGGATCTCTATCAGCATTCTTCCCCATAAGAGCTTTCTCCAAGTATACACCTCCAATTATAAGGGTTTCAAGGATCGGTTTCTGGAGGTAAAGTGTGGTACGAGATGCCCCCGGGTTTTGTATGCTTTAGACAGGCACCCACGTTTCTCTTTCTATTGGACTCGGAATCCTTCACCCACTTTCGGGTTTAATCATGATAAGTTGAGCAACTTGGAGGTCCAGGATCTAAACGTACTCGATACCTTCCGTATGATGAAGGTTAAAGATTTTTTTCCCCAAACTGACAAACAAATCCCAAATTTTCTTGGTGATAGTTTTTTCTTCTGATTAGTCAGTCGTGCAAAACTTTTGATGGTGCTCACACTGTCTTTTTTCCTTTTTTGCAGATAAAATGACATATCTTTCCATAGTCGTGCAGAAGAAATTGATACTGGAGGCTAGAGCTGCCCGGAAAGGGCAGGTGGATCCTCTGTGGCTAAGTCTGACCTTGCCGGGTTAGAAACCCAAACCATAAAGAGACAGAAAGTTGCAGGTTCCAAGGCCACTTCAAGCATGCCCGAGCCGTAAACTTATGCTCCATTCATTCAGGAGGAGGTACAATAAGGCACTATAAAAAATATAAAGACTCTTATGAGGGATGACGCTTGTCGAGCCGATTTGGAAATATCTTCTTTGATGAGAAGGCCTAGAGACGGTGAGGCGTATGGGGAATTCAAATTCTGGTCCAACAACTTTGATGGGCTTCGCTTCCTTTATGACCATCTTAATGCCATTGAAGACGTTAATAAGGTCAAGATCGTAGGCCGGCAGAAGATGACACATAACCTAAGCTATTACCTTATGAGGTGCATGATTTTGACTCGTGGCCTTTTTAAGTCCATTGGTGATTATGAAAAGACTGAGTTAAAGCTCAAGGATGTGATAACCCGACTGAAGGAATCTCAAAAGACCCAGTATGAGAAGTTATATGGCTTGGAGAAAGACTTGGCCAAAGAGAAGGAACGGAGGGAGACTTTAGAGTCTAAGAGCAAAGCTTCTCTTACCCAGCTCAACGAAAGGTTAAAGGTAGATAAGGCTGCCAATGATGGGCTGAAGGTTACCACTTACGAGCTAAAATAGGCTCTTAGGAAGTCTCAGTTGGATATTCTCTCTGTTGGTGATGAGGCTTTTGAGCGGGCTAAGGACCAGATATTGTGCCTACATCCCGACTTGGACATATTGGAGATGGACTACTTTAAGGTGGTGTAAGATGGTCGCCTTGTAGATCTCGAAGAAGTGGAAAAGACTCCCTCTCCTCAGCCAAATCTTGAAGTTCCTTCTTCCAAGGAGAATAACAACAATGATGATGACGGGAAGGAGAACCCGACTCCGTGATTATTTTTCTAGTTATGTTTATGTTAGTCATCCGATAAGGATGCGATTATGTAATTTTTTATTTAGGGAGTGCGATTTTGTCCTCCTCTTTTTGCTATGACTATGACTTTTGCATGCGGGCTTCATATTTGAACCACCCTTCGTGGCTTTTTAATCATTTTGTTTTTACTTGCTTTTCTTTATATTTTAGCTTTCATCACCAAAAATAATCATGTGTATGTATCTTAGCCCATCGGGCACAAAGTCCTTTGGGCTGTACGTTTTTGATCACGGAATGTCGCGCATTATTTTTAGCTATTTCACCCTACTAGGGATTTCTTAATGCCTTACATTAACTATCCGACTTTGTACCCTTTTGTTTGTCTTTGTAAATATTTCAATATAGGCTATGCTTCTCGGATATTGGTTCATATTGCCCGATTAACGAGTACTTAGATAAAATATTTTACCCATACAAAAACTAAGTACTTGCTCACAAATCCTTTCCCGTGAAGGCAAGGTCGATCGTAGTTTAAGAAACCCTAATTCATTGGGTTTGCGCAACTCAAACATTTAACTGAGCCCCAGGCTTTTGTGGTTGGGTTGAATATGGTACTATGACCCTTATGCAAGGAGTGTCAATTCGAGTTCTACATCCTTTATACGAGAGAATACGTTCCTTTGAGCCCCAAGCACGCCTGAAGTGTAGATTCACCTGTTTATTCTCGCCTTTGCCGGATATGAAGTCTCTAAGAGTAAGCATTTGGGAGCTATGTACCCAACTTTACATTACATTATTAAATCAGCCGAGTTTTCTTTTTTAGGAGCCCTAAGCCTGTTTGAGGTTGGATGATCATTCACTTGTTAATTTGTTAGGCTAATGAGCCCCAAGCGAACTTGTCGTATCCTTGAAATCGCCTCAGTGGGCTCTATCCGTTTTATTGAAATTACTCTTAGCCGAGAAGATAAGTCTTGAACCTACATCATAATTGAAACATGTCTTAGGATTAACAAAGTCCTTGATTTTCATATGATATTAATCAGTGGCTTATTTAGCTTGAGGCTTGTTAATATAGCTGAGGTATCGTGCTATCTGACCATCTATTTATGTCAGAAGTTGTGAGCTCTATTTATCTGATACATTTAATCATTTTAAGGAGCGTATTCTTTATCCAGGGAACGTGATTTCTTGGGCCTTGATTCCACTCTGATAACGTATTTAACTATATTGATAAGGAGTGTAAAGTTTTAGTACTCGACACATGGATGGGGAGTGTTTATTATGGGTTCGACTCTTAACGAGGAGTGTCATTAGGTGCTGACAAAGGCCCTAAGGCGTAACCAGCTTAGTGGTTCAAATCCTTTTTTGTCCGAAGGCGAGGTTGACCAAGTTGTGGTTCAGACCCCTTTTTACCCAAAGGAGGGGTTAACCAAGTTGTGGTTCAGAGCCCCTTTTTCCTAAAGGTGAGGTTGACTGAGATGTGGATCAAAGCCCCTTTTTCTTGAAGGCGAGTGTTGTACCCCAAAATTTTCCCTCTCACTTATCAAGAATTTGCTCACAAGATCTCCTTTGACTCAAAGACTGCATTAGGATTGATCAGCCCAAGACACCTCCTTAAGCACTGATGACCAAAATTAAGGTTTGAGATTGCACAAGGATATTTGATCTTCCAATGCCCCATATGACTTTCATGGATCATTATGGACCCCCAAGATCACTCATGTCAAGTTTCAAGTCTTGGATCACATTTTTGCTCAGTCAATTGAGCAGTTGACCTAAAAATCAGCTATATTGAGGAAAACGTCAACCATGGCCAATTTACAGTCAAACTTCATAATTTTTTATCCACATCAACATTTTAAACTCATATGTATCATTTGATCAAGTTTGGACCATAATTCCTCAAGAAATTTGATTAAATCTTCAAAAGGGCAAAATGGTCAAAATTAGGGTTTTGATTGAGGATGGGCAATTTCTGATTTTTGACCTAGAAAATGATCAATTTGTTTAAGTCATGATCTCAAGAGTCGAATTGCATAATTTTGACCTAATAACATGGTTCAAAATATTGCAAGTCCATTGGATTGACAGATGGATTTTTCAGTCAACTAATCAAAAGTCAATTGTATACTGAAAAGTCAAACTTTGACTTTTTGGTCAAAATCAAATGCCAGAGATCACAATTCATCAAAACATATCAAAATATGAAACTTATTCATCAAAAATCAAAAAGTCAAGATTTCATTTTGAAAAGTCAAAATTTCTAAGCTTAGAAATTTGTGTTGGAAATTTCTTATTTTTTCATAACTTTGAGCAACATTTTCACCATGATGCAAGATGATTCAAGAGAAACTTCCAACATGAAAGTTGTAGATCTCCATGAAATCTAAAACTTTTATTTACACAACTCCTTCCAAAAGTGATTGGATCTCAAGTTATAATTTTATGAACATGTGGTCATGAAACAAAACACTTAGTGAAATTTTGCCCTAATTTGGTCAGGATTTTGACCCAACTTCATGGCACTTTTTCATATAGTTACAAGGGGAATATTCAAAAGCAATTCAAATATGGGTTGTAGATCACATTTCGATATTTCCAAAATGTCCAAGAACTCCTTGAGATCATTCTTGAGTAGGGAGAATCGAAGAGATGAAGTTAGGGTTTTATCACTTGATTTACAAGGCATTTTGTGATGAACCAATTTCAAAATTCAAACTATGCTGCATAAACACTACGTTGCAGGCCTCAAACTTGTTAGGCACTCTATAATTAATTGTTTACACAGCTGTTAGAGGCCTCATTTCAAGCATTCAATGCATGGACATGCTTCATATCCATTTTTGGAAGAAAGGTTACATTGTCATTTTGATAAAGTGACTTTTTGCACAAAACTTATTCTTGAGCCTTGCACTTGTTCTTTTCTGATCAAACAAGTCCTATAACTCATGAGAATTGGTTTAGACACTTACAATCACCCAGCCCATGCTTGTACCTCCTCTTGAAACTTATTTCCCACTTTTCTTCAAAATCAAGTAACCTAGCCAAAAGCTAAAAACGTGTACTTCTGATTGTCCAAAGCTCTCAAACACTTTTGTTTATACATACACAAACCATTGGCCACAAACACACGAATGCTCATGCCCTGAAAATACCTAAAACTCATAATCATATTCCATACCTCCATTTTCACACAAACTGACCAAAAACTTGAAACTCATAATCTACTCGTGCGTTTCTTGGCCTTTTGGTTTCTAAAGCTTCTAAATATCATATAGAACTGATCCCACACCCTGTTACAAAACTGTAACACCATTAACACCATCCTCCATTTTCATAAACAAAGCTCTGTACATTGACTTCTCCAGACCATTTCAACCATCCATTACTCCAGCTAATCATTGCATTAGCTTCCTGGGATCTCAAGGAAGCTAACCTGATCATCACCATCACTTGAAACAAGCTCAAACTCAAAATATGATTTCCAATTTTGAGGTAAGTTTTATTAACTTTGAACTCTTCATACAAGCATCATTAATGATTTATTTGTGAATAAAACATGTAGATATCATTGCCCTAAAGCTAACCATGTCCATAGTTTCCATTAATTTTGCTTGAGCTTAGAGAATTTTGAGACTGAAATTTCTGAGATTTTTAGGATTGAGATTAGGGCCATTAAAATTCATGCTTATCTTTGATCTATAGTTTTAATACTTTACATTTTTGAAACCGTGAGGAAATTTGCTACAAGTTTCATGTTTACAGTTTTCATTTTTGATGAGAAATGAGCAAGTTACAGTTGGTCTGGCTGGAGGTTGAAGATGAAGTAATCAGGGCGCATTTTGTATCATATATTTATTGATTTGCCTATGTTAATGAATATATAGCCACCCCAGTGGTAGAAGCGTGCGCCTGTAACCTTTGAGACCTGGGTTCGAGCCCTAGTGGTACCCTTTTGGATTTTTCACATTTTCTTGTTTTCTGATTTTCTTTTTTTGCACACGCTGGGCCTTCTTGGGCCTATTTATTTTTGTTTTTTTCTTTCTAACCCCCTGCAGACTATTTGCATCCTGGCCCAGATTTTATTTTATTTTTTATTTTATTTTATTTATTTTCTTGATTATTTTTCTAAATACAAAAAAATCATAAAAATGCAAAACATGATAGATTTATATTTTTGCTTAGTTTATTTTATTTTTCTCACAAAAAAATATTTTATTTAACTATACTTTATTTATTTTTACTAACTAGTCTTGTAAATTTAATTTAAAACTAGGTTATTATTTATTTTCTTTTACACCAATTAAAATATATTTATTTTAATGTAAAAAAGGCCAAAAATATTTTATAACACTATATATTATTTTCATGACAAAAATATCAAAAATACTTTTCTTGAAACTTAATTTCCTTTTTTCATATAATAGAATTAGGGTTTTATTCAAAATATTTTATTAATAAATTTAAGTTTAATTAATGATTTCCTTTAATTAATTAGGTTAAAACAAATTCACTTTTCTCTAAAAAATCCAAACAAATATCCATTTACTTCATATTTTGCATTTTTGTACATTTATTCATTTTGTACATTATATTCATTTAAATCCTTGTACATTTATACCAATTCAATATGGTTGTAATAGACTAATTAGGTTTAAATTCTTGTAATCTCCGTTCATGAATTTGTATACCCCCCTCTCACAAGTGTTGTAATAGCGTAGTAACTTTTAATTCCGCAATTTATCGCTTTATATATAACATGTTAGTAATTAGGGTTTGTATGGAAAGACTAAAACCAATACTTAGAAAACCTTAATTCAAGACAAAATCAAGCATGAAAACAATATACTTGCACACAATCACCCCTATGATAAATCCACTTGGTTGCCTTTACAAAATGGCCATATTACGCATGTGAGGTGTCTTAGCAAAAACAAGCAAAATACAAGATCATAGTCCCTCGATGACGCTATCTAAGTTTCCTTTCAAATGATCTTAGTCCCTAAAAGAGAATGCTAAGATGTCTTGCAAACATTGCTAATCATGGTTATACGATGACCCACACCCGTCCCATTTACATCCAAATATAGGGTATCTCACCAAATGAATGGTAAGATAACAATGTCAAAGGAAAAGAAAATAAACAAGAAAGACTTTTGAGTAGGTAGAATGATCCTAATTACTTGCTCAATTTCAAACAAAAGCATCCTTGCTATTTTCAAAATAAACACCTACACTTTCAAACATCTTACAAAATTGAAAACATTTTTAAAAAAGATCAACATCTTTGTATACATTCTTACGAACGAGAATCATTACAAAGATTGCCTAAACAAATGGCCTCTTTACAAAATACTTTCAAAAACCACACAAAGCATAATTTCAAACAAAAGAAAGTGATCTAGCAAGTAAGTAAGAGCCCATGGAAAACCATGGATGAAAAGGGTGCTAATACCTTCACTTTTCATAATCTACCCCCCGAACTCAAGAAATAATATCAAAGGTCTTTCCTGTGCTTTTTCACCTTTCCTTTTGGATAAAAGAAAAGTCGGTGGCGACTCTTGCTAACCGCAACATTTAAGATCAAACACAAAACCCTCAAGTCAATTCTCTCACTGTATCACAGAACTGACGACTCTGCTGGGGATAATTCTAAAAATGGGGTTATCTTAGGGTTAGATCACATTTACTTGCTTTTTGTTGTTTGACTTGTATGCTTTACATTATGGTTCTTTGTTTGGGTTTGAATCCTCTACCCGGATTTGGGATACCTTATAGGTAAGTAGAAATACATTGTGGAAACTGTGCGGGGTATACCGATATGGTCTAAGCAATAGCTACGTTAGTGCAACATATTTGTGGATACCGGTAGCCCTTGAGTTAATCAAGGAGAATACTGGGCCGCTGAGTGATGTCATGAAGCAGTAATGAACTTTTAGAACCTTTACTTGACCAACTTGGCCTTTAGGATGTAGTGAGATGACCGACTTTGGTGCAGTCCAAAGTTGGTAGATACTCGATACTACACTCATTGAGGTTTGGTTTCTTGGGATATTTCAGTCGTCATTAAAGAGGATTATGCTGAAACAATGACCAAGGAAACAAACCAGTGATATTGAGCTCCTTAGAACCCGGTTACTATTACTAGGATAGGTTTGAGCCAACTAAACTTCAAGAGGGTACTTACCTATAAAACTCCATGCAAGCCTAAAGCTAAGAACTTGTTTGATTTGTTTGTATATACATACTTGTACATAACATCATGGACATCATAACATCATACTCATTCACTAACCATTTCAAGGATCTTGGGATTTATCTTTGTTCTTGTTTTGTAGGATATGGATTCTCTTCCCATGAAAACTATCCAAGTCAATCTTGTAAGGATCCCTCCACAACTTAAGGAGCTAGCTTCAAGGATTCCTGAAAATTCTCCATTTACCGAGAGACATGGTCGCCTACCCAACTTGGTCACCTCCAACACAGATGAGGACATGATGAAGGTGCCATTTCAGTTCTTTGATCCTTTACACCATTGCTTCACATTTCCCGATTATCAACTTGTGCCTACTTTGGAAGAATTCTCTCGACTCTTGAGGATTCCCATTCCCAATCAACTACCTTTCAATGGTACGGAAAGAGACCCAAAGCCAGAAGAGATTGCTCAAGCTCTACACTTGCAATCATCTGATGTCACAACCAATTGGGAAACAAGGAGTGGTGTCAAGGGTTTCCTAGCAAAGTTCCTGTTTGAGAAAGCCCAAAACTGTTGGAATTCTTTGGACTTGCAAGCCTTTGAGGAAATTGTGGCTCTCCTCATCTGTGGGATGGTTCTGTTTCCAAATTCTGACCAACTCATAGACGTGAACACCGTCAAAATCTTCATATCTCGCAACCCGATGCCTACTTTGCTAGGAGACATCCTACACTCTTTTCACACTCACACTATGAGGAAAAGAGGTGTCCTTATGTGTTGCACTCCTCTCTTGGAAAGATGGTTTATTTCGCATCTTCCCCAATCTGTATTGAAGAATGAGCAAGGTTCAAGGTGGTCACAAAGGTTGATGACGCTCAAACATTTAGACATCCATTGGTGTTCCCGATCCATAGAGAATGTTATTATTGTCGACCATTGTAGAGAATTCCCTAATATCCCTTTACTTGGCATTATGGGAGGTATCACCTACAACCCTTTCTTAGCCTTAGGACAATTTGGTTACGCCCGAAGGGATGGTGCGCATGATATACTCATTCAAGGTTTGGTATTTGACAATGAGAACGATGATCAAGGTCTTCGCGGGAGATTTATCTGAGCTTGGAGGATGTTGAACAAGGTAGATAGCAAGACTTTGGGGCACAATAATTCCATCCCTATTGAACCTTACCTCAAATGGGTATGAACTCGTGCTCAGGGTCTTATGATGCCTTACCCCTCCATTCTCCCGGGAATCATTGAGCCAGTCATGGAAGGAGATATTCCATACACTATCCTACATCCTGACATGCCCACCTTTCTTCAAGACCTACAAAGGGATTGGATACAACTTAAGGGGGAACGAGATACTTTCGAAGCCCAATTCTACGCAAGTGAGAAGAAGGTTTTGGAACTCACTAAGCAACTTCATGAGGAGAGGAGCTTGAATGCCTACATCGCACCAAAGAGGATGCGCACTACCTTTTTATCTTAGAGTTTTGTTAGTATTTTTCCCAAGAGAGGCATTGATGTACTCAAGCTTTAATTTATTAATATAATGTGTGTTTCCTTTTTGTCTAAAACAAATTTGAATCTTTAAAATCCTTGAAATCATTGCATATGCATTTACCATTCATCATAACATAAACAAGTTTCTTGCAACAAGTCTCCTCGTCTCTCTACTGTTTATTTTAGTAAGATGGATCTCGAGCAAACGGTAAAGGACCTCCAAGCTCAGAATGCACAGTTTCATAAGTTATTCTTAACTTTAGCCAAAGGACAAGAAGAGTTGAATACCTTGCTGGTTGAAGAGAAGAAAAAGAAGACGAAGAAAATAACCGGAGTTCTAAACATGGTAAGAAGATTCCAAGGGCAGACAAGAAGGACCTTAGAATTTGCAACGACATCCAGTGAGAAAGACAATCAAGATGGGAAGGGAAAAGAAACAGTTGTCCAGTCAGAGTCAGAAGAGATATAGGAAGAAGAAGACTATTCTAAAGAACAATACCCTCCAGCCGACGACAAGTATGAGCATCTAGAAGAACGGTTGAGTGCAATGGAAATCCAAAAAGTGTCTGACTTGGACTTTGAGTTGGGGTTAGTATCGGGGATTGTCATTCCTCCAAAATTCAAAGCACCTGTGTTCGCCAAATATGATGGAGTCTCATGCCCAAAATGCATCTCCAGTCCTATGTGAGGAAAATCTAGCCTCATACCGCTGATAAGGATTTATGGGTACACTTCTTCCAAGACAGTCTGTCTGGAACTCAACTTGATTGGTTTTATCAGTTAGAAAGAACCAATGTTCACAACTGGGAAGATCTGGCCGCCGCCTTTTACAAACAATACCAATACAACACTGATCTTGCGCCTACCCGTACTCAACTATAGAGTATGGCCATGGTTTCAAGTGAAGGCTTCAAGGACTATGCGCAAAAATGGAGGGACTTAGCAGAAAGGGTCCAACCTCCCATATCTGAAAGAGAATTAGTAGACATGTTCTTGGGCACCTTGTCTGGTCCCTTCTTTAATCACTTAATTGGGAGTTCATCGACAGGTTTTACTGAATTGATATTGACCGGAGAGAGGGTGGAAGCCGGGATAAAGAATGGGAAAATTCAAAAAGATGTATCCTCTTCTGCTGTAAGGAAGCCATTCATCGGAAAGAAAGAAATGGTCGTTGTATATCCTTAGAAAAATCAAGATAGGGCCGAACGCCGTCCAATGGTGGGGGCTGTTATGATTCATAAACCTGCGCCTGATCAGTAAAGAAACAACCAACCAAGAATGGAAATACCAGTCACAAAATTCACCAGAATTAACATGACTCTATCTCAAGTATTTCCACATCTGTTAAGATCCAACCGAGTGACTTTGAAAGAAGCTCCAAAGAACCCTAACACAACCTCTCCTCACTATCATCCTAATGCCCGTTGTGCATACCATTCTGAGTGTCCCGACCATGACACTAACAACTGTTGGGCTCTAAAGAACAAAGTACAAGACCTCCTTGAAGCCAAAGAGATTGAATTCGATGCGTCAAAAAAAGCCCAATGTCATTTCTGCCCCTATGCCCAAACACGACCATAATACAAACTCCATTGAGGAAGATATGTTTGTTACTTAAGTTGATGAACTTATGACCCCACTCATGACTATCAAAAATAATTTGTTGATTGCTGGTGTATTCCCAGGCCATGGTGAAAGTTGTCGTCTCTATTTGTCCCCACCAACCACCTGTCCTTTGTTAAAAGAAAGCGTTCAGTGCCTAATAGATAACAAAGAAATTTTATTCGAGAAGACTTCTATTCCAACTGTTTCTTATAATGATGTTTCCATTGTTACCATTTATGACAATTCTTCTAGGGTCTCCACCAAAAGACCCGTTAGAATTAAATCAGTTCCAAAAGTAGCTCCTTTGATAATTACAATGCCTGGACCAATCCTGTATTCGTCAGACAAAACCGTACCATGGAATTATGGAGGGGATGTTTGCTACCACGGTATGAAGCAAGATTGGCTAGCTGTTGAATATTCAAGTTTTGAGAAAGTCAACTTCAATATCAGTAATATTGCAGGGACTAGCAATATTACCCAAAGCAGAAGGATATTCTCTCCAGAAATTGCTCCCCCAAAAGCAGTTTCTGGACCCGTAATAATTCTTATTGTTGTTGATGCTCCTCCAAAGGTTATTCCCAGTCCTGCAAATAATCCTGCTGACAAAGCTGTTACAATCCCTGTTACCACTCCTACTGACACTCCTGCTGCCGAGTCAACCGAGACTCGAGGTAAAGGTATTCTGATTGTGCCTGTCCAGACGAAGGCGCAATCATTGGCTATCCCTGAAACATGCCGAAAGAGATGGAGGAAATTCTAAAGATCATAAGAAGAAGCGACTAGAATGTAGTCGAGCAAGTGGGGAAAACTCCATCAAAAATTTCCATGCTGGCTTTATTACTATTTTCTGAGGCTCATGCAAAAGCCTTGGTAAAATTCCTGAAAACTTCCCATGTACACCAAGAAACATCTGCCGATCAGTTTCAAGACTGCGTAGCCAGCTTGACTGCAGATAATGGTTTAGGTTTTCCAGATGCTGATTTAACGCCAAGAGGGAGGAAGCATAATGAGGTATTGCACGTCTCAGTTAAATGCAGGGGCACAACCTTGGCTCATGTCTTGGTTGACACTGGTTCGTCTCTGAATGTATTACCTAAAAAGGCTCTTGATAGGCTTGATTGTGAGGGATTGACATTGAAGCCAAGTAACATAGTAGTGAGGGCCTTTGATGGCTCAAAAAGGATGATGCATGGGGAAGTGGACATCCCCATAAAGGTTGGAACCCAAACATTTGATTCAACTTTTTATGTAATGGATATTCTCCCTTCATATTCCTGCTTGCTAGGCCAACCATGGATTCACAATGATGGGGTTGTTACTTCTACGTTGCATCAAATGTTGAAGTATCCCATCCAAGGGAAGATCATCATCGTTCATGGAAAAGAAGAGTATATGGTCAGCCATCTAAATTCCTTCAGATATGTGGAACTAGATGGTGAATTTATTGAAACTCCATTCCAGCACTTTGAAGAAGTCTCACAGGATGTGGCAGTAACCAAGACTGTGTCTCAAGTTCCCAAGATCACAAGGCCTCCACTCAAGATGTCGTCTTTAAAGGATGCCAAGGCAGTGATAGAAGAAGGTGGGTGCACTATTTTGGGATAACTCCCAGATATCCCATACAAATCTGACAAATTTGGCCTGGGTTTCACTTCAGGTGCCCATAAGGTTGTGTGTCGCGCTCGTGCCGGAGGACCACCCTTGAATAACAACAACCACCAAGTCAGCACCGTGGAGGGTGATGAAGACAGTTATAACCTGGAAGATTGGATTTTCCCAACTGTCAGTGGAGGGCTCAGCAACTGGAAGGCTAGAGATTTTGTCCCGATCACATTTATCCCACAGTAATTTGTCTTTACATTTTGTTGGATCTGTAATATTAAAATAATTCATACTCTTAAAACCTCATGTCTTACCCGAGGCACAATGGTCCATTTGTAAGGGTTATTATCTCATTTCCATATGACATCAATGAATCATGGACGTTTTTGTATACAAACTTCGTGCTCATTGTTTTTCCTTTTTACATTTCCATTTATTTCAAAGATAGTTATACCCTTACACACACTCACACTCATAATGCAGGTCTACATCCATTCGGGATCCCATGGGTAACAGTTCTGCTATGGCCTTTTATGACTCTGAAAATCTAATCTACCAAGCCGAAGATGAAGGTGAGGAAGATTCTGAAGTACCATGGGAACTCGCCAGGTTACTACAATAAGAAGAGAGGACCATTCAGCCCTACGAGGAACCAGTGGACACGATCATCCTAGGTACCGAGGAAGACAAAAGAGAAGTCAAGGTGGGTGCCAATCTGGAACACAGTGTCAAGGAGCATCTGATTCAGTTGATACACGATTATGTTGAGGTCTTTTCCTGGTCGTATGAAGATATGCCAGGACTTGATGCAGATATCGTGGTACATCGTCTACCAACAAAAGAAGACTGTCCACCGGTAAAATAAAAGGTTCGTCGCATGCGACCAGACATGTCAGAGAAAATTAAAGCAGAATTCATGAAGCAATGCAATGCTGGATTCTTGGTCGTCACCTCTTATCCGCAATGGGTTGCCAATGTTGTTCCCGTGCCCAAAAAGGACGGCAAGGTACAGGTGTGCGTAGACTATAGAGATTTAAATTAGGCAAGCCCTAAGTATGATTTCCCACTTCCCCACATTGATATTCTAGTTGATAATACGGCACAACACAAAGTGTTTTCTTTCATGGATGGTTTCTCATGCTACAACCAAATCAAGATGGCGCCTGAGGACATGGTGAAAACAACCTTTGTCACCCAGTGGGGCACATTCTGCTACAAGGTTATGCCATTCAGACTGAAGAATCTTGGGGTAACCTATCAGCGTGCCATGGTATCTCTATTTCACGATATAATACATCACGAAATAGAGGTCTATGTGGACGACATGATAGCTAGATCTCAAACAGAAGAGGAGCATCTTGATCATCTACAGAAACTGTTCGAGAGGTTAAAGAAATACAAGCTGAGGTTGAACCCAAATAAGTGCACATTTGGGGTGAGGTCTGGTAAACTCCTAGGCTTTATCGTCATCAATAAAGGTATTGAAGTAGATCCCGCCAAGGTGAAAGCGATACAAGAGATGCCTGCTCCTCGTACTGAGAAGGAAGTCAGAGGGTTCTTGGGATGTTTAAACTACATTGCCAGATTCATTTCTCACCTGACAGCTAATTGTGAACCAATCTTTAAATTACTGAAGAAAGATCAAGTAGTCAAATGGAACGATGAATGCCAAACTGCTTTCGACAAGATCAAAGAGTATTTGCAAGAGCCTCTTGTTTTGATGCGACCTATCGAGGGAAGACCATTGATCATGTATCTAACTATTTTGGAAAATTAAATGGGGTGTGTGTTGGGATAGTATGACGAGTCTGGCCGAAAAGAGCATGCTATTTATTACCTGAGCAAAAAGTTTACCAACTGTGAAACAAGATATTCACTGCTCGAGAAAACTTGCTGCGCTCTGGCATGGGCTGCTCTCCGGCTAAGACAGTATATGATGACCCATACTACCTTGTTAATATCTAAAATGGATCCGATAAAGTACATCTTCGAGAAACGTGCCCTCTCTAGGAGAATAGCGAGATGGCAGATGATCTTGACGGAATATGACATACAGTATACTACCCAGAAAGCAATAAAGGGCAGTGTACTAGCTGATCACCTTGCTCACCAAGTTGTGAAAGACTATCAGTCCATGAAGTTTGAATTCCCAGATGAAGATATCATGATGGTAAACAACTGTGAAGAATTCAGACCATATGACGGACCTGAACAAGGATCCCGATGGACCCTGGTTTTTGATGGGGCATCCAAAGCACTCGGAAATGGTATTGGTGTTGTACTCATATCTCCTGAAGGTTGTTATACTCCCTTTACGGCAAGACTCTGCTTTAATTGTACAAACAACATGGTAGAATATGAAGCATGCATCTTTGGTCTCAAAGTTACCATAGATTTGGGGATCAAATCCTTGAATGTATTCGGAGATTCAGCTTTGGCCATTAGCCAGATCAAAGGGGAATGGGACACCAAACACCCTAACCTTATCCCTTACAAAGAACATGTTTTGACATTGCTCCCACATTTTGAGAAGATTACCTTCGAGCATTTCCCGTGAGAAGAAAATCAGCTAGCAGACACACTAGCCACAATGTCATCTATGTTTTAACTTAAATTGGATAACGAGGCTCCCCAGATCACCATTGAACGAATGGATGAAACAGCACACTGTCACGAGATTAATACTGAAGAAGTAGTGGACCAACCTTGGTTTCACGAAGTCAAGAGGTATCTCGAAACCCAAGAATATCTAGAAGGAGCTTCAGTAAACGATAAGAAGTTCTTAAGGAGATTGTCTACTAAATTCTTCCTTGGTAATGGTATTCTTTACAAACACAACCATGACTCTGTGTTACTTCGGTGCGTAGACAAGGTTGAAGCTGAAAGGATCATGGCTGAATTACATGAAGGCACTTTTGGCACCCATTCCAGTGGGCATATGATGGAAAAGAAAATCCTACGGGCAAGCTATTACTGGTCTACCATGGAAGCAGATTGCTATCAACACTCTCGAACCTGCCATAAGTGTCAGATCTATGCTGACAAGGTGCACGTACCTCTGGTTCCTCTGAATGTCTTGATGGATCCTTGGCTCTTTGTTATGTGGGGGATTGATATGATTGGGGAAATCAAGCCAACAGCCTCCAATGAACACCAATTCATCTTAGTGGCCATTGACTATTTTACAAAGTGGGTGGAGGAAGCTTCTTTCGCTTTCGTTACCAAGAATGTTGTCGCCCGGTTCATCAAGAAGAATCTCATCTGTCGTTACGGTATCCCGAAAAGGATCATTACAGACAATGGTACGAATCTAAATAATACTATGATCACCGCCCTGTGCGAGCAATTCAAGATCCAGCATCATGATTCTTCCCCTTATTGGCCAAAGATGAATGGTGATGTCGAAGCCGCAAATAAGAACATTAAAAAGATCAGACAGAAAATGACAGTCACATACAAAGACTGGCATGAGATGCTACCATTCGCTCTCCACGGCTATCGTACCACAGCTCGCACATCAACCGGGGCAACACGCTACTCTCTGGTATACGGCATATAGGCTGTCTTTCCTATTGAAGTCCAAATCCCCTCTCTAAGAATTATGAAGGATGCAAGGCTGAATGAAGAAGATTGGATCCAGACTTGACTTGATCAACTGAACTTGATTGATGAGAAAAGGCTTACTGTTATCTGCCATGGTCAAATGTATCAAAAACGGATGATCAAGGCTTTCAACAAAAAGGTCAGACGCCAAGTATATCAAGTTGGGGATCTGGTAATCAAACGCATCATACTACTGCAAGGTGATCCCATGGGCAAATGGAATCCTACATATGAAGGACCGTTTGTAATCAAAATCATATTCTCTGTTGGAGCAATGATCTTGACCACCATGGATGGCGACCATGATACGGTGGCAGAACCGACTATTTTTACTGATTTGTGTTTTGCGTTTTTTGTTCACAAATGTCGCGGTAAGCAAGAGTCGCCACCGACTTTTATTTTATCCAATCAGGAAAAGGAAAAAGAACATAAAAAACCTTTTTCGAGATGTTTCTGAGTACGGGGGGTAGATTATATAAAAGGAAGGTTTTAGCACCCTTTCTATCCATGGTTTTCCATGGGCTCTTAGGTACTTGATCATTTTTAAATTTCTTGTGTGTGCTTTGTTTTGAAAAGTTTTGTTTTACTCCGTTTTAACCCTTGTTTCTGTCCTTAAGAGTGTTACGAAGTTGTTTTTGAAAACTGTTTGAAAAGTGTTGGTGTGAAAAAGTTTGTTTGTTTGAGCAAGTACCTAGGAACTAATCTACCTACTCGAAAAAGGTCTGTTCGTTTTCCTTTAGACAACACTATCCTATTATTAAGGAATAGGTAGCACCGCCGTTGGATGTTTAAAGGGACGTTCGAAGGGACGAAATGATCACTGGAGGCAACAAGTAAGGATACCTTAGTGTATCGAAGGGACTATCGTCATATAGGTAACATCGATGGACAAGATCATTTCTCGTAGGCAACTCGAGAGACGTTAAGGGACAATGATCTTTATGATGACTTTTAGATTGAGGGTCTTTTGCTAAGATGTCCCTACGTTCGAGGGACATGACCATTGATTTCAGTTATTTAATCTTTGCACAATTAAGGTGATCTATTGTTTTAATTTTATTGGTCTTTTGCATGCAAGCCTATTATCCATACATCTAGACAGTTCATAGTTGCGGGAATTAAAAGCGAAAAAGTAAATCTACGCTATTACAAGGCTTCGGGGAGGGGGTTACATGACCAAAAACCGGGGATTAAACAGTAAATAATATGTGGTAAACTCTAATTAAAAACTATTACAAACCCGAAGCAAATACAATAATTGAAAAATAAAATATTGCGCGCGAGAATTAGGTACGGGAATTAAAGTTTAAATTCTAAAATCTAATCAATTAAAGAGAAAATATTTTTTTGTATTTTATTGTTGAGAAAAATATTTGAAATCTTAACCTAAATCTAATTAATTAAAGAAAAACATTTTTTGGTATTTTATTGAGAAAATTAAATATTTGTGAATTAAACCTAGTTTGTCTAATTAATTTTAATTATGAAAACAATCAAGTCAATATCATTAAATTAATTATTTTCCAAAAAAAAAACTAATTTTAATAAAAAACCTAATTCTACATTTTTGTGGTTTTCTTGATTTTATGATTAAATAAAAAAATGATTTTTTTGTGTTATTTTTGTAAAAGGAAATAATTAATCAAATAATTAAGATAAAGGAAATAAAATTAAAAAAAGAAAAGAAATTGGGCCTGTATTGTTGAGCAATTCATGGGGTGTAGTACTAAATTTGTTAGGCCCATTCCTTGCTCAGCCCAGTCAACGCGCTAGATCCAGTGTGATGCTCTTTCTGACGGTCCATGGTATGACTTGAGCGTTGGATCTGGATTGATGATGAATCCAATGGTTGGATGATTAGTTGTAAATATAATAACATAAATAAAATATAAAGGAAATAAAGTGGTCTTTCCCAAACGCGCGCGTGATTCAAATCACCCAATGGGATTCTGCCACCTAATTATCTTCTTTTCCATAACTGTTGTTTTTTGCCACACTTTTACCTACAGTCGTTTCGGTCACTAAAAGCTATAGTGACGGATTTTGTTCGTAGCCATAAACCTGTAAAATTCAAAAACGCAGCACAAGCAGAATAAATTTAAACGAAAGACATGGATCAATTGTAAATCCTCTTCTAAGCATGATAGTACCCTTGATTTTGTCCAATTTTTCCTCTATATGGAATTCCCAATTTGGGACCTCAAAACCCTAACAATGGCATCGTGCCATTCCTGCACTTAAACTTCAATAAAACCAATCAAAAACATTGCAAATATGATAGCAAGCATGGATATATGATCAAAACATGTTTATGATGGATAAATTATTGAAAATGAATCTTGAAAAAGATGCAAACCATGGCACTGTGAGGCGTGATTTGTGAAGGTTTTAAAGCTTGAGGATGATTGGAATGGCTTCAAAAAATGTCCAGGAACGGATTGTTGGCCTTGGAATTGCTTGAATTAGTCTATGGAGGAATATGTGATTAGCACTGTTTTTGACAAAAAATTGAAGTTGACTCCTTTGTTTTCACGACCAAGAACCCTTTTTTATGCTTTGGAAATGTTGTGTATATATCATAGAATGCTTTAGATCAACAAAAATTGATCATATCTTTACAAATTATGGAGATTTGATTTTATTCTTTGCCTTGTATGATTTGTTTCCAAAATAGACCAAATTAAGATATTTTCCAATCAATTAGCTCTTGCATAATTTTTTTGATTTTCTAGCTGTTCATGGACTCATAATATGCTCAAAAAATCAAATCATTGATTTTATTTGATTATTCTACTATTTAAATTGATTTATTTTGATTTAAATGGATAAAAATAAATAATAAAAATAATATAATAATAGGTGGATAAGCTCAGGGGTCGTGGGCCATCTTAGGAACAAGTTTCAAACAAGAAAACATGGGCCAATTTGGAAAAAAAAGTCATTTTGATCAATGTTGACTTCATGCACATTTCCAAAAATTGGTCAATTTTGACAATACATATCTCCCTCAACTTTAACCCTAAGAGGGTGTTCTTGGACTTTTTAGAAAGCTTAGGATGTCCCTTAAACAAACCTTTTAGTTTCATCTCAATTGGGTCTTCCATGTTCATGTAAGAAGCTTTGACCCAAAAAGTGTTTTTGTTGACTTTTCAAAAGGACCTATAATGTAAAAATTCATATCTTGTTATGAGTGCATATTTTGAACTTGGGGGATGAAGATGAATTGTAGGGAATTGCATAATATTCAAAATGAGTCTTGGATGGAAATTATTTCATAAAGTATGAGAAAGTTATTCCTGGTCAAAGTTTGGTTTAATTTTCCTAAGAAACACGAATTTAGCAACTTTTGGGTTTTGATGAATTTGGAGCATTCCTTGGGGAATCATGATCAACCCTTGATAAAATTATGGATATCACTTAAAAATTTTGATGTTAACCAAAAATATTGAAGTTTGACTGTATATGGGCCACAGTTGACTTTTGTCCTAGTATAGTTGATTTTCAGGCATCTGGGCAATTGACTGAGCAAACTTCTTGTGCAAGGCATGAAAATTGACATGGATGATTGTTGTACCCAAAATATTTCCCTCCCATATTTATCAATACATGTCAAGTGAGGTCCTCAAACTGCTCAAGGAAGTCCAAGGGTTGACCAGACAGACTCTCTCCTAAGGCAGTCTACCTCAAATTAGGGTTTCATTTTGCATCAAGATACTTAAGTCCAAAGGATCCCAAATTCTAACCATTGTCCTAATATGTTCTCAAGATCATCCATGTCAAGTTTCAAGCTTTGCAGAGGAAGTTTGCTCAGTCAATTGCTCAAATACCTGAAAATCGAATGTGCTAGGTCAAAAGTCAACTGTGGCCCATATACAGCCAAACTTCAAGATTTTTGGTCAACATCCTCATTTTGAAGTATAATTCATCATTTGATCAAGGGTTGATCATGATTCATCAAGTATTACTCACAATTCACTAAAACCCAAAAGTTGCTAAATTAGAGTTTTGTAGGAAAAGTCAACTCAACTTTGACCAAGCATAACTTTCTCATACTTTATTAGAAATGACCCATCCAAAGCTCATTTTGAAGACTATGAAATTCCCTACAATTCCTATTCATCTCACAAGTTCAAAATATGCACTCACAAAAAGATATGAATTTTGACATTATAAGTTATTTTGAAAAGTCAACAAAAACACCTTTTGGGTCAAAGCTTCATACATGAACATGGAAGACTCAATTGATATGAGACCAAAAGTGTTGCTTAGAGGACATCCCAAGCTTTCTAAAAAGTCCAAGAACACCTCTCTAGGGTCAAAATTGAGAGGGTTATGCATTGGCTAAGTTGACCTTTTTTACAAAATTGCCAAAAGTCAAATGTGCTCAAATTTACATTGTTTGCTAAATGGGCCCAACTTTTTATGCTTGCACTTCAATGATAACATAGTCCACGACCTATGGGACCATCCATGCTTTATTGATTCATTTATTTAATTTATTTTGATTTTTATTCATTTAAAATTCAAATAAAATCAAATAAATCCTAATAAATCATATATTGTGTTTTAGGGATGATTTTTGCATTAAAAGAAGATCTTATATGCTGTGAATTAAGAATCAACTCGTGCAAGGCTGATTTGGTTGGAAAAAGATTGAATTTGAGCAAGTTTGGAAAGAAATCATATGCCATACAAGACCAAATCAAATCTTTATAATGGGGAAGATTGAGGTCGTTTTTGTTGAACTAATAAGTTGTGCTACATATATAGAAGCAAGTCAAGGCATGAGGGAGGTTGGAACAGTCGTGAAAGAGGCAGACAAAACTCAAAAAATTTCAATAAAAGTGGTGATCTAATTTCCATATTAGAGACCAAATCGTTTCATTCTCACATTGCCAATAGATTGTTGGCCATCCCAGGAGCATATTCCAATCAATTTCAAGCCTTTTCACGCCTAGAATTGTAAGTTACAGGTATCATGATTTGCTTCCAAACTCGTTTTCGTTTTCATCAATTTATACGCCATTTGCACGTTTTGACTGCATATTCTTATTCCTTAACATGTTTGCAAGCTAATCAACATATTCAATTGTTTTTGGTGATTTTATCATAAACTGCCATGGCTAGGGTTTCGTGTTGAGTTTTAGGGCTTTGTAGGATAGGTGAAATTGGACATTGATTCTAGCACCATGAGACTCGTGAGGATGAGGCGAGTTGATTGGTACCAGCCATGGACATTTATATTGCTTATGGAGAGTTTTTGAAATACACAGGGATATACCTACAGTAAGTGTCTGTAGGTAAAAGTTTGCTACCTAAAACGACGGTTTGGGAGGAAGACGATGATGTGTGTCATCCCCTGGTTGGGTGATTTGAATTTAGCGCGTTTTGAGTTTCAGTGTTTTGTTTTTATTATATTATAATTGATTTTAATTATATATACAAATAACAAGCGTAGCTCAGTTGGCAAGCAGGGAGTAGAAGTATGCATAAGGACTTGAGTTCGATCCCCAGGTCCCAACCTTTCTTCACATTTTTCTTCAATAGGTAATCCAGCGCATAGCAAGTCAAGAAGTTCACCATACACCATCAGGATCTGGCCATCCAATTCATCAACGCCTCATATCAACATACCACCATTGGAGGACCACCATGTGCCTCGAGTCAACAGCCACACTGGATCATGCAAAGTCAAACGGGCCTGGATTCTTGTGGGCTCAGAACTCCACAACACCCCCCCCCCCCCCCATAATTGCTAATACAGGCCCATATTTCTTTCTTTTTCTTTTAGTTTTTTTTAAATCTTTCAATATTTATTTTATTTATTACTAATTCACAAATTAATTTATTTTTTTTCACAAAAAACCATAAAATCAATAATTCACAAAATTAAGATTAGTTTTTTTTATTTATCAAAATCAATTTAATTTAGGTTTAACTTAGGAAAATTGTAATTTGTTTTTATAAATAAAATCAAAAATAGAAATTAGGTTAACTTTTAATTTTATCTTGCTCTTTTTTTTCTCAAATAAATAAAAATACAAAAAAAATAGGTTTTGGAAAATTAATTTATTTTTCTTAGTTTAAAATTAATTAGACTTAGGATTTTCCTTTAATTTAGCAGTTCCATTATTTTCTCAAAACAAAAACATTTTCTTTAATTAATCGCAATTAGATTTAGGCAAGGGTCAAAACCCTAGTTGCTCCGCACGCGATTCATCGCGCGCGTATTATTATTTTTACCGATATTTCTGTAAATGCTCATGGTTTGTAATAGTTTTATCTAGGGCTGTTTATTTATCTCTTTTTCCGGGTTTTTGGCTATGTAATTAATCCCCCTCCCCGAAGCCTTGTAATAGCGTAGATTTACTTTCCCGCATTTTAAATTCCCGCAAATATTAAACTGTTTAGATGTATATTAATAGGATTGTATGACAAGAATGCATGACAAATTAATCCAGTTAGAAAATCCTAATGTGCAAAGACTAAATAATTGAAAATAGATCACTCGCACGTATCACTCTTAGGTATACTCACACTTCGGTTGCCTTCGGTAAACGATCATTAAGTATATGATACTTTAGTGGTTGCCCTCTTGTCTAACAAAGATCAAACGCCCCGTTCGGATGTTGCCTCGGAAATGTTGCCTCGAATATGATCTTAAGACTATAGGGTTATTACTAAGATGTCCTAATATTGTTTCAGTGATCGTACGTCCCTTTAGAATTGACCCTTATAACTCCAACGACGGTGCTACCTATTTCTCAATAGTAGGATAGCACTGTCTAAAGGAAACGAGAATAGAAACGATCTTTTTTCGAGTAGATAGATGCTAGTAGGTACTTGCTCAAAACAAAAGTCTTCACACTTACACACTTTCAAAACAATTTTCAAAAACAACTTCGTCACACCTTTGAAGACTGATACAAGGGTTATAACGAAGTAAAACTTTTCAAAAGCAAACACACACAATCAATTTTAAAAGATGAGCAAGTACCCAAGAGCCCATGGAAAACCATGGATAGAAAGGGTGCTAACACCTTCCCTTTCTATAATCTACCCCACGTACTCAGAATATCTCGAAAAAGGATTTTTTCTGTACTTTTTTCCTTTCCAGTTGGATAAAATAAAAGTCGGTGGCGACTCTTGCTTACCGTGACATTTTGCAAACAAAAAATGCAAACCAGTGTCAAACAGTCGGTTCTGCCACCGTATCACAGAACTGGAGACTCTGCTGGGGACTTATAAGTGGGGTATACCTTAGGATCTAGGTCATCATAATTGCTTCTCTTAATTGCTTTGATTGCTTTACTTTTAAGGGTTTTATTTGGGAGTTACTATAGATCCTAACCCGGATCTGGGGACACCTTTTAGGTAAGTAGCAATAGACTGTGAGGGTATTGTACGACGTATATCGATACGGTTGAAGCAATAGCTACATTTATGTGGAACATTGGTTGGTACCCGGTATCCCTTGTGGAGAAACTAGGAGAATACGGGGCCGCTGCATGGTGTCGTTAAGCATCAACTGACCTTAGAACCTTTAATCGACCAACTTGGCCATTAGAAATTAGTTAGATATCCGGCCTCGGTGTAAAGCTGGGAACTGGTTGATACTCGATGCTACACTCATTAAGACCATACTCTCGAGATGGTTCCGGCTGCAAGAAAATATTGTGTGAGCTGAAACCATGACCGATGGAGGATGTTCAGTGATATTGAGATCCTCTAGAACCCGGTTACTTTTTCTAGGACAGGTTGAAACCAAATTAAATTCAAGAGGGTACTACCTTTGACCTCATGCAAGCCTTAAACCTAAGGGCTTTATGTGATTTGACTAGGTTTGCAATATCTGTGTTTGCAATATCTATGTTTGCTATACCTGTGGTTTACCATGACATCATGCATCATAACATGGCATTCATACTTCATTACACTAACCATTTCAAAGACCAAGGGAATTTATATTTATTCTGTTTTGTAGATTATGGCTTCCGTGCGCAGAAATACCATCCGAGTCAACTTTGTGCAAATACCTGCCCAACTTAAAGATCTAGCCTCAAGATTTTCTGAGACTTCTATGTTCATTAAGAGACACGGTCAACTTCTCAGCCTGGTCACTTCAAATATTGATGAGCAGATGATGAGTGTACTTTTCCAGTTCTTCGATCCTGTGCATCATTGCTTCACCTTTCCAGATTACCAGCTGGTTCCCACCTTGGAAGAGTTCTCTCACCTATTGGGCATATCCATTCTTGAACAGGTACCCTTCACAGGTATGGAAGAAGTTCCTAGACCAGAAGACATTGCCTCAGCCCTGCATTTGAAATGGGCTGATGTAGTATCCAATTGGGAAACACGAAGCAGGGTCGAAGGTTTTCTAGCCAAATTTCTGATAGACCAGGCTCAGCTATTCTGGGATAATTTGGATTTTCAGGCTTTTGAAGATGTCTTGGCTCTCCTTATCTATGGTTTGGTTCTCTTCCCGAATCCGGATTCCTTTGTAGATGTGAATGCTGTCAAGATTTTTCTTTCTCGCAACCCTGTGCCTACCTTGCTGGGAGATATCTTGCATTCCCTCTATACTCGTACCATGAGGAGAAGAGGGACTCTTATGTGTTGCATGCCACTACTGTCGAGGTGGTTTATTTCTCACCTTCCTAAGTTTGTGCTGAAGAACGAAGAAGGTTTGGGTTGGTCCTACAGAATAATGTCACTTTCCCATACATATATTCTTTGGTGTTCCCGGGATATGGAAGACACTGCTGTTATTGACCGCTATGGGGGATACCGTAATGTCCCATTGCTTGGAATCAGAGGGGGTATAACTTACAGTCCTTGTCTAGCTTTGCGGCAATTTGGTCGTGCTCGGAGAGATGGTCAGGGTGAGTTACTTCTTGAGGACATTGTATTTGACTACAAGGAGGATGTTAAGGAGCAACGCCAGAGGTTTATACGAGCTTGGGGCATGGTGAACAGAGCTGACCCCCAAGAGTTGGGACCAAAGACTTCCCTTCCTATGCAGCCTTACCTCCAATGGGTCCGAGCTCATGCCCAGAAGCTTGGGATGCCCTATGAAGCCGTGTTACCAGTGATTGTGGAGCCCACTAATGAAGAAGGCATTCCTTACACGGTTCTCTATCCTTACATGCCCACCGATCCTGGGGAGTTGCAGAGGTCTTGGATTCAGCTGAGGAATGAGCAGGATACTTACCGGGAAAAGTACCATGAACAAGAAAGGAAGATTTTGAAGCTCGCCAGGCAGCTCGAGGAAGAAAGAGTGATCAATGACTATATCGGCACAAAGAGGAAGCGACCATGGGATTTTTGATTTTGATTTTTCTAGTTTTGTTTTATTTACTTCTTTGTAACGCCTTAAAGGAATTGTTGAACCTTTTAAAAGTTAATCTAATAAAGTTTGTTTATTTTTGGTTTGCAAATTTAAATCTCCCAAAGTCTTTGAAATCGTTACATGCGCATCCCATTATCATGCACATCATTACAGGTACCCTTACAGGTTTATCATCTTCTTCGTTGTTTATTACAGTAGAAATGTCTTCCGATCAAGCCATCAAAGATCTTCAGGCACATAACGCCTAATTCCAACAGATGTTCATAAGTCTGGCTAAAGGGCAGGAGGATTTGAAGACCCTTATCCTGAAAGAGAAGAAGAAGAAGGTCGGTATTCTGAACATGGGTAGAAGATTCAGAGAAAGGTTGAGACAACCAGCTGATCTGACCTCCTCATCCAAGGATGGAGAGAACCAAGAAAGGGCAAAGGACCCTAGTCCTGCAGTTTCTGAAGATGGTACTGATTACGATGATGAGCAATATCCTCCTGCTGAGGATAGGTACAAGCAGCTAGAAGACCGTCTGAGTGCTATGAAGATTCAGAAGATCCCTGGTTTGGATTTCGGAGAACTGGGACTAGTATCGGGAGTGGTGATCCCTCATAAGTTTAAAGCTCTAGTTTTTGCCAAGTACGATGGAGTATCTTGTCCAAAACTCCATCTCTGCTCGTATGTCAGGAAAATCCAACCACACATTGCTGATAGAAATTTGTGGGTACACTTCTTTCAAGATAGTATGTCGGGGACTCAACTTGAATGGTTTTATCAGTTGGAAGGAGCCAGTGTCCAAAACTGGAAATATCTTGCTGCTGCTTTCTACAAGCAGTATCAGTACAATGCCGTCCTTGCTCTCACTCGTACTCAGCTCCAGGGTATGTCCATGGGTGCAGGTGAAGGTTTTAAGGATTATGCTCAAAAGTGGAGAGACTTGGCTGGAAGAGTCCAACCCCCTTTGTCTGATAGGGAGTTGGTTGACATGTTTCTAGGGACACTATCTGGTCCATTTTTCAATCACTTGATCGACATTTCGTCATCTGGGTTTACTGAGTTAATTTTGACGAGAGAAAGAGTATAGGCTGGCATTCGAAGTGGTAAAATACAGAAGGATGCTTCGTCAAGTGCAACAAAGAAGCCTTTCACCGGTAAGAAGGAAGCTAGTGCAGTCTATGGCCCGAGGGGCCAAAACAGATCTGAACAGCGTTAAACGGTAAATGCTGTAGTGATTTTAAGACCAACAATTGCTCCACAATGCAACGATCAGCAAAGAGCGGAAAGACCACAGAGGCAGTTCACCTGACTCAATATGACCCTGTCTCAAATTCTACCACAATTATTGAAGACCAATCTGGTAACTCTGAAGGAAGCCCCGAAGAACCCCAACACCACATCTCCCCGCTATAACCCGAATGCCCGTTGCGCCTATCACTCTGAAAGTCCAGGTCTTGATATAAACTAATGTTGGGCCCTGAAAAACAAAGTGCAAGACTTGATCGAAGCCAAAGAGATTGAGTTTGATGCTCCAGAGAAGCCCAACGTCATAACTTCTCCCATGCCCAAACATGGTCATGGAGTAAATGTTGTTGACAATGATTTATTTGTGACCTCTGTGGAGGAGATTTCTACTCCTCTTATGACCGTTGAGAAGAATTTTTTGTTGGCCGGTTTATTTCCGGGTTATGGTGAAGGTTGCCACATGTGCTCGATTCTACCTGCTGGTTGCCGCTTATTGATGTCAAGTGTTCAGCGCATGATGGATAATAAAGAGATCCTGTTCGAGAAGACTATGATTCCATTGGTTCCAAATGAAGACGTTGCCATCATAACCATTTCCGCCAATACTTCCAAGGTTTCCTCGAGAAAACCTTTTAGGATTACACCTGTTCCAAGAATTGCTCCGTTAATAATCACTGTTCATGGTTCCATCCCATACACTTCAGACAAGGCTGTCCCATGGCACTATGGTGCTGATGTGTATTACCATGGTATTAAACAAGACTTGAAGAATGAAGAAGCTGATACTAGTGTCAGTAATATTGTCGGGGCTAGAAAGGTCACCAGAAGTGGAAGACTCTTTTCTCCCGAGATTTCCCCTCCGACTATCCACAAACCTGTTGCCATTCCATCTACCAGTACAACAACTGTTGTTCCACTTCCTACTCCAGTTATCACCCCTGTCGCCGAGCCATCTGGGAATCGGGGCAAAGAAATCATAGGTGAGTCTGCTCGGACGGAGGCACCTAGGACAATCATTGTAGAAACCTCTAAGCAAGAGATAGAGGAAATACTAAAAATTATCAAGAAGAGCAACTATAATATGGTCGAGCAGTTGGGGCAGACCCCGTCAAAAATCTCCATGTTGTCTCTGCTATTATGTTATGAAGCCCATGCAAAGGCTTTGATTACATTTCTCAAAACTGCGCATGTGCCGCAGGAAACTTCCACAGATCAGTTCAAAGACTGCGTGGCCAGCCTGACTGTCGACAATGGGCTGGGTTTCTCAGATGCGAATCTGACTGCTAAAGGGAGGAATCATAATGATGCTCTGCATGTCTCGATCGAGTGCAGGGGCACCACTATGGCCCATGTACTGGTAGATATCGGGTCCTCATTGAATGTTCTGCCAAAGAAAGCATTAGACCTTCTGGATTGTGAAGGTTTGATTATAAAGCCGAGTAACATTGTGGTAAGGGCTTTTGGTGGATCAAAGAGAATGGTGCACGGGGAGGTGGACATCCCTGTCAAAGTTGGCTCTCAGGATTTTGCATCCACCTTCTACGTGATGGATATCAGGCCATCATATTCTTACTTGTTGGGTCGTCCTTGGATTCATAAGGTTGGGGCAGTGACTTTCACACTCAACCAAATGCTGAAATATCCGGTGAAGGGGAAGATTGTCACGGTACGAGGTGAAGAGGAGTATATGGTGAGTCATCTCAATTCCTTCCGCTACATGGAGATGGACGGGGAATTCATAGAAACCCCTTGTCAGAACTTCGAAGAGGTCCCTCAGACTTTGGCGTCAACTGAAGTTACTACTAACAAACTTCTGCTGAAGATGGCTTATCTCAAGGATGCCAGGGTTGTAATTGAAGAAGGTGGGTGTACCAATTGGGGTCAGCTCCTTGATTTCACTCACAAAACTGACAAATTTGGTTTGGGCTTTACTACAGGGGCTCAAAGGGCTGTTAGGCGCGCACTGATTGGAAGACCTCCTATGCACATCAACAATCGGGGAGTTAATGCAATTGAAGACGGTGAAGAAGATTCAGACATCGACAGCTGGATCTACCCAACAACCAGTGGTGGACTGAATAACTGGACGGCGAAGGACTTCATACATGTTTCTTTTATTCCGCAGTAATTGACTTTTGTTTTAAGATTTGTAATAAACAGTTTGAAACTTTACGGCCCGGTGCCTTGCCCGAGGCACCTTGGCTTTGCTTGTGAGGGCTTATTATTTGTCATTTCATATATCATTAATAAAACATTGGACGTTTCTTGCATTACAAATTTTGCACCCCTTGTTTTTATTTTCTGTCTCTCACTTTATCAAAACAGTTATGCTCTTACACACACTCACGTATCATAATGCAGATCCATATCCACTCTGGATCCCATTGATAACAACTCTGCTACTTCCAGTTATGACTTCGAAAATCCGATCAACCAAGTGGAGTACAAAGGTGAGGATGATTGTGAGGTGCTTGGAGAACTTGATAGACTATTGTAGTAGGAAGAGATGGCCATACAGCCTCATGAAGAGCCAGTTGAGTCAGTGAATTTGGGTACAGAGGAAGACAGGAAAGAGGTTAAGATGAGTATGAATCTGGAGCCTAGTGTCAAACAACAGTTAATACAGATGCTACGCGACTATGTTGAGATCTTCGCCTGGTCCTATGAAGACATGTCTGGGTTAGTCACTGATATTGTGGTACATCGACTTCCAACTAAAGAAGACTTCCCTCCGGTATAGCAGAAAGTTCGCCGTATGCGCCCTGAAATGTCAGAGAAAATCAAGGCAGAAGTCATGAAATAGTTCGACGCAGGGTTCTTAGCTGTCACTTCTTATCCGTAATGGGTTGCCAACGTTATACCGGTACCAAAGAAGGATGGTAAGGTACGGATGTGTGTGGACTATAGAGATCTGAACAGGGAAATCCCCAAGGATGATTTCTCACTACCTCACATTGATGTTCTAGTCGACAACACCGCGCAGTACAAGATCTTCTCCTTCATGGATGGCTTTTCTGGCTACAACCAGATCAAGATGGCTCCTGAAGACATGGAGAAGACAACCTTCGTTACATAATGGGGCACTTTCTGTTACAAGGTAATGCCTTTCGGGTTGAAGAATGCTGGGGCAACTTATCAGCGCGCCATGGTCCCTTTGTTCCACGATATGATTCACCATGAGATTGAGGTTTATGTTGACGACTTTATAGCTAGGTCCCAGACTGAGGAAGAGCACCTTGATCATCTCCAGAAACTATTCGACAGGTTGAAGACGCACAAGTTAAGGTTGAATCCGAACAAGTGTACCTTCGGGGTAAGGTCTGGTAAGCTTCTGGGTTTTGTTGTCAGTGATAAGGGTATTCAGGTGGACCCCGCAAAGGTAAAAGCCATACAAGAGATTTCGGCTCCCCGCACAGAGAAGGAAGTTAGAGGCTTCTTGGGACGTTTGAATTACATCGTCAGGTTCATTTCACATCTGACCGCTACTTGTGAGCCAATCTTCAGGCTACTGAAGTAAGATCAGGTGGTAAAGTGGAATGATGAGTGTCAGGCCGCTTTCGAAATAATCAAGGAGTGCCTTCAAGAACCACCAATTTTGATGCCTCCAGTTGAAGGAAGACCTTTGATCCTATACTTGACAGTGCTAGACAATTCAATGAGGTGTGTGTTGGGGCAGCATGACGAGTCAGGCTGAAAAAAGCACGCCATTTACTACCTTAGCAAAAAGTTTACCGACTGTGAGACCCGATACTCATTGCTCGAGAAAACTTGTTGCGCTTTGGCATGGGCTGCTCTCCGACTGAGACAGTATATGCTGACTCACACCACCCTGTTGATATCAAAGATAGAATCAACCAAGTATATTTTCGAGAAGCCCGCTCTCTCCGGAAGGATAGCAAGATGGAATATGATCTTGACCGAGTACGAAATCTAATACATGACCCAGAAAGTAATCAAAGGGGAGTGTGTTGGCGGATCATTTGGCGCATCAAGTCGTGGATGACTACCAGTCCATGAATTTCGAGTTTCTGGATGAGAATATCATGTTGGTAACCGACTGCGAAGAACCTGGACCGGATGAAGGACCCGAGGAGGGATCCCGATGGTCTATGTATTTTGATGAAGCCTCGAACGCACTGGGTAATGGCATTGGCGCTGTGATCATATCTCTTGAGGGTTGTCATACTCCGTTCACCGCCCGATTATGTTTTAACTGCACCAACAACATGGTGGAGTATGAAGCGTGTATTATGGGTCTTCGAGCTGCTATTGACCTGAGGATTAAGTTCTTGAGTGTATTCGGAGATTCAGCTCTGGTGATAAGTCAGATCAAAGGCGAGTGGGATACGAAGCACCCGAATCTTATTCCTTTCAAAGAATATGTACTGACATTGCTCCCACACTTTGAGGAGATAACCTTTGAACATTTCCCAAGAGAGGAAAACCAGTTAGCAGACGTGCTAGCTACCATGTCTTCTATGTTCAAAGTTAGGTGGGACAATGAAGCTCCCTAGATTACCATTGAGAGGTTGGACGAACCCGCACATTGCTGTGACCTTGAGACTGAAGAAGTAGCAGATAAATCCTGGTTTCACGAGGTAAAGAGGTATCTTGAGGATCAAGAATACCCCGAGGGGACATCTGCTAATGATAAGAAGTTTCTGAGAAGATTCATTGCGAAATTCTTCATCAGTAATGGTATCCTCTATAAGCGTAACCATGATTCAACCTTATTGCGGTGCATAGACAAGAACGAGGCAGAAAGGATCATGGCCGAATTACATGAAGGTACCTTCGGAACTCATTCCAGTGGACATACCATGGCAAAGAAAATCCTACGAGCAGGATATTACTGGTCCACTATGGAAGCCAATTGTTATCAGCACTCTCGAACCTGTCATAAGTGCCAAGTCTATGCTGATAAGGTGCATGTACCTCTAGTTCCCCTGAATTTTTTGACAGCTCCTTGGCCCTTTGCAATGTAGGGCATCGACATGATTGGAGAGATCAGACCTACTGCGTCTAACGGGCATCGCTTCATTCTGGTAGCAATTGATTACTTTACGAAGTGGGTTGAGGCAGCTTCCTTTGCTACAGTAACCAAGAACGTCGTAGCGCGGTTTATCTGACACAATTTGATCTGTCGATATGGTGTACCAGAGAGGATCATTACGAATAATGGTACAAATCTCAACAATACAATGATCACCGAGCTCTGCAAACAATTCAAGATACATCATCATAACTCTTCTCCCTACCGGCCGAAGATGAATGGGGCTGTTGAAGCGGATAACAAGAACATCAAGAAGATTGTGCAGAAGATGACGGTAACATATAAAGACTGGCACGAGATGTTACCATTCGCTCTTCATGGGTACCGTACCTCAGCACGGACGTCGATAGGGGAAACACCCTACTCTTTGGTGTACGGCATGGAGGCAGTCCTACCCATCGAAGTCCACATACCCTGTCTCAGGATTATGAAGGATGCAGGTTTGAACGAAGACGACTGGATCCAAACCCGACTTGATCATCTGAATTTAATCGATGAAAAGAGACTTACTTCTATCTGTCATGGTCAGACGTATCAAAAGCGAATGATCAAGGCTTTTAACAAGAAAGTCAGACGTCAAGAATATCAAGTCGGGGATCTAGTGATCAAACGCATCATACTACCACAAGGGGATCCCAGGGGCAAATGGACCCCCACATACGAAGGCCCATTTGTGGTTAAGAACATTTTCTTGGGAGGAGCTATGATTCTAACCACCATGGATGGTGACGACTTTCTTCACCCTGTCAATGCAGACATAGTGAAAAAATACTACGCATAATCAAAAACCCGCTAGGTTGACTGATCTAGGAAAAAATAAGGGCTTCCCGGAGAACCAAAAGGGTTCGGGTAAAAGTAAGGGATGAAAATGAAAATTTTGTACACCCGGCAAGTCGAAAACCTGAAAATGCGACTTGGGCAAAAAAGGGTATCCCGGTGGGCCGAAAACCCGAAAGGGAGGTCCAGGAAAAAATTAGGGATCAAAGTGTAACACTATGTCTCATTGGATCACCTCGCAGCCAGACTTCAGTATCGACTATCAAGATCAGACGACGCCAATCGATCTGATCAACCTTCTACCAAGCAGCAAAGTGATGAGATGCTTGAAGACATAAAGACAATAGCAGAGTTGAAACCCAATGGGATTGCTTTACATAGTTGTTCTTCCTTCTTTTAAAAATTGTAATTTCTATTTTTCGACGGCGTTCTCTTACTAGGACGTCAGCCTCTTTGTACAAAAACGCCTATTATGGGCCAACTTCAAAATCAATACAGTTCATTTTCACAAGAAATTTCAATTTTTTTTTCTTTTTCTGTTTTGTTTTGCAAGAACGTCCAGTGATTCATTTTCGATATGTGCATTTGAAAATAATTGCTGCTCATAAATATTTACATAAAAAAATCAAAAGATGATTACTCATAATTCCAGGAACAGGGACAAACAAGAAGTGTCCAAAACCTTACAATTACTCTGCCCATCAAGTACAGGGATAGAGCCAGCTTGAGAACATGAGAAGTGGTACATACACTCCCCACAGAGTAAAAAGTATCCAAAGAGAGCGACGTCATCTTTCCCAAACAAGACATAACTCTCCCCAGCTATGGTTCGCAATCGTGAGTGAATCGGTAAAAAATTTCCCCAAGCAAAATTCATTATCACCAGCAACAGAAATTCATCCCCAACTGATTGTTATTTCTCCAAGTCGGCAGATCCATCAACAGAGTATCTCCTCTCCAACAGAGTTATTCCCCGCAGAGTTGTCTTCAGACAGAGTCTCGTCCGGCAGAATGTTTACCAGACAAGGGGAAAATCCCCAGCATAGTCATCTTTGTTCACCATCCCCGACAGAAGTAGAGGAACTATGGTTTTTATAGCAATCAGGGATTTATTTTCCCAGATTCAGATTGTTATGTCAGCATTTCATGTTCATACATCATGACATGTGCATACATCACATATAACATAGTCTTATTTATTTTGAGAACGTCATTATACAATGCATCTCATGCATCGCATATGATTAACCCTGTATTTCTTTCAGGGAAGACAATTTCCAGCAGGTCCATGATCAACACTCGAAGCTAAACAGAGTAATCATCAGCGCGACAAGAACAACCTTACCCAGGTTCCCTCTACAGTTTTACCCAAACTCATTCCGAAGTGACCCTACTATCAAGGTTCCTTCTCACAGCCCTACTATCCATGCTTTCATATCGAAGTAACCCTACCATCCAGGTTCCTTCTCGCAGCCCTACTATCCTGACTTTCATATCGAAGTAACCCTACTATTCAGGTTCCTTCTCGCATCCCTACTATCCCGGCTTTCATATCTAAGTAACCCTACTATCCAGATTCCTTCTTGCAGTCCTACTATCCCGGCTTTCATATCGAAGTAACCCTACTATCAAGGTTCCTTCTCGCAGCCCTACTATCCAGGTTCCTTCTTGCAGCCCTACTATTTCGGCTTTCATATCGAAGTAACCCTACTATCCAGGTTCCATCTCATAATCTTACCATCCAGGTTTCTTTTCTCCTATCTCCAGACAGCAGTCCACAACACTGTAAGACCTGGACCCGATCAAACACGTTTGGTTTCACATTTCCCCAGAAAGTCGCGGTGCAGCATATATCCCGACCAGATACGCGGTTCACTTCCGCTTCCCAAACTGTAATTATTCCCCAGTAGAGTAACGGACAACTGAAGCTCCTAAAAATTTATTTCTCTCAAGATAGAGACCAGCATTCCCCAATGAAGTCCTCCTCAACAACAGGTATACGGGTTTTCGCAAAGGAATCTCTTATGCGATCGACGCTTCCTCGGATGGCATCTTTAAGCCCATCTCCGACAATTCTCTAGCAGCTTCCAAATGGCGTCTACAAGCCCATTCCCGATATCGTAAATCAAATGTCACTTCATGCAAGTACAAATTTCTGGGCACTCTAGTGTTCAATCATCTTCCACCTTCAGATCACGAAAGGCAGACACGCCAATCTAGATCCTCAGGTTTAAGAAGATTGAACAGGGGCAGCTGTTGTACCCCAAAATTTTCCCTCCCATATTTCTCAATACATGTCAAGTGAGGTCCTCAAATTGCTCAAGGAAGTCCAAGGGTTGACCAGACAGACTCTCTCCTAAGGCAGTCTACCTCAAATTAGGGTTTCATTTTGTATCAAGATACTTGAGTCCAAAGGATCCCAAATGCTCACCATTGTCCTAATATTTTCTCAAGATCATCCAATTCAAGTTTCAAGCTTTGCAGAGGAAGTTGGCTCAGTCAATTGCTCAAATACCTGAAAATCGACTATGCTAGGTCAAAAGTCAACTATGGCCCATATACAGTCAAACTTTAAGATTTTTGGTCAACATCCTCATTTTGAAGTATAATTCATCATTTGATCAAGGGTTGATGATGATTCATCAAGGATTACTCATAATTCACCAAAACCCAAAAGTTGCTAAATTAGAGTTTTGTAGGAAAAGTCAACTCAACTTTGACCAAGCATAACTTTCTCATACTTTATCAGAAATGACCGATCCAAAGCTCATTTTGAAGATGATGCAATTCCCTACAATTAAACTTCATCTCTCAAGTTCAAAATATGCACTCACAAAAAGATATGAATTTTGACATTATAAGTCATTTTGAAAAATCAACAAAAACACCTTTTGGGTCAAAGCTTCATACATGAACATGGAAGACTTAATTGAGATGAGACCAAAAGGGTTGCTTAGAGGACATCCCAAGATTTCTATAAAGTCCAAGAACACCTCTCTAGGGTCAAAATTGAGAGAGTTATGCATTGGCCAAGTTGACCTTTTTTGCAAAATTGCCAAAAGTTAAATGTGCTCAAATTTGCATTTTTTGCTAAATGGGCCCAACTTTTTATGCTTGCACTTCAATGATAACATAGTCCACGACCTATAAGACCCTCCATGCTTTATTTATTCATTTATTTAATTTATTTTGATTTTTATTCATTTAAAATTCAAATAAAATCAAATAAATCCTAATAAATCATATATTGTGTTTTAGAGATGATTTTTGCATTAAAAGAAGATCATATATGCTGTCAATTGAGAATCAATTCATGCAAGGCTAGTTTGGATGGAAAAAGATTGAATTGAAGAAAGTTTGGAAAGAAATCATATGCCATGAAAGACCAAATCAAATCTTCATAATGGGCAAGATTGATTTCGTTTTTGTTGACCTAACATGTTGTAGTACATATACAGAAGCAATCCAAGGCATGAGAGAGGTTGGAGGAGTCGTGCAGAGCTAGAACAAAACTCAAAAAAATTCAAGAAAAAGTGGTGATCCAATTTCCATATTAGAGGCCAATTCGTGTCATTCTCACATTGCCAACAGATTGCTGGACACCCCAGGAACATATCCCAATCAATTGCAAGCCCTTTCACGCCTGGAATTGTAAGTTACAGGTATCACGATTTTCTTCCAAACTTAAATTCGATTTTGTTGATTTACTCATCCTATGCATGTTTTGATTATATATTCATGTTCATCATTGAGTTTGCAAACTATTGGTACCATTTAATTGCATTATTAACGCCTGTACAGGATATTGCCATGGCTAGGGTTTTTAAGTTCTTGTTTAGGGCTTTGCAGGATAGGTAAAATTGGACATTGATTCTGGTACCATGAGACTCGTGAGGATGAGACGATTTGATTGGTACCAGCCATGGTCATTTATATTGCCTATGGACAATTTTTGAAACATACAAGGTTGTAGATACAATGCCATGTCCGTAGGTAAAGGTGTCTTGGGCTAAAACGACGGATGGGAGGAAGAAGATGATGTGTGGCGCCCCTGGTTGGGCAATTTGAATTTAGCGCATTTTTTTTAGGAATATTTGTTTTCATTATATTATAATTGATTTTTATTATATATACGAATAAGCATCATAGCTCAGTTGGCAAGCGTGCAGGGGAAAAGTGCTAAGGACCTGGGTTTGATCCCCAGGTCCCAACCTTTATTCATAATATTTTTCAATAGGAAATCCAATGTTTTGCAAATCAAGAGGTTCACCATATGCCATCAAGATCTGGCCATCCAAATCATCAGTGTTCCAGATCCAATGCCTTCCCTTGGAGGACTACCATGCACCCCCAGTCCACGTGCACACTAGATTGAGCAAAGTCAAGCAGGCCTTAGCCATTTGGGCCCAGAAATTCAATTCCAACCCCCATTTTCAGCAAACACCACCAGGCCCATTTACTAACTTTTCTTTATTTTATTTATTTTTCTTTATTATTTTATTCTTTGAATTTTCTTTCTTTATTTTAAATTCACAAATTAATCATATTTCACAAAAAAACCATAAAACCAATAATTCATCAAAAATTAGGATTAGTTTTTATTTTATCAAAATTAATTTAATTTAGTTTAAATTAGGAAAATTATAATTTGTTTTCAAAAATAAAATCAAATAGAAATTAGGTTAAACTTTTGATTTAATTTCATTTTGCTCTTTTTCTCAAATAAATAAAAATACAAAAATAGGCTTTTAGATGAATTAATTTATTTTTCTTAGTTTAAAATTAATTAGACTTAGGATTTTCCTTTAATTTAACAATTCCATTATTTTCTTAAAACATAACAAGAACTTTTTAATCAATCGCAATTAGGTTTAGGCAAGGGTCAAAACCCTAGTTGTCTCATATTCGATTCATCGCACGCGTGTTTTTTATTTTTACAATATTGTTGTAACTGTTCATGGTTTGTAATAGTTTAGTCTAGGGCTTTATTTGTCGCTTTTTCCCGAGTTTTTGGCTATGTAATTAATCCCTCTCCTGAAGCCATGTAATAGCGTAGATTTACTTTCTCGCATTTTAATTCTCGTAAATACTTAACTGTTTAGATGTATGCTAATAGGATTGTATGACAAGAATGCATGACAAATTAATCCAGTTAGAAAACCCTAATGTGCAAAGACTAAATAATTGAAAACAGATCACTCGCACATATCACTCTTAGGGTATACTCTCACTTTGGTTGCCTTCGGTAAATGATCATTAAGTATAGCGTGTCTTAGTGATTACCCTTCTGTCTAAAAAAGGTCAAATGTCTCGTTCGGATGTTGCCTCAGAAAGGTTGCCTCAGAAATGTTGCCTCGAATATGATCTTAAGACTCTAGGGTTATTACTAATGTGTCCTAACATTGCTTTAGTGATCGTACGTCCCTTTCAAATTGACCCTTACAACTCCAACGATGGTGCTACCTATTTCTCAATAGTAGGATAATGTTGTCTAAAGGAAACGAGAATAGAAACGATCTTTTTTCGAGTAGGTAGATGCTAGTAGGTACTTGCTCAAATCAAAACTCTTCACACTTACACATTTTCAAAACAATTTTCAAAACAACTTCGTCACACCTTTGAGGACTGATACAAGGGTTATCACAGAGTCAAACATTTTCAAAAACAAAGCACATACACAAGCAATTTTAAAAAGATGAGCAAGTACCTAAGAGCCCATGGAAAACCATGGATAGAAAGGGTGCTAACACCTTCCCTTTCTATAATCTACCCCCCGTACTCAGAATATCTCGAAAAAGGATTTTTTTTCTGTACTTTTTTCCTTTCCGGTTGGATAAAATAAAAGTCGGTGGCGACTCTTGCTTACCGCGATATTTTGCGAATAAAAAACGCAAAACGCAAACCAGAATTTCAAACAAGTCGGTTCTGCCACCGTATCACACCCTTGTTTTTTGCTTTGTGCTTGTCCAATGTATATCTAGGAATGCATTAGGGTTACAAACTTGGATTGAATCTTTGCAATCATAAGAGATTTGATTTGATTTTCATGCTACATATAAACTTGCTATTTTGAGCCAAATCTTCCCTTTCTTGTACCAATTATGCTTGATTCATTTTGGCCTTGATAATTCAGCATATTTTGATTGCCAATCTTTCCAAAAACCAAATCAAATCATATCTTTGCTATTCTTCATCAATTATTTGATTTAATTCAATTTTTAATTAATAAAAAATCAAGATAAATTGAAAAATGAAGCAAATAATGTGTGGGTGAATATTTGAGTCTGGACCACATTATAAGTAAGGTGCAAGCATAAAAAGTTAGGGCCATTTAGCAAAAAATGCATTTCTGAGCACATTTCACTTTTAGCACTTTTGCAAAAAGGGTCAACTTTGACAAGGAATATCTCCTCCAATTTTAACCATAGCGAGGTGTTCTTGGACTTTTTATAAATCTTAGGATGTCCCCTATGCAACCCTTTTGGTGATATAAACCTGGTGATATAATTCAGACATCCCAAGAAACCCCTAACCTCTTTCTCTGTGCGGGGAACCGGCATCTCTTGTATGGCCTTTACCTTCGCAGGGTCTACCTGAATACCCTTTTCACTGACGATGAAACCCAGAAGCTTACCAGACCTTACCCCGAAGGTAAACTTGTTCAGACTCAACCTCATCTTGTATGTCTTCAACCTGTCAAACAATTTCTAGAGGTGATCAAGGTGCTCTTACTCAGTCTGAAACCTGGCTATCATATCATCAACATAAACTTCGATTTCATGGTGAATCATATCATGGAACAAAGCGACCATGGTGCACTGATAGGTTGCCCCAATGTTCTTCAACTTGAAAGGCATCACCTTGTAGCAGAAAGTGCCCCACTGTGTAACGAAGGTTGTCTTCTCCATGTCTTCAGGAGCCATCTTGATCTGGTTGTAGCCAGAGAAACCATCCATGAAGGAGAAGATTTATTGTTGTGCGGTGTTGTTTACCAGAATATCAATGTGAGGAAGTGGGAAGTCATCCTTGGGGCTTGCCCTATTCAGATCTCTGTAATCTACACACATCTGTACCTTACCGCCTTTCTTAGGTATCGAGACGACGTTGGCAACCCATTATGGATAAGAAGTGACAGCTAAGAATCCCACATCGAACTGTTTCATGACCTCTTCCTTGATCTTCTCTGACATTTCAGGGTGCATACAGAGGACCTTCTGTTTAACCGAAGGACAGTCTTCTTTAGTCGGCAGGCGGTGTACCATAATATCAGTGTCCAAACCAGGCATGTCTTCATAGGACCAGATGAAGATTTCAACATAGTCATGCAACATTTGTATCAACCTTTGTTTGACGCTAAGCTCCAGATTTGCACCTATTTTAACCTCTCTTCTGTCTTCCTTAGTACCCAAATTCACTGTCTCAACCGGCTCTTCATGAGGTTGTATGGCCCTTTCTTCCTGCTGTAATAGTCTAGCAAGTTCTCTAGGAACCTCACAATCGTCCTCACCTTCTTCCTCGGCTTGGTTGGTCGGATTTTTGAAGTCATAACTGGCAATAGCAGAGCTGTTATCAATGGGATCCAGAGTGGATATGGATCTGCATTATGATACGTGAGTGTGTGTAAGAGCATAGCTGTTTTGATAAAGTGAAAAACAGAAAAGAAAAACAGAGAGCGCAAAATTTTTATGCAAGAAACGTCCAATGCTTTATTAATGATATATGAAATGACAAATAATATCCCTCACAAGCAAAGCCAAGGTGCCTCGGGCAAGGCACTGGGCCGTAAGGTTTCAAATTGTTTATTACAAATCTTAAAACAAATAAGTCAATTATTGTGGAATAAAAGAAATAGGTATAAAATCCCTAGCCGTCTAATTACTCGGTCCACCGTTGGTAGTTGGGTAGATCCAGCTGTCTATGTCTGAATCCTCATTGTTGTCTTCAATGGAATTAACCCCGCGATTGCTGATGCGTAGGGGAGGTCCTCCAGCCTGAGCACGTCTAACAGCCCTTTGAGCCCCTGTAGTAAAGCCCAAACCAAATTTCTCAGTTTTCTGAGTGAAATCAGGGAGCTGACCCCAATTGGAACACCCGCCTTCTTCAACCACGGCCCTGGCGTCCTTGAGAGAAGCCATCTTCTAAGGAGGTTTGTTGGTAGTAGTTTCAGCTGATGCTAAGATCTGAGGGACCTCTTCGAAGTTTTGATAAGGAGTTTCTATGAATTCCTTGTCCATCTCTACGTAGCGGAAGGAATTGAGGTGGCTCACCATATTATCTTCTTCACCCCGGACTGTGACAATCTTTCCTTTCATCGGATACTTCAGCATTTGGTGGTGTATGGAAGTGACTGCCCCAGCCTCGTGGATCCAAGGATGACCCAGCAAACAAGAATATGACGGCCTGATATCCATCACATGGAAAGTGGACCCAAAAGTCTGAGAACCCACTTTGACAGGGATGTCCATATCCCCGTGCACCATTCTCTTTGATCCGTCAAAAGCCCTTACCATAATTTTACTAGGCTTTAGAGTTAGACCCTCGCAATCCAACCGGTCCAACGCCTTCTTCGGCAGAACATTCAGTGAAGACCCAATATCTACCAACACATGAGCCGTAGTGGTGCCCCTGTATTCAATTGATACATGCAGAGCATCATTATGCTTCCTTCCCTTTGGTGTAAAATTTGCATCTGAAAAACTCAGCCCATTATCAGCAGTCAGGCTGGCCACACAATCTTTGAACTGATCAGCTGAGGTTTCCTGCGGCACATGCACAGTCTTGAGAAATGCAATCAAAGCCTTCGCATGGGCTTCAGAACACAACAGCAGAGACAACATGGATATCTTTGATGAGGTCTTCCCCAGCTACTCGACCATATTGTAGTCGCTCTTCTTAATGATTTTCAGTATTTCCTCCATTTCTTGCTTAGAGGCTTCCTGTTGTACCCCAATTTTTGCCCCTAAGATCCCTTCATCATACCATATTGTTTCAACCACCACAAAATCACATTAGGGCTTTTTGTTCTTCTACTTATCTTTAGCTTTGCTCCATGAGGAGTCACCAAGCACCTTAACTTGTTTTCTCTTATGATCATGGATATTTTGCTTTGATTTTCTCTCTAAATTAACAAAATGCAATATTGGTTTGTCTCACTTATTGATAATGTAGGTCAAGGCAATGAGGTTTTTAACATGTTGCTTCATGGGTTCATGAGTTTATGTCCATGCCCTGGTCATAAGTCCTCATCACCATCCTCAACAATTCCTATTCACAAAGGAAGATTATTGGCACAAAAAGTTTGTTCAAATTTGGCAAAGTTCCACCAAGCATTCTCTTGATCTAGAGGCTAGGGTTTTGGAATTCAAAGAGGCATATCTTGCTCATATTTTGGTATTTTTTAGTGATTCCAAAAACATTATTCTCTTCAAAGAGTTACCAACAAATCACTTCAAAAGTTCCAAAGATTTTTCATGTGGAAGGAACTTGGTGAAGAAGAAAGATTACAAGTCATCTAGTTGAATCCCTAATTTTCCATATGTGACTTCAAATGGTCATAACTTGGTCAATTTTTATCACCTTGAGCCCATTCTTTTTCCATGATGATCTTAAAGATGTGTAATTCATACCTTCTTTTATGTGCAAAGTAAAAAAATGGATGGAAGTTGCCTTAAGAATGCAAAAGATTATAGGCCATTTCATGATTTTTTGGCCAACTTCAACAAGTCATAACTTGCTCAATTTTTGGATATTTTGAGTGGTTCAAATTGAAAAATTTCATTCAAGAGATCTACTTCATTCCATCTTTTTTGATCAAGAGCAAATTCTAAGTGCAAAGCCATGTTTGGATGCAAGAGATTATAGGTCTTTTTTTAAGAAGAATTTGAAATATTTCTAAGTATGGAAAGTAAACTCTTTTTCTCCAACTTTGACTCCATGTAATTTTTAGCTCAAACCTCCAATTGATTCCATTATTTTTCCATTGCAAAGTTTGTTACCTCATATTTCCAAAGCATCAAGAATCATGCTTGAAGACTCCCTGAGGTGGAAATTACATTGTTTCAAAAGTGGTAACTTGGAATTGAAGTTTCCCTGCAAGTCAGAATTTGAATTTCATGTTACAACCTCTAAACCTCAAATTAGCACGCGTTTTGGGTCTAAACATGATTAGCCAACTTTCCCAAGTGGATTAGTGCATCAAAACGCAAGAATTGGATGAGTTTTGGTGAAGTTTGGATCACACTTCACTCGTGCATCAGGTTTGCACGAATTCCCTCCAAATTGCATCATTCACCCTTCATTTTGATCCCATTTGCTTCTCCTATAAATACATGTACTACCCCATTCAATTTCCCAAGCTTAGATAGCCAGAATCACCCTACCAAACTTGCTTCCCAACTCAGAATTCAGTTACTTCGAATCCTATTCTCAAGCCTTTTTCAATCCATTTTCTCCATCAATTCACCTTCCTTGATCTTCCCTGAACCTATCCATACATTTATATTCAAGAATCGTGCCCTACATTGCTCCATAGAAGTCCAGTTTCAGAGCTCTGCAACTCAACTTCAATAGGAGATTCCTTCATCAATTCTTCAAAACTTTAGTATCATTGTGTTGCTCTCATTGCCCTGGTTCTAGTCGCAATAGTTACTTTCTTCTGGAAACACGTTTGGATCATGTATTTTCAAATCCCCTTTCAAAACTTTCCTTCCAAATTGCTTGAGTTATAGTTTATATAAAAATGGCGCGAGAGTATGGTTGTCTTCGTCTTGAAGAGACGAAACGAATGGCATAGGTCTGAGCATCTCATTTATAGTTTGAGAGACCTGCAATTCGTGAGGCTGGAGGTTGAAGATGACCAACATGTCACCTTCTAACCAATGAAAGCGTGCCATTTGTTTTTTTGAATTTCTGATTTTACATTTGATTCAGTGCTTTATTCAGTAAAGACCATGATATGCACAGTGCGCTAGATCCTTTGGATTTGATTACTAACGCGTTTTGACTCTCATCCAATGGTCCACATCTTTTTCTTTCATTTTCTTTTTCTGATTTTTATATTTTAATTGTTTTAGACTTCAAAAAATCATAAAAAATTCATTTTTTGTCCAAAAAATCTGAAAAAATTATGAAAAATATTTTTGATTATTCTCTTTCTGATTTTTATTTTTTCACAATTTATTTTTGTGTTTTGATATTTTTTATGAAATTTACACTTATTTGATTTGTTTAAAATGTTTAAAAATACTTTTGCATTTTTTTTAATTCTGAAAAAATTATGGAATGATCCAATGACATTGTGACAAATATTAGTGACCTCATTTTATTTTTGTTTCTGACTTTGCTATTTTTTACTATTTTTGTTTATTTTATCCATTTATTTTAATTTTTAAAAATATTTTCTGACTTTTAAAAATTACCAAAAATTTTATAAAAATATTTGGATCCATTTCTGATTTTTCTATGACCTTATTTTTTATTTCTTGATTAATTTGAACATAATTGATATTTTCCTCATTATTTTCTATTTTTTAAAACTTTTTTAACCCTTTAAATGTATATATTAAATATATTATTATTTTGTGATTATTTTCTGGCTGTCTTGAGTTGATTTTTTTTTATCATGACTTTATTAATATCATTGGATCTTGGTTGTTGAGTTCAACTCCACCAAAATGGATGAATGATTTTAATAATAGTTTGATTAAATATTAATTCAAAAGTGGTTTATTCTTTTTTACCCTAATCCATCTTCACCTCATCCCCTTCTTCTTGCACTAAATGTTGTTAGAGCACGATCTCTATATCATGTCTCAAAACAAATGGTGCATAGATTGCTATTGACCGACCTCAAAATAGGTGCGACTTCTATATAAGTCCACTTACGATTGCTTAACATAGCGCTAAATTTTGTCTCGATTTGAATAAATGGTCATTCGTGGCCCAAACTTATAATTGCAAGCCCAAGTATGTTAATTTGATCTCTTTGATCCAATAACCTTGAGATTCATTGTGTGGAGGCTTTGGTTCTACCAATCCTCTAATGGATCTAAAACACCTTTGGTCAATGCGGATCACTTAAACATCGCTGATCATTAAATGGTACTTATGAGAATTCCAAATGGATGATATACTTGACAAAAGAAAATGCAACTTGTTGTGTGGAGGCTTTGGTTCTACCAATCCTCTAATGAGTTCCAAACGCAAGTTTCAAGATGGTCATCCAACTAACCACTAATTATTAACTTGCTTTATTTTTTGTTATGCTTTTTTATTCTTTTATGCTTTATGCATTATTTACTTTTAGCATTTACATTTCATGTCATTTTCATCTTTGCTCACTTGAGCATCTATTTTCTTGTCATTTTCACTTTGCTCACTTGAGCTTTTCTTTTTTCATTTTCCTAAGATACTTAATAACCAACTTAAACCCTAAAAAATTCTTAATGATACTTGGACTATTTGGTTACTATCTTTTGCGTGATGGAGCAGTGGACTTTTTTTTGGACTTAGGATTAGAAACCTTGGCCTATCTTGGATACCTTGTGATCTTATCTGATTATTTTGTCTGGAGCTCTTGAGGTTTACCTCAAGACATTGGGTTGCTTGTTTGTTTTTGTGTGTAGGTTTTTGTGATTGCATCATTTGTTTATAATCTGGAATTTATCTGCATACAGTCGTTACTCTGCCCGATTTTTGAGAAGACTTAATACACTTGAAGAGGTCTAGTATCTTTGCTTGCTTGGTTCCAATCCAAAGAATGGGAATTCTACCTTGACTCATAATGTCAAGTTGTGGCTTCTTGTTGGTAAGATGGTCCTTATCCTTAGCTTTTACCTTATGCTTTAGGATAGCCTCTTCTTCTCCTCCCATCTTCTTTAATTTCAAAAATCTTCTCCCTCCTTTTAAAAACCCTTCTTGTTTTGGAAACTTGAAACACTTTCATAATAAACTTGGACTTATGTCCATGCATTTTCAAAACATTTTCATCAATAAACTTCTATCAATTTAATAATACCTTGACATTTTTGTGAGAAGACTAAAAGTCAATCAATCTCATTCCAAACCATTTTTTGCCACTTTGGCTCTTATCTTTACACTTTTCTCAAAAGATTAGACTCTTGTCAATCCTTGTAGTGACACAAACAACTATACTACTACAATATGTAGTGAAGAGAGATATTTTCCACTTGGGTGTTGAGTGAGACATTGTTGATTTTAAAATCCAAGCCATATCCTCCACTTTGAGATGATGCAAATTCTCCTTTCTCATGATTGTGGGTAGTAAGTATGTTTTCCACACAGACAATGACGATGATGTCTTATCTCTTAAAATTAACCAACACATTTGTTTCAAACTTTTAAAAGAGGAACTACGTGTACCCTGATCCCCTATTGCACGAAAGGTGGTACGTAGGCACTAAAGGTTCGCAACCGCGGCGGATGCAAAAATCATAAAATAATATATTTCTTTTCTCATCTCCACCATCCATTTTATATATAACACACTTTATATCCAAAATACACAGATTTTACAAAGAGGTTCCTGCGGAGTACCGTAGACGTTTAGGGTGCTAATACCTTCCCTTTGCATAACCAACCCCCTTACCTTGAATCTTTCCCCCTTTTTTTGGGTTATTCGCTCTTTTCCCATTCCTTTGGAAACAATAAAGCACAGTGGCGATTTTTATTTTGATTTGTATAAAGTCTAGTCAATCCAATGGCTTAGTCTTGAACATATCTACCGCTACACTTCCACAACAATTTTCTTAGGCGCCTCCGTCCGGGCAGGCTCACCTATAATCTCCTTGCCGTGGGTATCAGACGATTCACCGATAGGGGTAATAACTGGAGTAAGAACAGGAACAGTAGTGGATGTACTAGCAGGAATAGCAGATGGAATGATGATTGGATTATTGACAGTCTTAGGGGAAATTTCAGGAGAGAAAACCCTTCCACTTCGGGTAACTTTTTTGGTTCCGACAATGTTAACAATATCAGGATCAGCCTCTTCCTCTTTAAAATCTTGTTTGATGCCATGATAGTACACATCGGCATCATAATGCCAGGGGACATCTTTGTCCGAGGCATACGTGACAGGACCAGGAACAGTGATTATTAGTGGAGTAATTCTTGGGGCATATGTAATCCTAACAGGTCTTCTCGAGGAAACCTTGGAAGGATTGGCGGAAATTGTTATAATGGCAATGTCTTCAGATGGAACAACGGGAACCAAAGTTTTCTCAAACAAAATTTCTTTGCTATCTATCAGGCGTTGAACACCTAATTTCAGCAAATGGTAACCAGAAGGTAGAAACGAATACATGTGGAAACCTTCACCATAACTCGGAAATAAACCGGCCAATGTCATGTAGATTAGGGTAAACTTCTGTTGTGGCCTTTCCACCCTTTGTTGATTGTTGTGTTGTGGAGCAACTGCAGGTTTAGGTATCATTACAGCACTTAATGTCTGACGATGTTCAGCCCTATTTTGGCTCCTCGAGCTATAGATGGCACTGGCTTCCTTCTTACCAGCAAAAGGCTTCTTTACTGAACTCGAAGAGGCATCCTTCTGTATTTTTCCGCTTCGAATCCCAGCTTCTACTCTTTCTCCAGTTAGAATTAGCTCGGTGAAACCAGCTGACGAGCTACCGATCAAATGATTGAAAAATGGACCAGATAGCATCCCCAGAAACATATCAACCAACTCCCTATCAGACAACGGGGGTTGAACTCTCCCAGCCAAGTATCTTCGTTTTTGTGCATAATCTTTAAAGCCTTCACTTGTACCCATGGACATACTCTGGAGTTGAGTACGAGTGGGAGCAAGGTCGACATTGTACTAATACTGCTTGTAGAAAGCAGCTGTCAGATTTTCCCAGTTTCGGATGTTTGCTCCCTCCAGCTGGTAGAACCATTCAAGCTGAGTCCCTGACATACTATCTTGAAATAATTGAACCCACATATTTCTATCAGCAGTGTCGGCCTGGATCTTTCTGACATAAGAACGGAGATGGAGTTTTGGGCAGGACACCCCATCATACTTATCAAAAACTGGAGCTTTGAACTTCTGCAGGATGACTACTCCCGACACCAACCCCAATTCTTCGAAATCCAGTCCAGGTATCCTCTGGACTTCCATGGCACTCAGACGATCTTCCAACTATTTGTATCTATCCTCAGCAAGAGGATATTGCTCATCATTGTAATCAATATCATTGTCAGAAACTGCAGGGTTGGGGTCCTTCTCTTCTTCCTGATTCTCCCCTTCCTTAGATGAAGAGTTCAGATTGACTTGTCGCTTCAACTGCTCTCCAAACCTTCTGCCCATATTTAGAATATTGACAGCCTTCTTCTTTTTCTTCTTTTCTTTCAGGATGAGGGCTTTTAGATCCTCCTGCCCTTTTTCCAGACTTATGAACATTTGTTGGAACTGGGCGTTTTGTGCCTGAAGGTCCTTGATCGTTTGCTCAGAAGCCATTTCGTGCTGAAATAAATAACTAAGAAGATGAGAAACCTGTAATGGTACCTGTACATGCAATGTTATGAATGGGATGCGCATGCAATGATTTCAAAGACTTTGGTAAATTTAAATTTGCAAACCAAAATAAAACAAAGACTTTATTAGCTGAATTCAAAGTTCAAATGCCTCTTAGGTGTTACAATTAAAAACAAATCTAAAACTAGAAAAGAAATCAAAATTCCCATGGATGCTTCCTCTTTGTGCCGAGATAAGCATCGAGTCCTCTTTCCTCATGGAGCTGCTTTGTGAGCTCTAAAACCTTCCTCTCCTGGTCATGGAACTGGTCCCTGTAAGTATCTCGCTCCTTCATCAATTGAATCCAAGACCTCTGTAATTCCCCAAGATCAGTGTGCATATAAGGATAGAGAACCGTATAAGGAATGCCTTCTTCTGTAGTAGGTTTCACAATCACTGGTAAAACGGCCACATAGGGCATCATAAGCTTCTGGGCACGAGCTCGTACCCATTGGAGGTAAGGTTCCATAGGAATGGAAGTTTTTGGCCCTAAAGCCTTGGTGTCAGACCTGTTTACCATGCCCCAAGCTCGTATGAACCTCCGGCGATACTCTTTAACATCATCTTCATAGTTGAATACATTCCCTCGATAAGCAACTCATGGGGACCATCCCTTCGAGCGTAACTAAATTTTCGTAGAGCTAAACAAGGATTATAGGTTATACCCCCTCTAATACCAAGTAATGGGACATTAGGCTACTCCCCACAGTGGTCAATAATAGTAGTGTTTTCCATAGCTCGAGAACACCAAAGAATATCCGTATGAGCGAGCGACATTATCCTTTGTGACCAACCCAAACCTTCTTCATTCTTCAGTATGGACTTAGGGAGGTGAGAAATAAACCACCTCAACAACAATGGCATGCAGCACATAAGAATCCCTCTTATCTTCATGGTACGAGTATGGAGAGTGTGCAAAATATCTCCGAGCAATGTTGGTACAGGGTTGCAGGAGAGGGAGATCTTGATAGCATTCACATCTACAAATGAGTCTGGATTAGGGAATAGGACTAACCCAAAGATTAGAAGAGCCAAGACTTCCTCAAAAGCCTGAAAATCTATATCATCCCAAAACAGTTGGGCCTTGTCTATCAGAAACTTAGCTAGAAAACCATTGACTGCGCTTCTTGTTTCCCAATTGGATACCATGTCGGCCCGTTTCAGATGCAAAGCTGAGGCAATGACTTCGGGCTTAGGAACTTCTTCTAGACCTGTGAATGGCAATTGTTCAAGAATGGGTATGTCCAACAGCTGAGATAATTCTTCCAAGGTAGGAACCAACTGATAGTCTGGAAAGGTGAAGCAGTGGTGCTTGGGATCAAAGAACTGAAAGAGTACACTCAACATCTTTTCATCAAAATTTGAAGTGACGAGGCTCAGAAGTCGACCATGTCTCTTAGTGAATGCAGAAATTTCAGAAACCCTTGATGCTAGCTCTTTGAGTTGGGAAGGTATCTTCACAAAGCTGATTCAGATAGTGTTTCTACGAACGGAAGCCATGATCTGCAAAACAGAACAAAGATAAATTCCCTTGGTCTTTGAAATGGTTAGTGCAATAAGAATGGATGCTATGTTATGATGCATGATGTCATGAGAAAACACAGGTATAGAAAGCACAGTCAAATCACACCAAGTCCTTAGGTTTAAGGCTTGCATGAGGTTAAAGGTAGTACCCTTTTGAAGTTTAGTTAGTTTCAAACCTCTCTTAAAAAGTAACCGGGTTCTAGAGGATCTCAATATCACTGACCATCCTTTATCGGGCATTATCTCAGCTCAAGCAATCTTTTCTTGCATCCAAAATATCCCGAAAGTCTGATCTCAATGAGTGTAGCATCGAGTATCAACCAATCCTCAGCTCTACACTGAGGCCGACTATCTCACTATGTTCTAATGGCCAAGTTTGTTCAACTATGGTTCTAAGGTCCGTTAGTGCTTCACGACACCACGCGGAGGCCTCGTTTTCTCCTCGTTTCCCCACGAAGGATACCGGTACCAACCAAAGTGTCACACCAACACAGTTATCGCTTAAACCATATCGGTCTACGCCGTACAATCTCCACGATCTATTGCTGTTTACTTAAAAAGTGCTCCCAGATCCGAGTGTAAGATCTATAGTAACCCCAAACAAACCCTCAAAAGTAAAGCAATCAAGACAATCAAGATAAGCAATTTAATGACCTAGATCCTAAGGTATACCCCGCTTATTATCCCCAGCAGAGTCGCCAGTTCTGTGATACGGTGGCAGAACCGACTATTTTTACTAGTTTGCATTTTGAATTTTGTGTTTGCAAAATGTCGCGGTAAGCAAGAGTCGCCACTGACTTTTATTTCATTCAATCATGGAAAAGGAAAAAGAACAGAAAAAACCTTTTTTCGAGATATTCTGAGTACGGGGGGTAGATTATATAAAGGGAAGGTGTTAGCACCCTTTCTATCTGTAGTTATCTACGGGCTCTTAGGTACTTGCTCATCTTTCAAATTGCTTGTGTGTGTTTGTCTTGAAAATGTTTTTACTTCATGATAACCCTTGTATTAGTCCTCAAGGGTGTGACGAAGTTTGTTTTGAAAATTTTTTTTGAAAGGTGTTGGTGTGAAAAGTTTTTATTGAGCAAGTACTTAAGATTCTACCTACTCGAAAAAGATTGTTTGTTCTCGTTTCCTTTAGACAACGTTTTCCTATTATTAAGGAACATGTAGCACCATCGTTGGAGTTGTAAGGGACATTCGAAAGGGACAAGTACAATTACTAAAGCAATAGTTGGAAAGCTTTAGTAGTAACCCTAGAGTCTTAAGATCTTTCTGAGGCAACATTTCCAAGGCAACGTTCGAATGGGACATTTTGATCTTTTAGACTGGAGGGCAACCACTAAAATCTCCTATGCTTAATGATTGTTTACCGAAGGCAACCGAAGTGAGGTAAACCCTAGGAGTGAATATGTGCATATGAATTGTTTCAGTTATTTAATATTTGCACGTTAGGTGATCTACTGTTTAATTTCAGATATTTTTTCCATACAATCCTATTAGCATACATCTAGACAGTTAAATATTTGTAGGAATTTAAAACTGCGGGAAAATAAACCAATCTATTACAAGGCTTTGACAGTTACATAATTGTCTTGACGGGAAATAAAAGTGCAGAATTTAAAACCCTAATTAAAACTATTACAAACTCGAAACAGTTACAATGATAATAAATTAAAATGCACGTGGCCAATTAAATACGAAGAGAAGTTAAAAAATAACCTAAACCCTAATTGAAAGAAAAAATATTTTGGTACATTTTTTATTGGAGAAAATAATGAAATTGAAATTTAAATAAAACCCTAATTTCTAATTGCTTTTTAACTATGAAAAAGTATTTAAGTTAACCTAATTAATCTAATTAATTAAAATAAATATTTTAATGAAAAAAAATTATTTTGGTGTATTTTAAAGAAAATTAATTAAATTATGTACAATTCAAATCCTAAGTCTAATTATTTTTTAATTATAAAAAGAGGTTAAATTGCCCTAAGTTAATTAAACTAAATTAATTTAAGAAATAAAATATTTTTATCAAAAAAAGATTTTGTAGTTTGTTGTGATTTTTTTATTAAAAAAAAAGAAAATGATTTTTGGGTTAATTAATTAGAACAAATTAAAGAAATTAAAAAAATAGAAATAGAAAGAGATGCAAACATGGGCATGTATGCTAGCAAAGGAAGGGGTGCCAATCTGAAATTTTTTAAGGCCCAAAACGCTCCAAGCCCAGTCATCCTTGGATTCTTTGTAGCATTGACTTGAGGGTGCATCATGGTCCCTCACTACCTATGCGTTGGATTGAATGGATGATGAATCCACTGGCTGGAGATTGGTGGTGTATGGTGGGCGATTAGGATGATAATACATTGAATCTGTTGCAAGAAAATGAAATAAAGAAAATTGTTGGGACCTGGGATCGAACCCAGGTCCTTGTACTCCCCACTAATGCGCTTCACCATCTGAGGTGTTTTGCTTGTTTGTTAGTATAATGAAAAAAATAATATTATATAAAATCAAATGGATTAGTGAATAAAAGAAAAAAACGCACGCGCTAGTTTGAATGGGCGAATGGCTGGCTGACACCTACCCTTCTTCTACCTTTCTCTGTCGCCTTGGGTGCTTGTACCTTTACCTACGGACAAAGGTTTGTAGCTACAAACCTGTAAAACTCAAAAGTCCACAAAACGCAAGATAAATGAAATCTAACTATATAGACCAACTCGTTTTGATCTTGTGAACATCATGGTACCCTTTATTCAGGCTAATTTCACCTGTGGACAAAAACCCTAAAAATGCAAGGTGAACCCTAACAATGGCAAATACGCATATATGCTTCAAAAATGAGATTAAACTATTCAGTTAGCTTGCAAACATGTCAAAGATTACAAATATATCAATTAAACATGCTAATGATGCAGGAATTACGATTATCGATTCTGAAAAAAATTGCAAACCGTGTGAGCTACAGCTTGCGTTTCTTGATGCTTCAGACCTTGCAAATGATTGGGATGGCTTCCTGAAACGTCCAGCAATTGGTTGGCAATGCTAGGATGGCTTGAGATGGCCTGTGGATTGAAAACCGATTCACACTTTTCTTTGAAATTTTGAAGTTTGTTATGGCCTCTTCACGATTGCTAACCCATTTTTTTGCTTTGTTCTTGTCTAATATATATCTAGGAATGAATTAGGGTTACAAACTTGGATTGAATCTTTGCAATTATAAGAGATTTGATTTGATTTTCATGCTACATATAAACTTTCTATTTTAAGCCAAATCTTCCTTTTCTTGTACAAATTATGCTTGATTCTTTTTTGCCTTGATAATTCAGCATATTTTGATTGCCAATCTGTCAAAAAACCAAATCAAATCATATCTTTGCTATTATTCATCAATTATTTGATTTAATTCAATTTTTAATTAATAAAAAATCAAGATAAATTGAAAAATGAATAAAATAGTGTGTGGGTGAATATTTGAGTCATGGACCACATCATAAGTGAGGTGCAAGCATAAAAAGTTAGGCCTATTTAGCAAAAAAAATGCATTTTTGAGCATATTTGACTTTTGGCACTTTTGCAAAAAGGGTCAACTTTGACAAGTAATATCTCCTCCCATTTTAACCATAGAGTGGTGTTCTTGGACTTTTTAGAAATATTAGGATGTCCCCTAAGCAAAACTTTTGGTATCATCTCAATTGAGTCTTCCATGTTCATGTAAGAAGCTTTGACCCAAAAGGTGTTTTTGTTGACTTTTCAAAAGGACCCATAATGTAGAAATTCATATCTTTCTGTGGGTGCATAATTTGAACTTGTGGGATTAAGATGCGTTGTAGGGAATTTCAGCCTATTCAAAATGAGCTTTGGATGGAAAATTTCTGATAAAGCATGTGGAAGTTATGCTTGGTCAAAATTTGGTTGACTTTTACTGAGAAACCCTAATTTAGCAACTTTTGGGTTTTGATGAATTTGGAGCATTCCTTGGTGAATCATGATCAACCCTTGATCAAATGATGAAAGTCGCTTCAAAATGTTAATTTTGACCCAAAATCTTGAAGTTTGACTGTATGTGGGTCACAGTTGACTTTTGACCTAATACAATCGATTCTCAAGCATCTGAGCAGTTGTCTGAGCAGACTTCTTGTACAAGGAATGAAACTTAACATGTAGGGTCTTTAGAACATATTAAGACCATGGAGAGCATATGAGGCCTTTGTGGTTCACCCATATTGATGAAAATGGAAACCCTAATTTGAAACACTCTGCCTTAGGAGAGAGTTTGTCTGGTCAACTCTTAGGAAAACTTGAGCAAATTGAGGACTCCAATGGGCATGCATTGAGTAAAATGAGAGAGAAAATTTTGGGGTACAACATACTAAAATCATCAGTAAATGTGATGAAGTATTGAAAATCTCATTTGGCTGGTATGTTCACTAGTCCACATACATCAGTATGTATGAGGGCTAAAAGATCGTTATCCCTTTCACCTTTTCCTGTGAATGGGGACTTTGTCATATTTCCAATTAAACAATATCTGAATGTCTCATATGATTCATAATCAAAAGAGTCTAAGAGTCCATCTTTATAGAGTTTGGAAATGCGTTTCTCATTTATGTGGCCTAAGCGACAATGCCAAAGGTAACTTGGATTTAACTCATTGGGTTTAATCCTTTGGGAAGTTTTGAGTCATACCATTATGTCAAAATGATGCATTTGAAACCTTGAGATCATGTCTCAAACCAATTAACCATTTGCTAGGTCAAAAATCATAAATTTCCTTTTCTCAATCAAAACCTTAATTTTGACAATTTTGCCCTTTTGATGATCTGATCAAATTTCTTGAGGGATTATGGTCCAAACTTGATCAAATGACATATATGATTTCACAATATTGATATGGATCAAAAACTATGAAGTTTGATTGTAAATTGGCCATAGTTGACTTTTTCCCCAATATAGTTGATTTTTAGGTCAACTGATCAATTGACTGAGCAAAAATGTGTTCCAAGACTTGAAACTTGACATGAGAAATATTGAGGGTACATAATGATTCATGAAATTCATATGAGGTGTTAAAAGTTCAATTATACTTTCGCAATCTCAAACCCTAATTTCAGTCATCAATGCTTAAGGAGGTGTCTTGAGCTAATCAACCGTAGTGTAGTCTTGAACCAAATAAGATCTTGTGAGAAAATACTTGATAAATGAGAGAGCAAATTTTGGGGTACAAAAAAAGGGAGTCAGAATCAGCACATTACTGAAGCGAGAAGGAACAAAAGTTCTGACTCTGATACGCTACAAGAGAGAAAATGTTAGTAAGAAAGTAAAAGGTCAGAAGTTATGGGTCTGAGTACACCAAGTTCTGAGGTTGCTGGTAACAAAGGAAAATCTAAAAGTTCTGATTGCTGAGGGAGTCTACGAACTCTGGTACAGTTGGGAATCTAGAAGTTCTAATGTCACTGGTAGATCAAAAGTTCTAGCTATTTGAAAGAGTGAGGTGATAATGTTGTTGGGTAAGGTTGTCTAGAAGTTCTGATTTAGGAATATTGTTTGACAGATAAATGGGTGAAAATGTCACTAAATAAACCTAAAAATATACTTCTGGGGCTAGAACTCAGGACCCCTAGCACTAATGTCTTATGCGCACACACTGTCTACCACTGGGGTAGCTGTACATCTGGTATTAGAAGCAAAAGCATAAACATGTATTACAAAGTAGACTCTGATGATAAATTCCATCTCTTTATTCATGCTAATCAGTACATCTGCAACTTAGTCATTTCTCAATAGAACAGAAAACACAAACATAGCAATTACAACAGGTTTCCATCATGGTTTCAGAAACATAAAAAATGTCAAGACTGTAAACCAGAAGCAAGCACGTATCTGCTAATCCTAGTTTCCTTAAGAAGATCTGAACTGATGTTTTCCCTACTTAGGCAGAAAAATACATGAAACCTCAGAATATGTACAGCATCAGAATAAGGATGTCTACATTGTATTTTGGACATGCAAATTTAATAATGCCTAAGTGATATGATGAGAGTCGGTAGAGGCTTACCTTGCAGCTGGAAAAGGTCCTGTGAACTGGAGCCCGGTTCTGACTGCTTGTAATGTTCTGATCAACTTCCTCACGTGCTTAGCAGACTGAACAACCTTTAACTTGGGTTATGAATGGCTGGAAAGTTCTGGAATAGCCAAGAAGAAAAGTTCTGACTTTTGAGTTGGAGATTGATGGAGAACATGTTACAGTCTGAAAACAGAAGTTAGGATGGCTTCTAAATGTATACCAGAAGTTGTATGGATGATTTGGTCAAGAAACACTTGAGGGAAATTGGAGTTTGAATGCAAGAACCAAAAACTAGCAGGTTTTGTATTTGTGTTTGCAGTTTCGGATTCCTGAAATTTTTAGCAAAGTTTCAAAGATTTTCCTTTTAAATTTTTTTTCAACCGCCCCCCTTCACAGTTGCAAATGAAGTTCAATTTATAGGCAAGAACTTTGTAGCTTGGAGAAGTCAAAAGTAACACTATCATGCTACCGTGTTGGCTTGTTCTTGAAGCAAGTTAAACAAGTATGGTGGTTAGAAGCTTTTAGCCGTGCCTAAGCCGGATTTATACGCATGAATTAAGGAAAAGTACCCTCAGAAACAAAAGCAAAGCATGGGCCAGCATGCTCTTGTACAAAAATTTGCTTTTTCAAGGACAATAATGTACTTCTATGCCACACTTGGGGAAATCCTTTGCATAAAAACTCTAAAGTGGTTGTGAGCATTAAATGATGATGAGATTTATCAAACCAGAAATCCTGCAATATGAGATTATGCATCATAGTTTAAATCTGAGTCAGGAGTTCAGCATCAGCGCAACTTGGAACAAATATGCAACTTCTGATCCTTGAATCTCTTTGCTCCATCATGTTCTGAGCGAGTTCTCAGACCTTCCAGAAAGCTTATGACATACTTTGTAAGCCATCTTTGAATTACTTTTGCAACTTCTGACTGAACCTACGTGAAAACTGGCCCAGAAGTTGTAAACAAATTCTGATTTGAAAATGCTCAGAATTTACTAAGTGTTTAAGTTTCAGGGACGTGTCTTTGAAGACGTATAACTTGAAATCCCAGCATTTCTAGAAGAAGTTTTGTTCTGCAATGTTTTAGCTCTCATTGAGATATAAAAATCTTGTGTTAGAAGTTCTTCCAGAATCAACTTGCATCATGGTGATAATCTGGCCAGAAGTTCTAAATTTATCATATTTCTTAAACACTTAGAAAAATTCTAAGTATTTAGAATTTTGACTTTTCCAAAGTAATTTTGACTTTTGAATTTCTTGATGAAACAAACATCATATTTTAACATGTCTTGATGAAATATGATTCTTGAAATTTGATTTTGATCCAAAAGTCAAAGTTTGACTTTTCAGTGTACAAATGACCATTTTGCCCTTGTGAATGACTTTCTTGGAAAATTTGTGATTCAAGGCTTGGAATTGGATGGAAGCAAACCTGAGGGTCCAGGATGATCCTTTGAGAAATGAGAGGGAAAATTTTGGGGTATAACAGGGTCCAACCATTGTAATTTTTTACTCATTTAGGGTTTAATGAAAGGGTACATTTCACATATAAAATTCGTTTGCACTCTGATCATAACATAACACATATCATTTAAATTTTCAAAAATTCTTAAGTGTTGTAAAACTTTGAGAATTTACATATTGCATGAAACATTGTTTATAATTTTCATACTCATCATTGTTTTAGCATATATTAAAAACTAGATTTAACTATAAACTTCCTATTAAATCTTGTCTTAGTATCTTGATAACCATAGTGTTATTCAAGAATTGATCATACTTTAAAAAAAAATCAGATTTTGTATAAGATTAACCTTGCATTCCAGGATTGTTGGAGCAAGTGTGCTCATTGAAGAGGATCGTTCTTCTCACACTTAGTGTTCAAGATCTTAAAGGTTTTAAGAGCCTTTGATATCCCTATAGATTAGATAGTAAGTCATCACCTTTGGTGTGATTAGGCTTGTGCAGTAATTCTAAACTATAGTGAAATCTCTTCCGTCTTGGCAAGAGGACTGGAGTACTCTCGATCTGTGAGGGAAACCAGTATACATCTGGTGTTCATTTACTTTCCGCACTTTATTGATTTCATCACCATAATTAGAAAAATAAGAACTTTAAAGAAAAGGAAAAAATTGACCATCACGTAATTCACCCCCCTCATATGCGCATTATTAACTTACAATAGGATTCGTGCGACTCCTCAAAATGTTGGGATTTGTAGTAGAGGTAATTTGGGTAAGGGTGAGTTAGCAGCGCATTGAAATCCTCCATCAGTATTTCGAGGTCACATTTATGGGATTCTTGTGATTCCTCGAAATACTGAGAATGAGAGTTGTAGAAAAATTTGGGTGATACATAGTAATTAAAGTAAGAGTGCCTTAGTTTATACGGTGCAACAACTGAAATAACAATATTGACTGTTGGTCCCCAGCAACGGCGCCAAACATTTTATGCATCCGCAAGTGCACGAAAATATCGAAGTAATATAAAATATTGTTGAACCCATAGAGACCAATGTCAACCTACTGTAATTTATTATCGCTTTGTAAAACTAAGGCTAATGAATGATTAATTTAGGGGAAACTAAGAACTAAAACTGAAATAAAATAAGATTAAGGAAATATATATATATATATATATATATATATATATATATATATATATATATATATATATATATATATATATATATATATTTATGAAAAGAGAGGCCGAAATATGTATTTTGCGTAACTCTGGGACTCTTTAACTCATTGGCTTATACTGATGTTAAAAATGTGTTTATTAGAAAATATCAATTTAAATACTGAACCTCACACTCTCGTGATTTTGAATAAAGCCACATTCCTTTACCATGAGATTTTGCTCTCTCTCGCCCTTTTTAATTAAGGAATATATTTTTAAAACTGAACAAGTTCTAATTAATCCTAAAGCGCTCTAGCTGTGTTTAGGATTAATGGTTAGTTTCTACTATCCGGTACGACCCCCACGCTCTTGCAGTGTTGGCTCGAACCTGAGTTAATATCCCACTCTCGTGGAAAAATCATTTTAAGTAACCTCTCACTCTCGTGACAAAGCTATTTAAATTTAATTTAAAAACAAAGACCGAAACATAATTTCTAAATTAATTAATTAAGCCAACATTTGTTACTGAGTTCTGTCAGAGACGAAGGTCCTCACATACCGGACTCTAAATAATTTAGTTAGACATGGAATTAATTGAAAATGAATTAAACATAACAGTTCCAATTAAGAACAACATGATATTTAAATATGCAATGAATAATAATAATAAAAATACAAAGTGAAACTGGAAATTTAATTACAGCAACAATTGACAATAATCAAAACTGAAAATTAAGAGAAGCAGTATAATAATAAAAGTGATAAAACCAGAAATAATAGAGACTTGAAATAATTAAAGTAATAACTAAAATGAAATCTGAAAATAAAAGATGAACTAAAATTGATTCTGAAACTAAATTGAAAGACGAATTCCAGCAGGATTGTTGATCCAAGCGTACACAAAAGAAGTCCTAGTACTAATGGTGTGGTACACCAAAGAAGGAGAGGGATACATTCCCGAGTTCTTGACCTTCTAGAATCACATTTTTTTTGTTTGAGTTTCCCTCTTCCAGTTCGAGCGCCCTTTGGCCAGATGTGTTACCTGAGTTAACAACTTTCCTATTAATAATGCAAGATCGTGTGTAAATCGTTTATTGGTTCAACAATGGTTACTTAGGAAGTCATAGGATTTAACCATACCTCATGGATTTCAGGGAACCAACCCCTTATGCCTAAGAATGATTGATATATTCTTTGGAGACTTGTCTCACTTTGTTCAGGATCCTTGGAAGGCTATAAATATGTCAGTACCATGATTATAAAGGAGAACCAATAACATAACAAAATACACATATACAACATGTTTTTAAAATCTAAGTTTCAATTCACATCAAAGAATTTAATGTGTGGAGGTAAAGAACAATGGCAACAAAAATAAACGTTTTTCAGCAATAATAACAAATAAGAAAGGGAATTAACTTGGCAGAAGAAGATAACAGAATGTGAGAAACACAAAAGGTTTGCTTACCCAGTTCGATTAAATGATCTACGTAATCGGAGAGAGTAGCTCTTTAATTCACTATTTCTCCAAAAGTTGTTACAAGAGATTACAAATGACTTACAAGAAAATAGCCTTCCAAGTTTCAAAGAACAAACCCTGTTTTCACTCAAGTGTTTCTCAATCTCTTCAACTCTCAATATATGAATCACACTAGTCAAAGGTTTTTAGAAGTGTTTCCCATTCCCCTTATATACCTCCAAAGGTTTCCCTAAGCCCTTGTCTCTCTAAGTTTACCGCTTGGATTCCTAAACCATTCTCTTTAGTTGTAAAGTCTTGAAGGTCGTGAAGACAAGAAGGCAAGAGATACTTATTTCTAAGTGTTGAAATCCAACAATGATAACGCGAAATATATCGTTTATTTGACTTGACTTGCATGCAATTTTAGTACCGTTTTTATTTATTTGTGTCATATTATGATGGTATTTTATTGTATTTCAGGTATATGCTAGAAATGAACCTAAATATGAAGATAAAGAAACCGGAATATATATATATATACTTTTCTTCATTTCTTTCGTTTTGTTTTTCTGTTTCTTCCGGTTTCTTTCTCTTCTTCATATTTAGGTTCATTTCTAGCATATACCTGAAATACAATAAAATATCAGCATAATATGACATAAATAAATAAAAATGGTACTAAAAATGCACGCGAGTCAAGTCGAATAAACGATATAATTTCGTGTTATCATCGTTGGGTTTCAATACTTATAAACATGTATCTCTTTCCTTCTTTTCTTCACGGCCTTCAAGACTTTACAGCTAAAGAGAATGGTTTAGGAATCCAAGCGGTGAACTTAGAGAGACAAGGGCTTAGCGAAACCTTTGGAGGTATATAAGGGGAATAGGAAACACTTCTAAAAACCTTTGACTGGTGTGATTCATATATTGAGAGATGGAGATATTGGGAAACACTTGAGTGGAAATAGGGTTTGTTCTTTGAAACTTGGAAGACTATTTTCTTGTAACTCATTTATAGTCTCTTGTAACAACTTTTGGAGAAATAGTGAATTAAAGAGTTGTTATCTACCATATACATAGATCATTCAATCGAAATGGGTAAGCAAACCTTTTGTGTTTCTCGCATTTTGTTATCTTCTTTTACCAAGTTAATTCCCTTTCTCATTTGTTATTATTATTGAAAACCATTTATTTTTGTTGCCATTGTTCTTTACCTCCACACATCAAATTCTTTGATGTGAATTGAACCTTAGATTTTCAAAACATGTTGTATATGTGTATTTTGTTGTTTTATTAGTTCTACTTTATAATCATGGTACTGGCATATTTATAGCCTTCCAAGGATCCTGAACAAAGTGAGACAAGTCTCCCAAGAATATATCAATCATTCTTAGGCATAAGGGGTTGGTTCCTTGAAATCCATGGGGTATGGTTAAACCCCGTGACTTCCTAAGTAACCATTGTTGAACCAATAAACTATTTACACACGATCTCACATTATTAATAGGAAAGTTGTTAACTCAGGTGACACATCTACCCAAAGGGCGCTCGAACCGGGAGAGGGACACTCAAACCAATACAAATGTGATTCTAGAAGGTCAAGAAGTCGGGTACGTATCCCTCACCTTGCTGATAGGAAAAATAGCAAGTGTACTATTTTTACCTCTTGTTATAATAGTGAGATTCCTCAAGTGTCGATCTCAAGGACTGCGTGCAATTGTTGAGTTAAATTTGTAGTTCAATTAAACAAAAACTTAACTTAGGGTTTTGATTTTAGAAATTGTCACTGAATTATAAGCAGAAATATAAAAATTATTTTTCACATATATGATGGACATGCTAGGGTGTTACGTGTAATTTTTCCTATAATGACCTTGAATCCTGATTTCTTCAACAAGTTCATAACCTTCAACTATCAGCCCTTCAAAGTATTTTCCTCTAAGTCCTTAGTGAGAAGAACTTTAACCATCCATCCTAGATCTTAAGTCCTATAAGATATCTGATGGAGTCAAGCCTTTATTTTATCAAGGGTTAAATCCGGTGACCATAGGGTATCCCTAGTCCTAGGTGATATTTATTATCGTCTAATTGTACAACAACCTTAACAACCGTTGTGCAGTTGGTTATTAACCCTAAATCAATCTTAATTTGTCTGATCAGGAAATCATAAAAACATTGTACAATTAAATTGAATAGAGAAGAATTTATTAAAGAAATTCAGGAATACATAATCATTATAGATTCAAATCAGGGACACACCCTAGCATTGAGGGGTTTAGTCGTTCATATTTTTAACGAGAATTACAAAAATATAAGAATTAGACATTGCAAATGATGAAGGAACTTTGGTCTTCAATAGTATCCGCTCATGAAAGATCTTTGTTCTTCAAGAATCTCATATCTTCACACCTAGACTCTGGACTTTGTTCTCTGCGAAAAATAAAAAAGTCCCTCCATTTATCGAGGAAATTATCTAAATAGTGAACAATTCATTTGTCTCTGCTGAAATGCCCAAAACGCCCATTTGGGTCCCAAATAGTGAAAAATCATAAAAATACTTAAAATCAACGTCACTGGCCAACACGGCCCGTGTTGGCCATAAGGTAATTTTTCTGCTCCAAGCATGCTAACATGGCCCGTGTCAGGCGACACACCCGCCCGTGTCAGCCCCTATTTTCCATGTTGTCCAAGTCTTCCCCCTGACACGGTATGTGTCTGGTGACACGTCCACCCGTGTTAGGGAATGTTTTCTATGCTTTCCTTCTGACACGGCCCGTGTCAGGTGACACGGCCACCCATGTCATAGCTCCTGTAGCATTTCCTCTTAAACTTTTAATTATGCATTTTTCCGACCCGATTTGTCCTGTTTTAATCTTTTGAACCTGAAAACACTAAAACACGAAAATAAAGCATAATATGTGATAAAACGAAATAAAAACTTGATAAGTAAAAGAAACGATAACTAAAATAATTGCTAAATATCTATGTTAAAACCATTGATCAAGCTCCCCTAAACTTAAATTGTTGCTTGACCTCAAGCAACCATTACAAGAACTCATGAAAATCACAGTAGACTGGTACTCATACGTGAGACATCCATTCAAATTTCTCAAAAGGTAGTTTGTCCGGTGTTCACATGACGCGAAGAGTTTGTTTAAGAACCTTTAAATCTCGAACTTCCTCTTCAGATACCTCTCTAACTATGCTTTGTACTTAAGTCTCTTTCCGATTTTCCTCCCTTTTCATTCGGATAGTCAAATTAAGGCAATGAGAGTTATGATGATCATCACATGCACAAGACTAATCAAAAAAATTTGTTTAGGCACCAAATTGCAGCATTGGCTACTTTTAATTACCGATGAAATTTTTGAACTTTACAGTTATATATTGTCCTTTTGGACGAAGTTTTGGGATCAACCCCCTTTGAGCTGAATAACCGGGTGAGGGCTACCCAACTTAGCGAGTCAGTTGCCTTTTACCTTCTTTTCATCATTTGGTGCCAAATTTATTTATTTCTCCATAAATTATACATGCACGTGAATCTATATTATGCCAGACTATAAGGATAAACTACTTCAGGAATACTTCTCAGCATTCAAGCACTATGGTACAATTCTACATGTTAGAATCGTATCACTGTCATATTATTCTAAACTTTCTACCTCCCAACAACCATCCCTTTGTCTCTATATACTATTCCCAACTCTATGAGAAATAAGTTCTTGAACAAAACAAATTTTTTTGCTAAAATTTGGGAAGGACTTCAACTCGTGGATTTACACAGCACTTGTATAAAACCAAAAAACAAATCAAACAGGAAAGCAGTAAAAGAAAATCAATAACCCCCCCCCCCCCCAAACTAGAACTAAACCTTGGCCCCAATGTTTTAGCACAAGCTCGAGAAAGGTGACTCATATAGGGAAATGCAATACCAGTTGCTGCCTCCTAGCGTTCACCAATAAGGCTCCCTTTTATTACATGGATACAAAACGAAACAAATACAATAAGAAACTAAGTTATTTAAAGGCGTGGGTTGCCTCCCATGAAGCGATTCATTTAACGTCACATGGCTCGACGATTCTTCCCCTTATGGGGGTACCTCATCTTCCACACCTTGTTGCTTATCTTTTATACAACCCAAAACTCATTCAAATTAAAAGCATTGACCACTTTGTACTTCCAGTCCCTTCCAACTTCCATCTTCTCACCTTTGAGTTTCCTTTTCTTTCTCTTCTTGACTTTTAGACTGAACTTAGAAGTTTTTGTTGATGCCACCTGAGAGCTTATGCTGGAGACTTTTTTTGGGGGTGATTTTAAGCTTCTGATATCTCCTTCTAATTTGATCATACCAGCTGAAGCTTAACTCTTTTCACCTACACCCTACTTTTTGATCCCCAACACCTTCAAAGTTATCTCCTCATCAAATGATTTTAGTGTCAGATTATCTGTCTCGATGTCAAAATTGTATCAACTAGTTAGCATAAATGGTTGACCAAGAATGATATGAGTCTCTTCATGTTCAGGAATGTCCATGATCTGAAAATCAACTGGGAAAACAAAATTTTCAATTTCTACTAATACAACTTCGGTTATCCCATATGACTGCTTGATGGTGTGATCCGCAAATTTCAATTTTGTCCCACTCACGCTTACCCTCTCAATACCCAGCTTTTTGAAAATAGATAATGGCATCAAAATCACACTAGAAACAAAATCAATTAGAACCCTCTTGGAAGTATTGTATTTTATGGTGCATGGTATTGCAACTGACCTCATATCCTTATGCTTTACAGGTATTTTTCTCTTGAGTGCAATTGCACACAATTTATTATCACATGGTATCGATCCCTCTCATGTTGATCTCTTCTTTGATAATGCCTCATTCATGAATTTCTGATACAAAGGTATGTTCTCTAGTGCTCCAAAGAATGGTATCTTGATCTTTAGCTTTTTGAATAACTGGAAAAATTTATCAAACTCTTTCTCTTTTGTGTCCTTCTTTGCCACTCGATATGTATACGGTAACTTGATCATTGGTTTAGTCTTCTCTTCAACTGGCTTCACAAGTGATACCACTTCTTCTATTTTTTCTTGTTCTCTATCACTTCCAACTCTACTACTATGATACTATCAGCAAATTTTACCTCATATTTCTTTACTTTAGCAGCTTTCTCCTTCCTTGTTGTGACAACATTCACATTCTCATGACTTTTATGATTGTCGTATGCTTGCAGCGATAATTGTTGTGCAATATGTCCCATTTGAACTTCCAAATTTTTTATTTCATTTGTGGTGTTTCTGTGATTTCTCCTTGTCTCTTATTGAAATTGAGAGGTATGAGCATACATCTTTTCAACAACCACCTCCAACTCTGCCTTCTGAGGAGCTTGTTGATGCTGATCTTTCCAGGAGAAGTTAGGATGATTCTTCCACCCAGGATTATAGGTGTTAGAATATAGGTTATTCTTCCTCAAAAATTTGATCCCTTTAACTTGTTATGGAGTTGCAAGACATTTCACAATAATATGTGGTCCCCCGTAAATCTCACAACTGAAAGTCTGAGCAGGTTGAACTTGGGCTACAGTATGGGTACCCATGTTCATTGCTTTAAGATTTTTCTTAACTTCTGTAGCAATTGCTTCTTCAATTTTTAGTTGCTTATTAATTTCTAACTTCAGATCAATCACCCCCTCTGGTTTACTCACAACCCTGTCATATAGCTCCAGATGCTCATTCGCAACAATTGCTTCAATAATCTTCTTCACATCAGTGGTTGTTGTAAAGTTGGATGAGCCACTGGTTGTTGTATCAATAAGCTGCTTTGCCTTCATTCGGAAGCCATTCACAAACATCTGCATTTGTTCAGTTTGATCCATTATTGGGTGGGCAAGCTAACAATAACCTCTTGTAAGCATCACCTAGTGGCTCTCTTTCCTTCTACTTAAAATTCATAATATCATATATTTTGTGAATATAAACAGAAGCAGGAAAGTACTCATCAAGAAAAGTCTTCTCCATTTGTTCCCAAGTAGTAATACTCCCAGTAGCTAATGAGTAAAACTACTCTTCAGCATCTTCAGAAAGTGTGAACAGGAACATCCTTAATTTCTTGACTTCTTCAGAGTGTCCCTAAATCTTCAAAGTAGTACTTATGGTGAGGAATCTCTGCAAATACTTATTGGCATCTTCATTGATCTTTCTGATGAAAGATCTACTCTCGAGTTGGTGGATGGTTGAAGGATGCAATTGAAAATTTACAACAGTGACCGGTTGATTCACGATAGTCAAACGAAATGTTGGAGTATTTTCTCCACCATAGTCCCCAAGAATTCTCTCTGGTGGTGGTGGGTTTTCACCCATAGTTTCGGGTTCTGATTTTTAACCTGAGTCTGTATATCAAAAGGAAATTAATGTGAGGGTTTTCCTTGCATGTTGTTGTACCCCAAAATTTTCCCTCTCACTTTTTACAAGATCTTCTCTCACATGGATGATAAACACTTTCTTGAAGAAAAAAAATAACAAATTTTGAAATTGGCCAAAGTTCCTTTCTATTGGCCTCTCCAAAGTGCCTTTCAATTGGCCACTCCAAAGTGCCTTTCTATTGGCCTCTCCAAAGTGCCTTTCAATTGGTCACTCCAAAGTTCTTTTCGATTGGCATCCCCAAAATGTCTTTCGATTGGCATCCACATAGCGCCCTTCGATTGGCATAGACAAAGGTCTTTCGATTGACCTGTTAACAAGGCCTTTCGATTGGCATTTTAACAAGGCCTTTCGATTGGCCTTTCAACAAGGTCCTTCGATTGGCATTTCAACAAGGTCCTTCAATTGGCATTTCAACAAGGTCCATTCGAAGAAGCTTTCAAAGGTTCCATTCGAAGAACATGTAAAGGTCCATTCGAAGGAGCTTTCAAAGGGGGCCAACAGCCCATTTGAAAGATCCATTCGAAGGGGGCCATCAGCCCATTCGAAAGATCCATTCGAAGGAGCCTCATCAGAGCATTCAAAGGCCAGTTACATATCATTCAAATTCAAAAAGGGACAAGATCCCTTAACTTTGGCCAAGGTTGTGTTTTACATTCATGGCATTCAAATGGTCGTTACCAGCATTATTTCCCTTGTCGCCTCACACTCCTATAAATTTGAGGCCAATGACACATTACAAAAGGAGGGGGGAAAGAGAGAAAACAAAAAAAACATTGGAGAGAGGCTGCCCAAAAATCATCAAAGGTTGCCAGAATTTTCCAAGCAAATGCCACCTCTCAACAAAAGCAACCACGCCCAGAAGCCCCAGATCGAAGGTGCTCACCTCCAGCAAAAGCTCAAATCGAAGACTCAATCTGCTGGTAAGAAAGGGTAAGTTATCCAACTTTACATTTGCATAACAGATCCATACCTGGTTGTCACCTTCGATTTTCCATCCTAGACAGGGTCAAAAGGCCTGGTTTTAGCACTCAGGCCATGTCCTTCGTTTGCTGACATTTATTGCAGACATAGCCTGAAGAGACCCAGCAAGTGCAGGATCGAAAGGCCTGGGGTTCGATACCCAGGCCCTGCGTTTTATTTCGCTAACATACTTTTACAGGTATAGCATCCTAGATCGAATGAGACATATTCTCTAGATCAAAGCCATGGCCTTCTGGATCGAAGAAGACATCCCCTGCCTGGATCGAAGGGCATTCCCTTTCCCTATATCGAAGGCTAGTCATGCTTACCCCTTGGCCCAATCGAAAGAAGGCATTTTCTCCTGAATAGAAAAGGCCACATCTCTCTTGAATTGAAGGCTATAGTTTTTCCTAGGATCGAAGCCCCCACCTTTCCCTGCAATCAAAGAGTGCCCCCATTTGCATTTTTACTGTTTGGTTCATTTTTTTATTGACTTCTTTTTTAACATTAAAATCAAAATCACAAAAATATTAGGCTAGTTGTTTTTCCAATTAAATTAAATTTTGTAAATTAATTAATTAATTATTTTAACATTTATTTTCTTAAAAATAAAATTAAATAGACCTAGGCTTATTTTATTTTATACTAAAAAACAACAAAAATATTTCTTTTCTTTAGGATTTTTTTTAGACGTCTTTTCTATTTCATGCGCATTTATTTAATTCCATATTTTTATTATTTATTGTATTTGTTCATTGGATGTAATAGATAAAAAAAATTAGGACATTTACTTCTTTATCCCCAATTATCCTTGTATAATGTAAATCCCCTCCCCGAAGCATTGTAATAGCGTAGGACCTTTATTTTCTGCACTTTCTTTTTACTACTTTTCATATTAACTGCTAATAATTAGACATGCATGACAAAATCTGAAAATAAACGGTAGAACACCTGAATGTTTAAAGATAAATAACTGAATTGGACACACTTGCACATATACACCTCTAAGGTACGCCCACTTTGGTTGTCTTCAATAAAACAGTCATGAGGCAGGAATGCTTTAGCAAAGACCAGAAAAAATAAAAAATATCATAGTCCCTCGATGACCCTACGGTTGCCTTCTCGGTAAATGATCTAGTCCCTAAAACAGAATTGCTAAAGCATCTCCATAATTGCCTTCGTGACTGTAATGTCCCTTAGATTGTCCCTCAAAAACATCCAACGACAAGGCTACCTACTCACTAATAGTAGGATATCACTGTCTAAAGGAAAAGAGGAAAAGAAAGACCCTTTTCGAGTAATAAAGTAAATAACTGTTAGAAGTTTGCTCAAAAATACTTTTTGAACTTACACACAAAAACTACTTTTCAAAAGACATTTTTCAAACACTTTGTATATGTTCTCTACTATCCCGAGAAACACTACAAAGTTCGCCGTACTAAGGCGTTTTCCAAACATTTTCAAACACAAAGCACAAAAGCATTTTGAAAATTGAGCAAACCTCTAAGAGCCCATGGAAAACCACTGATGGAAAGGGTGCTAACACCTTCCATTTCCATAATCTACCCCCTTACTCAGAAACATCTCGAAAAGGTCTTTTCTGTTCTTTTCACCCTTTCCTTAATTTGGATAAAAGAAAAGACGGTGGCGACTCTTGCTTACGGCACATTTACAAACAACAAAAAATGCAAAACCAGCATATTAAACAGTCGGTTCTGCCACCGTGCAACAGAACTGGCGACTCTGTTGGGGAAAAATAAAAAGTGGGTTACCTTAGAGTTAGTTCATTATTTAACTTCTTTGTGTGCTTTGATTACTTTACTTTCGAGGGTATTGTTTGGGTTATTATAGATCACACACCCTGATCCGGGAACACCTTTTAGGTAAGTAGCAATAGATCGTGGAAACTGTGCAGGGTATACCGACACGGTTGAAGTGATGGCTATGTAGATTCGACACTTTGGTTGGTACCGGTAGCCCTTGAGTTAATCAAGGAGAATACGGGGCCGCTGTGTGGTGTTATAAAGCGTCAACTGACCTTAGAACCTTTAAATGAACAACTTAGCCATTAGGACGTAGCGAGATGGCCATCTTTGGTGTATTCCCAAAGTCGGCAGATACTCGATGCTACACTCATTGAGACTTGACTCCTGAGTTTTGTTTGGTTACGAGAATTGCTTATCGAACGAAGCTTGTGGGAAGGGTCGGTGATATTGAGATCTCTTAGAACCCGATTACTATTTATAGGACAGGTTGAACCAATCCAACTTCAAGAGGGTACTACCTTAAACCCCATGCAAGCCTAAACCTAAGGCTGCTTGTGTGACTTGTTTGCCTTCAACTTGAACTACTTGCAGGTTTTTATTAGCTGACAACATGATTTCCTTGCAGGATGTGTTTACAGTCATTATCCAATAAATTGGATTTCTTGCAGGGTTTACTTGCTTACAACACCTTGCACTTTATCTTAACGCATAATGTACACATCATAACATCATACCACAACATTTCCTTAACCATTTCAAGGATCTCAAGGGTTTGTGATGCAGGCTATGATGAACCAGACGTCTAGCAAGGGGCAAGGGGATTTATTTTCCTCTAGCCAATGTCGTCAAAAGATAAAAACTCAACAACTTGAGTCAGGGGCTATGAACCACTTGATATGGTGAGCTTAACTCTCGTAGAAGGACCCTAAACGATACAGAGTTCTTCAATCAAAACTACAAACTTCAACTGCTGGCATCTTCTTGTTTATCCTGCGAGATCCTTGAAAACATTGCATACATATATCATACATGTCATTGCATAACAGGTACTCCAGGTACAAGCTTTTTATCCCTTCGTTGTTTATTTCAGCAAGTAAAGAAATGGCTCTCGAACAAACAATCAAATACCTTCAGGTTCAAAACGCTCAGTTCCAACAAATGATACTGACTCTGACCCAGGGGCAGGAAGACCTGAAGGCTCTGATCGTCAATAAGAAGGCTAAGAGGGGAAAGAAACCAGTTCATGTTCAAAGTGTGGGAAGAAAAAGACCATCTAATCGAGCTCTAGACTTCGCCACCCCATCAAAGGGAGGGGACAATCAAGAGGAAGAAGACGAGGAATCAGATGAAGGAGACAAAAATCCAACGTCTGAAGAAGATGAATATGACTACTCTGAGGAGAAATATCCTCCTGCTGACAATAAATACAAATGGTTGGAGGATCGGCTCAATGCCATGGAGATTCAAAGGGTGCTCGTTCTGGATTTGGAAGAATTAGGCTTGGTTCCAGGGGTGGTCATCCCACCTAAGTTCAAGGTCCCCATCTTCACAAAATACGACGGTGTTTCCTGTCCCAAGCTTCACTTGAGGTCGTATGTTAGGAAAATCCAGCCTCACACTACTGACTGGAAGTTATGGGTCCATTTCTTCCAAGAAAGTTTAGTTGGAACTCAACTGGATTGGTTCTATCAACTAGAAGGAACTGACATCCATACCTGGGAAGACTTTGTTGCTGCTTTCTACAAGCAATACCAATACAACACTGACCTGGAACCAACTCGAGTGCAACTGCAGAACATGTCCATGAGCTCAAGAGAAGGGTTCAAGGAATATGCACAAAAATGGAGGGATTTAGCTGGCAGGGTACAACCTCCTCTGAATGATCGTGAAATGGTAGACATGTTCATGGGCACTCCGACAAGCCCATTCTTCAATTTGCTAATTGGGAGTTCCTTATCCGGGTTCACAAAGATGGTTCTGACCGGAGAAAGGATTGAACATGGTATCAAGAGTGGGAAGATCTTGATGGCTGCATCTTCTAATGCTGAGAAGAAGCCATCTGCTGGTAAGAGGGAAGCTAATGTTGTGTATGGCCAGAAGGGTCGCAATAAATCCGACAACCACAATAAATATGTGGGGGAAATACTGGTCTCTAACTCACACCTATGCAACGACACCAACAGGGGAACCAGCATAAAGAGGTCATACCTAAGAGACAATTCACCAGAATTAACATGTCACTAGCTCAAGTACTATAACACATGTTGAAAGCAGGGTTGATTATGCTAAAGACTCTTCTGCGAAACCCCAATCCTTTTGCTCCTAGTTACCACCCCGGCGAAAGGTATGCATACCATTCTGACAGTCCGAGACATGATACCAATGGCTGCTGGGCTCTGAAGAACAAAATTCAGGATATGATTGGCGCCGAAGAGGTTGAATTCAACCCTCCAGAGACTCACAAAGTGATCACTTCTCCTGGGCCAAATCATTGAGAACGTCCAGTTCACTTTTCTATTTTTCATTTGTAATTTCGTTTGTTGTCCAAACAATTACTGTTATGCCGAACTTTGGTTTTCCCATTAATGCATCGCATATGTTTGTCTTGAATGATTTCATTTTCATTTTATTTAAACTGTTTTCTTGCTTCCTTTTTGTGATACTCAACTCTCGATTAAAAGCTCTAAGCCTTTAGAGGGAGGATGACAAAAACGATACCATAATCCATACAGTATGCTTTTGAACAGACCTTGTTGACGATTGTTGCACCCCAAAATTTGCCCTCCCATTTTTCATAGAAAACACACCCCTGGGGTTTCTCAGATATTCAAGTTGGCTCAGGAATCGATCAGATGGATTTTCTCCTGTGGCGGTAAAACAACAATTAGGGTTTTTCTTGAAATTCTCAAAAAGAAATAAATTCTCAAAGATCCAATTGGCTTTCACATGTTTTCATGCTTTCTCAATTTTACTGAAAAGACAGTGTTTGTTCTCAAGGCATGGTTGTTTGGGATAAGAGATGGAATTTAAGACTGTCATGTAAGATCCTCATGATTGTTTAATCCAGGTCAACCAGATGATTTGCGTCTTTTAAACATTTGCTTGGTCAGGAAATGAAATATACAGTGCGTGTTTGTTTGGAATGCAGTTGCAAGATTACAAAATTATTGGAATTTAAATTATCAGATTGGATCATTTTGTTTGCATTATCTTGATTGGGAATCTTTAAGAATCAGTTGGGATGCAAAGAGAAAATTACAAGTTCTTGACAGTAAAGGATTTCAATTAACACCAGAATATTTCATAAGACTTTCTCCAATTTTTCAAACGTTGTTACAAAATAATTTATTATTTAAATACTTTAGGTTTTACAACTTATCGTATTTGAAAATAAATTAGTATAACTATTGGTTACAATACAAGAATTTTTCTCTCTAAATTACAAAGAAAAGAGAACAAATCTATGCCTAAGTTTGACTGAAGTTCTTTTGCTATCTCCAAAGACCTTCCTTGCTTTCCCTATGGTTCTTGCCTTCCATGCTTTGCTCTCTCCATTGTGCTCACATGAAAATGAAAGAAAGAAAAAGTTAGTACAAATTAATTGGACATGAGCAAGAATTTTCAGAAGAAAAAGTGTTCATCATTAAAGTTTTCAATTTGGAATCAGAAGGCTATTTTTAATTCATCACATTTTTATTTTCTCTATTTGCAAATCACAAGAAGATTATTCTTCTTGGTTCACAAAAAGAAGAAATGTAAGCAAGCTATCCAAACAAGAGAAATGTAAGCAAGTTATCCAAACAAGAGAAATGCAGCAAGGCTGTCCAAACAAACAAGATGCCCAAACAGCAACAAAACAAATATTCCAAACAGAAGGCGCAAAACAGAGCCAAACAAGCAGCAAAATGGTAAGTAACAAACAACAGCGCAAACTGGGCAGCAAAAAGCAAACAACAAACAACATAAGCTAGAGCAGGCAGCAACGAAAGTATAGTAATATGGTAAACTAAGTCAAACAAGTAAGAGGCTTGTTCAATAGCCATTTCATCATTTTCCATTTCTATTGCAAACTTTTCAAAAAAAGACAAAAGAGCAATTGACTCTTAGGGTCATTGAGAGAGAAGAGAGGAAAGAAGTCACCTAGGGATGCACAACCCTGCTGCCTTGACTGTCACAATTGCATAGAAGCTGCTAGAAAACAAAACTGCTATCAAAAAGCCAAAGGAACAACATAGCAAAATAATCAATTTCTTAGTTTTCCCCCCTTTTTGAATAAGAATTCAACCAAAGCAACTTGAATATAACAGTGAAACTCTCAAGCAGAAAGGGGAGAGAAAAGATATCAAATATTCAAAACCTGTCAAAAACCACAAAGTCTCAAACTGCCATCAACAAAAACCTGATCTCAAGCCAAGCAAAAAAAGCACCCAACCTCAAAAAAGGTCACAAACCTGTAACAAACTCATCCAACCTGTTAACCAACAAATCCAAAACAACAAAAACATCACCATAACCAAAAAACCAGAAACATCATCAAGCATCAAAACTGTCAAACAGTTCAAACCAAAAATCCCAAACCATCCTCAAACCTCAAACCATCAAATTAAACCTGTTAAAGCCAAAAATAACTCTTCAAATCTGTCAAACATAACAAATCAAAAAAACCAGAAAAAGTTCCAAAACTGTCAAAACCATCTCAATACCATCAAACCTTCAAAACTGTCAACAACCATCTCAATACCATCAAACCTGCAAACTGTAAACCAACATCTCAATACCAACATTTCAAATATCCATAACCAAAACATATCCAAAACCAAAACAGAAAACCTATCAAAACTCTCAAGCCAAACCATAGAAACATCATCAATCTCAAAAACTGTAACAGAACCAAACCTGTACAAAGTTGTTAACCAACAACAAAAACCATCGTCAAAAACCAGTCTCAAATCAACCAAGTCACAACCACCATAAAAAACCTGTCAAAGTCTCAAACCAACCAAAACAGTAACAGATCACGAGCCTCAAACATCCCAGATAACCAACAGTCCTCATCACAACAAAAGAAAACACAGTAAACAATCAAAAATTGCAAAATCCAGAAGCGCTGCATCATCATCATTCAAAGCAAAGAGGACAGAAAAAGGTTACCAGAAATACCAAGGCCTTCATCTTCATTTCTTCCTCCTGTCTCCGGCCACCAGGGAGTGCTACTCTCAGTCTCACCATTCCTTTCCATTTCATAGAAAAATTCCAAACAGGTATGGTCTCTTTACATTCCTCATAACATATTTTCCTGCATTTCAATGGACAATAAGATGGATTAACAGAAAAACCCATAACAAGACAAAAAAACATGGAAATCGTTTAAGCTTTAACGAAAACAGAACTTCACTTTTTTTCAAGAAATAAAACCATTAGAGCTTGGTTAGGAGGTGAGAGAGAGCGCCCCGGCAACAGAAGTTTGAGGGGGGAGATCAGATAAGCTAGAATCGGACATTTTAAGCATAAATCTGACCTTAGGGTTTTCAGAAAAAACACGAATCATGGTGAGATAGAGATGAAAAGAGCGATTTCGCTCATGAAACGGGATGGGTAGTGAAGTTATTCAGAGATGAATGAGAAATGGAAGGGATGAATGAGAGAAGGTGAGAACGGCGCCGCTGTAACAAAGGGTTCAAGAACCCTAATCTTTCGTTTTCCCCCTAATCAGTGGCTAATACAGCTTAAGAGCTCTGGGCATGTTTTGTTTGAACCAACTCCTAAAGCCCATGTGCGTTTTTGGGTACACCCCCCCCTTGGCCTGTTTCTTTTGTTTCAGCAAGAATAACATGTTCTTTGGGCTTTCTCCCAAATAGACTTTTAGGCCCATTGTATTTATTTGTTTGTTAATTTGTTTTCCTTTACATTTATTTATTATTTTGAAAATATTGCTAAGAAAACTTAATCATTTTTATTAAATTAATTTAGGTTTTAGTGATTAATTTTTACCACTTTCTTTTATATAAACTTATTTTTATTAATTTCTTTTTTTTTACACTTAATAAAACATCAAAAAAAAATTAACTTAGCTTAGTTTCTTTCTTTAAATTTATATAATTAATAAAAATACAAAAAATAATAATAAAGATTTTTAATTTAAATCAATTTCTTTTTAGAATAGATTTTATTTTTCTCTTTTCAAGTAAATACATTTCATTTCATACTTTGTTGATTTTATTTTCATAAATTGTCATAGCTTTATATTAAATCACACAAAAATTCGATTTGGTTGTACTGCTTGATATTGGGACATTGCTATTTCATTTGATTCACCCCCCATTTGTAACAATTGTACCCCCATTCCCGAACATTATGTAATAGCGTAGAATTTCAATTCCCGCAATTTATTACTTTCTATATACTGTATAGTAATTAGGCGTGTATGGCAAGATTCAAAAAAAAATCAGTCGCTAGATGACCTAATCAAAGAATAAATAACTTGAAAACAAACTTTCTCACACGCGCACCTCTAGGGTAACCTCGTTCGTTGCCTTGGAAATACAATCATGTCCCTTGAATATGAGACACCCTAGAAAATGATTGTAAAATTGACCCGCGCATGTCCCGTTACATCCAATGGTGGGGATTCTTACCAAATCAATGGTAAGATAGCACCATTAAAAGGAGGAAGAAAAGAACAACTTAAGACCTTTCGAGTAGATAGATTCGCTCTTAGTTACTCGCTTGCTCACGACAAAAAAATATTTACACCTACACCTTCATTTCAAAACACTTTCAAAAGATAAAACATTTTGTATACGTTCTTATAGAGACGAGAACCATTGCAAAACCTCTTTTCAAAACACTTTTCAAAACACGATTCACAAACACACCTTTGAACCATTTTTCGAAACAAAACTTTGTATACGTTCTTATAGAGACGAGAACCATTACAAAGAAATTTTCCAAAATACTTTCAAAACCCACACCACAAGCACACAATCAAATGAAAGCAAGTGATCTAAACGAGTAACTAAGAGCCCATGGAAAACCATGGATGAAAAGGGTGATAATACCTTCCCTTTTCATAATCTACCCCCCGAACCCGAGAAATATTCTTGAAAGGTATTTCCTGTGCTTTTTTACCTTTCCTTTTGGATAAAAGAAAAGTCGGTGGCGACTCTTGCTAACCGCACAAGTGCAAACGAAACGCAAAATATCAAGTCAGTTCTCCCACCGCATCACAGAACTGGCGACTCTGATGGAGAGTCATATAAAAGTGGGGTTACCTTAGGGTTTTAGATCACCTTTACATGCTTATCTTGCTTGACTTGTTTGCTTTACAATTTGGTTCTATTGTTTGGGTTTGAATCCTCTACCCGGATTTGGGAAATATTCATAGGTAAATAGCAATACATTGTGGAAACTGTGCGGGGTATACCGACACGGTCTAAGCAATAGCTATGTTAGTGTGACATATTTGTGGGTACCGGTAGCCTTTGAGTCAATCAAAGAGAATACGGGGCCGCTGAGTGATGTCATGAAGCACTAATGAACTTTCAGAACCTTTACTTGACCAACTTGGCCTTTTAGGATGTAGTGAGATGACCGGCTTTGGTGCAGTCCGAAGTTGGTAGATACTCGATACTACACTCATTGAGCTAAATTAAAACAATGAACAAGGAAACAATCCAATGATATTGAGCTCTTTAGAACCTGGTTACTATCTCTAGGACAGGTTAAGCCAACTAAACTTCAAGAGGGTACTTACCTATGAAACCCCATGCAAGCCTAAAACTAGGAACTTGTGTGACTTGCTTGTACATATATACTTGTGCATAACATCATGAACATTATGAAGCATCATATGCATCCACTAACCATTTCAAGGATTTTTGGAAGTTCATCTTTGTTCCTGTTTTTTAGGTTATGGATTCACTTCGCAGGAAAACTATCCAGGTCAACCTTGTGAGAATTCCTCCACAGCTCAAGGAGATAGCTTCAACGATTCTTGAGAATTCTCCATTCACTGAGAGGCATGGTCGTCTTCTCAACTTAGTCACTTCCAACACAGAGGAAGACATGATGAAAGTTCTCTTCCAGTTCTTTGACCCTCTGCATCACTGTTTTACATTTCCTGATTATCAGCTGGTGCCTACTTTGGAGGAATTTTCTCAACTCTTGAGGATTCCTATTCTCAATCAACTACCCTTCAACGGTACAGAAAGAGATCCAAAGCCAGAAGATATTGCTCAAGCCCTGTACTTGCAACCATCAGATGTCACAGGTTATTGGGAAATTAGAAGTGGTGTCAAAGGCTTCTTGGCAAAGTTCATGTTTGAGAAGGCTTAAAGCTGCTGGAATTCCTTGGACTTACAAGCTTTTGAGGAGATCGTAGCTCTTCTCATCTATGGGATGGTCTTGTTCCCAAACCCTAACCAGCTTATAGATGTAAGTGTTGTCAAGATTTTTCATGTCACGCAATTCGGTGCCTGCATTACTTGGAGATATCTTACACTCTTTTCACACTCGAACAATGAGGAAAAGAGGTGTTCTGATGTGCTGCACTCCTCTTCTGGCCAGATGGTTTATTTCTCATCTTCCCCAATCAGTCTTGAAGAATGAGCAAGGTTTGAGGTGGTCACAACAATTGATGACTCTTACGCATTCAGATATTCATTGGTGTTCTCGAACCAAAGAGAATGTTATCACCGTCGACCATTATGGGGAATTCCCTAATGTCCCTCTACTTGGAATTAAGGGAGGCATCACCTACAACCCCTGCTTGGCTCTGAGACAGTTTGGTTATGCCCGAAGGGATAGCCCACATGACATGCTGATTCAAGGCTTGGTTTTCGACTTCGACAACGACAATCAAGGACTCCGACAAAGGTTCATCCGAGCTTGGAGGATGCCTAACAAGGTAGATAATAAGACCTTGGGACACAAGAATTCCATCCCCCTTGAGCCTTACCTCAAGTGGGTACGAACCCGCACCCAAAGTCTTATGATGCCCTACCCCTCCATTCTCCCAGTGATTATAAAGCCAGTTAAGGAAGGAGAGGTTCCATACACCCTCCTACATCCTAACATGCCAACATCACTCGAAGATCTAAAAAGGAGTTGGATACAGCTCAAGGGAGAACGCGATACTTTTGAAGCCCAATTCTACGCAAGCGAGAAGAAGGTTTTAGAATTCACTCGGTTACTTCACGAAAATCAGACTCTCAACACCTACATTGCGCCAAAGAGGATGCGCAACGTCTTTTTACCTTAGAATTTTGTATTATTTTGTCCAAGAGGAATTGATGTACTAACAAAATCTATCTTATTAATATGACGTGTGTTTCTTTTTTGTTTAAAACAAATTTGAATTTTTGAATCCTTGAAAGCATTACATGAATACATATCATTCATCATATGCATAAGCAGGTCTTTGCAAGAAGTTTCCTCATCCCTCTACTGTTTATTTCAGCAACATGGATCTTGAACAAACGGTTAAAGACTTGCAAGCTCAGAATTCACAATTTCAACAGCTACTCTTGACCTTGGCCAAGGGGCAGGAGGAGCCCAAGACTCTGCTAGAGAAAGGAAAAGAGAAAAAGAAGAAGAAGTGAGCCGGTGTGGCTATCATGGGCAGAAGGTTTAAAGGACAAGCCAGAAGGGTCTTGGAATTTCCATCAACCTCTGAGGAAGGGGAAGGAAAAGGTAAAGAGACTGCAGTGCCTTCAGACTCTGAAGCTGAAGAAGAAGAAGAAGAAGAAGAAGAGGACTACTCTTAACAACAGTACCCTCCGGCCGATGACAAATACAAGAACTTGGAAGAACGTCTAGCTGCTATGGAAGTGCAAAGAGTACTGGGGCTGGATTTTGAGGGGTTGGGGTTGGTTTCTGGAATTGTAATCCCTCCTAAATTTAAAGTGCCACTGTTTGCTAAGTAAGATGGGGTGTCTTTCCCTAAGATGCACCTACGATCTTATGTCAGGAAAATTCAACCGCATTCTGCTGACAAAAATTTGTGGGTCCACTTTTTCCAGGACAGTTTATCGGGGACGCAGATGGATTGGTTCTACCAGTTGGAGAGGTCTGATGTGCATAATTGGGAAGACTTGGCAGCCGCCTTCTATAAACAGTATCAATACATTGTCGACTTGGCACCAACCCGTACTCAACTCTAGAGTATGGCCATGCTGTCCAACGAGGGATTCAAAGACTACGCCCAAAAGTGGAGGGACTTAGCTGGAAGGGTGCAACCACCATTGTCATAAAGAGAGCTAGTAGACATGTTCCTGGGTACCCTGTCAGGTCCTTTCTTCAATCACCTGATTGGAAGTTCGTCTGCTGGGTTCACTGAGTTGATTCTAAACGGAGAAAGAGTGGAGGCCAGTATTAAGAGCGAGAAAATTCAAAAAGATGCATCTACTTCTGCTGCCATCAGAAAACCTTTCACGGGAAAGAAGGAAGTGTTAGATGTCTACTCTCAGAAGGTTCAAGGAAGAGTTGAGCGCCGGCCAGCGGTGGGGGCCGTTATGATTCAAAAGTTTGCATCAGATCAGCCAAGAAACAATCAGTCGAGGAATGATCAGCCTAGAAACAATCAGCAAAGGATGGAAAGGCCTGTACGGCAATTCACTAAGATAAACATGACTCCTGCTCAAGTCCTACCACATCTTCTGAAGTTGAATTTGGCCATGCTGAAAGAGGCCCCTAAAAATCCTAACACTACTTCTCCATATTACCATCTGAATGCCAAGTGTGCTTACCATTCGGAGAGCCCAGGGCACGACACTGACAATTGTTGGGCCCTGAAGAATAAAATTCAGGATTTGATAGATGCTAAAGAAGTTGAATTCGACGCACCTGAAAAACCCAATGTTATCTCTGCTCTAATGCTAAGGCACGACCACAACGCCCATGCTGTTGAGGAAGATCTATTTGTTGCTACTGTAGAAGATTTGATAACTACGCTCCCTATAATCAAGTTAAATTTGTTGAAGGCTGGGGTTTTCCCAGGTTGTGAAGAAGATTGTCACCTTTGTTCATCCTCATTAACCCACTGTCCATTGTTGAAGATAGGCATCCAACGCCTAATCGATAACCAAGAAATCCTATTTGATAAGTCTCATGTTTTATCAACTCCTATTAACGATGTTTCAATAATAACCATATCCGCCAATCCTTCCAAGGTCCCTAAAAGACCTGTTAGGATTACACCCGCTCCGAAGGCTGCACCTTTGAAGATAACCATGCCCGGGCCAGTCCCGTACAAGTCCGAGAAATTAGTACCATGTAACTACGGTGGAGAAATCTACTATCATGGTGTTAAGCAGATTGAACAGACTGCCGAGGAAGAGAGTTCTGAAGAAGACAATTCCCATATCAGTAACATTTCCAGAACAAGCAAAGTTACCCATAGTGGAAGAATCTTTTCTCCAAAGATTGCCCCTCCAAAGGCAATTCTTATACCCTCAGCTGCTCCTAAGGTTATCTCTACGCCGGTAAACATATCTGCAAGTACACCAATCATAGAAGAAGTCACAACCCCTGTGGTTATCCCTTCTGCTGCTACTGATGTTCGAGGGAAAGGGATCCAAGAAGAGCCCGCCAGGACGAGGGCTCAGTCGTTGATCATCCCTGAAACATCTCAAAAAGAAATGGAGGAAATTTTGAAAATAATCAAGAAAAGCGATTATGATGTGGTGGAACAGCTGGGGTAGACCCCCTTAAAGATCTCCATGTTGGCCTTGTTGCTTTGTTCAGAAGCTCATGCTAAGGCTCTGATAAGATTTTTGAAGACGGCCCACGTGCCACAAGAAACCTCCGCTGATCAGTTCCAGGAATGTGTGGCTAGTTTAACAACTGACAATGGTCTAGGATTCTCCGATGCAGATTTAACTTCGAAAGGGAGAAAACATAATGATGCTTTGCATGTCTCAGTGAAATGCATAGGGACAACCCTATCACACGTACTTGTAGACACTGGTTCGTCTTTGAACGTCTTGCCAAAGAAAGCCTTGGATAGACTATATTGTGAAGGCTTAACTCTAAAACCCAGCAATATAATTGTCAGAGCCTTTGATGGTTCTAAAAGGATGGTCCACGGGGAGGTCGACATCCCAATTAAGGTGGGAACTGAAACCTTCAACTCCATATTCTATGTGATGGACATCCGTCCTTCTTACTCTTGCCTATTGGGAATACCTTGGATTTACCATGCTGGAGCTGTCACTTCTACTCTGCATCAAATGCTCAAGTACCCTGTCCAGGGGAAAATCATAATTGTTCATGGCGAAGAGGAATACATGATCAGTCATCTGAATTCTTTCCATTATGTAGAATTGGATGGCGAATTCATCGAAACTCCTTTCCAGCATTTTAAAGAGGTAGCTCAGGAGATAGCAGCGACCAAGACAGTGTCCTCTGTACCCACAATTACCAGACCTCCGCCTGAGATGTCATCTCTCAAGGATGCAAAAGCAGTGGTTGAAGAGGGAGGAAGCACAATCTGGGGGCAGCTTCCAGAATTTCCTTTCAAATCAAACAAATTCGGCTTGGGATTTACTTCGACTGGTCAGAAGGCTGTGCGTCACGCCCGTGCCGGAGGGCCACCTGTGAAGATCAGTCGCCAAGGGGTTAATGCACTAGAGGACAGTGAAGAAGAGGGCAGCCTGGAAGACTGGATATTTCCTACTGTCAGCGGAGGACTGTGCAACTGGGAAGCAAAAGACTTTGTTCCGATTACTTTCATACCGCAGTAATTTATCTTTTCCATTTCTGTTGGATCTATAATAATTCTCAAACAATTCGTACTTTTTAACCTTGTGTCTTACCCGAGGCACAAAGGTCCATTTGTAAGGGTTCTTATTTTTCATCTTCATATGCCATTTAATGAATCATGGACGTTTTCACATATAAACTTTTGTGTTAATTGTCTTTCTTTTTACATTTTATTTGTTTAAAGGTGGCTATACCCTTACACACACCCACACTCACAAATGCAGGTACCCTTCCACTCCAAATCCCATGGGTAACGATACTGCTATAACCTTCAGTGACTCTAAAGATCTGGTCTACCAAGCCGAATACGAAGGTGAGGAAGATTGTGAGATGCCAGGGGAATTGGCTAGACTTCTACAACAAGAGGAAAGGGTTATTCTGCCTCATGAAGAGCAGTTGGATACAATCAACTTGGGAACTGAGGATGACAGAAAGGAAATCAGAGTACGTGCCAATCTAGAGTCGAGTGTCAAGGAGCGCCTAATTCAGCTATTGCATGATTATGTTGAAATCTTTGCATGGTCATACGAAGACATGTCGGGACTTGATACAGACATTGTGGTACATCGTCTACCCACAAGAGAAGACTGTCCACCGGTGAAGCAGAAAGTCTGCCGTATGAGACCTGACATGTTAGAGAAGATCAAAGAAGAAGTTATGAAGTAGTTCAATGCTGGATTTCTGGCTGTTACTTCCTATCCTCAATGGGTTGCTAACATTGTGTCCGTGCCTAAGAAGGACGGCAAAGTGAGAATGTGCGTGGATTATAGAGATTTAAATAGGGCCAGCCCTAAAGATGATTTTCCACTTCCCCATATCGACATCCTGGTCGACAACACAGCTCAACACAAAGTATTTTCTTTCATAGACGAATTCTCAGGCTATAACCAGATCAAAATGGCACCTGAGGACATGGAGAAAACTACTTTTGTCACACAGTGGGGTACGTTCTGCTACAAAGTGATGCCATTCGGACTGAAGAATGTCGGGGCAACCTATCAACGCGCCATGGTAGCTTTGTTTCATGATATGATACATCATGAGATAGAGGTCTACGTAGATGACATGGTAGCCCGATCACAAACTGAAGAAGAACACCTTGATCACTTGCAAAAGCTGTTTGTCAGGTTGAAGGAGTACAAGCTAAGATTGAACCCTAACAAGTGCACATTCGGAGTCCGGTCCGGTAAGCTCTTAGGTTTCATTATCAACAACAAAAGCATTGAGGTTGATCCTGCCAAAGTCAAAGCTATACAAGAAATGCCCGCTCCTCGCACTGAGAAGGAGGTCAGAGGTTTCTTGGGACGCCTAAACTACATTGCTAGGTTCATTTCTCACTTAACATCTACCTGTGAGCCAATCTTTAAGCTGTTGAAGAAAGATCAGGTAGTTAAATGGAATGATGACTGTCAAATTGCTTTCGATAAAATCAAGGAGTATCTGCTAGAACCTCCTATCTTGATGCCACCCGTCGAGGGAAGACCTCTAATCATATATCTGACCGTCCTAGAGAATTCAATGGGGTGTGTACTGGGGCAGCATGACGAGTCTGGCCGAAAAGAGCATGCCATTTATTACCTTAGCAAAAAGTTTACCGACTGTGAAATAAGATATTCACTGCTCGAGAAAACTTGTTGCGCTTTGGTATGGGCTGCTCGCCGGCTAAGGCAGCATATGTTGACTCATACCACTTTGCTGATATCTAAGATGGATCTGATCAAATACATCTTTGAGAAGCCTGCTTTGTCTGGAAGAATAGCTAGATGGCATATGATCCTGACCGAATACGATATACAGTACACGACCCAAAAAGCTATAAAGGGCAGTGTGCTAGCTGACCATCTAGCTCATCAAGCTATCAAAGATTATCAATCCATGAAGTTCGACTTCCCTGACGAAGACATCGTGACATTGGACAATGTTGAAGATTTCAGACCATATGACGGACCTGAACAAGGATCCCGATGGACCCTGTACTTTGATGGGGCATCCAATGCGCTTGGTAACGGTATCGGCGCAGTACTCATATCCCCAGAAGGTTTCCATACTCCTTTCATTGCCATACTTTGCTTCAACTGTACGAACAACATGGCAGAGTATGAAGCATGCATCTTCAGACTCAAGGCTGCCATGGACTTGGGAATCAAATCTTTGATTGTATTTGGGGACTTAGCTTTGGTTATCAGTAAAATCAAAGGAGAGTGGGACACTAAGCATCCAAACCTCATCCCTTACAAAGAACATGTTCTGACATTGCTACCACATTTCGAGCAGATTACCTTCGAGCACTTCCCGTGAGAAGAAAATCAGCTAGCAGATGCTCTAGCTACAATGTCATCCATGTTTAAACTTAATTGGGATAACGAGGCTCCCCATATCACCATTGAGCGGATGGACGAACCAGCACACTGTCACGAGATTAATACCGAAGAAGTAGTGGACCAGCCTTGGTTTCATGAAGTCAAAAGGTATCTGGGGGCTCAAGAATATCCTGAAGGAGCTTTAGTCAATGACAAAAAGTTCTTAAGAAGATTCTCAACTAAGTTCTTCCTAAGTAATGGCATCCTGTACAAGCGCAATCATGATTCTGTTCTGCTCCGTTGTGTGGACAAGGCTGAGGCTGAAAAGATCATGGCTGAATTGCATGAAGGTACCTTCGGCACTCACTCTAGCGGGCATACGATGTCAAAGAAGATTCTACGGGAAGGCTACTACTGGTCTACCATGGAAGCAGACTGCTATCGACACTCTCGGACTTGTCATAAATGTCAAATCTATGCAGACAAGGTGCACGTGCCTCCGGTTCCTCTAAATGTCTTAACAGCTCCTTGGCCATTCGCTATGTGGGGAATCGACATGATTGGAGAGATCAAGCCTACAACATCCAATGGACACCGCTTTATTCTAGTGGCCATTGATTACTTCACAAAGTGGGTTGAAGCAGCTTCCTTCGCATCCATTACAAAGAATGTGGTCGCCCGCTTCATCAAGAAGAATCTTATTTGTCGGTACGGTATCCCCGAAAGGATCATCACTGATAACGATACAAACCTTAACAATACTATGATCGCCGCCTTGTGCGAACAGTTCAAAATTCAACATCACAATTCGTCTCCCTATCGGCCAAAGATGAATGGTGATGTCGAAGCTGCGAACAAAAATATCAAAAAAATCATACAGAAAATGACAGTCACCTATAAGGACTGGCATGAGATGCTACCGTTTGCTCTTCACGGGTACCGTACCACGGCTCGCACATCAACTGGGGCAACACCCTATTCTTTAGTTTATGGCATGGAGGCTGTTTTACCTATTGAGGTCCAAATCCCCTCTTTGAGAATCATGAAGGATGCAGGTTTGAGTGAAGACGATTGGATCCAAACCCGACTTGATCAGTTGAACTTAATTGATGAAAAGAGACTTACTACTGTTTTCCACGGTCAGACGTATCAAAAACGGATGATCAAAGCTTTCAACAAGAAAGTCAGACGCCAGGTATATCAAGTTGGAGATCTAGTGATCAAGCGCGTCATCTTGCCACAAAGTGATCCCAGGGGAAAATGGACTCCTACCTACGAAGGACCATTTATGATCAAGAACATCTTTTCTGGTGGGGCAATGATTTTAACCACCATGGACATCGATGATCTGCCGCACTCTGCGAACGCAGACATAGTCAAAAGATACTACACATAAGAGACCCGCTAGGTTGACACACCTAGGAAAAAAAAGGGCATCCCGATGAATCGAAAACCCGAAAGGGTAGTTCAGGAAAAATTAGGGATAAAACAAAAAAATTTGTACACCTGGCAAGTTGAAAACCTGAAAGGGCGACTTGGGCAAAAAAGGGTTTCCCGGTGGACTGAAAACTCGAAAGGGCGGTCCAGGAAAAAGTTAGGAAATTAAAGCGCATGACTATGTCTCGTCGGATCACTTTAAGGATAATCTCTTCACAGACAAACCTGGAGCTTCTGATCAATCCAATCATCTTCGAATGAAGCAACGAATGGACAAGATATTCGGAGATACGAAGGCTATAAGAGAATGGGAACCCCATGGGATTTTTACACTTAGCCATCTTTCTTTGTAAATTTTTCTTATTTATGACACCATCCTCTTACTAGGATGTTTGTCTCCTTTATAAAAAATACTTATTCAAAGTAAATACAAAGATATCTGTTTCAAAGTACAGAGAACTATTTGCCTTTTTCTTTACACTTATGTTTTATTTGCAAAAACTTCCAATGATTCGTTAATGAACATATGCATTTGAACATAATTACTGTTTACAAATAAACATGATGAAAAAGAGCAATTACTGACAGGTAGAAAGATTAGGAAAACGTCTTTAGGCTATTCCATGAGCAATCTCTACAGCACGTCATTAAGATCCCCAGCGGAGCCAAAACTTTGAACTACAGATCCCCAGCGGAGCTGAGACTACGGATTACCAATCCCCAGTGGAGCCAAAACTTTAAACTATCAACCCACAGCAGAAATCATCCAGTTTCTCCAGGTTTCCCCAGCAAGTTGTCTTGAAGCTTGAAAATCAACCAGATAACAGTTAACTTTTGTTTCTCCCCAACCTAGGGTAACTCCCCAGAAGATTGCCATACAAACTCCTGAACTCCCCAGCGGAATAAGCTTTTCCCCACAGAGTTTTCATTACAGGATAAAATTCTTCCCCACAGAGTTTTTTATTGCTTCTCGACAGAACAAGAATTCCTGTCAATAATCCCCAGTAGAAGTCATTAAAATTCTCTGGATTCCCCAAGTAGATTCCTCAAGAAGTATATGGCATTACTCTCACAATCCTCAGCAGTCAAGGATTTATTTTCCCTGGAAGCAGTCAAGGATTTATTTTCCTCAACAATACAGCAAATCAGCTTACATGCGCATACATTACATCATAAACATGGATAAAACACATTTATTGCATCACACATTTCATGCAACATAACTTTGTGTTTCAGCTAACATTTTACCCTTTTCAGGATAAGATTAACAGTTATCTTTAACAAATATTCAAAGATTTCAGATACAGTACGGATACACTCCAGACACGGAAGTCATTCTGTCACTCATTCAGATCTCAATTTCAAGATACGGTTCAGATACGCTCCAGACAAGGATGCCATCCTGATACTTATTCAAACTCCAAGTACCGATACAGTACAGATACACTCCAGACACGGAAGTCATTCTGTTACTCATTCAGACTTAATTTCAAGATACAGTACAGATACACTCCAGACACGGAAGTCATTCTGTCATTTATTTAGATTCGAATACCGATACAGTTCAGATACACTCCAGACACGAAAGTCATTTTGTCACTCATTCAGATCTCAATTTCAAGATACAGTTCAGATACACTCCAGACAAGGATGCCATCTTGATACTTATTCAAACTCCAAGTACCGATACAGTACAGATACACTCCAGACATGGAAGTCATTCTATTACTCATTCAGACTTAATTTCAAGATACAGTCCAGATACGCTCCAGACGCGGAAGCCATTTTGTCGCTTTTTCAGATCTTAATTTTAAGATACGGTTCAGATACGCTCCAGAAACGGAAGCCATTATGTCGCTTATTCAGTTTCATCTTACAGATACGGTCCAGATACGCTCCAGACACGGAAGCCATTTTGTTGCTTATTCGGATTCAAGTATAGATACAGTTCAGATACGTTCCAAATACGGACACCATTCTGATGCTTATTCTGTCGATTTACAACCAAACATTCTTGGATGGCATCTACAAGCCCATCTCCAACAAGATTCTAACATACTCTCCAAATGGAATCTTTAATCCCATTCCCTCAGTTACACCTTTGCCGAGTGCAAATTTATGGGCAGTCTAGTGTCCAATCATCTTTTACCTTCGAGTCACGAACGGTAAAACTCGCCAATCTAACTCTTCAGGTTCAAGAAGATTGGACAGGGGCAGTTGTTGTACCCCAAAATTTTCCCTCCCATTTTTCATAGAAAACACAACCCTAGGGTTTCTCAGATATTCAAGTTGGCTCAGGAATCGATCAGACGGATTTTCTCCCGTGGCGGTAAACCAGTAATTAGGGTTTTTCTTGCAATTCTCAAAAAGAAATAAATTCTCAAAGATCCAATTGGCTTTCACATGTTTTCATGCTTTCTCAAGTTTACTGAAAAGACAGTGTTTGTTCTCAAGGCATGGTTGTTTGGGACAAGAGATGGAATTTAAGCTTGTCATGTAAGATACTCATGATTGTGTAATCCAGGTTAACCAGATGATTTGCGTCTTTTAAAACATTTGCTTGGTCGGGAAATGGAATATACAGTGCGTGTTTGTTTGGAATGCAGTTGCAAGATTACAGAATTATTGGAATTTAAATTATCAGATTGGAGCATTTTGTTTGAATTATCTTGATTGGGAATCTTTAAGAATCAGTTGGGATGCGAAGAGAAAATTACAAGTTCTTGACAGTAAAGGATTTCAATTAACACTAGAATATTTCATAAGACTTTCTCCAATTTTTCAAACATTGTTACAAAATAATTTATTATTTAAATACTTTAGGTTTTACAACTTATCGTATTTGAAAATAAATTAGTACAACTATTGGTTACAATACAAGAATGTTTCTCTCTAAATTACAAAGAAAAGAGAACTAATCTATGCCTAAGTTTGACTGAAGTTCTTTTGCTATCTCCAAAGACCTTCCTTGCTTTCCCTATGGTTCTTGCCTTCCATGCTTTGCCCTCTCTATTGTGCTCACATGAAAATGAAAGAAAGAAAAAGTTGGTACAAATTAATTGGACATGAGCAAGAATTTTCAGAAGAAAAAGTGTTCATCATTAAAGTTTGTAATTTGGAATCAGAAGGCTATTTTTAATTCATCACATTTTTATTTTCTCTATTTGAAAATCACGAGAAGATTATTCTTCTTGGTTCACAAAAAGAAGAAATGTAAGCAAGCTATCCAAACAAGAGAAATGTAAGCAAGTTATCCAAACAAGAGAAATGCAGCAAAGTTGTCCAAACAAACAAGATGCCCAAACAGCAGCCAAACAAATATTCCAAACAGAAGGCGCAAAACAGAGCCAAACAAGCAGCAAAATGGCAAGTAACAAACAGCAGCGCAAACTGGGAAGCAAAAAGCAAACAACAAACAGCATAAGCTAGATCAGGCAGCAAGGAAAGTATATCAATATGGTAAACTAAGTCAAACAAGTAAGATGCTTGTTCAATAGCCATTTCATCATTTTCCATTTCTATTGCAAACTTTTCAGAAAAAGGCAAAAGAGCAATTGACTCTTAGGGTCATTGAGAGAGAAGAGAGGAAAGAAGTCACCTAGGGATGCACAGCCCTACTGCCTTGACTGTCACAATTGCATAGAAGCTGCTAGAAAACAAAACTGCCATCAAAAAGCCAAAGGAACAACACAGAAAAATATTCAATTTCTTTGTTTTCCCCCCTTTTGAATAAGAATTCAACCAAAGCAACTTGAATATAACAGTGAAACTCTCAAGCAGAAAGGGGAGAGAAAAGATATCAAATATTTAAAACCTGTCAAAAACCACAAAGTCTCAAACTGCCATCAACAAAAACCTGATCTCAAGCCAAGCAAAAATAGCACCCAACCTCAAAACAGGTCACAAACCTGTAACAAACTCATCCAACTTGTTAACCAACAAATCCAAAACAACAAAAACATCACCATAACCAAAAAACCAGAAACATCATCAAGCATCAAAACTGTCAAACAGTTCAAACCAAAAATCCCAAACCATCCTCAAACCTCAAACCATCAAATTAAACATGTTAAAGCCAAAAAAACTCTTCAAATCTGTCAAACATAACAAATCAAAAAAACCAGAAAAAGTTCCAAAACTGTCAAAACCATCTCAATACCATCAAACCTTCAAAACTGTAAACAACCATCTCAATACCATCAAACCTGCAAATTGTAAACTAACATCTCAATACCAACATTCCAAATATCCATAACCAAAACATATCCATAACCAAAACATATCCAAAACCAAAACAGAAAACCTGTAAAAACTCTCAAGCCAAACCATAGAAACATCATCAATCTCAAAAACTGTAATAGAACCAAACATGTACAAAGTTGTTAACCAACAACAAAAACCATAATCAAAAACCAGTCTCAAATCAACCAAGTCACAACCACCATCAAAAACCTGTCAAAGTCTCAAACCAACCAAAATAGTAACAGATCACGAGCCTCAAACATCCCCGATAACCAACAGTCCTCATCACAACAAAAGAAAACAAGGTAAACAATCAAAAATCGCAAAATCTAGAAGCACTGCATCATCATCATTCAAAGCACAGAGGACAGAAAAAAGGTCACCAGAAATACCAAGGCCTTCATCTTCATTTCTTCCTCCCGTCTCCGGCCACCAGGGAGTGCTACTCTCAGTCTCACCATTCCTTTCCATTTCACAGAAAAATTCCAAACAGGTATGGTCTCTTTACATTCCTCATAACACATTTTCCTGCATTTCAATGGACAATAAGATGGATTAACAGAAAAACCCATAACAAGACAAAAAAACATGGAAATCGTTTAAGCTTTAACGAAAACAGAACGTCACCTTTTTTCAAGAAACAAAACCATTAGATCTTGGTTAGGAGGTGAGAGAGAGAGCTCCGGCAATAGAAGTTTGGGGGGGAAGATCAGATAAGCTAGACTCGGACATTTTAAGCATAAATCCGACCTTAGGGTTTTCAGAAAAAAATGCGAATCATGGTGAGATAGAGATGAAAAGAGCGATTTCGCTCATGAAACGGGATGGGTAGTGAAGTTATTCAGAGATGAACGAGAAATGGAAGGGATGAATGAGAGAAGGTGAGAACGGCGCCGCTGTAACAAAGGGTTTAAGAACCCTAATCTTTTGTTTGCCCCCTAATCAGTGGCTAATACAGCTTAAGAGCTCTGGGCCTGTTTTGTTTGAACAAACTCCTAAATCCCATGCGCGTTTTTTGGGTACACCCCCCTTGGCCTGTTTCTTTTGTTTCAGCAAGAATAACATGTTCTTTGGGCTTTCTCCCAAATAGACTTTTAGGCCCATTGTATTTATTTGTTTGTTAATTTGTTTTCCTTTACATTTATTTATTATTTTGAAAATATTGCTAAGAAAACTTAATCATTTTTATTAAATTAATTTAGGTTTTAGTAATTAATTTTTACCACTTTCTTTTATATAAACTTATTTTTATTAATTTTTTTTTTTACACTTAATAAAACATCAAAAAAATTAACTTAGCTTAGTTTCTTTCTTTAAATTTATATAATTAATAAGAATACAAAAAATAATAATAAATATTTTTAATTTAAATCAATTTCTTTTTAGAATAGATTTTATTTTTCTCTTTTCAAGTAAATACATTTCATTTCATACTTTATTGATTTTATTTTCATAAATTGTCATAGCTTTATATTAAATCGCACAAAAATTCGATTTGGTTGTACTGCTTGATATTGGGACATTGCTATTTCATTTGATTCACCCCCCATTTGTAACAATTGTACCCCCATTCCCGAACATTCTGTAATAGCGTAGAATTTCAATTCCCGCAATTTATTGCTTTCTATATACTGTATAGTAATTAGGCGTGTATGGCAAGATTAAAAAAAATTAGTCGCTAGATGACCTAATCAAAGAATAAATAACTTGAAACCAATACACTTTCTCACACGCGCACCTCTAGGGTAACCTCGCTCGTTGCCTCGGAAATACAATCATGTCCCTCGAATATGAGGCACTCTAGCAAATAACCCTTTGATAAAAAAAGATCGTAGACCCTCGATGACCCTCGATGTTGCCTTCGATTAAAACGATCTCGTCCCTTACAAAAAATTGCTAAAGCGTCTCACAAGTTTCCTTTAATGATTGTAAAATTGACCCGCGCCTGTCCCATTACATCCAATGGTGAGGCTTCTTACCAAATCAATGGTAAGATAGCACCATTAAAAGGAGGAAGAAAAGAACAACTTAAGACCTTTCGAGTAGATAGATTCGCTCTTAGTTACTCGCTTGCTCAAAACAAAAAAATCTTTACACCTACACCTTCATTTCAAAACACTTTCAAAAGACAAAACGTTTTGTATACGTTCTTATAGAGACGAGAACCATTGCAAAACCTCTTTTCAAAACACTTTTCAAAACACGATTCACAAACACACCTTTGAACCATTTTTTGAAACAAAACTTTGTATACATTCTTATAGAGACGAGAACCATTACAATGAAATTTTCCAAAATACTTTCAAAACCCACACCACAAGCACACAATCAAATGAAAGCAAGTGATCTAAACGAGTAACTAAGAGCCCATGGAAAACCATGGATGAAAAGGGTACTAATACCTTTCCTTTTCATAATCTACCCCCCGAACCCGAGAAATATTCTCGAAAGGTCTTTCCTGTGCTTTTTTACCTTTCCTTTTGGATAAAAGAAAAGTCGATGGTGACTCTTGCTAACCGCACAAGTGCGAACGAAACGCAAAACATCAAGTCAGTTCTCCCACCGCATCACAATGATGTACATGCATTGTTTCAAATCCCAAATAGTGGAGTCATAAGGAAGATAATCCCTAGTCAACCCCTTTGAGCCAAAGAAGTAGGAGTTTTTCTTTTCACACAAATTAAAACCCTTAATCATAACCTGGGGCAAGGTAGTTTCTCAGTTAATTCAGACGCGTATTTAGCCGCAAGCTTCCGCTTCATAAATAATGAATGGAATCGAAGACGTCCCTCCAAATCAAAACACGGTGATGGTTCTGCATAATCGTCAAGACATGCATTCATCATATCTAGGAACAAAAGCTCATTAAGTCAAAAACCTATGAAGGAGACTTAAGAAAAAAACTAGGGCATCCCACTGACTCTAATCACAAAAAGAAATAGTTCAGGAAAAAGAAGGGATAACGAAAACCAAAAAGAGAAAGAGGTCCTACAAATCCTCAACAAAAGAAGATTACAAAAATGACTACCTTTTCAAATAAATTGTCAGTATTTGAACCATCACCGAAACATCAAGGACAAGATGCCAAATTGAACCGGGATCCAAACGTCCAATTAACTAAGCATAGGACTGAAGAACATCACGAAGAACGGGTGGGTACAAATAAAATTTGAGCCTTTATCCTTTGTTTCTTAAACCGTGAACCAGGCCACGCTACAACCCTTAAAAGTCCTAACTGAAGCGTAGGTTAGTTCGGAAGCATATTGTTACAAAAGGTATCCCGACTCCTGTAGGACTTGCTATAAATCCTGAGTTGATATCACTCTCTTGCAAAACTTGTTTTACTAAAAAAAATGAATTTTCAAAAACTTCAAGACAGACATAAGCTTTGCATTCTTAAAAATACCATTGTTTGCATATGACTATTTGTTCAACAGCAGAGAAATTCGCATGACAAATATCTAGTGAACAAAAACTTTCTCAATGAAAAGGTTCACCTCAAATGGAAAAACACTTCCAATCAAGGGGCATGGCATGATCATTGTCCATCATCTGGGGAAGTCAAGATTCAAGGAATCTCTCAAAAATACCAAGCAACCAGGGGCAGATCTCCATCTGAATCACTTGGGGCATTAGACATGAATTCCAACAACGAATTGCATACAATCAAGCAAAATCAATGTTCCTTAACGGATTTCTTCTCAAAACAAGAATTCCCAACAGAAACATTCTGAATAAAGAAGATTATCATCTAGAAACGGTTTGGGTACGATCCAAGAACGGATGACATCCTGACACATACTCCAGATTCTCTCCTAGTACAATTCAGGTACGATCCAGATACGGATGTCATCCTGACACTTACTCCAGATTCTCATCTAGAAACGGTTCAGGTACGATCCAAAAACGGATGTCATCTTGATACTTAGTCCAGATTATCTCCTAGCAACAGTTCAGGTATGATCCAAAAACGGATGTCATCCTGATACTTAGTCCAGATTATCTCCTAGAAATAGTTTAGGTACGATCCAAAGACGGATGTCATCCTGATACTTAGTCCAGATTATCTCCTAGCAACAGTTCAGGTACGATCCAAAAACGGATGTCATCCTGATACTTAGTCTAGATTATCTCCTAGCAATAGTTCAGGTATGATCCAAAGATGGATGTCATCCTGATACTTAGTCCACATTATCTCCTAGCAACAGTTCAGGTACGATCCAGAGATGGATGTCATCTTGACACTTACTCAAGATTCTCATCTAGAAACATTCGGGTACGATCCATAGACGGAAACATCCTGATACTTATTCAGATTCTCATCTAGAAACGATTCAGGTACGATCCAGAAACAGATGTTATCCTGACACTTACTCCAGATACTCATCTAGAAATGGTTCAGGTACGATCCAAAGATGGATGTCATCCTGATACTTATTCCAGATTATCTTCTAGCAACAGTTCAGGTACGATCCAGAGACGGATACCATCCTGATACTTATTCAGACCATCTTCCAAGTACAGTGCAGATACGATCCAGAGACGGATGTCATTCTGACACTCATTCAACGCATGTTTCAAGTATAATGCAGATACGGTCCACAGACGAATGTCATTCTGACACTCGTTCGATACATGTTCAAGTACAATCACAACATAGATTCATCCACAAAATCTCTAGCAGGCACAGGGGGAAGAAACATCCTGATGCAAAGTCATCTTCGTATCCTCAGCATACGTCTGTGATATCTATGCTCCCCACCGAGAAAAAACAACCAGAGTTTCGAATCCTTCATCCCCAAGCAGGAATTACCTCCTCCGGCAAACTTCCTCCAGCAAAGAGCTGAAGTCTATGTTCCCCGAGTTTATTTCTCTATAGCAGCAGAATCTTACAACAAGTATCTCTCTCCACAGAGTTATTCTCAAAATCAATTCTCAGGCAGAGTCAATCCCCAACAGGATATCCTCAAACAGAAAGAGAAAATCCCCACCAAATCATCTTCATTCATCATCCCCAGCAGAAATGAAGGATTCAGCTTACCAATACTCTCCAGCAGTAGTCCGGGATTTATTTTCCCAGACTGGGAAACATATCAATAACATCTCGTATTCATACATCATGGCATGTGCGTACACATTGCATACAGTACAATCTCATTTATTTTGAGAACATCGTCACAATGCATTTCATACATCATGACATTGCATATGATTAATTCTTTACCTTTTCAGGGAAAGTTCAAATCAACAAACACCGCTACTTATGTTGACCTGGTAGTCTTCTCAAAAGCTACGTCTGATAAAGGGCTATTTCAGTAGTTTCCTCTTAAAGATGTTAATCCAAGACTTTCTCTGGTTCAGTTAGATCGACACCAAGATCTCTCTGATTTCCATTCCAATTGAAGACACTGTTGTTGTACCCTAAATTTCGCCCCTAACTTTTTCAGACGCACTTTCATACCATATTTTGTCATTCAGTCACAATCATTAATAAATAGCTTCATTCATCACATTTGCATCCTATCTTTAAGTTTGCTCTTGTTTTGTTGACTAACTTCTAATCAAAATACAAAAAATATTTGTCTTTGTATTTGTATATTTGTGTTTTGTAGGTACCGAGTCGAAGCATATGGCAAATAAGGTTTTTCGATATTATTTCCCTAAAATCTCTATTTGCAAAGAAAAAGAATTAAAAAAATTCATTTTTTACTGTACAATCGATTGCTCCTAGAGTGCAATCGATTGCACAAAGTGTATTTTGCACGATTTTTGGAAAATACATTGTGCAAATCGATTTGCATTATAGTGCAATCGATTGCACAACGTGAAAATTTGGAAAAAAAATTAGCATTTCAAGCTTGTCAAATTTTTGGCTCTAATTTTTGAAAGAATTGTCATTAATTCAAATTTTGGCTCCAAGAATAAATTACCAAATTACCACTAATCTCAATCCTAAACTCTATAAATAGAGCCCTCGTTTCATTCAAATTTCAAGCTTTTGATAGCCAAAATCACTTTGCTAAAAAATCTCTCAATTCTCTCCATCTACCAAATTCACTCAAAGCTCCATTTTCAAGAAAAAGTTAGTAAGCTTTGCATTGAAGCTTACTAATCTTTGAGCTAAACCTTCATCCAAACACTTTTTCTTCATAAATTATCTACATCCAAGCTTGGAAATTGATTCTTGTGGTTGAATTGAAGCAAATTCTTGAAGTTGTGTTGATAATTCTCTAGATCTACCTTTGGTAAGTTGGATAATTCATCTTTCACAATGTGATCTCTTGGTGATCTTTGGGATTGATTCATTGAGAATTGTTTTGTGATTCCATTGGTGCTATTTTCTCATAATTTGATGGAATTTTCGTGCTCAATTGAATTCATGATCATAAGGTGTTTGATAGAAAGTTTGAACAAGAATTTGGCCTTTAAAATGCTGTTTTGTTGTCTGTAACAGCGTGCAATCGATTGCTATAACAGTGCAATCGATTGCACTAAGTGAAATTTGATTAAATTTTTGAAAATTTTACTGTGTAAATCGATTTACACAGTAGTGCAATCGATTTACACAGAGACAATGTATTTTTTTTGCCTTGTTTTGGGGCAACTTTGATCCAAAATGCTTTTTCTACTCACTCCTTTTGATTGTTGGTTTAGATTGCAATTTTAAATGTTCCATTTCTCTTTAAATTCAATGGACTTTGTGATGTAGATGAATTTGGATAAATGTTCATCAATTCAAATCTACCTAAGATTGAATTATCTAATTCATTTTTTGTGCTTTGGATTAATGATATGTTTAATGCTTTAATCCATCTAGAGGAGTGGTTGTATTTAAAGATGGAAGAATTTTGAGGTGGTAATCCAAATTAGCTTATCATTCCCCTCCCTCTTCATCTTATCCCTTTCTTTTTTAATTGTGCTACATGTTAAGGGATGATGATCTCTATATCATTTATGCAAACATGAAGTACATACATTGCTATTGACCGGCCTCAAAATAGGTGCGACTTATGATTGCAAGCCCAAGTATGTTAATTTGATCTCTTTGACCCAATAACCTTGAGATTCATTGTGTGGAGGCTTTGGTTCTACCAATCCTCTAATGGATCTACATCACTTTTGGTCAACGCGGATCACTTAAACATCGTTGATCATTACATGTTACTTTTTGAGAATTCCAAAATGGATGATATACTTGACAAAAAGCAAATACAACTTGTTGTGTAGAGGCTTTGGTTCTACCAATCCTCTAATGAGTTCCAAATGCAAGTTTCAAGATGGTCATCCAACTAACCACTAATTTCTAACAATTTACTTTGCTTTATGCTTTTATTTTTTATGCTTTATGTACCATTTACTTTTTGCATTTACATTTCATGCTATTTTCATCTTTGCTCACTTGAGCATTTACTTTTATGTCATTTTTATTTTTGCTCACTTTAGCTTTTCTTTTCCTTTTAAAGACACTTAATAATAAACATGAACCATAAAAGTCATTAATGATACTTGGACTACTTGGTTACTATCCTTTGCATTATGGAGTGATGGACTTCTTGGACTTAGGAATATAAACCTTGGCTTATATTGGAGACCTTTTGACCTTAATGGATATTTTTTCTGGAGCTCTTGAGGTTTACCTCAAGACATTGGGTTGTTTGCTTGTTTTGTGTGTAGGTTATTAAGATTACATACTTTGTTTGTAATCTAGAATTCATCTGTATACAACCGTTACTCTGTCCAATTTTTTTGAAGACTTAATACACTTGAAGTTTGGTCTTCTCAAGAGGTCTAGTATCTTTGCTTGCTTGGTTTCACTTCAAAGAATTGGAATTCTATCTTGACTCATAATGTCAAGTATTGGCTTCTTGTTGGTTAGACGGTTCTCTTCCTTAGCTTTTACCTTATGCTTTAAGATAGTCCCTTCATCTCCTCCCATATTCTTTAATTTTCAAAACCTTCTCATCTTCTTTCAAAATCTTCTTTGTTTTTAAACTCGAACCGCTTTGATAATAAACCTCGAATTTGTCGAGTGATTTTCTTTTAAAACTTATTTTCTTTAAACAAACTTCAATTCATTTAATCATACTTTGACATCTTTCAAAATTAACAAAAAACACTTCAACTCATTCAAACCTTTTTGTGCGCTCGAGCACCTTTACCCTTTAAAACTTTTTTCGAGTTGAGACATGATTCATTGATAGTCGAGCAACATTCTCCTATCCCCGTGGTTATAAATATGTCGACTTTTCCACTTGAGTTCTAGAGGCGTTCTCAAACCCTCACTCTTGCTGACGCATGGTCCATCTTTCTCACACCTTGTGGGCGTTAGTCGAGATTTCTCTCCTAACAATGACGACTTGTCTCCTTGTTTAAAAACAATAAACAGACAAGTCTTTTCTAGCCGAACTACGGTGCTCTGACTTCCCCATTGCACGAGGGAGTACGTAGGCACTAAGTCTTACGACCCAAGGTGAGCAACAAAAATAATAAAAAACATTTCATTTTATTTTGTTTGCAAATAAACATTCATTCTTTCCTTTAGCAAGTAAACCTCTACATAACACTCATTTTAAAAGAAACCAAACAAAGTGGATCCTGCGGAGTACCGTAGATGCTTATGGTGCTAATACCTTCCCTTTGCATAACCGACCCCCGTACCTCGATCTCTGATCTTTTTGGGTTTTGTTCGCTTTTTTCCCATTTCCCTTTGGAAATAATAAAGTGCGGTGGCGACTTCATTGTGTTGAGATAAGTCAATTGATGGCTTAATCTCAAATCTTTACCGCTACATTTCTATTTCATATAATCATTGTTGCAATTGAGCGCCAAGAAAAGTGTGCGACAACTGTGAAGCATGGATTTCGACCAGATAACAGTATAAGGTGTTGTGAAGCCTGGAATTCGACCAGATAGTAGTTCACTTCTTCAGACACTGTGAAGCCTGGATTTCAACCAGATAACAGTATAAGGCGTTGTGGAGCCTGGAATCTGACCAGATAGCAGTTTACTCTTTCAGACACTATGAAGCCTGGATTTTGACCAGATAACAGTATAAAGCACTGCGAAGCCTGGAATCCAACCAGATAGCAGTTTACTCTGTCAATTACTATGAAGCCTGGATTCGACCGGATAGTAGTATACCTCAGATTCAAGTTGAAGCCTGGATCCTACTAGATAACATCTTAATTTCTTCAAATTATCGAAGCCTAGATACGACCAGATAATGGTACACCTCAAATTCAAGTTAAAGTCTGGACTCGACCAGATAACAGTTTATTTTCTTCAAATCACTGAAGCCTGGGCACGACCAGATAACAGTTTAAGTCAGTGAAGCCTGGAGTACTACCAGATAACAGTTTAATCTCATTTCCCCAGTAAGTCACTGTAAAGACTAGAGCACGACCAGATAGCAGTCAGTCTTATCATCCTCAGCAAGTCACTGTGAAGCCTGGATATTGACCAAATAGCAGTTCACTTTCGTCTCTTCAATCAAGATATGACTCCTCAATAGAGTAACGGACAACTAAATCTCCTAAAACTCTATGTTCCAAGACATATATCAACATTCCTCAACAGACTCCTCCTCATACATCAGGAACAGGAATCCCTACAAAGGAGTATCTCATGAAATCAACAGTCTTCTGGATGGCATCTTTAAGCCCATCTCTGACGACTCTTTGTCATACTCCTTGGATGGCATCTTTAAGCCCATCTCCGATAGTCTCCTATCACCTTTTCCAAATGGCATCTGTAAGCTCATTCCCAATATTATTCACCAGCAGTATCAATTCAGACGAGTGAAAATTTCTGGGCACTCTAGTGTTCAATCATCTTCCACCTTCAGATCACGAAAGGCAGACAAGTCAATCTACATCTTCAGGTTTAAGAAGATTGAACAGGGGCGGCTGTTGTACCTCAAAATTTTCCCTCTCACTTTTTACAAGATCTTCTCTCACATGGATGGCTACAAACACTTGCTTGAATAAAAAATAAAAAATTTTGAAATTGGCCAAAGTGCCTTTTGATTGGCCTCTCCAAAGTGCCTTTCGATTGGCTACTCAAAAGTGCCTTTCGATTGGCCTCTCCAAAGTGCCTTTCGATTGGCCACTCCAAAGTACCTTTTAATTGGCATCCCCAAAATGTATTTCGATCGGCACCCACATAGCGCCCTTTGATTGGCACAGACAAAGGTCTTTCAATTGACCTGTTAACAAGGCCTTTCGATTGGCATTTTAACAAGGCCTTTCGATTGGAATTTCAATAAGGTCCTTCGCTTGGCATTTCAACAAGGTCCTTCGATTGGCATTTCAATAAGGTCCATTATAAGAATCTTTCAAAGGTTCCATTCGAAGAACATGCAAAGGTCCATTCGAAGGAGATTTTAAAGGGTCATTCGAAGGGGGCCATCAGCCTATTTGAAAGATCCATTCGAAGGAGGCCATCAACCATTCGAAGGAGCCTCATCAGAGCATTCGAAGGCCAGTTACATATCATTCAAATTCAAAAAGGGACAAAATCCCTTAACTTTGGCCAAGGTTACGTTTTACATTCATGGCATTCAAATGGCCGTTACCAACATTATTTCCCTTGTCCCCTCAGACTCCTATAAATTTGAGGCCAAGGACACATTACAAAAGGAGGGGGGAAAAGAGAGAGAACGAAAAAAACATCGGAGAGAGGCTACCCAAAAATCATCAAAGGTTGCCAGAATTTTCCAAGCAAAAGCCATCTCTAAACAAAAGCAGCCACGCCCATAAGCCCCAGATCGAAGGTGCTCACCTCCAGTAAGCGCCCAAATCGAATACTCAATCTGCTGGTAAGAAAGGGTAAGTTGTCCAACTTTACATTTGCATAACACATCCATACCTGGTTGTCACCTTTGATTTGCCATCCTAGATAGGGTCAAAAAGCATGGTTTTAGCACTCAGGTCATGTCCTTCATTTGCTAACATTTGCTGCAGACATAGCCTGAAGAGACCCAACAAGCGCAGGATCGAAGGGTCTGGGGTTCGATACCTAGGCCCTGCGTTTTATTCTGCTAACATACTTTTGCAGGTATAGCATCCAAGATTGAAGGAGACATCTTCTCTGGATCGAAGCCATGGCCTTCTGGATCGAAGAAGACATCCCGTGCCTGGATCGAAGGGCATTCCCTTTCCCTGGGTCGAAGGCTAGTCATGCTTACCCCTTGGCCCAATCAAAAGAAGGAATTTTCTCCTGAATCGAAAAGGCCACATCTCTCCTGAATCAAAGACCATAGTTTTTCCTGGGATCGAAGCCCCCACCTTTCCCTGCAATCGAAGAGTGCCCCCATTTGCATTTCTACTGTTTGGTTTATTTTTCTATTGACTTATTTTTTAACATTAAAATCAAAATCACAAAAATATTAGGCTAGTTGTTTTTCCAATTAAATTAATTTTTGTAAATAAATTAATTAATTATTTTAACATTTCTTTTCTAAAAATTAAATTAAATAGACCTAGGCTTATTTTCTTTTATACTAAAAAACAACAAAAAGATTTCTTTTCTTTAGGATTTTTTTTAGACGTCTTTTCTATTTCATGCGCGTTTATTTAATTCTGTATTTTTATTATTTATTGTATTTGTTCACTGGATGTAATAGATAAAAAAATTAGGACATTTACTGCTTTATCCCCCATTATCCTTGTATAATGTAAATCCCCTCCTCGAAGCATTGTAATAGCGTATGACCTCTATTTTATACACTTTCTTTTTACTGCTTTTCATATTAACTGCTAATAATTAGACATGCATGATAAAATCTGAAAACAAACGGTAGAACACCTGAATGTTTAAAGATAAATAACTGAATTGAACACACTTGCACATATACACCTCTAAGGTACGCCCACTTTGGTTGCCTTCAATAAAACAGTCATGAGGCAAGAATGCTTTAGCAAAGACCCGCAAAAATAAAAAAGATCATAGTCCCTCAATGACCCTACGGTTGCCTTCTCGGTAAATGATCTAGTCCCTAAAATAGAATCCATAAAGCATCTCCATAATTGCCTTCGTGACTGTAACGTCCCTTCGATTGTCCCTCAAAAACATCCAATAACAAGGCTACCTACTCAATAATAGTAGGATAGCACTGTCTAAAGGGAAAGAGGAAAAGAACGACCCTTTTCAATTAATAAAGTAGATAATTGTTAGAAGTTTGCTCAAAAATACTTTTTGCACTTACACACAAAAACTACTTTTCAAAAGACATTTTTTAAACACTTTGTATACGTTCTCTACTATCCCGAGAAACACTACTAAGTTCGCCGTACTAAGGCGTTTTCCAAACATTTTCAAACACAAAGCACAAAAGCATTTTGAAAAATAAGCAAACCTCTAAGAGCCCGTGGAAAACCACATATGGAAAGGGTGCTAACACCTTCCCTTTCCATAATCTACCCCCTTACTCAGAAACATCTCGAAAAAGTATTTTTCTGTTCTTTTCACCCTTTCCTTAATTTGGATAAAAGAAAAGACGGTGGCAACTCTTGCTTACCGCATATTTGCAAACAAAAAATGCAAAACCAACATATTAAACAGTCAGTTCTACCGTCGTGCAACACATGCAAAGATTAGGAAAAAAATCAGTAATAACAAAAAAAAATTACTAAAATTACAGAAAAGAAAATTTTAGTTGCAGAGCAACAAAATTCTAATTGAACTCAAATTACACTCAATAACTCGGCAGTCCCTGGCAACAGCGCCAAAAAATTGATAGGAAAAATCACAAGTGTGCTATTTTTTTCCTCTTGTTATAATAGGGAGATTCCTCGAATGTCGATCTCAAGGACTACGTGCAACTATTGAGTTAAATTCGTAGTTCAATTAAACAAAAACTTAACTTGGGGTTTTGATTTTAAAAATTGTCACTGAATTATAAGCAGAAATATAAAAATTCTTTTTCACATATATGATGGAAATGTTAGGGTGTGATGTGTAATTTCCCTATAATGACCTTGAATCCTAATTTCTTCAACAAGTTCATAACCTTCAACTTCCATCCCTTTAAAGTATTTTCCCCTAAATCCTTAGTGAGAAAACCTTTAACCATTCATCCTAGATCCTAAGTCCTTAAAGATATCTGATGGAGTCAAGCCTTTATTTTATCTAGGGTTAAATCCGATGACCATAGGGTATCCCTAGTCCTATCTACTATCGTATAATTGTACAACAACCTTAACAACAACGGTTCGCCTGGTTTTTAACCCTAAATCAATCCTAATTTGTCCGATCATGAAAGCAAAAAAAAAATTGTACAATTAAATTGAAAAGAGAAGACTTTATTAAAGAAATTAAGGAATACATAATCATTACAGATTCAAATCAGGGACACCCTTAGCATTGGGGGGTTTAGTCGTTCATATTGTTAACGAGAATTACAAAAATATAAGAATTAGACATTACAGATGATGAAGGAACTTTGATCTTCAATCGTGTCTGCTCATGAAAGATCTTCGTTCTTCAAGAATCTCATATCCTCACTCCTAGACTCTGGACTTCGTTCTCTGCCAAAAATTAATAAGTCCCTCCATCCATCATGGAAAATCGGCTAAATAGTAAACAATTCATTTGTCTCGGTCCGAAATACCTTAAACACCCCCTTTGGGTCCTAAATAGTGAAAAATCATAAAAACACTTAAAATTCGCGTCACTGGCCAACATGGCCCGTGTTTGCCATCAGGTAATTTTTCTACTCCAAGCATGCTAACACGACCTGTGTCAAGTGACACAGTCGCCCGTGTCAGCCCTAGTTTTCCATGTTGTCCAAGTCTTCCCCCTGACACGGCCCATGTCAGGTGACACGGTCCGTGTCAGGTGACACAACCACCCGTGTCAGGGACTGTTTTCCATGCTTTCCTCTTGACACGGCCCGTGTCAGTTGACACGACCACCCGTGTTAGGGCTCCTGTAGCATTTCCTTTGAAACTTTGAATTATGCGCTTTTTCCGCCCTGATTTGTCATGTTTTATTCTTTTGAACCTGAAAACACTAAAACATGAAACCAAAGCATAATATACGATAAAACGAAATAAAAACTTGATAAGTAAAAGAAACGATAACTAAAATAACTGCTAAATATTTGTGTAAAAACCACTGATCACTTGCCCAAAGGTCTCTCTAAATTATATCACTACAGGCTCCTTCCTTGCAAATAGGCTAATATTATGATTTTAATTTCACAAATTTATCCCTTTGATCTTCATTTCAGAGTATTTTACTCAGTTTTGTATGTTTAATTCATATTAGTATAATTAAGTATGCTTAAATTAACATATTACATTGCAAAAAATTGAATATAAAAAATATTAATATGTAAAAAATGGTTGTGAGACATAATATAAGACGACATGACAATAAAATTCGACCTTGATCTAACCTGACTGACATTATTCCAAATTTAACAGAGAAAAACTAGTTTAATTGAGGGCGAGGGTGGGGGCGAAGATAAGCTGGCTTCTAAAAAAACAGGAGTGCATGGGAGCGAGAGTTTTTATTCTTTATATTAATAAGAAATTAAATAAAAATATTTGAAAACACATAAAAACTTTTTTTTTGATGAAGAATTTATGGTTTATAGGGGTGGGGGTAGGGCGGGGAAACTCGTGCTCTGTTGGGGGCGGGACTGGGTGTTAAATAGTTATTCCCCAACTAGGTTAGGAAGTAGAGGCGGGGGCGTGGGTGTAGGTGGGGGTGGGGCTTGGTAATGTTGAAAACCTCCCCCACCTTGCCTTGTTTCCATGCCTAAATATAAGTTTTATAGAGTTGCACCGTTAAAGTAAAAATTAAATGAGTTTCTTCACAATGATATGGTTTAATGAGACCTATAAAATAGATAAGAGACTTTAATTTTGAATTGAAAAATAATATATTAAAAATGGGAATAAAGGTCTCAATACAATACAAAACAATGATATCATAAAGTAAAAGATATACTAAATTGATCACAATAAAACAAAGAAAACAAGAGACATCAAAACACTAGAAAATCTAGAAAGATAAGGCGAAATAAGCAAGGGAAACCTAAACAATTAAAAACTTCAACTCAACAGAATTAAGCTATACCTCACTCCTTCAGTACCACCATCAACAAAATAAAGACTTTTATGAGAGGTACCACTTCAATTCTCCAATCCTAGAACTAAGACAGAAAATCTCGATCTACTATTGGTTAAGACAAATGATAGGGTTCTGAAACCAACCGGTGAAAAAACGTGAGTTCACCATATATTTTCCTAGAAACCATTTCCAAACAAAATAAAAAACTATTTTCTCCATTTTTTCACGTTTGATGAAGAAACCGAAAAAACTAGTACCATTCCATGAGCAAACCAAATTGACAAAACAATTGCATGCTAAATCATAACATACCAACTCTAGTCCTAATCCTGCCACCTAAGGATAGAAGAAAAAAACTTTTAAAAAAAACCTAAGGTCACTAAGAATAATCCTTTTCTAGTCCAAGCAATTAAAATCTTATACTATACAATCAAAATTAAATCAAAACCGATAAAAAAATGAGAAGCTGATTCAAATAAACTTCCATGTTGGACAAGAAACTCCATCTGGATCCACTTACCCTCCTCTTAAATAAATTCAATATAGAGAAGAACCTATCTTGCAAAATCTGCCAAGAAAATACTACAACCTAAGATGGAGACCAACTAACCTGGATGAATGGAAATGCTAAGTTATTTAGAAGATTAGGTGGATCAGAAGAATTATTAAGATCAACCAGAGCTTAATAAGCGGAAGGAACCAAGAAAATACCATTTATATCATAATTCCAACTCCATTTATCTCTCTCTTGATTTAGAGTCAAACCTTGCAGGATGGCATATAAGTTATCATCTTTAAACCAATTAGAGGGGGCGTTCTCTTTAGATCGAAGGAGACACACTCTTTCCACAAAGAGGATGAAAATCGGTAACATGAATACCTACCACCCCTTGAAGACGAAACAACACGGTAACCATATATAGCTGTCACAATATTAACTCTAAGGCCATTAACTTATAATATTAATCCCCACATCCATTTTCCCAAAAGGACTATATTAACCAAGCAAAAATCTCTAAACCTCAAGCCACCTTCACACTTACTTTTACAGACATCTGTCTACTTAGTAACCTAAGAAATCTTAAAGTCTTATTTCACACCTCCCAACATAAACCTTCTTTGGTTATAACTATTTTCTTTCAAACTTTCACACGCATTTCGAGAGAATATAGAAAAAGACAATAATAACATTAACCATAAAGTTAAGAAGAACCATTTGGACCCCTAAACCGACAAATTTATGCTTCCATAAGTTAAGTCTCTTGGAAATCAGATTAGTTAGAGGGTTAGGTGCCTTTAAGGTAAAAATTGGACCCCACATGTAACCTTAGATACTTGAAAGGAATAAACACAAGACTGCAATAGAGAAACTCATAAACTGGATAAAAAAGTAGGATCCACATTAACTTCTATCATACCACTTTTAAAAATTGACCTTAAGATTTGAATCGGTCTGCTCGAAACCCTTAAGGATAGCTTTGAAGCTCCACGTATTCTCGATTAAATGGCCAATTAAGATAAAAGTATATCGGTATACTGAAGGTGAGATATAACTAAATCAAAAGATCCCACTCTAAACCCATAAAGAAGGCCTGGGTCTATAGCCTTACTAATCAATCCATAAGTAGGAACATAAAATGAGCTAGTAGATCATCTTATTTCAGACCCCTTTAAATATTGATTTCTTAGGTTGGAAAACCACTCATCAACACTGCGAAATCCCCAACAAACACGTAAGCCCTCATATAAGATCTAAATTTCTCATTGAACCCAAATATAATAAGTAAATAATTTTGAAAATTCTAACCGATTGAATCATATGCTTTCTAAAAATACACTTTTAAGATAAGACAATGCTATATAGATCTCTTAGCCAAATCAATCAACTCATTCACAACCACCACACTTTCTACCAATAATTTACCTTTTAAAAATATTAGTTGATTTAGAGAAATAAGTTTTTCCATTACCACCTCTAATCTAGCAGCCACAACTTTGCCTATCAACTTATATAAAGATCTCACGAGAGAAATATGCCTAAAATCTTCCATGTGTAAGGGAGACTTAACTTTAAAATCAAAGTCACAAAATAAGATATAAATTTACAAGATAATGAAATAAAACAATAAAACTCTTAGATGAATTGCACTACTAAAGATGTTTTTATATGACAATTTAAAAAATGAAGTTATATAGAAAACTACGATAAATAATAGTCTTTGAGATTGTTGTTGTCATATCATGGTTTTTGTCATACTTTCCACCAATATACTGAATTAACCATATATACTAAATTTGACTCAATCCATATAAATAATAAATTCAATAGCCGAATTAACCATATCCTAAAACACATTTTCTCAATCAAATTATGGGTCTGTTTTAGATTTAAAAATAATAATTTTTTTATATTTTGAAAATAGATTTTACAAAATCGTTTTTTAAAATATTATAAATTTTTTTATATTTATTTTTTTAAATTGAAACATTAATTTTGACATCTTATAACATAAACAAGTATTATTGAAAACTAAAACATAGTCAAAATTGTAATTTTTTCAAAAAAAAAACTAGTATGATATATGTGTGTTCGCACGGGTACCGGTGTGGTACTCGCATTTAACTAAAAAGAGTTCATGTACGAAGAAAAAATATTCACCATTGAAGTATACCATCGTTCAACAGACATAAACACTTGCATTAATTTAAGAAGAGGTCATGAACGAAGGAAAAATAGCTACAATTAAAGTGCACCATTGTTCAACAATTATAATTGTCACTTGTACGACGGTATAGTCAAATTGTCACATAATGATAGTAACAAAAGTATATGAAACAAACATACTTAATTATCCAATAAGATAGTAATTAAAAATATTCATAAGTTTCATGTTACATAAAATGAGTTTCGCACCTAATAACCATGGTGGTGCAACTTAACATCATTATAATGTTGGTAAAGACACTCACAAGAAACAAAAATACCATAAGTTTTGACATAAACATATGTCCTTTCTATTTAAACTAAACGCCTTAACATTATCCTACCATGACCGCCAATCGTGATTTGCATTTTCACGCTCCACCAATACAAATATCTCGTCCACAGGTGGGTAACAGATGCCGAAGTGCATTGTATCACCAACCTTCAAATTGGCTTCCTTGGCATAATTATACCAGTCACCCAAAAGGTACCTTTCCTCACTCCCTTTTCTCTTCTTCAAAAGGCAATGTTACAAGACTCCGTTGTCGCAATCTAAAAGCCGAATTGGTTTGTCCCCTCCCCGAAAACAATTGTTGAGTATGTTTCTGAGGATTTGCTGTTAATTAACAAATATTGTTAGAAGAATAAAACATGTAACTGATTTTATATAGTTTTATTACCAATGTTCCCAATTGAAAGCTATAAATACATATGAGTTTTGTACTTACAAGAGCATTGGAACGTATTGTCATGGGATCAGCCATAACCCGAGTCCAGCTTTGTTCCAAACTTTTTTCAGCAACAGGGGTATCTGTCCTGCAATATTTCAACAGAAACAATGAATTCTTTTAAAGGGTGTGAGTTCCCCGATTCCCTTTTTTATTTGGAACTAAAAATCAGGAAATGCATATTACTTATATCACTATTATAAACTGTTTCGCATATGCTAAGTGTATGTTTTCAGGTTCATCCGGAGGAAGTAAAGCCTAAATACTCACTATACAAAAGTGTTTTCATTATTGATGTAGCAGAAAAAACATGATACATTATTTCCTAACCCATTAACGATCAACAACATTATACATGACCATAAACAACCATTGTTAAACACATATACAGATACAGATAAGTTTGCATTTTAACAAATCAAATGACATGCACCATATAGATAATGACAGTTCAAACATTCACACTTACCTTGATGGTTTTTGGTCTGAGTTGGTTGCGGGTTTTCGAGAAGTCTCTGGCGGCCATGTTCGGATGATCTGAGGAGGAGAAGGAGGACTGTGTGGGGGAGGGTTAGGCTTGAAGGGGGCTTTGTTTTGTGTAGCTTGAGTGTGAATGATAGTACATGTATAAGTGGATTCAGTTTTGTTTTAATATTGATTAAATCTTGACCATTGATCTTATCATTTTATAAAATAATAACCAAAATTGTAATCTTTATTCAGTTTAAAAAGATATAATATAAACATATAATATAAAAAGATATCATTTGTATATATTAAGGAATAATTTATTACAAAAAAAGAGATGGAGAGTCAAATGGACCATTGGGCCGATAACAAAGAAGAATGGAAGTACAAAAGGAACATTCTATGTAATAGGGTTAAAATGGGTTTCCAGTGAGAAATACAGAAAAAGCGATTCTACTCAAAAGTACAAATTGCAGCTTATCATAACCCAGAGTAGTAGTAGAAAGAAAAGCTCGGTTCAGCTTTCGATTGAAGATGAAGAATGGTGGGAGAAAACGACATGCATGTGGGTAAGTCTGTAGCTACCGATGTTCAAGTATTGTTAATTTTGTTCATGGAATCCATAATGTGTTTCTTAGAAGTTATATAGGTTGTGAGTAATATCTATGCATGATGGAAATTGTTGCAGATCTGCGTCAGAGAATTTGTTGTCGATTCAACGCCAAAAGATCGGAAAAAAAGTATAACAAATATATTGAATCTTCACATAAATTTCTCCAACAAACTGGTATAAAGATGGATATCGTGAGTTTTAAAGAATATTGTTTTCTGTCTGGAATACGTCTTGATTCTCCATCAAAAAGGAAAGGTTCTGATGAACGCCAACTAGGAGGAAGCGAATGTAATGTTAAAGGGAAAGGAATTAATAACAGTTCAATAGGCGTGAAAGGGACAACAAACTGAGGGTAAGTTTTGTTTTTGGAATTCATATATTTAAAAAGGCATGGATGCTATTAAATATAGGTGTTTTTTTTGTTGTATAACTATTTTTGTACATATTATTGTTGTCATGATAATAATGTTGCAAAATGTTATGTATATATTATTGATGTACAATGCGATAATAAGGTTATACAAGTATGATTTATGTAGGTTTCTGGTTGGAAGTTCAGTAAGTGCAGAGTACTTAGTCCTCTGTGGCCTGTTTTGTTTTTGCAGGATTATAGAGAATACAAATATAATGGAACCCAATCATATTGTTATGTTATTTTTTATGATATCTGTTTGTTCGAAAAAATTTATTGTATTGAAAATGCGTAAATAATGTGGTATATGATGAAGTTTTCAAGTATCTTTAGAAGGCTAAAATGTATTGGATAAGATATATGGAAAAAAATAGAGTAACATTAGTATGAATATGTTTTTGGTGCTTGAATCAGGAAATTTACTCCAATATATGTTGAAGAAAATGAAGAAACATGGAGCAGAGTTGTATTTAATGCTAAGGTTATGAGGAGGAATGTGTTGGTAAGTAATAGAAGTTAATCGTTGCAGCGATGTATGTAATTTTTTCAGGGTTGAATGTCATCTAATTTAAGTAAATATTTTACAGCAACTATCACGTGAAGTGATTAAGAAGTGCCTCAGTGGACCGGTTAGCTCAATTGCCTTATATGATTCGGACAAGGATATCTCAGAAAATTGTGTAGTGAAAGTGAGGAATGATGATGAAGGCGAGAAGTATCTCACAACTTGTTGGTATGAATTTGCTAAACAAGAAAAATTAAAGAAAGGAGACATTTTGCATTTCTGCATTCGATATCCGCCAGCCGATGAAATACTGGTTTATGTTGAGCCGGGAAAAAAGAGACATTGAAACAAATTGTGTTGGATATGTAATGGGAAAGAAGGATTAGTTGTTTGTGTATTTTGTTTATGTTGACTTCATGTTTTTAAATTTGTAAGGTTTGAACATCTGGTATGCTTTAGGTCAAGTATTTAGTAAATGTTGGGTGTTATAATATATATAAATTTTAGTAATCAGTTTTTGATATGGTATACATACTATGCTAAAATATTTAGATAGTTTATGTTATAATACTAAAAGTAAAAACATGAGTTCAACAAGATGTTTTTGAGTGATATAGTATGATAGGGCCATGAGTCATAAAAAAAATAGTTTGAATTATTTGATACCTTACGAATTGACAACCCTCACAACGATCATACCAGTATCAGTAATACTGATATGATAGGCATCTGATTCCTATGAAACATAGAGTTTATAAAAAATTTGTTTTACTGCAATATTTTTGCATGGAGATGGTTAGCCATGTTGATAAAGAAATGTATAGCAAACAAAATGTCATTGCTAAACAGTCCAAAATTAAATGGTATATATTGAATTAACGATATATATTGAATTTGACTCAATCCATATAAATAATAAATCCAATAGCCGAATTAACCATATCCTAAAACACATTTTCTCAATCAAATTACGGGTCTGTTTCAGATTTTAAAAAATATATATTTTTTTATATTTTGAAAATAGATTTTACAAAATCGTTTTTTAAAATATTATAAATTTTTTTATATTATTTTTTTAAAATTAAAACATTAATTTTGACATCTTGTAATATAAACAAGTATTATTGAAAACTAAAACATAGTCAAAATTGTAATTTTTTCAAAAAAATAAAATATCTAAAATGATATTTTAAAAATAAATATTTAAACCATATTTTCATTTAAAACTTTTATAAAAAATTTCTTTATAAATTTTTTTATACAAAATTTTATAATATTATTAAAAATCATTTTTTTAAAAAGTCAAAACAAACAAATCTTATATAACACTATAAAAATCATTTTTAAAAAATCAAAACAAACGGACTTTAACTCAATATACTAACCATGTGTAACAAGAATAGGAATGACAACGGAGTGGAGCGAAGGCGGGTTTAAGCACACCTAGACCCGCATCTGGTACCCAGACCCGCTCTCGCCTCCGAACCCGGATAGAGTTAATATTTATTCCTCCGCCTCTGCCCCTAATAAGAAATGAGTTTTCCTACACCCGCTCTACACCCGTACAAATAAAATATTGATTTTTTTAAATTTATACTTTTCAATAAAAATAAAAATCAATAATTAAACTAAATAATTAATTATTTTTAAATTATTTTTTATGTTTGATGTTTTTATTTAAATTATATTTTCAAAAAAATAAATAATAATTCTAATAAACATGATATTATAACATTAAAAAAAACTATTAAAAATAAATTAAATAAATTAAATTTAGTTGGCGGGTGCGGGGCGGGTGCAGGACGGGTGTGAGGCGGGGTGCGGATATTAACATCACCCGTTCCTGCATCTGCATCCGTAAATAAAAATTGAATTTTCTCTACACCTGCACCCGTCCCCCAATTAAATTAGATTATCCTCGCTAATTTCAGAACAAGGGTGGCCAAGACTTAACGGATACAGATTTATTTACCATATTTAAACAAGAATAAGAAAATAGGTCCATAAATATTTTTTATTAGAAACATTTGAAAAAAGAAAAGAAAGGCCTCATTAAGTGACATCACTATCAACTAGTACTATTCAACTATAGGTTTTTAAATGTTCATGTTTATGATGATGTTGATGCAGTCAACGCCCATTGTACAACTCCCATTAAGTCTCACTCACCATACACATACATAAGTCATAACCATCCTCCTCACGTGCCGTTAACTCTCCGTTAATAGAAACACATAACACCGTTCCTTCCCACTTCACTACTATTACTATTAACTACAAACGCTCCCACTAAAACCAACACAGCAACAACATTACAATACACCACCAACTCTGACTCTTTTCCTTCATTCAAAACTCTTTAACAACTATATCAACAACACACATGAGATTAAGATTGAGATTGTGCATCTAAAAACAAGAAGAAGAAAATGAAGCTTTTTTACATGTTCTTGATGAATCTCCTATTGTTTATTACTCTCACACAATCAACATCATCATCATCATGCAACATTGAAAACCAGAATCTTATATCAAAGGCTTTCCAATCTGTCTCTGGATTCAACTCTTCATTCTTCCAAACAAAAGGCTCCTTCATCTGTTCAAACGGTGAGAATGAGATTAACATCATAAACCTTCCATCCAAAAACCTAACCGGAAACATCTCATGGAGATACCTTAAAAACATGACAACCTTAAAGTTTCTCGATCTCTCCGAAAATTGTCTACAAGGTCAAGTCCCAAACTGGTTCTGGAAAACCACTTCATCAAGTTTACAAACAGTGAATCTCTCCAACAACAGATTCGGTGGAAGCATTGCATTCCAAATGAAACCCTTTTCATCGTCACTACAAAATCTCAATCTCTCAAACAACAGATTCACAAACCAGGTTCATCTTTCATCTTTTCAAAACCTTAAAATCCTCGACCTTTCCAACAACAACCTCAACACTTTACCTTCGGGGATTCAAAACCTCACGAAACTCAACCACCTCGATCTCTCGAACTGTAACATCAAAGCAAACATAAAACCCATTTCTCATCTCACTTCACTCTCTTTCTTAAACCTCTCGAACAATACCTTAAACGGTACTTTCCCTTATGACTTTCCATCTCTCGACAACCTTAAATTCCTCAACATCTCAAACAACAACTTCAAATCTTCATCTCCATTATCAAAACTAATCAAAAGATTCGGAACATCATCGTTCATTCACGCAGGTAACAATTTCGATTCCAACAACAACCTCAACGCATCCAAAACACCAAACATTCATTCAAAACCAAATCCACCACACCACCATCAACAACAACAACAACAACTCCACGTGAAAAACACAAAACCTGTTCACAAAGAGAAACACAAACACAAGTCAAAATCAAAAACCATGATTATCATCGTAACAGTTTCCTCAGTTTCAACATCCATTCTTGTCATATTATCCATATTAGCAATCTTTGGTTACAGAAAAAAACGTCAACAAGCAAAAAAGAACAAATGGGCAATCTCAATATCAAAACCAGTGATTGGATCAACAACAACCCTCAAATCAGGACCGTTCGAATTCGAAACAGAATCCGGAACGTCATGGGTGGCTGATCTGAAAGAACCATCTTCTGCAGCAGTTGTAATGTTCGAGAAACCATTGATGAACATCACGTTCGTTGATCTCATGACTGCCACATCATACTTCGGAAAAGATTCACAGCTTGCTGAAGGTAGATGTGGGCCCGTTTACCGTGCGGTTTTACCTGGCGACATACACGTGGCAATCAAGGTTCTTGAAAATGCGAGAGACGTTGATCATGATGACTCTGTCGCAACTTTCCTTGACTTGTCTCAGCTTAAACATCCCAATCTTTTGCCTCTTTCCGGCTACTGTATTGCAGGTACTCTAATGGTTCCAAAATTCTGATTTTTTTTGTTCCAGTGTACTTTTGGATTAAGCTATTCTCATTTAATGGCTTTCACGGGTTTTAGTTTTGGTAATGTGAAAATATTTTCTCATCTAAATCTTGCACTGGTTTTGTTATGATTACGTTTGGAAATTTATGCAAGTACTTTTCAGTTTTCTGTTTTTTTATAGAGTAGTACTATTTGGAAATTTATACAATAAAAATAAAACAACATTATTAAAAAAAAGTAGTACTTCCTAAAGCAAACAATTAATTTGAAATTGAATGAGCATTGTGTATAAACATTTTGGAAAGTAGAAGTTTTATTTTGAGGATAAATGGTGTTACTAGTAGATTAACTACACAAGTTTTTCTACCTTATGTAGTAGGATAGACTATAGTATATAGTATTAAAAAGAAATAATACTAGCAGCAAACTAGTATGACCGGACTGCATAAACCCGCAAAAATAATGTGAAACGGGACAGTTTGATTTATTCTGAAAAGAAATGAGGGTGGAGTAACTTTTAAATTTGAAAATTGCAAAATTCTATGTTTATGCTCTAGGCTGAAAAACTTCCCAAAAAAAAACACAATAGAGTGGAATAGACATATTAAAAGATTTAGATCTGAAATTTTGATCTGCTCCAAAAAAAAAATACGAGTAAAATGTACATGTGGGGCGGGGCCTAAGATACTAGTAAAAGTTATGTTTCTTTCAACTTATATATTTTTGCACGTGTATTATTTTTGGGTAAAAGTTAATCATATGTAACGTTATGTTTCAAGCAATATAGATAAAAATGTAACTTGTACAAAAATAAAGAAACAAAATGTAACATGTAATGTTTGTTTCAAATGTACAAAGTAGCAGGGTTTTTTATATTTAGATGGTGCATGTAATAGGAGATTGTTATTGTTCTACATTGATTTAGGTGAAGTATTATTATTAAATTTTAATTTTAATTATTATGTAATTGAAATTTCAGGGAAGGAGAAGCTAGTTTTGTATGAGTTTATGTCAAACGGAGATTTAGGCCGGTGGCTACAAGAGTTACCGACGGGAGAGACTAATGTGGAAGATTGGAGCACTGACACATGGGAGATTCAAAATGGCGTCGGCTCGCGGACCCCTTCACCAGAGAAAATGGGGTGGCCGACGCGACATCGCATAGCGATAGGTGTAGCGCGTGGTTTAGCATTTCTCCACCATGCAGGGTCAAAGCCCGTCGTCCACGGGCATCTGGTGACATCGAACGTCCTCCTCGCCGATGACTTCGAGCCGCGAATAGCTGATTTTGGGTTCAGAAAATTCGGGCAACAATGTCCTCCAAATTGTAGTACTGAGACGGACGTGTATTGCTTTGGTGTGGTGCTTATGGAGCTTCTAACAGGGAAGCCTGGTACCGCGGAGACGGTTGTTTGGGTGAGGAAGCTTGTAAGAGAGGGTTATGGAGTGAGGGCGCTTGATGACAGGATCAAATTTGGTGGTGGTGACTCAGAGAGTCAAATGGTGGAGAGTCTCCGAGTTGCGTATCTTTGTACTGCTGAGTCGCCGGGGAAGAGGCCCACAATGCAGCAAGTTTTGGGGCTTCTCAAAGATATTCATCCTAGGGCTAGACTCGAATGAGTTAACTCACTATTAACTCAGTTTTTTATTTGTTCTAAATTTCGAGTCAAAGTACTCAATGACTCGCAATTGAGTTAGAGTGTAGGTTTGAATCTGCGGTAGGAATATTCAGAGTTTAGTTTTTATTAAAGTTATTCACTACCATTGTGCTGTGATAATCTCATCGCAAATTCAAACAAACATAAGTATCGTTGATTTTGTTTTGGACCATGTTTTTTGTTTTGGTTTTGTAAAACATTTATGATGATTATGATTGCAATGTATATAACTAAAAGTTTAGGAAAAATGTGGAAAAAATGAAGTGGGTGGGAACTAGGAAGCGAAAAGCATGGAAAGTGTTATGGGAGTGTTGTGTATTGTGAGCATGCAAAGAGTAGAGATTCCCACTTATTATTACATGTCTCTTCTAAGTGGGGCTTGCATCATTTTACTCACTTTCTTTTTCTTTCTTAAATATTTTTGTATTATTATGTTCTTTTTTTATCCTTTTGATTTTGTCTTACTATCTCTTTGTTTTCTGTTACATTTTTTTTTGGGTAGAATGTTTTATATTACTTTGCACTTTATTCTTATGAGTTAGTTTATTTTATCTTTGGTCAAGAATATTCTCCCAAAAGAAACAAAGAGATGGATACACCCATTATCTATGTACTTTGCTAGTCCATGTGCTGCAGGATTACTTGCTTGTTTCATTGAAACAAAAGAGGGTTATGGGGTTTGTGACTCTTTGAGTGTAGGTAAGTTTAATATTCTTGATTTGTCAAATATTGTAGCTAAATATTATAGTCAAGTGGGAGAGATTATTATAGTCAATAATTAGCTTTCAAGAGTTGCGTAGTTGTTTACCATGACTAAGAGGTCAAGTTTTAAAATGTTGTCAAACAATAATCATACACACATTATTATATGTTTTTTTGTGTATGTATGAACATGAGAAAATAATTGTTAAACCAACAACATAGAAAAGTCCATGAATGAATGTGAAAACATTATAATGCAATCAGTCGTTTTTAATCTCTTTAAATTTTTTTTTTTAAAAATGATTCTCTTAAAAATATATTTTAATTTTTTATCTCTCCTGATAAAATTGTAGTAAAAATGATCTCTAATTCAGTCGTTAAATAAAAATCGTCACTAAAACCGTCGCTAAATTGCAGGAGAGACAAAAATTTAAAATTTAATTTTTTAGAAGGATCCTTCTTCAAAGAAAAATTTTATAAGAACTAAAAACGAAATTTAAAATATTTAGAGGAATAAAGACTTATTTAACTCATTTTTATATATAGTTTTTTTGTTGAAATTTTTTATATATAATTGTATGGTACTTTAAGTAATTGAATACTTTTTTTTCTTTTATTCTGTACTCAACTCCAATTTGTGTTCATGTATAGTTTAGTATTCAACTATAAAGTACATCCATTCTCTCTTATGGAAGATTAAGACTCAAGATTCTTCATCTGATGTCAACAATCGTTATAGTGACTGCAACCCATCAAGAAACCCTTGAAGCTTTTTCTATCTCCATTCTTGAGTTGCATCTGCCTTTGTCTTAACACAATTTTTTACGGAAATCAAAAGCATTAGAAGTAACAATATAGTTGA